>JAQJZQ010000008.1:0-1200000 GCA_028828865.1 Penicillium sp. IBT 16267x | reverse complement strand
CCCATAGGTGGAATATGCCGTCAAGGCCGTGGAGAACGGAGGAACAGCTATCGGCATCAGGTGCAAAGATGGTGTGGTGCTAGCAGTGGAGAAAATCATCACTAGCAAGCTCCTAAAACCCGGTTCGAATAAGAGGATCGCGACGGTGGATCGCCATGTTGGCATTGTAAGCTGAACTTTTCCCTCGCCCTTCTCAGCCCCCCCAATATCCCAACACCTTTCAACCTGGCCGTTCTCGGCTGAGATCACCAATTCTCTCTATCGATGTCTAATATATGATCTCTTTACCATTCAGGTATCGGCCGGACTTGTACCAGATGGTCGTCACTTTGTTTCCAGAGCTCGAGACGAAGCATCCTCGTGGAGAGGTACATACAAAGCCCCTATCCCTACCTCGGCACTTGCGAACCGTCTGGGTGGTTATGTACAAGCGTACACTCTCTACTCCAGTGTACGGCCGTTCGGCGTGACTTCCATCGTTGGTGGATGGGACTGTGAAGCGGAGCTGGCGGTCGACGGCCAGGTGGGTAGCGGTCCCAAGTCAGGTTCCGGTGGAAAGGTCGAGGGTGCCCCAGCTGGGGGACCTGGCCTTTACATGATTGAACCCAGTGGGCTTTATTGGGTATGTTGACCCCGATATTTTTTTTAATTTTTTTTTCTTCTTCCTTCTCTCTGTCAAGGGGGCTCACTAACAAACATAGGGCTACTATGGCGCTGCCACTGGCAAGGGCCGACAGGCCGCCAAGGCAGAGCTAGAGAAATTAGATCTGACCTCTGGCAAGCTGTCGCTATTGGAAGGTGTGAAGGAAGCTGCCCGTATCATCTACGTTGCCCATGAAGATAGCAAGGACAAGGAGTTTGAACTGGAGATGTCATGGATTAGCTCACTCGATGGTCCCACCAAGGGTCGTCACGAGGAGGTGCCCAAGGAAATCCGTGAGGAAGCAGAGAGGTTTGCGAACCGGGCACTTGAGGGCGAGGACGAAGAGGAGCCAATGGAGGAATGAAACAGCAATAGATCTGGCAGTGCATATTGAATTTGATGCTTCTCCGGCGCTTTCCCTTTTAATTGCAATCACAGAATCCAGATATGAAAGCAAGAACTCTGTGGGTTTTTGGTTTTGTCATACTTTCTTTATTTCTTTACACAATCTTGCCCTCCGACCAATCGCGTCTCTTCACACCGAGCTCAACAGCGGCACTACCCCAATCTTCGCCGTGGTTGTGCATCCCACTATTGCCTAATCCTGCTCGCTCCAAGCCCTGCTCCTCGGTCAGAACGGTCAATAAACCAAAGATGACCGGGATGCCGGAGTCCAGTTGAACTCGCATCAGTCCGTGGCTCACGGCGTCCGCAATATATTCAAAGTGCATGGTAGCACCCTTAATCAGAACACCAATCGCAATGATGGCATCGAAGGGCTTCTTGGGCGAAACAGTGGCAGATTTGTTCAGGTCAGAGGTGGAAGCTGACAAGAGGTCGGTGGCACTGATGCCCTCACCAGAGGAGCTCGCCTGGACCTGGGAGGCAGCATACAACCTGTGAAAGCAAAAGCGAAAACGCATTAGACAGCGGATCCAGAAAGAACGGGGTAAGGACATTGGATGACCTAATCTTACCGTTGCACACCAAGAGGCAATTCGTAGCTGCCAGGAACAGTCTGGATGGTAATGTTATCCTCGGTCACGCCGCCAGCCAGCAAGCTCTTCTTGGCCCCAGCCACCAGCTGATCGATAATGGTTGCATTCCATCGCGCGTGAATAATGGCAACACGCAGCCCGGAGCCTAGGTCAGATAGGGATTAGGGAGGGGGTCTCTTCCGTGTGTCACTGAAGGCGGGGGGTAAATTCCATACCGTCATGGCTCTGCGCAGCTCCAGGACCCTTGATAGGAGACATTGGTAGAGGATATAGAATGAATGAATTGGACAATGTAAGGGGGAAATTTAAACGCTGATTATGAATAAACCGGTCTTATGGAAGAGTTGGGAGAGTTCAGAGGTTTCAAGGGTTCGCGGCGCAACCATCGGTCCCGCATTTGCCGCATTTCTGGGCGGGAAAGGCGGAATGTGCTGGACACGGGACTACATGAATTACATGAATTACAGGAAAACAAAATATCATAAGGGATGTATACCATTCTCCTGAAGCTAAAAAGAACACCCATTAAAAGAAAAAGCAGAGGGAGAGACAGACAAAACACCCTAAAAGAAAATATTATCATGATCGTTGTCTTACTCCAAACCCTCTTTAAAAGGAAACACCCCCCAACAATTCTCATCCCATTCGAGTTCTTTTACTCAACAGTGACCGATTTGGCCAGGTTGCGGGGGAAGTCCACATTCAGTCCCTCACCAACAGCCAGCCAGTACGAGATTAGTTGCAAAGGAATCACATTCACTAGACCCTGGAGGCAATCCACAGTCTTGGGGACAACAATCTTCTCGGTCAGTGCGGATGAGAACTCAGGGTCATCCTGGTTACAAATCACAATGGGGCGGCCACCACGGGCAATGACTAGATAATTATTTGTTAGGGCTTGGGATAAAGGGAGAAACAGATGGGGTCATCACTCACCCTGTTGATAGGCGTTCAGAGACTTAGTGAACAGTCTGTCACGAGTAAGGATCATAATGATAGGCAGATTCTCGTCCACCAAGGCCAAGACACCGTGCTTCAGTTCACCAGACATGACGGCCTCGCAATGGAGATAAGAAATCTCCTTGATCTTGAGGGCACCTATACAGAATGAGTTAGCATCGCTTTGGAGTTATATCAAAAAAAGAAAGGGGAGAATAAGGAAGAAAAGGGTTGCACTCACCCTCGAGGGCAGTGGGGAACTGGGCACCACGGCCCAACAGGAGCAGACTCTTCTGGTCCTTGAAGAACTTGGCGCACATCTCCTTGATGGGCTCGTTGAGCTTTAGAATCTCCCGGAACTGCTCCGAAACCTTGCCCAGACCCTCAACAATCTCCTCCCGTCTCTTTTGCTTTGAGGCACGGTCCTCACTGAGGGACAATGCAAACATGACCATGGCAACAAACTGAGAAGTGTAGGCCTTTGTAGAAGCAACACCAATCTCAGGACCAGCGTTAATGTGAACACCACAGTGGGTGAGAAGAGAGATGGAGGATCCGACCACGTTCACGATACCCACAGTCAGGGCACCACGCTCTAGACAGTAGCGGAGGGCCATCAGCGAGTCTGCGGTCTCACCGGACTGGGAAACAAACACACAGGTATCATCCCGGAAGACCGGCGCCTGGCGGTCAAGGAAGTCAGAGGCCAGCTCGACGGCAATAGGGATCTCCGTCAGTTCCTCAAACACTCCACGCACGGCCATGCACGAATGGTAGCTAGTACCACAGGCAATGAAAATGAGGCGACGGCAGCGACGAATGGTAGAAATGTATTGACGAAGACCACCCAGCGTGACCTTTTTGTTGACAGCATCCAAGCGGCCACGCATGGTGTTGACCACAGACTCTGGCTGCTCGAAGATCTCCTTCTGCATGAAGTGGTCGAACTTGCCCTTCATAATCTCCTGCAGCTCCAGCTCAATGGTCTGAATGGCGCGGACATTGGAGGTACCATCATCCTTGCTCAGGCGGTGGATGTTCAGTTGGCCCTCGTGGATGTGGGCAATGTCATCATCCTCCAGGTACAGCACCTTCTTAGTGTGCTCCACGATAGCGGACGGGTCCGACGAGAGGAAGAATTCGGCGGGCTGAGGAATACCGTCATCGGAGAGGAAAGCCCGCGACTGGGAGCGATGTAGGAGGGACTTGTCTGGCGGGGCCAAGAGGCTGGTGGCGGACTTCTTGATTGCGGCATTCTGGGAGGCCTGCTCCGCAGGAAGAGCACCGTCTTCCGAAAATTCCACATCGACAAAGTCCACCTTCATCTTCTTCGATGTCCTCACACCAATCACCAAGGGTGAACCCTTGCGGGCGGCAATGACCTCATGGGGGTAGTGAACGGACTTGAGCAACAGACCGAAAGCGCCTTCCAGCTCCTTGATGACGGCCTTGGCCAAAACAGTGAAGTCGATATCGGGGTGTTGATCATAGAGGTATTTGGCGAGCTTGGCGATACACTCGGTATCTGTCTCAGTTTCAAATCGGAAGCCCTTGGACTCCAGCAGGGCCTTTAATTCCTTGTAATTGGTAATAATACCATTGTGAACCACGGCGAATTCCCAAGTCTGATCGGATCTGTCCAGCAAAAAAAAAAAAACCGGCAGGGTTAGTTAAATTACCATATGGAGAGGGTTAAACTTTGTTGGGGGACGGTCTGTGGTTTCAAAGATCAGATCGACTTACCGGTGGGGGTGGCAGTTCTGGCGGGAGGGGGTGCCGTGGGTGGCCCAACGGGTGTGAGAAATACCGGCGTGCGATTCAAAGGTCTTGGTCATGTCGGGCTTGCTCTCGGCAATGAGCTCCCGCAACTTGGCAACCTTTCCTACCTCCTTGAAGGCGCAAACCTCGTTCTTCTTGTCACCATCCACGGCCATACCGGCCGAATCGTAACCCCGGTACTCGAGGCGGGACAATCCTGGAGAGATTTGTTAGCCGAGGAAGGGGGGAAGGGGGATGATTTGGCACAGAATTGGTATCACTCACCATTGAGAAGAGTATTGATGATGAACTGACGGTCCCGCTCAACGAGGTAGTTAATGTAGCCAAAGATTCCACTGGAAGTTGTGAGCAATAATAATTCCTCAAGAAGGGAGATCCTACATACCACATGATGGGCAAAGTAGTACAGGGAAGAAAAATAAGATTAAGAAGGTTGTAAAGTAAGGTGTGAGTAGAGGTGTAGAGGTGTAGAGAGGTGTAGAGGTGTGGAGAGGTGCAGTAGGGGAAGTGGGAAGTGGGAATTGGAAAGTAGGGAAGCTGGAGATTCGTATTTATAGAGGGGGACAAGGGAGGGGCGGTATGAATATTTTTAGCTTATTTATTATTTTCCACTCCACTGTAGGGAAGCTACTGGGCCAATGCGCTCGATGTCTCACTCCAGGCTTTTCCATGGAATGGCTTGGCTCCACTCTTATTTACCATATATCAGGGGGAGGCAAAAGGAATTTAAAAAAAGTTCAAATCAAAATCAAAATCAAAATCAAAATCAAAATCAAAACCTAAGTGATTTCTCAATCACCACCTAATTCGAAATCGGTTAATTTGGCAGATGTTATTGTTAAAATTGGAGAAGCAGATCAAAGTTCATTTTTTTGGTGTTTCGGCTTCGGTTTCTCCCCCGGCAACACACCTTGATGACCGGTAGTGATACAATGGCTCAGAGTTAAGGTACCGAAGGCTTTTCGATAATAAATGAAAATAATTCGATTTGTCTTCTTAAAAAAATACTGATTCAATATGCTATTGTTCCACAATGAATTATTGAGTGGATCATTGTATCATTGTACACTAAAAAAAAAAAAAGGTAGCTCGGGACCCATACCAGGTCTCAGAGCTACCCGTAACGATACTATTTTTACCATGCTGAGCCCCATCGGCCACACTTGGCCGTGGCGTATGGTTCCTGGGATTTTCCTTTTTTTTTTTTTTCTTCTTTCTTTAGGGCTCTTCTTGTATGTCAAACTTATCATCAAAATGAAGTTTTATACGCCATACATCGGAGTCTATATACAGGAATTTTTCTTTTGCGCAGGATTTACCCCTCAAGTACTAGCAGTAAGGGGGAACTTGCTCCAGATAGATGAATATGTACCCCGTATCATACCTAGTACTGGTTAAGTATGTACTGGAGACATTTATGTACAAATAAGTACATGATATATACACAGTGATGAGAGCTATAAAAGTACTACTTTGTATATATACGTAGCCACTGGAATAGATTTGAGATCACAATCTTTCGTTATTCTTCCCAACACCTTCCCTGTCACCTGACTTTCCCTGCTATCTTTTTTCTTTTCCCTGCACTTCTCACCGCCTTGCAATCAACTATTCAATTACATCCCCACTCATTGACCGCTTCCATATTCGGTCGCGTCTCGCTCCTTGCAAAACTCTCGGGCTCGCGCGATACCACTACAGACGCTGTTCGTTCCTACACCAGATTCGCTGTTTTTTTTTTTTTTTTTTTTTTTTTTTTACTTTTCTTTATTGTCCTACAGCCGTTTTTCTCGCGTCTTTTAATCCCTCCCATCTTCAAGGATGCTGCTTGGTGATCGCGCGGTCGTCTCAGGCGTGTAGCCACCTCTCATCATGTCACGCGCCTCGGCCGGTTTTGCGGACTTCTTTCCCACAGCCCCATCGGTCCTGCAGCAGAAGCGCTTCAAGTCAGGGGATCGCCGAGAGAAAGGTCCAGATGTCCCCGAGGTGACTGCTACTCTCACGGTCTCCTCCGCATCTCCCGGTGGGGCATCTTATATGCCGGCTGCGGAGCGACATATCACCCAACCGGCCTCTGACCTCCAAGGAGGTGAATGTACTGCATCGGGAGAGGCGAATGCAACAACAATCCCGCCCATTGCGACTGTTTGTCCATCCATCGATACCCTGACGCCTCTTACCAACGTGGAATCATCTCCACCTTGCAAAGCGACGAGCCCACACCCGAAGATAGCGGAGGGAAATTCCTCAGAAAACACCGACAGACCCAGCGAGGACCCGGCCAAAGGCTCTTTGACCCCCATCCGCACACCCCCAACCGGTCAATCTCAAATTCGCTCGGAAAATGTGGTCAAGGGCCATCGGTTAGTCGATGGTCCTGAACTCGAAAATTGCTCGTCCAAAGAGACGCCTAAAGAGACGCATAAGGAGACGCCCAAAGAGAAGCAACGGAAACTCGAGTATGTGGAAATTCTTGCCAATGATCAAGCCACTCCTTCTGATCCCCGTTTGGCCATCGCCAACTACCCGCGCGGATCGGCCTGTGGGCCAAAGCGCAAATGTCGAATTGCCCCGTACATCCTAAAACCATGGCCGTACGATGCCACAACCAACGTCGGCCCAGGTCCTCCCATTCAAGTGGTGGTGACGGGCTTCGATCCCCTGACACCGTTCGCTCCTATCAGTGCTCTCTTCTCGAGCTTTGGTGAGATTGCGGAGATAAACAACCGCACCAACCCCATCACAGGTCGATTTCTTGGCGTCTGCACCGTCAAATACAAAGACAGCCCGGCGTTTCGTGGTGGTAGTCCCGTCTCGGCAGCTAGTGCGGCAAGGCGCGCGTATTTTGAATGCAAGAAAGAACAACGCATTGGGACTCGGAGGATTCGGGTGGAAATGGATCGCGAGGGAGTCGTGTCTGAGCGCATGGCCGCGAAAACAATTGAAAACCAGCGCTTGGCTTCCCAACCCATCGTTGCGCTCGAAACAAAGCCGGACCCCAAGAAGAATGAACCCCCTCCGACAGCACCTAAAGGTCCCTCTGGGAGGTCTGCCCTTCGTCCCGGAGTCGCAATTCCCCGGGGGCCGAACATTCCCTCGGGGCCCATCGGGGTGCAGTCTCTGGTAGAAGAGACACCGATTTTAAATCAGATCAAACGCGATCCTTACATTTTCATAGCGCACTGCTATGTTCCAGTTCTCGGTTCTACTCTCCCACATTTGAGTAAACGACTCAAGCTATTTGGCTACAAGACCATTCGCTGTGACAAGACCGGCTATTACATCATCTTTGAGAATTCCCGACGCGGCGAGGAAGAAACGGAGCGTTGCTTTCGATTATGCCACATGCAGCCTTTGTTCACCTACATCATGAACATGGAAAGTCAGCCCTACGGGAATCCCAATCACGTTCGCAGCCCAAGTCCGGAACGCCTCCGAGCCGAGGAACGAGAGAAAGCCCAGAAGGATAGACTCAAGAAAGAGGCTGAGTTGGACATCGAAGAGGAAAAGAAACATCGTGCGGCCAACTTGGATCCTTGTCGGGAAGTGTTGTCCATCATCATTCGGGATCTAAGAGACAAACTTCTCGAGGATGTCAAGTCGCGCGTTGCTGCTCCAGCCCTGTATGATTATCTCGATCCCAGTAAGCATGCTGCCAGGAGGGAAAGATTGGGGATTCCTGGCCCAGAGGGTACGAAACAGCCAGCTTTCCGAATCGGTGCGGATAATACTCTGGGTACTCCAAACTCACGGTCTGGGTTGTCCAATGGCCGAGACTCACTCCGATCCACCAACCTCAGTGTACTCGCCCTACCACGCATTCGCAAAGCCCATGGGTCTGACCGGGCTGGAGCTGCTTTTGTGGACGAGCGACGACGACAGCCTCTTCGAAAGAGAGAAGTTCGGCCTCTGTATCATCGCCTGCAGGAATTGCATGACGATGAGGATTCAGAAGACGAGCAACGTACACCGCTCGCTCGAGATACCGAAGAGAGGAGCAGCCGTCCAGCGAGCCGGGCAAGCTCTGTATCGGCATCTGAACAAGATGAGCAATATCAATCGGATGCAGTGGGGTCGTTTGCCGAGAGTAGCGCTCAGGTGGCAGATGAAACGGATGAAATAGAAAAAACTAGTGATGGATTTATCCATGGCTTGGAAGCGTTATCTTCGTCCACACTCAAAAGAAAGCGATTTCCTGGGGAGACCGATGCACGCAAACGTCAACGGCAAGACGATGAGCTTTCCAGCATTGAGCCGGAGCAGGCAATTGCAGGCGACACCACTGGGTCTTCTACTGTAATCGAGACTGATATCCCTGTTCCATTGCCGGTGCATGATGAACCCATCAAAAAGCAACACGCCGACGTTGTTCCAGAAGAAATCGTCCCTGACGATGCCTCAGATGAAGACGATATCTGGGAAACCAAGGGCATTGACAAACCCGAGGCTGAAATTAGATGGGGGGTATCAAAACATGAACCACGCGCGACAGTGGAAGATGATGAAGCTATCATTTTGGACTTGGATGGTTGGCAACGCTTGATTAAGGATGAGGAAGATATGCGGTTCCTGCGGGAAATGTTGCTCGATCAGATTGCATCCAACGTCGGGAACATTGCAGCATGGGCATGGCGACAAAAGGAGATCAAGGCTCTCAACCAGCGAGAGCCTAGAGGGCCAACTCATGAGGTGATTGGCATCACTGGCTACTATGTTTCCAACCCAACAGGTGCTGCCCGGACCGAAGGCCGAAAGAAAATCCTTGAGTCTGAGAAATCAAAATATCTGCCTCATCGAATTAAGGTCCAGAAAGCCCGCGAGGAACGCGAGGCAAAAGCCAAGACTGATCCTCAAGCTGCAGCTGCTGAAGCTGCGAGGATTGCTGCTGCAAAGACCATCTCCAAATCTACTTCACGGTCAACTCGCGTCAATAATCGCCGGCTCGTCGCCGACATCAATGCACAAAAGCAAGCTCTTCCCACCTCCAGTGGTGAGGGCGACGTTCTCCGATTCAATCAACTCAAGAAACGTAAGAAGCCAGTTCGCTTTGCTCGGTCTGCCATTCACAACTGGGGCCTGTACGCCGAGGAGAATATCTCAGCGAATGACATGATCATTGAATATGTGGGTGAGAAAGTCCGACAGCAGGTCGCCGATATGAGAGAAAGACGATATCTCAAGAGTGGAATTGGTAGCAGTTATCTCTTCCGAATTGATGAGAACACGGTCATTGATGCCACCAAACGAGGTGGAATCGCACGCTTTATCAATCATAGCTGCACTCCCAATTGCACCGCTAAAATCATCAAAGTCGATGGGAGTAAGCGGATCGTGATCTATGCTCTTCGGGATATTGAACGAGGTACGTACAACGAGGATATGTTTCCTCCGTTTCTGTTTATTTATATTTCCCCCTCTCCTTGAATGTTGGAACACACTACTAACAACTTGACTAGATGAGGAGCTTACGTACGACTACAAATTTGAACGAGAATGGGGCAGTGACGACCGTATTCCTTGTCTCTGCGGCTCAACTGGCTGCAAAGGATTCCTCAATTAGGTGATCTGCAAACACATAAACCAAATTCTTTCCTGATCTTATGGCGTTGGTGGGGGTGGGGCTGGTGTTTGAAACGGGGGCATTCGGGCAGTTTTTTTTTCCTTAAAAAAAACACACCCCCTAGTCGTGATTCGAAGCGTTTATTCAACTCTTAAGTACAATACTTTTAACTCTAGGAACTCCTTATGGCATTTTCTTCCACCATTGAAGAAGTTCTTATGGTTCTCATACTCAGTATCAGATCCTGCGGCTCTCCCTAGTGAAGCCGGTGATGTTTCGTCTGAGACTCCTGGCTATGACCTCGGGAGACAGCGAACTCTTTCGTAAATTCGATGTAGTTAATAGTAAACGGTAGCGATATTAGGCGAGGATTTGTCGCTTTCTTGACTCTTGCTTCTGAGCGGGGTATCAAAGGGTCGGCAGGTGGATTGGCCATGTCGCATCAAGACTCAGACTGCACAAAACCATAAGTATCTACAGTGGAGTGAAGGGAAAGTAAGGCCCTACCTAAATGGCTTGGGAGAAGGAAATTGGCAATCCCCTCCTTGATCACGTATTCGTGCCCACAGTTCCCACAGATCAGTTTGCCCTCCATGACTTGTGTTTCTAACAGCAGTCGGTGCAAATCTTTCAGGGTCTGTTCGTCACCGAGTGCCTCGCCTTCCGGTTTAGATTCTGGTAGCCTAGGGAATCCGAGCTACAACCAACCTGTCAGCTAACATCCCTCTCAAGCATCCGTAGAGGAGAGTACCTCATTCGCTGTCACTCGCAGTCCCTCCCAGTCAATGCGGGGAATCACATTTCGAATGAATTCTGGCTGGAAATCAAGCTCCTGCATCTCCAGCTCGGCATCGTGGAAGTGCAAAGGAAACGATGTCGAGGAGGTCTTGCACTCCTTAACTGCACAGGTCACGAAATTTGCGGTGATGACCTTCATGTTTTCGTGGTATGATCGGCGTGCTTCCTGGAGGTTGTTTGACGGTGCTAGATATTGATTTTGGACTGGCGGTTACCGACGAATAGCCGAGAGAGTGTTTTCAACCTTTCTGCAGTAAGCCTATACGACCAAACGATTGGAGCTTGCTGCAATGGCAGTCGGATGGAGGGTTGAGGTATAAGTTGATCAAGCGCGGACTGAAAAAAAAATCCACGCCCCCACTTAGGTCAGGTGATCTTATCGATAACATATCGACAGGTAGATATACTTGAGCTTTATGTAAATTCAGGGATCAAGACATTCATAAAGAGCCTTTGGTGGGTATCAAAATGCTGAAAGTTCCAGAAAGCATACTTGCAGATAATTAAAGAAACGGCCGAGAGAGACTTTGAAAAAAGGGAAGGGAAGAGGCAAAACGGTGAAACACAAGCCAAAATCAAAGTGCTTCAAGCGCTATTTTCCGCAAAACCCACATTTTCTAATCGATGATGCCCGGGGGTTTTAGCATCATCACGCGTCTTCCCTGTCAAGAGATCCGGGACCTACATTCTCTCTCGAACCAGGCGCTTAGCCCCGATGACTAGATTCGTGGTTTGATTTGCACGTCCACCAAATCAAGATCTGCAATATCGTGGTCGACAAGACAAGTACTAGGGTCCAATATATCGCCGTCAAATACAAGACATATGTCTTGATCCGCTGAGATATTTTGGTTACCTCGAAATACGGTTATAAGTTTAGACACCCGTGTCTTGGGTCTTGCTTTGATCTTCAAGTCACTCAGCCCGGGGCTGCGGAGAGTCAATTTCATCGGTTCATTCTCTTCATTTGCTTGGTGGCTGGGGCTCAATGGAGCTGGAGATGGCTGGCCCATCTCTGCAGCAGAACCAGGCCGGTTGAGCAAAAGAGGGTCGTCTGTCACGGCCTTGATATGGATTCGCAATTCTTTTGCGCCTGTAAGAAAATCATCATCCATCTCCAAAGGCGCCCGGGTGTTGTTCCCCGGTTTGATTCCCAAGGTTCTGCATGTTGTCACATCAAATAGCCGTCGATCTCGCCAGGTTAGATAAACAGGCGACTTTGCCCCCGTTGTGAGTCCTTGGCGTTTGCACCATTCTAAACGCACCTCCCGAAGCCCCTGCGACATTTTTCGGTGGACAAGCAGCGGTTTGGTGTTTGGGATTTCAGAAGTGATAAGTATCTGGACGACCGGGTCTTCCGCTGGGGGCTCGGATGGCTTAGATGGCTGAGGTGACTTGCGGGGCGAAGGCAAAGCAGAGCAGGGTTTGGCATCATTCTGTCCTGCAGCTACTGGGTGAGCTGAGGGGTGAGCTGGCGGGTTGGACGGTGCAGACTGGTCTGCGCAGTTCATTGACGGGGTGCTTATTGAACTGGGATCCGATACACCAGGGGATACTCCGGAGCATTCATGTACTTCATGGTGTGGTGTCACTGGCGCATTGGGTAAATCGTCGAGGCAAGCGGGAAGTGAGATATCTTCTTTCAGGTTGTCCTGTTCGTCAAGCGGCACAGAAAGAGCAGTAACTGCATCCTGGTTTTGTTCATCGGACAGACGCGGGCGCTTAGAGCGCTCAGTCCCTTCATTAGAGATAATGCTGTTCTTTTTGTTTGCTTCCGGGGGATTCTTGGGTTTTTTCTGTGCCTCTCGATTGGCCGCAACAATATCGGAGTAGGTTTGTTCAGACCGTCGATAGAATTCATTGGTAGTGCCGCCTCCTTTGGCTGCCCATGCGGGCTTGTTGAAAAAGGACCGCATCTTCACCGAGGATCAGCGTCATCCAGGGCCTTGCAAAAATAGAAAGGGCGTGAAGATGAGCGTGATCAGTGTTGCCAAAGTTTCAAGGTTAAGGCGGGGGGGGAGCTTGAGACGATCCCCCTCACCGCCTTCGTGGGTCTTTTCTGGTGCGTGCAACTAGTGAGTGACCGTGTAGTAATACCTTACCTCTTTAGACCCCTCCACTTCGTTAGGTATGTCAAGCCTGAGCTCACTCTTTAGACCTCTAGACTGATATCTGGAATGATAGTCCACCCACAGTCATCATGGAGAACGGCTCAACCTCCGAGGGAAAAGATCCATCGGCTTTCCTCAGCGAGATTATCGGTGCTCCAGTGATCGTGAAACTCAACTCCGGCGTGGTTTACAAGGGTATTAGTTTCCCACCTCCATCTTATAAGGACGAATTTGACTGACGTTTTCTTAGGGGAGCTTCAGTCTGTGGATGGCTATATGAACATTGCACTTGAAAAGACCGAGGAGTATGTAAACGGAAAGCTGCGGCGCAACTACGGTGATACTTTCGTTCGGGGAAACAATGGTTCGAGATTATCTTCCCCAGTACTTTCATTTTGCAAGTCTCACCATAATAAATAGTGCTTTACATCTCCGCGAGTTAAGTGGGGTTGGATCAATAATTTCCCCAGGTCCGTGGACGAGGCTGGTTCTACAAGGAAGATCAGCATCGCTGCACGCTCCAGTACCGCTTCTTCTGTTGCTCCCAGCTCATTGCATATCTAGTTGAGGCCTATTCCCCCAACTCGATGTCGTGATCATGGCTGCCTTTCCTCTTAATAATGATTCTCCTCTGGTCGTCCCCAAGCTCTCCATCTTCCTGCGACTTCCATGCCCCAGCCTCAATGAGGAAAGTCTCACACGGTATGATAATGACTTTCCTACGATATACTATGGGAAATCCAAGGCATTCAAGCACTAAGCCCACACAAAATGATATGCTGAGCTTTGTGATCTGTGGGATATTAATCCTTGGCCCCTCAACTTGCGCGGGCGGTGATATTCAATGCCTAGACTTGAGATGTATAACTAGAGTCTTAGGCCACAATTGAATTTTGGTATTTCCCGCCTTTCCCTTTGACCCAAATCCACTAGACTATAGATTATATCTTGGAAGAAGTTGAGAGTAAAGAACTTCCTCAGTGGGCTGGTTAGGTAAGCCTCAGATAATCCTTGCGACAGATAAGAGAACGACAAAAACCCCTCAACAACACCCCCCGCACCGTCCAAACAAAAGACATCATGCTGCAGGCAATCAAATACAACCAGGGTGACCTGGAAATCCTCGATCAGCTGCAGCTCCCATTTGTGGAAAAGTATATCCCCATCCGGTCTGCAGAGGATGGTTGGAATGCCATCAAAGAGATGAAGGTGCGAGGTGCCCCCGCCATTGCCATCGTGGCCATGCTCGCCCTGTCCTCGGAACTCCATTTGCTTCGCGCAGCGAACAAGATTCCCGAGTCACCAGAGGAGACACGAAGCTTAATCGTTGCGAGGTTGAATTACCTAGTAACAAGCCGGCCTACCGCCGTCAACCTGAGCGACGCTGCTCGCAAATTGGAAGCCCTTGTGACAACCCAAGCAGTGCAACCAGGGGCCATCGGGCCTAAAATAGTGGCGTCATTCATCCAAGCCGCCGAGGACATGCTAGGGAAGGATCTGGAGGATAACCAACGCATTGGACACCACGGGGCCGAATGGATCGTGGCCAATGCCACCAGAACCGACACTGTCTCGGTTCTCACCCACTGCAACACCGGGTAAGTGTGACTATCACTATATACAATCCTTTGGCTAACAGCGACAAAATTAGCTCCCTGGCTACCTCTGGATACGGCACAGCATTAGGGGTGATCCGCTCGCTATCGTCCAGAAATGTGCTACGACATGCCTACTGTACGGAAACAAGGCCTTACAATCAAGGGTCTCGTTTAACGGCATTTGAATTGGTTCATGATCATATTCCTGCCACGTTGATCACTGATTCTATGGCGGCCGCATTGCTGGCTGATGCGAGTGTGGGAGTGGGTGCTATTGTGGTCGGCGCAGACCGAGTTGCAGCCAACGGAGATACGGCCAATAAAATTGGCACATACGGGTTGGCTGTTTTGGCCAAGCATCATGGTGTCAAATTCCTGGTCGCCGCACCCCTCACGACCATCGACCTGGCGACAAGGTCCGGGGGTGATATCGTCATCGAACAACGCCCGGAATCTGAGGTAACAAGTATTAAGGGCCCTAGAGACGGGGCTGAGGCTGCGGGAAGTGTGGTCTTGGACACCGTCCGTATCGCTGCACCGGGTATTGGCGTTTGGAATCCTGCATTTGATATAACTCCTGCGGCTTTGATAGATGGGATCATCACGGAGGTTGGCGTGGTCGAGAAAGGTCCTACCGGCCAGTTCAATATGGCCAGCCTATTCAACGATTCAAGTTCTCGGTCTTGATGTGATCATCTTCGCCATTTATAGTCCCATGGTCTCCTGTGACGACATCCTGTGGCGTACCTTCTCCCTCAAAAGCCGCCAGGAGCTCATCCACTTTGCATTCGAGAGCATCAAGATGGTTTTCCAATGCCGTTGCTGTCATTTCACCTCTAGGGTCAAAACATTAGGATACCTTTCATTATCACCAAGATAACAACGTGTTGATATACTTAGATATTTCTGTCAGTGCCTATCAAAGTCAGTACAAAGTGTCATCATTAAAATAGGGGGCTATAATATGATAAAACCTCAAGTCATAGTAAATCATATAAGTCGGGAAAATCAAGTCCCTACCTTAGCAAGTTCTAGATCGGGCGCCTTAAATGCAGACATGGTCGGTGGTTGTATCGGGTGGTAGGTAATGAGGGCTTAGGGGGTTTAGCTAAGTAGTGCGCGGATTTTCGAATCTAGGCCTGTAAAGTGGTGGGTAGCTGGCGTAGTGCCGGCGGGATATCACGTGTCGTACATGACCTCTAGGGTTTGGGGGCGGCGTTAAGGCACCTTCTTATGGTCCTATAGTTACCAAAACAGGATAAAGTAAATGACGATAGATTAGCTACTTTTCTTTATTAGAAGCGGAAGAGAAAAGAGAAAAGAGAAGAGAAAAAAGAGAAGAAAAGGAAGGGAGGAAGGACTTAGGGTAGTATTTAAGTCTATATAGCCATACCTAGATAGGTAGAAGAGTATAGAGTATATAAAGCATAGTTAAACTTATAGAAACTAAGTATCATTAGTTAGGTATTTAATTAATACTTTATTATATCTAATTAATAGTATATTATACTAACTTAATAAAATATAATAAATATTTAGCTTTCTTTTTATCTAAAATATTAAGAATAAAATCATATAGATTATACCTATCTATTTTCTAAGGTAGAAATAATTAGGATCTAAGATAGAAGTAATTAATATTAGGCCTTACTAAGGATCTAACCTAAATTAGTACTAAAGAGTAGACAATTTATAATTAATATTAGAAGATATATTTATATAAGCCTAGAGCTCTATAGAAGTATATAGATCTCTAAATATAAGCTTATTATAAATTATAAATAGTTTATTATAGATTATAATTATCTTATTTTATAAATATAAACTATATATTCTAATACTTAAGGAGAGAAAATAAACTATATCTTTTCTTCCTTAAGAATTAGTCTTATTATTAATATATATTATATTAAGAGGAATATCTTAATTCTAAGTCTATATTATTTATATTTTATCTTATTTATCCTAATCCTATCTTAATCCTTTTATAATCTATTCTTAGTTTTTACTATCTTCTTTATTTAGTCTTTTATTCTTAATAATTCTTCATATAATTTCTAATTATTTTATTATATCTTTAGTTATCTAAGAACATAATATTTATATATTAAATCTCTAAAAGTATAGATTCTTTTTATCTTATTTCTTTCATTAAAATTAGTTTTAATTTTAGTATATCTTAGTTATCTCTTATTATTAAGAGTAATTAAGATAAATATAAAAGATAATTATAAGCTTATAAAATAATTAAAAAGATAAAATTTTTATAAGACTATAGAAATATATAAATTATTAATTTAGTCCTAGATTAATTCTAATTTATCTTAGTAATAGTAACTTTAAGATTAATATTTAAAATAAAATTAAAAGTATGTATTAATTAATAGATTAATATCTATATAATTTCTTAATATATTTATATATTTATTAAAGAAAGTAAAGAAAATTAAGCTTTTAGTTTCTTTTTAAAATTACCTCTAAATTTAAGCTTTAAGATTTAAAAGTATATTAAATCTCTTTTAAAAATAAAAGATAATATAGTTAAGATTATTACTTTATATTAAAGTTTAATTACTCTAAAATTAATATTAAAATAATATTAATTTACTTTTAATTTAGATTTATCTTATAAATACCTTAAAAACTTTAATTTAAAGTATTTAAAATAAAAGAAATCTAATAATATAAATAATTATATAAATAAAAGAATAAATAAAAGAATAAATAATTAAATAAATTATATATATAAAAATCTAATCTATTATAAAAAGTAACTTTAATATTTTACTTATAATAATATAAAGTATTTAAAATTAAGTTATTATTAAAATATTAAAGTCTAAGAAATAATTTTAAAATAAATAAAATTAAAAAAAAAGAAAAAAGATTAAAGTAAGCTTTATTACTTTAATCTTTTATAAATTAATAGAGATTTCTTAATAATTTACTATATTTATAATTATAGATAAATAATAACCTTTTATTAATCTTAATATTATAGCTAAAATAGATATTATTAACTTTAAATTTATTTAAAAATATAATTTTTTTAATCTATAAAATTTATTATTTTCTTATTTTAAGTAATAAATAATCTCTTAATTCTAATTTATAAAGTCTTTATTATTTTTATTATTTTAATAAATAATAGAGATACTAAGAAATAAATAAAATAAAATAATCTTATATTATAATAAAAAGAGATCTAGATCTAAATAAAAATCTTATTTTATTATTTATAATAATTTTAATAAAATTAAAGATCTATTTATTATTATAAAAAAAGGATCTAATAATTTAAAAATCTAAAATTTAAGATTATATCTACTTATTAATTAATAAAAGATTATTAAAATTTAATATATATCTTTATTATAATTATAAATTTAAAGATTTTAAATAAAATTCTATTAAGAAAATATAAATAAAAGTAAGATTTAATAAGATTAGAATAAGATTATCTTAAATAAATTATAAATTAATCTTTTTTAAAACTAATTCTAAAATATTATTTATTTATAGATTAAGTAAATATTTAATTAATTTAATTAAAGATAATAAATCTTTATATAAGCTTATATATCTATTATCTTAAAATTACTTAAAATTACTTAAAGATTACTTAAAGATTACTTAAAAGAGAATCTTAAAAATAAAAGAATATAATCTTTAAAAAGTCTTATAGATACTCTTATATTATTTATTCTAAAAAAGGATAAAAGTCTTTATTTTTATATTAATTATAAAGATCTAAATAAGATTTTAATAAAGAATTATTATTTATTATCTTTTATTTTAGAGTTTAATAGTAAGATACCCTTATTAACTATCGCGATACCCTTATATAATCTACCGCCTTCCTAAAATAGCCTAGTTTTAAGTATAATACTAATAATATTACACCACTTAGTGAATTTTTCACGACTTTCTTTACTACTTTCTTTACTACCCTAAAATCCTCTAATAGCCTACTATTTACCCTTACTACCTTTTCTCTATAGAGGTTCTTATTAATCTCTAGATTAAGACTTCCCTTACTAGACCTCCCTTACTAACCTAATACTCTATATTATAATCTATCTAGTAGAAGGCCCCGCTAGCTTAGGGTAGTTATATCTATAGAAATTATATAGAGAGAGGTTATACTTATATAGGTCGTGCTTGTGTAGGTTAAAATTAAGGTTAAGGTTAAGGTATAGTATAAGAGGAAGACCCTAATTATTTAGAGGAGTTAGCTAACTTATTACTAGAAGATTATATAATAATAGTATAATTTATCTAAAAAATAACGTTTTTAACGACCTAAAAAGTATAGGTTTAAGTATAGAGATTAGAATTTAAAATTATATAGTAGAAAAAAGGCGGTATAGAGAAAATACGTAGGAAAATTTAGCAGAAAAAAAAAAAGGCGTGATTTAGCTACGTAGAAAGGCGAACTAGGCTACTTTAGGAAGGTAGTATACTATTTTTATTATATAGGGGTATCGCGATAGTTAATAGGGGTATCTTACTATTAAACTTCTTTATTTTAGAGATCTTAGATAGATTATTGTCAGCGTCACACGCTGGTCGAGGATCAGAGGAGAAAGGAAGAAGCACAAGCTGCTACAGCTTGCTGCTACAAGAAAGAACGAACAGACAGAACAATATGGTATTGTGGTGGCATGGAGGAAAGAAGGAGAGAACAAGAGGAAGAAGCGCTGCTCTCTCTACAGAACTGGGGTCACCCGATCTCCAGGCTCTGACAATTATCTAGATTTTAATATTTTAATAAAATTAATATTTAGAATATCTATTACTATATTTAGATTAAAGAAGAAGATAAATAGAAGACTAATTTTTAAATAAGATATAATTATTTTAAGTATTGAGTTATATTATTTAGGCTAATTAATACTCTTATAATATTTTAGACTTATATTTATATTACTTTATATAAAATTCTACTTTATTCTCTCTAAAACTAAAGATAAATATATAAATTATATTAAATAAGTCTTAAAACGCTTATAGAAAGTATAGCTATATATTAAGCTTTTTAAGTATATATTTTATTAGTCTTAAGTTAAATTTCTTAATTATATTATATTAAAAGAAGATATATTAATAGACTAAGAAAGGATATTTATTTTATAGCTAATATCTAAGAGTTTTAGAGATATTTAGATTTTTATTAAATTCTATAAGTTTTATTATAGATTTATATATAATTTTTCTAAATTATATAATCTTTTATTTCTCTTTTAAAAGAAAGTAAGAATAAGATAAAACTTAGCTTAGTTAATCTATTAAAATAAGAGAAATAAATATTCTATAAGCTTTTAGATACTTTTAAATTAGCTTTATTTCTAATTTATTTTAATCTTATATTATCTATTTAGCTTAAAATTAATATATTAAAATAAGATATAGTTAGTATATTATCTTAGTTATATAATAGAGTTTTCTATTTAATTATATTTTAGTCTTATAAATTTAATAATATAAAAATAGATTATAGAACGTCTAATTAAGAGCTTTATAGTATTATATATTCTTTTAAATATTATTATTACTATCTAGAAGAAAGTAAGTATATAATTAAGGATATTATTTAATTATATAAATCTTTAGATATTTATAGGATAATAAAAAATTAATAAAAGATAAATAAGATAATATATAATCTTATTATCTTTTAATTTTATTATAAAATATTAATCTAATAAGACTAATCTAGTAGATACTTTATTTTAATTATTTAGAAAAATTAACGATATTTATAATTCTAGTATATTAATATTACTTTAGTCTTAAATTATTACTTATTTAGTAATAAATTAAAAAGTAAGAGCTAAATAAAAGATATATACTTCTAATTTAATAAGTTAGAATATTTAAGTTTAAGAGATATCTTCTTATATTTAAGAAGATTTAATTAATAACTATTAATTTTATATTAATATTAATATTATTAAAAGTAAAAAATTATCTAATATATAGGATATATTATCTAATTATAATTTAATAATAGAAATTTAGTAAATTAGACTAAAGATCTCTTTATAATTAGATATATAAAAATACTAAGGTCTAAATAAGACTAAAGTAAAAACTTAACTAAAGAGTTAGTTAATTATGTAAAGAAAATTATAATACTAAAATTAACTAAATTAAATAATAAAAATAATATTTATTATATCTTATTAGGGCGTTCTAGATATATATAATAAAAGTTAGATTATCTTATTATTAAATATTCCTAATAAAAGTTATAAATTAAATAAATTAAATAAATTAAATAAATTAAAATAAATTTAAAGTAAGCTTAATTTAAGCTTAATATATCTATAAATTAAATCTATTAGATTTTCCTATTATAAGACTAATTAAGTAAAGATTAGGCTGTTTTATTATTTATATTAGATAATAAAGTAATACTAAAGTAAATCTTATTATAAAATTAATTAATTAGATTAATAAATTTAAGATTAAAAAATTAGACTTTATAAGAAATTATAACCCTTATAAGAAGTAAAAAAGAAGTAAATAAATAAATAAGACTAAAGTAAAGTAAAATAGAGCTAAAAGTAAAAACTTAAATAAAAATTAGTCTCTAAGTTCTAAAGAACTAGTCTTATTTAAAAATTATATATATATTTCTATTATAATAAATTTAAAGTAGACATTAATAATATTATATTATAATAATCCTTTAACTAAGTACTTTAAAAAGTAAAGAATAAATAAATTTTTATTAAAAAAGAATTAATAAAGAAATAAAAGATTATATTAAAGAATATATTTTATATATTAAGATATTACTTTACTAAGATATATATTATTTAATAAGCTCAATTTATTATTAATTTTAATTTAATCTTAGTCTAAATTAATTATAGATTTTATTATTAATTTATCTTAAATCTTTTAAAAAATAAAGGATTAATTATTAATATTATTTTAATAATTATTAATTATTATATAAAGATAGTCTTATTCTTTATTATTTCTATAATAATTTATCTTAGATAAGCTAACTTAGCTTTTCTATAATAAAATAGAACTTAAATATAATATATTAGATAAAGTTATATTTAATTATAAACTAATCTTTATTAATAAGTTCTAGTCTAACTTAAATTATATTTTATATTTTATCGTTAAATTAATGGCTAAATTAAGAGAATAAATTAAATACTAAGAGCGTTGTTAATTAGAAACTATAAATTACTAGTTAGACACGATATATTCCATTTTCGGAAAAAGCTATATTTATAATACTTCGAGTATTTTTCGCAATCACATGACCAGTTACCACATACCCCTATAATTAGAGGGATCGTCATATGATCTCGCTTAATTAAATTATCTGGTTATAACCCCCGGGCACCCCCGAGCACCCCCTTAGGTACCCCAAACATAGCCCCTGACCACCCCCAAAGTAGTGACTTAGCGACGATAAGGTTAAGGAGGGGTAAAGCGGGGCCGCGGAGGGCGATAGCGAGGTAGAGGGCAGTAAGGTATATATAAGGGTATTCCGGAGCAGCTCACTAGTCTTATATAGTTTTGATTAGCTTAATTTGACTGAATTTAAACACGAAATTTGCCTTATAAATTGCAGTAGTTTAGTATAAGAACCAGAATTATATCATTATCATATTATATAATAGGTAAATTTACTATCTAAATTATAAATATAGCTTTTTCTGAAAATATATTATATTATATCTAACTAGTAATTTATCGTTTCTAATTAATAACGCTTAATACTAAAGTATTATCTTTATTATTTTAGTAATATAGAATAAACTAATTAGCTAATCTTATTAAGAATAATAGAATTTATATTTAATAATATATTTAATTTAACTATAAACTTAATATCTTTCAAAGCTTTTATAAGATATTAGCTTAACTTTTATATATATATTAAGATTAATATTAAAGAAAAGAAGATCTTAAAAGCTAAAACAAGAATAACTAAAATAAAAGAAATATAAGAAAAATTAAAGAAATAATAGTAAATTACTACTAAATTATACTAAAAATAATATCAAAAGATATAAGAATATTATCTTTAAATATAAAGATCTTATTTTACTTTTAATTTAAAATATATAATTAAAGGTCTTAATAAAAAAAAACTTATACTAAAATTTATTAGTTTATTTAAAATTCTAGATTAAATTAATTAATAAGTATATAGAATTACTTTATCTATAAAATATAATAGAATCCATAATATATTTTATATCTTATTACTAGAACTATAGATAAATTAAAAGTAAAGTTAAACTAATTATATATTACTTCTATCTTTAAAAGATAAGGATAATTAAGAGTTAAAGAAATAAAGAAAAATAATAATTAAAGATAAAGATTATTTTCTATTAAATTAAAAAGGATAGCCTTTTAAATATAATTAATAGATACTTAAATTAGATATTAATATACTAGACTTAGTTAGAAGATTTTTAAAAATAGGAAAACGCCCTTAATTTATTTTTATCTTAATTTTATCTTACTTTTCTTTTATTTTTATCTTACTTTTCTTTTATTTTAGTCTTATTTCTATCTTATTTATAGATCTATATTAAGAGCTCTAAAAGCTTATTAGTAAGTTTTTATAATTAATTAAGGCCTAATTTATTAATAATATTTTAGAAATTAAGAGATTACTCTAATCTTATTTCTCTTTTAAATTCTAATTAAATATAAGAGAAATATCCCTTTATCTTAGAAATCTATATCTTTATAAGATTATGAAGAGTATAATTTTCTAGCTTATTAATTTTATCTTCTTCTTTCTAAACTTAAATAATATATTTAATCTTATCTAAAAGTATATACTTTACGATTAGCTAATTATTATAATTAATATTATCCTTTTATAAATAAAGTAAATATTAAAATTAGATTTTCTTAATATTATACCCTAATAATATAGAATAATATAAAGTAGTATCTTATCTTTATTAAGTAAGATATTTTTAGTATTTTATCTTAAAATTCTAAGAATTATTAATAAATTAGTTTTAGATTAATATCTAAGAGCTATCTAAGAGATATCTACTAAAGTTAATATTATTAAATTTATTAAATTATATTTAGAATAATAGAATAATAAAACGCTCTCTAAAGACTATCTTAAATTATAAATTATACGCTTTAATCTTAATTAAAATTATTATTTATGTAATCTTATTATAATTAGCTCTTTAAGCTACTAGAATAATAGAACTTAGTAATCTAATCGAATATAAGATTAAAATTAGTAGTATCTCTTACTATACTAATATTAACTATTTTATATAGCTTCTTTAGCTTAATATAGAAGTTATATTTAGTTATAGTTATACTTTAATAGGAATATAAAATTATAAATAGATTATTAAGATCTATATAAGCTTTAATTTTATCTTTAATATCTTTAAGAGTCTTAAAGAAAGTCTAAATAAGTAACTAATTTTAAAAATATTATATATATTATAAGTACTCTAAAATAATTCCTCTAGAATAATAAATTATAGATATTATAATAGAGAATTAATATAGAAATAAAGTAAAACTAAAGTAAAAGTAAGGATAAACTAAAAATATTATATAATCTTATATCTATATTAAATAAAGAAATAATAGATTATATGAAACTAAAATAGTTCTTTAATATATTTTCTTAGAACTTCTATTATATTCTAATAAATCTTTTCTTTATTATAAATTAAGATTAATTCTATAAAAGAGAGAGAATAGTTATTAAGAAAGAAATTATATAGATTATATCTATCTATTTTTTAAGATAGAAATAACTAAGGTTAGATCTTATTAAGAACCTAATCTAAATTAGCACTAAAAAGTAGTTAATTTATAATTAATATAGAAGATATACTCTTATAAGCCTAAAGCTCTCTATAAGTATCTAGATCTCTAAATATAAGCTTATTATAAGTAGCTTATTATAAACTATAATTAGCTTATTAGATAATATAAGCTATATATCCTAATACTTAAGGAGAGGAAATAGACTATATCTTTCCTTCCTTAAGAATTAGTCTTATTATTAATATATATTATATTAATAGGAGTATCTTAATTCTAAGCTAAAATTATTTATATTTTACTATAACTACCCTAATTAATTATAAATTAATTAATCTACTCTAATTATTTTATAATTAATTTACTTAGCTCTTACTATCTCCTTATCTAGCCTCTTATTCCTTATATCTTCTAATATTAATTATAAACTAACTACTTTTTTGTACTAATTTAGATCCTTATTAGGACCTAATCTTAATTATTTATACCTTAAAAAATAAATAGATATAATTTATATAATTTCTTTCTTAATAATAGGTTATTAATTAAAAAAAGGTCTATATTATTTAATAATAGAAGCTATTAATTTATAATAGAAGCTATTAAATATAGGAGTTTAATAGAGACACGCCCCTAGTTTTAGAGACACGCCCCTTGGCCTAAAAATTTAGGCAGGAACTACCTATATAGGCTTAGTGCGTAGAATTTTCACCACTTTTAAACACCACTTTCCTCACCGCTCTAGAATTTTTTTTTCTTTACCTACTACCTACTTTTCTCTATAGAGGTAATCCTACTTATATTACTATAATACCTAGACTACTACCTCTATATATATCCCTCTATATATATTAGGACTTATACCCACCCTACTATAAGTAGTAATTCTCTAAGTTACTATCTATAATCATTAATATAGAGGTATTTCTTAATCTTAACCTAAACTCTAAGTCTAAGGGGTTAGAGGGGTCGCGCCTATACCTATAGTAAGATAGATTAACTAGTAGAAAGTAGATAGGGATTATATAGTGATAAGGGTAAATAGGTTACGATAATATATAACATAGTAGTTAGAATAGTGAAATTTAAAGCTCTATAATAGTATCAAATTTATATAATTTACTATATAAACCTAATTACCAAGCGAATTTAACGAAGAAAAATTTTCTAGCATAGGTAGTGAGAATACTTAGGTACAAGAATATAAATAAAGGTAGAAAAGTTTAATAATGGGAAGGTGGTATAGAAATTAGGGTAGAACCTAAATTTTCAGGCTAGGGGGCGTGTCTCTATTAAACTCCTAAATATAACAAGAGATATAATTTATTTTTAAGTCTCAAAGACTTAAAAATAAATTATATCTTTAAGAATTATAAATAATATAAAGGAATTTAAAAGATTTATAATAAAGAACTTTAAGTAATTATATAATCTCAGGTTTTTAAAAATTTCTAAGGGTTTTAAATTTTTTTAATAAAGTTAATTAGATTATAAACTATAGTAATTTAAAAGTACTTATAGATTATAATACTTTATATTTATATATATAAGGAGAATTATTAGGAATAAAAGACTAGATAAGATAGTAAAAACTAAGAATGGATTATAAGAGGATTAGGGTAGGATTAAGGTAAATAAGGTAGAATATAAATAATATAGACTTAGAATTAAGGTATTCCTATTAATATAGTATATATTAATAATAAGACTAATTCTTAAGGAAGGAAAGATATAGTCTATTTCCTCTCCTTAAGTATTAGAATATATAGTTTATATTTATAAAATAAGATAAACTAATTATTAATATAATAAGCTACTTATAATAAGCTTATATTTAGAGATCTAGATACTTATATAGAGCTCTAGGCTTATATAAATATACCTTCTAATATTAATTATAAATTAACGTAATTCACGGGCGAGCTGCGCACACGGGCGAGCTGCGCACCCCACCAATATTATTAATTTGAAACGCATATTTTACCACCAAAACGCCAATTTATTAATAAAATAACCTATTTATGTCTATCTGGACATGTTAGCTGGGTTAACGACCTCTAGGGGGTTCTGTAGGGCCTATAAGGCGTCTCTAACACTAATTCCACCTAGGTTCTTAATCCATCTAGTCGTCCGACGTCGGTTTTGCTTCTTTTTCTCATTTTCTGCCCGTAGAGCGCTATTTTTATACGCTAAGAATATAGCTAAGTTCATAGCTAATTTATAGCCTTTAATAAGCTGGTTTAGCGCACGATCTATAGGTCTAGGGGGGCTCTATAAGCGCTTTTTAATAAGCGCTTTGATAGATGAAGCTTGTTTTTGTAGCTGTAAGAGGTTCTAAGGCGTTTTAGGTGAGAAAATGCTGCCTACGCTACCCGGGGGGTAGGGGTCTTAAGATGGATATTTAGCTTTAAAAGCACCTTAGTAGGGCTATATGGAGATAGCCCGGTCGCTCGGAAGCTATTTTGTATTGTTTTTAGCTTAAATGTATCAGCGCGCGCGCTTGGATAGGCCATAAGAAAGTTGAGTTTATTAATATGGTTAACCCTAAGACGGGCCTTTGATTCAACTAATTGACTATATGCCCGCTTTAGAACCGCAAAACAACCCACATCAAGTGGCTGTAAAAGGTGTGAGGAGCGCGGAGGCATGTAAATTAGTATAATATTATTTGCAGCGTAAATTTCGTCGAATTGGGGTGTTAAATAGCAACCATGTCCATCAAGGACAAGAAGCCGATATCCACCTTATGAGCGTGATATATCCGGAATCAGGACTTTTTAAAGCCAATGTAGACTAATTTCATCAGACGTCCATCCATTTAGACTATTCTCTAATATCCAATTTTGTGGAAGACCTTCTACCTATCCTAAATTCAAGGATTTATGCTTAAAGATAATATAGGGCGGAAGCGCATATCTAGCTACGCTAATACATTCAATCATAGTTACCCATTTACGATTTCTAGGCTGTAAAAGCCCGCGTTTTCCGTAGTAATCCGCACGTATAATCACTTTCGCACTTGAAGTTTGGCCCATCGCGAAGCCTGTCTCGTCGAAATTATATATATCGGACGGGGTGATACCATATTAGAGTATGGTTCGTTGAACTAGGTCAAACCACGCTTAGATGATCTTTAGATCTTCGTTTTTCGCACGTTCGTAGTTATATCGCTATAAATATCGAGATGATAGATTTAGGTGCCGTTTAACAAATATTATGGTCTAATTAACCCCGACCGTTTATATAGGGGTCTCACCACGCTTCGCTAGTAATAAATTAGCCATATCGGCTACCATACTAGGACGGGGTGCTACTCCGCGGGTGTCCATATCCAGTATCCATTTCTCAAGCGAAATTTCTTCGATTTCGGTTAATTTATATGAATTTACGCGTACATCTGCTCGAAATATGGTGCCGTTGAGACGCGTGCGGAGGGTTGATTCGGGTACGTTAAAGCAACGCGCTGCTTGACGAATTGAGCTGAATTCATCATTTTTAATAGCCTTGATAGCTAGTAATATATTGCCCTCTCTCTGTAGTGAATTTCGGGAGGATTCGGTACGAATTGGTGGCATGGTGGGCTGGTGAAGAGAGATGGTGTAATTAATTGACGCGTTTTGGGTGGGGTGCGCAGCTCGCCCGTATGCGCAGCTCGCCCGTGAATTACGTTATCTACTCTTTAGTACTAATTTAGGTTAGATCCTTAGTAAGGCCTAATATTAATTACTTCTATCTTAGATCCTAATCGTTTCTACCTTAGAAAATAGATAGGTATAATCTATATAATTTCTTTCTTAATAACTATTCTATCTCGTTTATAGAATTAACCTTAATTTATAATAAAGAAAGAGTTATTAGAATCTAATAGAAGTTATAATAATAGATTTTAAAGAACTATTTTAGTTTTATATAACTTATTTTCCCTTTATTTAATATAGATATAAAGTTATATAATATTTTTAGTTCATTCTCTCTTCTATTTTAATTTTATCTTACTTTAGTATTATTTCTTTATTATAGTTTTGTCACGGTGTGGATCCCGTGATCTAATCCTGACCCCTGAGTTCTACAAAGTCTGTGCGCTACCCGCGCACGTGATCTATTCTATGTATTTAGCCAACGTTCCCGCTGATCCTGTATAAGCTCCTTGAGCTTTCTCTTGTGAACTCCCGGGCTCTGATAGCCCGTCTGATATTGAACCTCTGATATACCTACCTGCCTGACCTACGGACCCTCTCCAACCTGCCGTATATAACCTGCCGACCCCGCACCCTGACAAGTTTCTACTATTTATTAGTCTAGGCTAATTCTTTCTAAGTACTTATAGTATATCTATAATAAGATTAACCTAATTACTAGTTAGTTTAGAGAAACGTTATATAGTTTATATTA
Organism: Penicillium sp. IBT 16267x; assembly: GCA_028828865.1. Lineage (NCBI taxonomy): Eukaryota > Fungi > Ascomycota > Eurotiomycetes > Eurotiales > Aspergillaceae > Penicillium > Penicillium sp. IBT 16267x. The sequence goes on along the minus strand of JAQJZQ010000008.1, from coordinate 1,171,381 downwards.
CTTATTTACTAGAGATTCCCTTATAGAAATATTATATAATCTCTATAGGGACTATTTAAAGGAGGATTATATTAGTTTCTCTTATTCTTTCCTTCCTTCCCTTCTTATCTAGTTTTCTTTTATTAATAGGATCCTAAATGATTTTTATTGTAGACTGACTATATTATAATATCTAGTATTTTCGTAATTAGTTATCTATTTAGACTTTATATAAAGATATTAAAGATATTAATATAGAAGATAAGACTTTTATAGATTTAAATAGTCTAATTATAATTTTATATATATATTAAGGGGTAACCTTAATATTATATAATTTCTATATTAAGCCTAAGATACTATATAATTTATTTAAGGCTAGAATAATAAAGGATATAGCTAATTTTAATACTATATTAGATTAGGCTATTAAATTCTAGTATTCTAGAAGCTTAGAAAATTAATTATAGTAAGAATAGAAGAATAATAATAAGTTATATTTTCGTTTTAGATATATAGTTTATAATCTAGATTAGACCTTAGAAAGCTCTTTATCTTTGTAACGGGCCAAGGCCACATTGAAGCCCGGGCTCTGCCCGTGTAGGCATCGCACCCGATACTGCCGCGAAAGCAAGGTAGCCTTACCGCCCTAGAGGACACTATATACTATAGTTGACCGCCCCTTTATTTACAGTTCTCTAAGATTTAGATAAACAGCATGCAGGCACCGTTCAATTGAATCAATTCAGCCGTAGCCCTTCACAATCTTTATATTATTCTAATTATAATTTAATAATTATCGTTACTATATCCCTTTTAGTAATTATTTCTTAGATAGCTCTTAGTTATTAATTCTATACTAATTTACTACTAATTATTAGAATACTAGAATAAGATATTATAAATTTCCTATTTAGTATAGATAAGATATAGTGTGATGAGATTGACCTGGTTGCCAATTAGCTTGGAGGAAAAGTCATGTGATCTCTCTGGGGACTATTTGAAGGAGTATTGTGGTGGTTTCTCTTGTTCTTTCCTTCTTTCTCCCCTTGTCTAGTTTTCTCTCGTGGATAGGATCCTGAATGGTTTTCATTACAGATTTGCCGTGTCACATATAGCTTTATATTATCCTATATCTCTAGGATATAATATCTATAAGATTTAATTTTAATACTTACTTTATTTATAAGAAGATAATATTAGATATAATAAGTAATTAATAGCGAAATATATACTTTTAGAAGAGATTAAATATATAGTTATTTTAGTCTAAGGCGAAGATAAAATAAATAAGCTAGGAGATTATATTTTTAATAATCTTATTAAAATATATTTAGCTAAAATTAAGGAGATATTTCCTTTAGATCTAATTATAATTTAAAGTAGTAGTAGTAGAATTCATTTACCCGATCTAGCTTGCCTCTAGTAATGGCTGCTATGCGGGGGTGCTGCCGGGCCTGCCCGGCAGCGAAATGGTGATTAAGAGACTACTAAATTTGTCTATAGATTTAGAATTTCTTATTTATATTACTAATCCTATTATATATAAACCCTTATTAATAGCTTATATAAGTACTTATATACTTATCTTATTAGATTCTAATTTAATCTACTTACTTTTACTTATAGAGAATCTTCTATCTCTATTTACTACTATTACTACCCTTTCTAATAAAGGTTTTAAGCCTTTAAGTTAGAAAGAAGCTATAAGTTATCTTAAAAAGGAAAAATAGCTAACTACTATATATACTAAGTTCTATAATTATATTTAGAATAATATATAGTAAATATTCTCTAAGGAGCCTTATATAAAGCTTTTACTAACTAAATATATATTTAAAATTAAGTCTAATAGTATATATAAGGCCTATCTTATAATTAAGGATTTCTATTAGCGTCTTACTAACTTTAGTAATATCTCTATCTTAGTTATAAAGTCTATAATATTTAAGATCTTTATTATAATTACTACTTACTAAGGTTAGTATCTCTATTATATAGATATTATTACTATATTTTTATATATATAACTAAAAGAGGCCCTATATATAGAATTATTTAAATCTTTTAATGTGGGTTATCTTAATATATATAGTCTATTATAGAAGACCTTATATAGTCTAAAGTAGTTATCTGAAGAGTAGTTTAATCTTATTTAAGATATTCTATTAACTAAAGTATTTATCTAGGGTATATCTAACTACTACTTATTTATTAAAGATAATATCTTCTTACTAATTTATATTAATAACTTACTTATCTTATCCTCTTTATTAAACGCTATTAAGGCGTTTAAGATTATATTATTATATTACTTTAATCTAATTAATAAGGATTAGGCTATAGAATTCCTTAGGATATATATATAGTAGGGTAAAGATAGTTAAATATATCTTAGTTAATAAGCCTATATTAAAGCTTATTTATACTACTTTAGATATAATTTAATTAAATTATATAGTAAGCTATATAATAATAAGGTTATACTTCCTAACTTTAATCTTTAGGCTATACTAGCTAAGATTAAAGCTTTCTAAGAATAAGTTAGTTATCTTATTTAGCTACTAATTAATACTTAAGTTAATATTATATATATAATAACTAAGTTAGCTAGATATACTAGAAATCCTAGTCTATAGTATATCTTTATTATATAGAAGATATTCTAATATCTTACTAAAACTTGAGGACTGGTTATAATATATCTCCCTATATTACTTATTAGTTAAGTAGCTATACTTTTATATAGCTATACTAACTTAGACCAAATTAGTCTATATATAGATAATTATATATCTATCTTTAGTTATCTCTTTAAGCTTACTAGCGCTATAATTAGCTAATAGTCTAAGAAGTAGATCTTAGTTATACTTTCTTCTACTAAGACTAAGTATATAGCCTAATACTATACTATATAAGAGCTTATTTAGTTAACTCTACTACTAACTAAGCTTATGAAGCTCTCTAGTATAACTAACCTAAGATTATTATTTAGTAAGCTAGTTAATATTTTCGCTAATAATTAGGGTATAATTACCCTTACTTTAAATCCTAAGAACTATACTTAGTAAAAGTATATAGATATTAAGTTCTACTTTTAACGTCGCTAGATTAAGATAGATAACTACTACTTTATCTATATCCTAACTACGGATATATCTATAGATAGGCTTACTAAGCCGCTACTAACTACTACTTTTAGGCGTTTTATTAATCTTATTAGATTAACGTTAGTATAATCTATAATTTCCTCTTTTTCTAAGCGTTCTAGAGCACTTTTTTTATCTTAATACCCCTTAATTTAAGCGTAGTTCCTAAATTATCTATATCTAGTAATTTAAGTAAGCTATTTCTATTATTCTATTATTCTATAAATTTTACTTATTTTTTAGTACGTATTTTTCGAGCTTCCTTATATATATAACTTCTAGTTAGTTAAGGAGACTACCTAATACCTTCGGAGGTTAGGTATAGGGGGTATTTATCTATATTAGGACTAGTGCCTTCCCTCCTATACTTAGGGTTTCTTAGTTATAGATTCTCTTCTTCCTTCTTACTATACTTCTTAATATTATTATATATATATATATTACTTCCTACTACTATATACTCTTATATAATATATTAAATCTCTAGAAGTATAAAAATCTCTAGAAGTATAGATTCTTTTTACCCTACTTATATTTATAGAATTAGTCCTAATTTTAATATCTCTTAAAGATTATATTATTTAAGAAGAGATAAGATAAGTAAGTATAATAAGAAATTATAAGATTATAAAAGATAATTAAATTATTAATTTAGTCCTAAAATAATACTAAATTACCTTAGAAGGATAAGGATATTAAAATTAAGTATATTAAACTCTTTAATAATTAATTTTTCTATCTAAAAATAATATAAGTAATTAATTAGTCTTAAATTTATCTTTAAGGCCTTATTATATTATTATTTAAATAAAAAATCCAGAATATTAGATATTATAGTATTTATTGATAGACTAACTTAAACTAAGTAATAAGTCTATCTTTTAAAAAAGACCTTAGATTAATAAGTATTTTATACTAATTTTTAAGATTATTTTAAAGACTAAATACTTATCTTTATTTAAAGTAGAGCGAATTTTAAGACTAAAATTTAAAGTAAAATTAAGAAAGTAACTTAAGTTAGAAGCTAAAATCTATATAATTTTCTAATCTATCTTTATTCTCTTAAAGAATCCCTTTTATAAAAAAGTAAAGGGAATTAAATCTTTAGTTTCTTTATTAAATTAATACTAGAATTAAGATTAGAAATTTAGAAGTATATTTAATCTCTTTTTAAGATAAGAGATAAGATAAATTAAATTACTATATTATATTAGGCTTTTTTATTCTTATTAATTATTACAAGATTATATTTAGTTATTTTTATCTTAGATTTATCTTAGGAACGCTTTAAGATTTTTAATTTAAAGTTTTAGAAGTAAAAGGAATCTAATAATATAAATAATTATATAAATAATTAAAAGGACTATCTAAAAGGAAATTAGATTATTAATAAGAAATAACTTAAGTACTTTAATTATAGTAGTATAGAATATCTAAAATTAGATTATTCTTAAAAATCTAAGATCTAAAAGATAACTATAGATTTAAAAAAATAAAAAAGATTAAAGTAAGTCTTATTACTTTAATCTTATCTAAATTAATAAAGATTTAGTAATAATTTATTGTATTTATAGTTCTAGATAATTAATAAACTTATATTAATCTAGATATTATAGCTAAAGTTAATATTATTAGCTTTAAATTTATTAAAAGATAAAGATTTAAATCTATAAAAATTATTATTCTCTTACTTTAAATAATAGATAATTTCTTAATTTTAACTTATAAAGTCTTTATTATTTTTATTATTTTAATAAATAGTAAAGATACTAAAAAATAGATAAAATAATTTTATATTATAGTAAAAAGAGACCTAAATCTAAATAATAGTTCTATTTTATTATCTATAATAACTTTAATAAAACTAAGGATTTATCTTATATTATAGAAAAGAATCTAATAATTTAAGAATCTTAAATTAAGATTATATTTACTTATTAATTAATAAAAGATTATTAAAATCTAATATATATCTTTATTATAATTATAAATCTAAAAGTTCTAAATAAGATTCTAAATAGAAATATAAATAAGATAAAGATAAGTTTAAATTAAGATTATAATAAGATTATTCTAAAAGAATAACAAATTTTATAAAAATTATAAAAATATAAATTAGTCTTTTCTAAAGCTAATTTTAAGATCTTATTTATTTATAAATTAAATAAGTACTTAATTAATTTAATTAAAGATAGTAAATCTTCTTATAGACTTATATATTTATTATCTTAAAATAAGTTAAAAGTACTTAAAGATTATTTAAAGAAAAATCTTAAAAATAAAAGAATATATCCTTTAAAAAGTCTTATTAATACTTCTATACTATTTATTTTAAAAAAGAATAGAAGCCTTTATCTTTATATTAATTATAAGGGTTTAAATAAGATTATAGTAAAGAATTATTATTTATTATTTCTTATTTTAAAGATCTTAGAATATCTAGATCTTAATATTTTAGTAAAATTAATATTTAAGATATATATTATTAGATTTAGATAAAAAAGAGAGATAGATAAAAAACTGCTTTTTATATTAGATATAGCTATTTTAAGTATTTAATTATATTATTTAGATTAATTAATATTTTTATTATATTTTAGAATTATATCTATATTATTTTATATAAAATTCTAGATAATTTCTATATTATTTATTTAGATAATATCCTAATTTTCTCTAAAAATAATAATAAATATATAGATTATATAAAATAAATATTAAAATACTTAAAAAGAGTATAATTATATATTAAGCATTTTAAGTATATATTTTATTAGTCTTAAGTTAAATTTCTTAGATATATTATAATAAAAGAAGATATATCTATAGATTAAGAAAGGATATTTATTATTATTTTATAGTTAATATCTAAGAGTTTTAGGAATATTTAGATTTTTATTAGATTCTATAATTTTTATTAAAGATTTATATATAATTTCTCTTAAATTATAAGATCTTTTATTTCTCTTTTAAAAGGAAATAAGAAAAAAAAAAATCTAGCTTAATTAATCTATTAAAAGAGAAGAAATAAATATTTTATAAGCTTTTAGATACTTTTAAATTATCTCTATTATTAGCTTACTTTAATCTTAAGTTATTTATTAGATTTAAAATTAATATGTTAAAATAAGATATAGCTAAGATATTATTTTAGTTTATAAATAGAATTTTATATTTAGTTATCTTTTAGTCTTATAAATTTATTAATATAAAAGTAAATTATAAAACGCCTAATTAAAAACTATATATTATTATTTATTCTTTTAAGTATTAATATTATTATCTAGATAAGAGTAAATATATTATTAAAGTATTATTTAATTATATTAATCTTTAAATATTTATAAGATAATAAAAGATTAATAGAAGATAAATAAAATAATATATAATTTTACTATCATTTAATTTTATAATTAAATACTAAGCTAATAAATCTAATCTAATAAATACTTTATTTAGATTATCTAGAAAAATTAAGGATATTTATAACCCTAATTTATTAATATTACTTTAAGCTTAAATTACTACTAATTCTATAATTAATTAGGAAATAAGAGCTAAGTAAGAAATTTATACTTCTAATTTAATTAATTAAAAGACTCTAATTTAAAGGATATCTTTTAATATATAGGAAGATTTAATTAATAACTATTAATCTTATATTAATATTAATATTATTAGAGAAAAGTTACTTAATTTATAGGATATTTTATTAAATTATAATTTAATAATAAAAGTTTAGTAAATTTAGTCTAAAGACCCTCTTATTAAGAAATTTTAGATGAAAAAGATAATAAAAATAAAGCTATTTTATTATTAGATTAATTAAGCTATTAATAAAATTAGATAAATAAAAGTTAGATTATCCTATTACTTATAAATAATATATATGTAATTCTAAAGTAAATATAGTTCTTAAGTTAATTTATAAAATTAATAAATCTTAGATTAAAATACTAGACTTCTTAAGGATTTATAATCCTTATAAAAAGTAAAAAAGATTAAAATAAATAAATAAGACTAAAGTAAATTTAATTAAAACTATAAGTAAAAAATTAAATAAAAACTAGTCTCTTAAGTTCTAATAGATTAATCTTATTTATAAATTACTTATATATCCTTATTATAGCTAATTTAAGATAGATATTAATAATATTATATTATAATAATCCTTTAGCTAGATATTTTTAAAGAGTAAAGAATAAGTAAATTATTAAAAATAAATTTCTATTAAAATAGAATTAATAAAGAAGTAAAGAATTATATTAAGAGATATACTACATATTAAGCTATTACTTTATTAAGGTATATATTATATAATAAGTTTAATTTACTTTTAATTTTCTATCTAATCTTAGTCTAAATTAATTATAGATTTTATTATTAACTTATCTTAAATCTTTTATAAGAGATTTATTATTAATATTATTTTAGTAATTATTAATTAATGTATTAAAATAGTATTATTCTTTATTATTTCTATAAGAATTATCTTATATAAATTAGCTAAGCTTTTTTATAATAAAATAGAACTAAAATATAGTATAATATTAGTAGATAAGACTATTTTTAATTAGTTATAGATTAGTTTTTATTAATAAATTTTAATCTAACTTAAATTATCTCTCTTATATAAAATTCTATCTCTTTATTATATTTTACTCTTAAACTAATAATTAAACTAAGAGAATAAATTAAGTTCTAGAATATTATCTTTACTATTTTAGTAATATTAAATAAACTAACTAGCTAATCTTACTTCTAATAGCTTAAATTATATATAAAAGTATATCTAATTTAATAATAAAATTATTATCTTTTTAGGTTCTTATAGATTATTAACTAAGCTTTTATATATATACTAAGATTAGCGTTATAGAGAAGGAGATTTTAGTAGCTAAAGCTAGAATTATAAAAATAAAATAAATTTGAGAAAAGCTTAAAGAATAGTAGCGAATTACTACTAAATTATACTAGAAATAATATAATAAGAGATATAAGGATATTTCCTTTAAATATAAAGACGGAATTTTACTTTTAACTTAAAATTTATAACTAACAATCCCTATAAGAAAGCTTATATCTAAGTTTATTAGTCTATTTAAAATCCTAGATTAAATTAGTTAATAAATATATAGAATTACTCTATTAATAAAATATAATTAAATTAATAAATTAACTTTTAGAGTATTATCTTTATTACTTTAATAATATTAAATAAACTAATTAGCTAATCTTACTTAAAATAGTAAAATTTATATATAATAAATATATCTAATTTAACTATAAAAGTATTATCCTTTGACTCTTATAAGATATTAGCCTACCTTTTATATATATATATTTAGATTAATATTATAGAAAAAGAGATCTTAGTAGCTAAAGCTAGAATAATAAAAATAAAATACATTTAAGAAAAACTCAAGAAATAATAATAAATTATTACTAAATTATACTAAAAATAATATAATAAAAGATATAAGAATATTACTTTTAAATATAAAGATTTCATCCTACTTTTAACTTAAAATTTATAACTAAAAGTTTTAATAAAAAGCTTATTTTAAAATTTATTAATTTATTTAAAAATTCTAGATTAAATTAATTAATAAATATATAAGATTACTTTATTAATAAAATATAATAGAATTTATAATATATTTTATATCTTATTATTAAAACTATAGATAAATTATAGATAAAGTTAAGCTAATTTTATATTATTTTTATGCTTAAAAGATAAAGATAATTAACAAATTAAAGAAGTAAAGAAAAATAAGAAAGTTAAAGATAAAGATTATTTTTTATTAAAATAAAAAGAATAGCCTTAAATATAATTAATAAGTACTAAAGTTAAATATTAATATTCTAGACTTAATAAGGAAATTTAAGAAAACTAGAAAATATCTTTAATTCTATCTCATTCTAACTTTACTTTTTAATAAATAGTCTAACTTAGTAAAAGTTTCATAAAAATTATAACTATTTAAAGGAAATTCTATCTTTTTATTTTCTCTTTTCTTTATATTTCTTTTAGGCTAAAATTAGACTTTAGTAACTAAAGTAGCTATAGAAGTTAAGGATATTTATAGTAATAAATAGATAAGATTAAAAGATAAGGAATAATTATATAATTATTATCTTATTTATCTCTTACTTATCTCTTACTTATTTCTTATTTTACTTTTATTTAAATCTTATTATAAAAAGATTAAAAAGCTTATTAATAAGCTTTAGAATTAATAAAGGCCTAATTTATTAAAGATTCTATCTTAAATCTAAATTAGATCTAAAGGAAATATCTCTTTAATTTTATCCAAATATATTTAGATAGGATTATTAAAAGTATAATTTTTAAGCTTATTAATTTTATCTTTATTAATACTTAAAATAATTATATATCTAAGTTCTTCTAAAAGTATATATTTTACTATTAACTAATTACTATATCTAGGATTATCTTCTTCTAAATAAAGTAAGCGTTAAAATTAAAATTTATAGATATTATATCCTAGAGATATAAGATAATATAAAGCTATATCCTATTTATACTAAGTAAGAAAATCCTAATATCTTATCTTAGTAATCTAAGAAATAATAGTAAATTAGTACTAAATTAATAATTAAGAACTATCTAAGAAGATAGTTATCTATAATAATAACTTACTTAAAGTATACTCTTTATAATATATAGATAAAGAGTTTTCTAAGGTCTAACTTAGATTATAAATTATATATTTAAATTAAAAGTAAAACTAGGTTAATAATCGAATTAAAAGTAAAACTTATTATTTTTCTAATATAGTTATAATTAACTCTTTAAGCTTTTAGAATACTAGAATTTAGTAGCTTAATCTAATATAAGATTAAAATTAGCTATATCCCTTACTATTTTAATATTAAATAGTTTATAATCTTCCTTAGATTTATATAATTTATATAATTTTAAGGTTATATCTTAATATAAGTATAAGATTATAATTAGAATATTTAAATCCTTAAATATTAATCTCTTTAAATATTTTATATAAAGTCTAAGCTTTTAACTAATTATAAAAGTATTATATATACTATAAGCGCTCTAAGGTAATTAGTCTTAGATAATAGATTATAGAAACTATAACAAAGAAATAATATAAAGTAAGATAAATTTAAAATAAAAGTAAGAATTAACTAAGGAAATTGTCAGCGTCACACGCTGGTCGAGGATCAGAGGAGAAAGGAAGAAGCACAAGCTGCTACAGCTTGCTGCTACAAGAAAGAACGAACAGACAGAACAATATGGTATTGTGGTGGTATGGAGGAAAGAAGGAGAGAACAAGAGGAAGAAGCGCTGCTCTCTCTACAGAACTGGGGTCACCCGATCTCCAGGCTCTGACAGAAATTATATAACTTTATTCTATATTAAATAAAGGGGTAATTAGTTATATAGAACTAAAATAGTTCTTTAATATCTATGCTTAAAACTTCTATTAGATTCTATTCGATCTTCTCTTTATTATAAATTAAGATTAATTCTATAAAAGAGGAAGAATAGTTATTAAGAAAGAAATTATAACGTAATTCAAGGCCGAGCGGCACACCTACCCCCATTAGAAAATTTCAAAATCGATTATCTCAACTAACACCCATTAATTCAACTAAATATAGCGATTTTTACATACATTAATCCTGTGACCAATCTCCCTACACCCACTACACCTAGGCGGGGCCCTGGTACGTGGTGGATTTACCTGACTAGGCAATTCGCCCTGCCCATGCGATACTACCCCATCACCTTCTACCAGTTGGTTTAGCTCTTCAACTACCTGTAGGCCCTCTTCGACGATTAAACCCTCTTCGCAGGGTATATACCTATTTGACCGATTGCGCTTCTTGACGATCCTCTTATTCGCTGCGCGGAGATTCGCGTTCTCCTGCGCAAGTAATCCAGTGTTATGTAGCGCTTCGCAGTGGCCCTTAATAATCCGATTTAATATAGCATTTGATGGGCTCGGAGGGCTATTCGACCGCTGCTTTAGTAGATCTTTCAGCATAGAAGCTTGCTTCTCTAGCTGGACGACGGTTCGAGGCGTTTTTGGCGTGAATTGGCTAGATCTGCTGCTTGGCCGGCTGCTTGGTGGTGTAGGCGCTTCGTAGAGAGATATTAAGCTTCGAAAGCACTCTTTCTGCATCGATTGGTACTAGGCCACTAGCTGCGAAGCTATTTTGAATAGTAGCTAGCTGCTGGAAGGCTTCTAGCCGCGCGTGTTGGTAGTTTTCTAAGAAATCGCACTTATCGATATGGTTATATCCCATACGCGCAAGATCGCTAACGAAACGGCTATATGCTCTCTTAATTACTGCAAAGCAGCCAACATCTAGTGGTTGTAGTAGATGCGAGGAATGCGCAGGCATACAAAGAGGAATAATATCGTTTTCTGCGCATATTCGGTCGAATTGGGGCGTTAGGTGGCTTCCATGGCCGTCCAGAATTAGTAGCCGAAACCGGCCGCGTACGCGCGAATTCGTTGATGGGATAAATAGCTTTTGTAGCCAACGTAGGCCAATCTCGTCGGTAGTCCAGCCATTATTCGAGACCTCAAACCGCCAGTCTTTTGGTAGGTTATTAAACCAATCCGCAATAGCAACCTTGCCCTTAAAGATGATACAGGGCGGTAGCGAAAAGCCATCTGCGCAGATTGCTTCGATAGCAGTAACCCATTCGCGATTTCCTGGCTGTAAGAGACGTCTCCGACCGTAGAATTCAGCTCGCGTCACTACCTTCTGCGAGGATATAAGGCCCATTGCGAAGCCTGTCTCATCAAAGTTATAGATATCCTCCGGTTGTATCCCGTTCTCGTCAATCACGCTTTGTACGGTCGCAAACCAGGCGCGTAGGGCTTTTGGGTCTTCGTTTAATGCGCGTTGGTAGTCGTATCGTACCGAGAAGCGTGTGCGAAGCTCATCACGACGGTTGACAAAGGTTGATGCCCAATTAATGCCAACAGTTAGTGGGGGGGTTGATCCACGCGCTGCGAGAAGGATATTGGCCATCTCTCGTACAGTAGACTGCCTAGGCGCTGCTCCACGCGAATCCATAGAGAAGATCCATTGAACGAGCGAATCCTCTTCTAATTGGGTCAATTTATGGCCGTTTGGGCGCTTATCGACGCGTGCTACTCTCCCACTCGCGCGAGCAGCGAGAGTTCGGTAGGGTATATCGTATAGCTTCGCTGCTGCGCGAAGAGATTTGATGCGGTCATCTTTTATATCATTAAGGGCTAATAATATCTTGCCCTCTTGGTTGACCGATTTTTGCGAAGATTCAGAGCGAATTGGTGGCATGGTAGATGGTTGAAGTTAGTGTGTTGGTAGGAAGACGCGATTTTCGATGGGGTGTGCCGCTCGACCGTGTGTGCCGCTCGGCCGTGAATTACGTTATAGAATAGGTCTTGTTATTTTCTAAGGTAGAAGTAATTAGGAGAAAATTCTATTAATAGATTAATATCCTACTAATAGATTAATATCTTATTAAGGATCTAATCTAATTTAGTATTAATTAGTAGATAATCTATAATTAATATTAAAATATATACTTTATAAGTCTAGAGCTCTTTAGAAGTATCTAGTTCGTCTCTAGAACACTCTAGAAGTATCTAGTTTACCTTAATAAGCTTATTATAATTAGCTTATTTACCTTATTTAAATAGAAATTAGATTAATAGAAATTAATAGTAATTCTATTATAAATTAATAATTTATTTATTTTAAATCTATAGTCGTCCTAGTTAGATTAATAATTATTTAATCTTATAAATATAGATTATATATTTTAATACTTAAGGAGGGAAGATATACTATATATTTTAATCCTTAAGAATTAATCTTAATATTAATATAGGTATTATATTAATAGGAATACTTTAATTTAAAGTCTATATTAATTATATTTTAATTGTTTTACCCTATTCTATTTCTAACTTTCTTAAATTTAGGGTAAATATTAATTATTTTTTTATTTATTGAACTTATTCCGCTTCTAACTTTTATTTATCCTCGTTTAGTTTTTACCTTCTTCTTACCTAGTTTTAATCCTAGTTATTCCTTATATAGATAGAGCTTCTCTTTTTCTCTCTTTTCTTTTCTTCTTTATATCTTTATATAATATATATATTATTCTATCTATTTATTCTTTCTTTTTTATAATAAATTAATATCTATATAATTTTTTAATCTATCTTTATACTTAAGAAGAGTATTTTCTTAAAAAACGTAAGAAAAATTAAAAACTCTTAGTTCCTTTTTAAAATTATTTCTAAAATTAAAACTAAAGATCTAAAAATATATTAAATCTTTATTAAAAATAAAAAATACAATAATTAAGATTACTACTTTATTTTAAAGTTTTGTATGTTTAAAATTATTCTTAAAATAATATTTATTTACTTTAAATTTAGATTTATTTTATAAAACCATAAAAACTTTAATTTAAAGTTTTTAAAATAAAGGAAATCTAATAATATAAATAAAAAAATAAATAGATTATATATATAGAAATCTAATTTATAATAAAGAATAACTTTAATATTTTATTTATAATAATATAAAATATGTAAAATTAGATTATCTTTAAAAGACTAAGGTCTAAGAAATAAATTTAAAATATATAAAATTAAAAAAAGAATAAAGATTAAAGTAAACTTTATTACTTTTATCTTATATAAATTAATAAGGATTTTATATATAATTTATTATATTTATAATTATAAATAAATAATAAACTTTTATTAATTTTAATACTATAGCTAAAGTTAATATTATTAACTTTAAATTTATTTAAAAATATAATTTTTAATCTATAAAACTTATTATTCTTTTATTTTAAGTAATAAATAATCTTATAATTTTAATTTATAAAATCTTTGGTATTTTTATTATTTTATTAAAATAACTTTATATTATAATAAAAAAAGATCTAAATCTAAATAAAAATATTATTCTATTATTTATAATAACTTTAATAAAATTAATAAAATTAAATATTTATTTATTATTATAAAAAAAATTTAATAATTTAAGAATATAAAATTTAAGATTATATTTATTTATTTAATAATAAAAGATTATTAAAATTTAATATATATATTTATTATAATTATAAATTTAGAAATTAGTCTTTTTTAAAACTAATTCTAAGATCTTCTTTATTTATAAATTAATTAAGTATTTAATTAATTTAATTAAAGATAGTAATTCTTTTTATAGATTTGTAAATTTAGTATCTTAAAATAAATTAAAATTACTTAGAGATTATTTAAAAGAAAATCTTAAAGATAAGAGAATTTAATCTTTAAAAAGCCTAATTAATATATTTATATTATTTATACTAAAAAAGAATAAAGGTCTTTATCTTTATATTAAATATAGAGATTTAAATAAGATTATAGTAAAAGATTATTGATTTAAGAGATCTTAAATAGATTATCTAGATCTTAATATTTAATAAAATTAATATTTAAGATATTTATTATTATATTTAGATTAAAGAAGAAGATAAATAAAAAATTACTTTTTAAATAAGATATAGTTATTTTAAATATTTAGCTATATTATTTAGGCTAATTAATATTTTAGAATTATATTTATATTATATTTATATAGAATTTTAGATAAATTTAATATTTACTTATTTAAATAATATCCTAATTTTCTTTAAAGATAGAGATAAATATATAAACTATATTAAATAGATCTTAGAATATTTATAAAAAGTATCATTATATATTAAGCTTTTTAAATATATATTTTATTAGTCTTAAGTTAAATTTCTTAATTATATTATATAAATAGAAGATATATTAATAGATTAAGAAAGGGTATTTATTAGTATTTTATAGCTAATATTTAAGAGTTTTAGAGATATTTAGATTTTTATTACATTTTATAGCTTTTATTATAGATTTATATACAATTTCTCTTAAATTATATAATCTTTTATTTCTCTTTTAAAAGAAAGTAAATAAAGTAAGAATAAAATAATATTTAATATAATTAATCTATTAAAAGAGCAAAATAAGTATTTTATAAACTTTTAGATACTTTTAAATTAGCTTTACTTTTAGCTTACTTTAATCTTAAGTTATCTATTAAGCTTAAAACTAATATATTAAAATAAGATATAACTAATATATTATCTTAGTAATATAATAGAATCTTTTATTTAATTATATTTTAGTTTTATTAGTTTATTAATATAGAAGTGAACTATAGAATATCTAATTAAAAGCTATATATTATTATATATTATTTTAAATATTAACGTTATTATCTAAAGAGAAATAAATATATAATTAAAGTACTATTTAATTATATAAATCTCTAGATATTTATAAGATAATAAAAGATTAATAAAAGATAAGTAAGATAATATATAACTTTATTATTTTTTAATTTTATTATAAAATACTAAGTTAATAAGATAAATTTAGTAAATACTTTATCTAGACTATTTAGAAAA
This sequence comes from Penicillium sp. IBT 16267x, assembly GCA_028828865.1. Lineage (NCBI taxonomy): Eukaryota > Fungi > Ascomycota > Eurotiomycetes > Eurotiales > Aspergillaceae > Penicillium > Penicillium sp. IBT 16267x. The sequence goes on along the minus strand of JAQJZQ010000008.1, from coordinate 1,155,754 downwards.
ATTAATAATACTTATAATCTTAGTCTATTAATATTACTTTAGTCTTAAATTACTACTAATTCTATAAAGAATTAGAAAGTAAGAGCTAAATAAAAGATATATACTTTTAATTTAATAAATTAAAAGATTTAAGTCTAAAAGATATCTTTCTACATTTAAGAAGATTTATTTAATAATTATTAGTCCTATATTAATATTAATATTATTAGAAAAGAAAAATTATCCAATATATAAAATATATTATCTAATTATAATTTAATAATGAAAACTTAATAGAGTTAGGCTAAAGATCTCTCTATAATTAGATATATAGAAATATTAAGATCTAAGTAAGAGTAAAGTAAAAGCTTAACTAAAAATTTAGCTAATTATATAAAAATTATAATATTAAATCTAGCTAAATTAAATAGTTAAAATAGTATTTATTATATATTAAGGTATTTTAGATATAAATAATAGAAATAAAGTTATCTTATTATTAGATTAGTTAAATAGAAAATAAATAAGAGTAAACTAAGCCTACTAATATATCTATAAATTAACTCTATTAAATTTTCTTACTATAAGATTAATTAAATAAAGATTAGAGTTTATTATTATTTATATTAAATAATATAGTAATTCTAAAGTAAATTATATTACTAAGTTAATTATTTAAATTAGTAAATTATTTTATATTAAAAAATTAGGCTCTTTAAGGATTTATAATCTTTATAAAAAGTAAAAAAGAAATAAAGAAATAAATAAGACTAAGATAAAGCTAAATAAAGCTAGAATTAAAAAGTTAATTAAAAATTAATCTTTAAGTTTTAATAGATTAGTCTTATTTAAAAATTACTTATATATCTCTATTATAGTAAACTTAAGATAGATATTAATAATATTATATTATAATAATTCTTTAGCTAGATATTTTAGAGAGTAAAGAATAAATAAATTATTAAAAATAAATTTTTATTAAGAAAGAATTAATAAAGAAATAAAAGACTATATTAAAGGATATATTTATTATATAGTAAGTTTAATTTAGTTTTAATTTTAATTTAATCTTAATCTAAATTAATTATAGATTTTATTATTAGTTTATCTTTAATCTTTCATAAAAGATTAATTATTATATATTATTTTAGTAATTATTAATTATTATATAAAAATAGTCTTATTCTTTATTATTTCTATAATAATTATCTTAGATAAGCTAGGTAAGCTTTTCTATAATAAGATATAACTAAAATATAATATACTAGATAGAATTATTTCTAATTATCGATTAGTCTTTATTAATAAGTTTTAGTCTAACTTAAATTATCTTTTATATATAAAATTATATCTATTTATTATATAAATTTATTAGTTTATTTAAAATTTACAATTAAATTAATTAATAAGTATATAAAATTACGCTATTAATAAATATAATAGAATTTATAATATATTTTATATTTTATTATTAGAACTATAAATAAATTATAAGTAAAGTTAAACTAATTAATTCTATAGTACTTCTGTCTTTAGAAGATAAGAATAATTAGGAAGTTAAAGAATTAAAGAAAAAGAAAAAAAATTAAAGATAAATATTATTTTTTATTAAAATGAAAAGAATAATCTTTTAAATATAATTAATATGTACTAAAATTAAATATTAATATATTAAAATTAATTATAAAATTTAAGAAAATAAAAAAACGCCCTTAATTTATTTCTATCTTAATTTTACCTTATTTCTATCTTACTTTAGCCTTACTTTTTTATTTTTAATAAATAGTCTAATTTAGTAAAAGTTTTATACTATTTAAAGGATATTCTATCCTTTTATTTTCTCTTTTTTTATATATTCCTTAAGTAAAATCTATAAGCTACTTAAAGTAAACAAGTTACTTAAGTATAGAAAAGGCTATAAGAAATAATAATAAAAAAAAAAAAAAGCTATCTTAAAGTAAGTTAAATACTCTTAAAAGAGCTATAAAATAGTAATATAAGAAGACTATCTTTATCTTATTTATTACTTACTTTACTTTTATTTTTATCTTATTTATAAGTCTATATTAAGAGATTTAGAAGCTTATTAATAGGTTTTTAGAATTATTTAAGGCCTAATTTACTAATAATATTTTAGAAATTAAAGACTTATCTTAATCTTATTTCTACTTTAAATTTTAACTAAATCTAAAAGAAATACTTCTCTAATTTTAGCTAAACGTATTTTAATAAAATTATTAGAAGTATAATTTCCTAACTTATTAATTTCGCCTTTATTCCAAATCTATATAGTTATATATATAACTTTATCTACAAGTATATACTTTACTATTAACTAATTATTATATGTAATATTATCTTCTTATAAATAAAGTAAGCGTTAAAATTAAATTTCCTAAATATTATACCCTAATAATATAGAATAATAGAAAGTAGTATCTTATCTACGTTAAATAAGGATATCTTAATATCTTATTTAGGTACTCTAAGAAACAATAGTGAATTAGTATTAAATTAATATATAAACGCTATTTAAAAGATATCTACTAAAATTAAGTACTTATTAATATCTATTAGGTTATAATTAGAATAATAAGATTTTAAAGCGTTTTCTAAGATTATTAGCTAGATTATAATTATATATCTAAATTAAAAATAAAACTTATTATTTAACTAATTTTATTTTAAATTTATTTTAATTAACTTTCTAAGCTCCTAAAATACTAAAATTTAGTAGCCTAGTCTAATATAATATTAAAAATAGTTATATCTCTTACTATTTTAGCCTTCAATAAATTATATACTTTCTTAGATTTAGTATAAAAATTATATAGAGTTAAGGTTATACCCTAATATAAATAAGAAATTATAATTAGACTAACTAAATCTAAAAAGGCTCTATCTTTCTTATTAATATCCTTAAACTCTTTAAATAAAGTCTAATAAGTTAACTAATTATAAAAATACTAAGTATGCTATAAGCGCTTAGAAGTAATTAGTCTAAGCTAATAAATTATAGGAACTATAGTAGGTAGAGAAATAATACTAAAGTAGGATAAAATTAAAATAGAATTAAGAACGAACTAAGAATATTATATAACTTTATATCTATATCTAATAAAGGGGAAATAAGTTATATAAATCTAAAATAGTTCTTTAATATTAATTCTTAGAACTTCTATTAGATTCTATTAAATCTTCCTTTATTATAAATTAAGGTTAATTCTATAAAAGAGAGAGAATAGTTATTAAGAAAGAAATTATATAGAATATATCTATCTATTTTCTAAGGTAAAACTTAATTAGGATCTAAGGTAGAAATAATTAAGATTAGGTCTTACTAAGGATCTAATATAATTTAGTATTATTTAGCGAACGATTTATAATTAATATTAAAAGATATATTCTTATAAGTCTAGAACTCTTTAGAAGTATCTGTATCACTATATATAAGCTTATTATAATTAGCTTATTCGCCTTATTTGAATAGTAATTAGCTTAATATAAATTAATAGTTATTTTATTAGGAGTCTATAATTATTTTATTCTATAAATATAAACTATATATTCTAATACTTAAGGAGAGGAAATATACTATATCTTTCCTTTCTTAAGAATTAGTCTTAATATTAATATATACTATATTAATATAAATATCTTAATTCTAAAGTCTATATTATTTATATTTTATCTTATTTACCTTACCCTAATCTTATTATAATCTTACCCTATTTTAAGTTACTATTAATTATTTAAAATCTATATTAATTATATTTTATCTTATTCCCCCTAATTATACCCTAATCTATATCTAGCTTCTACTTATCCTTACTTAGCTTTCTATTATTTTCTTATCTAGTCTTTTACTCTTAGTTATTCCTTATACTAATATTATCTTCTTATAAATAAAGTAAGCGTTAAAATTAAATTTTATAGATATTATATCCTAGAGATATAGAATAATATAAAACTATGTCTTATCTATACTAAATAAGGAAATCTTAATATTTTATTTTAGTATTCTAAGAAATAATAATAAATTAATAATAAATTAACTTCTAAGAGTTATCTAAGAGATAATTATTAGAATAGACTATATTATAATTATTAAATTATAATTAGAATAGTATAAAGATAAAGCGCCTTCTAAGACCTAATCTAGATTATAAATTATATATCTAAATTAAAAATAAAACTTATAATTCTTCTAATCCTACTATAATTAACTTTCTAAGCTTCTAGAGTACTATAATTTAGTAGCCTAATCTAATATAATATTAAAATTAGCTATATCCTCTACTATTATAGCCTTAAATAAAATATATAATTTATTAGGCTTAGCGTAAAAATTATATAGTATTAAGATTATACCTTAATATAAGTACGAAATTATAATTATACTATTAAATCTATAAAAGTCTTATCTTCTATATTAATATTATAAACGCTTTATATAAAGTCTAAGTAGATAACTAATTATAAAAATACTATATATACTATAAGTACTTAGAAATAATTAGTCTAGGCTAATAAATTATAGAAACTATAATAAAGAAATATTAGCGTATACGCTAGTAAAGGATTAGAGGAGAGAAATATAAGCTATAATAGCTTACTAGTGATACGAGGGAAAAGAACGAATAGATATAATAATATAATATTACAGTGGTATAGAGGAAGAAGAAGGAAGAAGAGGGAGAAGCCCTAATCTCTAGGAGTCGCTAGGTCACCTAACTATAGTCCGACCTCTAATAAGAAATAATACTAAAGTAAAATTAAAGTAAAAATAAGGGTAAACTAAAATTATTATATAACTTATATCTATATTAAATAAAGGGGCAATAAGTTATAAAACTAAAATAATTCTTTAATATATATTCTTAGAACTTCTATTAGATTCTAATGAATCTTTTCTTTATTATAAATTAAGGTTAATTCTATAAAAGAGAGGGAATAGTTATTAAGAAAAGAAATTATATATATTATATCTATCTATTTCCTAAGATAGAAAAAAATAAGATTAGGCCTTACTAAAGATCTAACCTAAATTAGTACTAAATGATAGATAATTTATAATTAATATTAGAAGATATATTTATACAAGCCTAGAGTTCTCTAGAAGTATCTAGATATCTAAATATAAGCTTATTATAAATAGCTTATTATATTAATAATTAGCTTATAATGAATTATAATTAATTTATTATAGATTATAATTATCTTATTTTATAAATAGTAGTAGTAGTAGAATTCATTTACCCGATCTAGCTTGCCTCTAGTAATGGCTGCTATGCGGGGGTGCTGCCGGGCCTGCCCGGCAGCGAAATGGTGCCCTGCACCCGGGTATGCGTGGCTTGGAGTCGAAGTTAGGGCTTACCCCCAGTTGCCCGCTGCCAAGAAAATTAAGTACAAGAGCGTCAAAAACAAAGGAGAGAACATAAAATGAAGGTCAATCTCCGCCCCAGTGACACAGCCACCAGCGTCTAGCTCGTTTCCAGCTTAACTAGGAGGCCTGCTATGTCTGCCAAACACCTTTTGAGATTGTTGCACCTGCTGCGCCCGCAACTTCGTTTTTCCGCCCCGCACACCTCCGTGATTTCTCCGCATCTCCGCATTTCCACATCTCCCACTGCCTACTGCCCACTGCCCACTGCCCATACCCCTCGCACCACCATGTCCTCATCTCTCACTTCCGCCTCACTTTCGCCACACTTCCTCCTCCATACCACGCCATCCCCAGATACATGACCATTTTCCCTGGCTAGTCAGGCCGCCTCTATGGCGTTTTCTTGTCTCTCAAGGGAAGAAAGGGGACCTGGCCCTCCTTCCTGCGATCCACGTTTCATCTACCACCACCACACTGCCTTATTGGGTTATCCTGGTTGTTCTTGCTGCTCTTGCTCGGGTTCTGGGTCTGGTTCGAATCCCATAGCGTCGGGATCGACCGCATGGAATTGGCCGAGAAGTCGGGTTCTTTCCATGAATCTAGTGATTGCGGGAACTGCGTCTTTTTCTGCCATGAACTGGTTGAACGAGAGTGACGTGCACACACCCGCCTTGGCGAGCGCTTCCCGCATGTCTCTGCGCTCGTCCTCGAAGAACGGGCACTCAAGAAGCACATGTCTTGGCTGCTGGTGGCCGAGATCGCAGCCGCAACGAGGTGAGTCTGCGACCCCGATTCGCCATAGGTAACGCTTCAATCCGATGATATTGAGCCGCATCTGAAGCATGATTGACGCTGACGCTTTTCTCTGACCTTTCCAGTAGTCCAAGACCTTCTTCGTCGGCGCTGGAATCAGCTGCTTCGTCGCATACCCTGATTTCTCCTTTTCCCACGCCGCCTCCCACGCGAATTTCGCCTGCTCTCGAATACCCCGCTTGGCAGCTGCTGACAGCTTGATCTGCCGGTCGTACGGGCCAGGATCTGCCTTTGCTGCTTCTTTTGCGTGCAGGTCGACGAGCTCGTTGCCCGAGATCCCCTGGTGGGCGGGAACCCACCGGAATTCGACTTGGATACCTTGGTTTGCGAGATTTTGAAGGTTCTGGATGCATCCTTGGAGGTAGACCTGTCCAGACGGCATACGGGGGCGTACGAGAGCCTGGAGGGCAGCCTGGCTGTCGGAGAACACTACCACGCCACGTTGGGTGCGGTCGTTGTCGAGGAGCTCCTCCGTGACGATTTCGAGCGCCATCTCGATGGCACGGAGCTCCGCGGAATAGACTGTGGAGTCCTGTTCCGTGCCCATCTGGCAGTGGCGTTTCTCGAGGGTGGCATCCACCACCGCTGCCGCACCAACCTTCCCTTCAATTTCACTTCCGTCCGTGTAAATGAGTAATGGACAGTCCTGGATTTTCGTATAGATCTCGGAGTGTTTCTTCACTGCTTCGTCTCGCTCACAGATAAAAACGTTAGGAGGTGCTTGCCACGGTGCCCGGACGAATGCCTGCCGGCTCTCCCATTGTCTCTCCAAAGCACCCGGGGGAGCCGTTAAGCATCCGTCCTTCTGCCAGGCATGCGCCTCCATAGGCGTCCATCCTCCACGGAGACGTTGCTGCTGAGAACGCTGTTGGATCATCAATTTTGGAACTCCGTGTGTTGGTCCCGTACGGATCCGAAGGGCTTTTCCCTCGAAATTCGGTCCATAATAATTAATATATCTTTATATATTTATTATCTATCTTACCTAATAGTATCTTATTAAGAATAAATAATTAGTCTTATTTATATCTAAATAGATTATAGATAGCTATTAATAAATTTTATTAAGAAGTCTTATTTAAAGATGTTTATATTCTAATATTATTATCTTTTCTTTATAAAGTAATAAATATTTCTTAAATATTTATTTACTATCTTACTCTTTTAAAGCTTATTATTAGAAATCTTTTAGACTTTTATATATATAATTTATTTATCTAATTAAATTAATTAAAGTTTAATTTTTTATTTATAATAATTAATATAATTAGATACTCTAGCTTTTAATACTATTTTAGTAATAATATAAATTTCTCCTATTATTTTATTATATAAGATATCTATAATAAGATTAATTTAATTACTAATTAGTATAGAGGAATAATTGTGTGCACGTCACTCTCGTTCAACCAGTTCATGGCAGAAAAAGACGCAGTTCCCGCAATCACCAGATTCATGGAAAGAACTCGACTTCTCGGCCAATTCCATGCGGTTGATCCCGATGCCATGGGACTCGAACCAGACCCAGATCCCAACCCAGGGCAAGAGCAGTAGGAACAACCAGTATGATCCAATAAGGCAGTGTGGTGGTGGTAGATGAAACGTGGATCGCAGGAAGGAGGGCCAGGTCCCCTTTCTTCCCTTGAGAGATAAGGAACCGTCATAGAGGCGGCCTGACTAGCCGGGGAAAATGGTCATGTATCCGGGGATGGCGTGGTATGGAGGAGGAAGTATGGCGAAAGTGAGGCGGAAGTGAGAGATAAAGACTTGGTGGTGCGAAGGGGTTGGTAGTGGGAGTTGAATTGCGGAGTTACGGAGAACGAAGAGGTGGGGCTGCGGGCGTAGTAGGCGCAACGACCTCGTGGGGAGTTTGGCAAACACAACCAGTCTCCTAAGCGGAGCTAATCAGAAGCTGGTTGCCTCCCATTTTGTATGGACGCTGGTTTCCTCCTAACGGCGTAAGATGGGCGCTGGTGGTTATGTCACTAGGGTGGAGGTCCCGTTCCTTTTGGTGTTCTTTCCTTTGTTTGGCCGTTCTTTACCGCTTTCCTATTGTGTATAATCTTCTTGGCTGCGGCAACTGGGGGCAGAACGGGCTCACCGCTATGCGGTAAGCCCTAACTCCTCCATGACACGCATACCTGGGTGCAGGACACCATTCCGCCGCCGGGCAGGCCCGGCAGCACCCCCGCATAGCAGCCATTACTAGAGGCAAGCTAGATCGGGTAAATGAATTCTACTAGGTTACTACTATAGAGGAATATTATATAATTTATATTACTTATTTACTACTATTATTTATTTACTAAAGATTCCCTTATAAAAATATTTTATAATCTAATTAAGGATTATTTAAAGAAGAATTATAATATTTTTTTTTTCTTTCTTTTATCTAGTTTTCTTTTATTAACAGAATCCTAAATAATTTTCTATTTTAGACTTACTATATCATATTAAATTAAATTACTCTTTTATCTTTTTCTTAATTTATACTTATTAAGCTTAGTCTTTTACTAAGTTCTTAATAATAGATTGATTTTATTAATTAGAACCCTAAACTAAACTAAATTAAAATATAATTTCTTAAGATAAATAAACTAAGATAGTAAAGGTCTTTAGACTTAAATCCTTCTATAATAGAGATAAACTAAATTAAAATCTAAATCCTTTTTATAAGAAAGATAAATTAAACCCTAAGTACTAATAAAATAAATTACTTAAAGAAGAAGAATCACTAAAGAATAATTATTAGAATATACTAAGTTTTATTGTATTTATAATAGTACTAACTAATCTTAAAGTAAAAGAATAGATCTAGATAGAGTTCTTTATTTAAGATAAATTTATCCTTTTTATAGCTAAAGATATAGATAGTATCTAAAATAAATTAATCTAAAGAGAATATTATTAAAGAATAAAATATAAGAAAATAAAATAGAAACTCTATTAACTTAAAATAGAACTTAAGAATATAAGAGTATATATAATTAATTATAAGATTAAATATAATAAGATTATTATATATTAAGATATTACTATAAATAAATATAATTAATAAGTTTATAATATAATATAGAATTAGAGAATAGATTCAATATAAATAGCTTAATTACTAAATTAGTATTAATAGTAATTAATAAAGCTAATAAATTCTTTAATACTAATTAATAGAAAGTCTTTTTAAGTTAATTATTAAATAATTATTATATACTAAAAGCTACTTATTAACGCTAATTATTATTTAATTTCTAAAAGCTAAGTTTATTTTATATTAAGTCTTTATAAAAATAAGACTAATCTATATATTAGTCTATAATTAATAATTAATATATTAAATCTATACTAAGATATAAAGGACCTAATTAATTATCTAAAGATAGTTTTTAATAACTTAAATTATACTATTAAGATATATATTAAATATTAGATATTAGTAATAAAATTAGACTAACTTTAATAACTTCTTAATAGAGTTTATTAGATTAATAAAAGAATTACGCTAGTTCTAAGACTTTAGATAATATACTTTATAATAAGCTACTAAATATACTATAGAGCTAGAGAATATAAGTAATTAATAATCTAGATATTAACTTTAATAACTTTATATATTTTTATTAATATACTATTTATAATATTATCCTATAGTAAAAGAACTATAATATCTTATAAGCTATAATTAATATATCTATTAATTAAATACTAAGATTATAATTACTACTAGAATAATAAAGAATAAACTTCTAATATATTTAAAGCTTATAAATATTAATAAATAAGCTATATTAATAAAATAGGATAATACTTTATTTATATAAAGAAGAGATATATAACTTAAGACTATCTAAAGAAGAATTCTATTATTATCTTGATAGATTAGAATAAAAAGTATAATATTATTAATATTAAGTTATTAAGAAAGAAATTATATAGAATATCCTAGCCTATTTTATAAGATAAAAATTAAATATAGAAGTAATTAGTAACTAATCCTTTAGTAATTAATCTCTTAGAGATAGATCTCTTAGTAATTAATCTTTTAATAATAGATCCTTTAGTAGGATCTAACCTAATTTAGTATTAATTAGTAAATAGTTTATAATTAATATTAAGAGACGTATTTTATAAGTCTAGAACTCTTTAGAAGTATCTAGTTCGCCTTATTAAGCTTATTATAATTAGTTTCTAAACTTATTATAAATAACGTATTTACCTCCTTTAAATAATAATTAATTTAATAAGAACTAATAGATATTCTATTATAAATTAATAATTAGCTTATTCGCCTTATTTAAATAGAAATTAGATTAATAGAAATTAATAGTGATTCTAGTATAAATTAATAGTTATTTAATCTTATAATTATAAGCTCTAGGTTCTATAGAATACTTAAGGAGAGGGAAGATATTATATCTTTCCTTCCTTAAGAATTAGTCTTAATATTAATATATATAGTATATTAGTAGGAATACTTTAATTTAACGTCTATATTAATTATATTTTAGTCGTTTTACCCTATTTAGTTTCTAACTTTCTTAAATTTAGGGTAGACATTAATTATTATTTTATTTATTTACCCTATTTATACCCTAATCTTGTATTAGCTTTTATTTATCCTTATCTAGTTTTTATCTTCTTCTTACTTAGTTTTAATCCTAGTTATTCCTTATATAAGGATTCTAGATTAAATATTAATTAAAGAAAAGTTAATATTTAAGATAAGTCTTATTCTTAAATATTTATAATATAATTATAAGTAATATTAATTTAAAAGAATTACTCTCTATAAAAGGTTTTTCTATATTAATAATAATTATAGAAAGCATAGAATAAATAAAAAATATTAATAAATAGATATTAATAAAAAGTTAATTTTAATATTAAAAATAAAGTTAAATACTAAAAAAGTTAAAATAAAAATAATTAAATTTAAAGTTTTTTAATAGATTTATAAAATTATACTAAATAATATAGAAGATAAGATATATTTTTAAGCAATAATTATTAATAAATATAAAGATTTATTTTACTCTTATTTAGATCTTAGTATTTTTATATATCTAATTATAAAGAGATCTTTAGCCTGAATTTACTAAATCTTTATTATTAAATTATAATTAGATAATATATCTTATATATTAGATAATTCTTTACTTTTAATAATATTAATATTAATATAGAATTAAGAGTTATTAATTAAATCTTATTAAATATAAAAAGATATCTTCTAAACTTAAATCTTTTAATTTATTAAATTAAAAATATATATCTTTTACTTAGCTTTTACTTTATAATTTATTATTAAATTAGTAATAATTTAAGACTAAAATAATATTAATAAATTAAGATTACAAGTATTAATTTTTTAAAATAATCTAAATAATATATTTACTAGACTAGTTTTACTAAATTAGTACTTTATAATAAAATTAAAAGATAATAAAGTTATATTATCTTATTTATCTTTTAATTAATTTTTTGCTGTCTTATAAATATCTTATAAATATCTAAAGGTTTATATAATTAGATAGTCATATTAATACTTAGAAGAGTATAAAACTAATTTAAAAGCTTCTAAAAGTTTATAAAATACTTATTTCTTATATTCTAATAAAATAAATAAGCTAGATTAATTCTTATTTTCTTTTAAAAGAGAAGTAAAGGAAAATTATATAATTTGAGAGAAATTATATATAAATCTAATAAAAGTTATAGAATCTAATAAAAATTAAAATATCTTTAAAAGTCTTAGATATTAGCCATAAAATAATAGTAGATATCCTTTTTAAGTCTACTAATATATCTTCTTTTAATATAATATAGCTAAGAAATTTAACTTAAAACTAATAAAATATATATTTCGAAAGCTTAACATATAGCTATACTTTCTATAGATATTCTAAGATTTATTTAATATAGTTTATATACTTATTTCTATTTTTAGAGAAAATAAGAATATTATATAAGTAAATAATATAGATATAATTCTAAAATATTATAGAAGTATTAATTAGCCTAAATAATATAACTATATACTTAAAATAACTATATCTTGTTTATAAAGTATTTTTTTATTTTTTTATTTAATTTAAATATAATAATAAATATCTTAAATATTACTTTTACTAAAATATTAAGATTTAGACAATTTATCTAAGATCTCTAAAATAATAGATAATAATTCTTTATTTAAATCTTAATTAATCCTTTATAATTAATATAAAGATAAAGACTTTTATCCTTTTTTAGAATAAATAATATAAAAGTATCTAGAAGACTTTTTAAAGAATATATTCTTTTATTTTTAAGGTTTTCCTTTTAATAACCTCTAATTAATTTTAACTTATATTAAAATAATATATATATAAGTCTATATAAAGATTTATTATCTTTTTTTAATTAATTAAGTATTTATTTATTTTATAGATAAATACTATTTTAGAATTAGTTTTAAAAAAGACTAATTTATAGTCTTAAAATTTATTTAAAATAAACTTATTTTTGTCTTATTTTTATTTTTATTTAGAACTTCTTTTAGAATATTTAAATTTATAATAATAAATATATATAATCTTAAATTTTAGATTTTTATATTATTAGGAGCGTTATTATTTAGAAGCAACAAATTACTAGTTAGACGTAATAACTTCCATTTTGGGAATAAATGGTAAATGTGTTACTCCGAGTATTTTTCGAGTATTTTTCAGTCATATGACCGGTTACTATATACCCACATAATTCGAGTTTTTTCATAGTCATATAACTACTAACCTACTGTAATTTATGAGGTAAATTTCGTGTTCAAATTTAGTTAAATTATGCTAATCAAAACTATATAAGACTAGTAAGCTACTCCGGAATACCCTTATATATACCTTACTACTACCCTCGACCTCGCTATCGCCCTCTACGGCCCCGCTTTACCCCTCCTTAACCTCGATGTCGCTAAATCACTACTTTAGGGGTGCCAGGGGGGTCCTTAGGGGTGCTCGGGGGGTATTCAGGGGTACCTAGGGGTGATTTAAGCGAGGTTATGTGATGATCCCTCGAAAAGTGTGGGTATGTGGTAACCGGTCATGTGACTAAAAAATACTCGAAAAATACTCAGAGTAACACATTTACCATTTATTCCCAAAATGGACGTTATTACGTTTAACTAGTAATTTATTGCTTCTAAATAACAACGCTTATTATTATATTTTTTTTATAATAATAAATAGATCTTTAAGTCTATTAAAATTATTATAAATAATAAAATAAGATTTTTATTTAGACCTAAATCTCTTTTTATTATAATATAAGAGTTCCGGGCGGGTGCTTGGCACCACACGACAGCCTCCACGAACCCCCCCATCAACCGCAGCGATGGCACGGCATCGCCAGATGTGAGCGAGGTCGAGCTTCGGGAGGACCGATCCATTACGGTCAAGGTAGACCCATCGTGCAGGGACAAGATTCGGCAAATGGAGGCAAAGACGATAGTGGGCAAGGCTGAGCAGTTACGGGAAAAGCAGGCCAGGAAGAAGAGCTCTGCCGCGCTGGCAGGAAACGCCTACTTCTGCGCTGCCCGAGTGCTGCCATCCGGTGACGTCTCGATGCTGGTCAATTCCGCCGCGGGTGCGGAGCTCCTCCGTCGTCACACGGAATGGGTGAGTCTGTTTGGCCGGGCAGCTCGAATCCAGAGCCCGTCATGGGGCGTAGTGGTCCATGGATTGCCGGTTCGGACCTTCAAGCTCACACCTGAGTCGCGTGAGGGCCTGGTTAATGAGATTCAGCGGCAGAATGGGCTAAATTGGGGTGGGAAAGCGGAGATTGTCTACCTGGACTGGCTCACCCGCCCCCGTGAGGGCCAGCGCGAGGTATCCGTGGTTATGGAGCTCGATAGCCCGGTCGTGGCGAATCAAGCTATCGACCAGGGTCTATATTGGGATTCAGAGGTCCATTCGGTAGTCATTTTCTGTCGTGACGGTAGAGTTAAGCTGTGTCGTAAATGCCAGAAACCAGGGCATGTTCAATCACACTGCCCACACAAAAGCTTTATATGTGGTCACTGCGCGGACGAGCACCCGACCTGGGAGTGCCCGTCCACCAGAGGCAGCACGATTCGAGTTAAGTGTGCTAATTGCTCCGGGAATCACCGGCCTACGAGCCTTGACTGCCCGGTCAAGAGGGAAGCGAAGGCGAAGGCGGAGCAGATCCGTGCGGAATTCCCGCCATACCACCGAGTCCCACTCCATCTCCGAGCTCCTGGACGAACGGCAACTACAGCTACAGCCCCGGTAGTGGCAGTTCCGGCAGTAACAGTTCCGACAGCGACAGCTCCAGCCCGTGCTCCGACTCATGCTTCGGCACCAGCACGTCCACTAACAACCATACACCCGTCTATGGTCAAATTCACGCAACCAGCCGGACTCGACGAGTCAGTGCATGCACCAGCGGACCAGTTCGAGTTCCAGTTCAATGGCCTTCAAGCCAGACCCTCCAAGGCCCGGGGCCGACCCAAGGGCTCCAAGAACAAGTCCAAAGCGTCAACCTACAGCGACAAGAGCCTTCCAACGCAGCCCGAGCCCACGGAGAACACCCTTACCATCACCAGGCGTGCTAGGAGCTCTCGCTCTCAGCAGCACGTGCTCCAGGACCCCATATCGGACCCGGAGCGTCTTCTACAGCACAAGAAACGTCGGTTTGAAGAGCCCCAGGACGTCATGGAGGAGGACCAGGAGCTGCGAGCTCGCACTCCATCTCCGGCTCGTGCCCGTCTAATACCGGACAACGTAGCTCTGCGACTACTCGAAAGCGCGAAAGAACAGCTCGGTATCCAAGACCCACTAAGAGAACAGCTTACCCGGTTAAGAATCCTCCCACCGCATCCTCCAGCACCTATGCCCACAGAAGAGACGCTCCCGCCGAGTCACGGGCTACATTTCAGCGATATCATCGATGCGGATGCATACCATATCGGCAGCACGCCCCCGGAGGAGGAGCTCTTCCACGAGGCTTCCGAATACAGCGACGACCAGCATGACGATAACCTCCCATCCAATGAATAACCTCCAAATCATCCAATACAATGTGAACAAATCACAACCAGTTATGGCCTCGTTTCTCAGGGATCGACACGTATGGGAAGCCAGACTTCTCGGCCAATTCCATGCGGTTGATCCCGACGCCATGGGATTCGAACCAGACCCGGAGCAACAAGAACAACCAGCATGATACAGGAAGGTAGTGTGATGGTGGCAGATGAAATGTGGATCGCAGGAAGAAGGGCCAGGTCCCCTTTCTTCCCTTGAGAGGCAGAAATTCGACGTAGGAGCGGCAGACCGGCCGGGGAAATGGTCATGTACCCGGGGA
Source organism: Penicillium sp. IBT 16267x (assembly GCA_028828865.1). Classification (NCBI taxonomy): domain Eukaryota; kingdom Fungi; phylum Ascomycota; class Eurotiomycetes; order Eurotiales; family Aspergillaceae; genus Penicillium; species Penicillium sp. IBT 16267x. The sequence continues at coordinate 1,140,222 of JAQJZQ010000008.1, read as the reverse complement.
TGGTGTGTTATAGAGGAAGTGAGGCGGAAGTGAGGGCAGAGTGAGAAAAGAAGAGGACATAGTGGTGCGAGGGGTGTGGGAAATGGGAGATGCGGAGATGCGGCGAAGTTGCGGAGCGGGACGGAAAAACGAAGTTGCGGGCGCAGCAGGTGCAACAATCTCAAAAGGAGTTTGGCAGACACAGCAGGCCTCCCAGTTAAGCTGGAAACGAGCTGGATGCTGGTGGCTGTGTCACTGGGGCGGAGATTGACCTTCCTTGATATAATTTCCTTTGTTTTGACGTTCCTGTACCTAATTTTCTTGGTTATGGGCGACCGCGACCGGGGGTAAAAGTGGGCAAGCCCTAACTTCAACTCCATGCACGCATACCTGGGTGCAGCGCACCATTTCGCCGCCGGGCAGGCCCGGCAGCAACCCCGCATAGCAGCCATTACTAGAGGCAAGCTAGATCGGGTAAATGAATTCTACTACTACTATTATAGAAGTTACTATCTCTAAGTACTATATATATATCCTATCTATACCTAGGATTATTATATTAGGGAGTAAACTATAATTTAGTTATCTTAAGTGATAAGAAGGAAGAGGGGTTTCCTTATTAATCCATAATAACAATAACTATGGCTAATTTTATACCCTTTAATACTAAAAATAGAATAATAATAATACTACTTAAATAATAACCTATAAAGCTAGAGTGCATAGTTCTATAGCCGTGTAAAGAAGTACATATAAGCTGTTCTCTTCATCCGATCAAGGTCCTCAAACCTCACAACCTTTTCATCGTTAAACATAACCCAGGAGAGACCAGACTGGCCTGGTAACACCTTACGGATGACAGCCACGTAGTGACTTTGGTAGTTAGCAGTGTATACTATATTAGCGATATAAGAGACTTCACTCACCCTGCATGAACTGATGTGCCTTTATGACATACGATAGATTGTAGCTGATACCGAGCGGGCAAGCCATCATACCCGATTGAACCCTGCTGAGATTGTATGTCTTTGTTATCGTCCTGGCCATCCTCCTCCAAACCCTCATCGGGGTGGGTAAAAACCCAGTCTAGCGCTCGATTGACATCACCATCGGTGGCAGACAAGGCCCGGCGAGCTCTGGCAGCCTCGATACCCATATCCCCCAGCTGCGCGATCTTCGCCTCATCCTGCGCAGCATATCTCGCGGCACCGGTGGATTCCTTCAATACGCGGGGTTCATCAATGTCCGGGTCTTCCATATGAGCAAAAAGCCAGTTCATGGCGATTTCTGGGTCAGAATTTCCAGTGGCATAAAGTGCCTTCTCACATCTCACAGTTGGGAAACCCATGCCCAAGAGCTGATCCATGGCAACTGGATTAGGCTTGAAGGCCACATCTTCCTCGACCTCCGGCAAGATCTCCTCGTTGACATCATGTTCACCAGCCAAGTAGGGCCCAAAATCAACGGGTCCGTCATCAACAACCACTGGAATATCCAACTTGGTAGGAACCCAGTTGACAAGCCCAAAGCGACGAGCATTGATAGCCAGTTCTTGTGGCAAAGTCTTGAAGGATGAGCGTTTTGAGAACCCGTCACGACTGCGACATTCAGGACAGCTGAGCTCAACGATCTCCTCTGCAGTGAATATGTCCAAGCATTCTGATAGGGTCACGGCTTCAAAACGATCCACTTCACCCGAAATGCGACGCGCAGGCACAGCAACGGAAATGTTGTCTTGCTCATCCACCTTGTAACGGACCTTCTTACAACCCAAGCACTGGAGGCGTTGTTCCACCTCGAATCGGAATCTCTTGACAGGGTTGAGCTGACCATCAGAATGCTTCGAAAGACTCACACATTTGAACACATGCAAAAGGAATTCGAATGCATCCTGTTGTCTCATTGTTGCAAATTCGGCATGACCTTGGCCAATGAGATATTTAAACATGGCTGGAACCAATCCCCTTTGATGTGGAACCTCCTGTGCATTCCGTGCTGTAGACGGTCGGGAATAACGGCCTGATAGTAAGCCATCTGCCAGCTTTCTCAGTTGGGTCTCAAGGTCCTGTGCTGGCGCCTGACACAGCGGAGGCTCCTCAGATGGGCAATAATAACGAGATTGGAAACCAGCCGTAGAGAAGATGCACTGCATGATACTAGAAAGGTAGCAGCTATTTCCAAGATTAGCGAGGCCAGTGAGGCCAGGCCCAAAGACCGGGGTTAGTTCACGGCCATCCTCGGTGGTCATGGAGAACTCCCATTGGAGGTTGTGCTCAACCTGCATCTCCATCAAGCTTTTCTCCGTCTTTTCACGCCCAGCTAGAAAGATTCCCCAATGGGCGAGGTGATTTGCAAGCTCTGGGTCTGTCCGCTCCTCATTGCATGTATAGCAATAGACATCTGCTGAGCCCTCGGCAGTAATGGAGCCCAATTTAACTGCCACGGCATGTGTTGATGTGTCTGCATGGGCGAGAGCGTGGGAGTTCCCTTGTGTACCACCAAATTGACTTCGTCCACATCCTATGTTTCCACATTCCAAGCAAATCCAGAGATTCTCCTTCAAGTCGCATGTAGAACATCGGCTAGAATCTTTAATATAATCAGCATCGTAGCCGGAGCTCGGGTGTCATAAGGCAGATAAATACCCTTGGATTGTACATTCTCAATGTCTTGTTGAGTGAGACAGAGCGTGTGCTCACAAGGGACAAATTCCTGCTCCCATGCTTTTACCTCCTCCCTTTTCGAAAAAGTCATCGCGGTCATGACTCCGTTAATCACAGCAGGCAGATTACCAATCGTCTTGTCGACATCTTGCTTTGCGCACGAATAGCATGTCACTGATGTCACGATATCATATCGATCATCATCAGTCTCGGCAGTAATCGCAAGCTTTGAAATCTTGGGTGGGGGCTCGTCTCTCTATAGCCTGTGAGAAGGAATATTGACGTCATTTTTGGATAGCTTAAGCCTCACCTGAACTTGTTTCGGGGTTCTGCGAATATTCAAGGCCAGTGAATGACCAAATCGTTGATGGTGCAGCAATGCATGGTCTCTATCCCCGGTACACCCACCATTGAAACAGTGGAGGCATACATTGAGACCCGAGTCATTGTCCTTGAGAGTAGAATAGTCAGACTCACCACCCAGAGAGGAGACCGCAGTGAGCAAGATAAAAATGAAATAACGTACAATGGAATCAAAACATTGTGTACAGTCCTCTCTATACACAGCCTGAGAGGGTCCCGGTGGTTGGAGATCTAATATGATCAGCCTATCACTTCTCTTCAAAATGAACAATTCTCTCACCAACCTAAAGCTTCTGAATGAAGACAGGCCATTTCTTTCGGAAGTCAAAAGACCTTCAAAGATATGGGAAGATAAGAGTGTATGTAGGGAAAGGTTAAAGGACTAGAGAAGGACCAGTGGTTAGAGGGAAAGAAAAAAGTCAGTACATTAAAGCACCTAAAGGCGGGACAAGGCAAGAGCTCCGACGTGGGGCAGTTGCTTATCTAAGAACAAAGTTGGATGTATGGAGAGATTATCTAAATGTGGCCTGAGGCAGCCGACCGCCCACCAGAGTCACCTGAGTGGCCACTTTACGCGTTATTTCCAAGTTCCCGCTTCACGCGTCGCGGCGCCACAATCTTCATCCTCTTTCCCCTACCTTGTCATCTACCTGTTGGCTCTTGCTGTTTGACAGCACTTTCTGAAGATAACCACCATGGCTTCAGATGCAGCTTCTATGATCACTGTCGGTGCTCTCAGGTAAGTTGTCGACTGAGGAGTTGTGCTATGCATGATTGTAACAAGATTCTAATATTACGAGGAAGTGCCATTTTTGATGACACCAAGGACCAAGTCCGGGAGCCGATTGTCCAATGTGTTCAAGTGAAGCCACTGCCACCTCAGCCAAATCATCAAGAGCGTTACCGAGCTGTGTTCAGCGACGTTGCGAACTATGTTCAGACGATGCTTGCCACCCGTATGTCTTTTTTTTCTTCCCCCCCTCGCAACTCTCCAAATTCAAGCCTCCATTGACAAAAATAGCAGAAGCCAACCATGTTGTGACGAATGGATCTCTGCGGAAAGGGTGCTTTGTCCGACTTAAATCATTCCAGGCCAATTCAGTGAAGGGTAAAAAGTGAGTGGCCACACGATGGTGAACGGGATGTCCATCCTCATGTATTGACTGCTTGACAGGATCTTGATTGTCTTAGATCTTGAAGTTTTGCAAGAGTTAGGCGAGGCGGAGAAGATCGGCGAGCCGAAACCTTTGGAAGTTAAGGGCGAAGAGGAGGAGGAGAAGACCCAACCAACCACCATTTCCAGCAATGGGTTCTATGGTTCCAAGCTTCAAGGGGGTCCACCGAAACAACCTCCTCAGGCACCTTCCATGCGAGGGCCCTCCGCGTCTGCCCATGCCACCATCTACCCCATAGAAGCCATCTCGCCGTACACGAATAAATGGACCATCAAAGCCCGCTGCACAAGCAAGTCCAACATCAAAACATGGCACAACAAGAATGGCGAAGGTAAACTATTCAGTGTGAATCTGCTGGATGATAGCGGTGAAATCCGCGCAACGGGTTTCCAGGAACAGTGTGAAATGCTTTATGATCTCTTCCAAGAAGGCAGTGTCTATTATATCTCTAGCCCGTGCCGTGTCCAGATTGCCAAGAAACAGTTCAGTAACCTGAACAATGATTATGAGCTGACATTCGAACGTGACACCTTGGTTGAGAAGGTATGAAACCCCTGCCCCTTTCCCAAGACTAATGACTCACGATGTATCATAGGCTGATGACCAAAATGACGTGCCCCAAATTCGCTTCAACTTTACCACCATTGGAGATCTCCAATCGGTGGAAAAGGACACGACTACAGACGTGATTGGCATTCTCAAAGAAGTTGCTGAGACATCTCAGATTGTTTCGAAGGGAACAGGCAAGCCCTACGACAAAAGGGAACTCACCCTAGTCGACAACACTGGCTTCTCGGTTCGCCTGACTGTCTGGGGTGCCACTGCTGTCAATTTCAGTGTAACACCAGAGTCTGTTGTAGCTTTCAAAGGGGTGAAAGTGTCTGACTTTGGGGGACGCAGTCTCAGCTTGTTGAGCTCCGGCTCGATGGCTGTCGACCCTGACATTGGAGAAGCTCACCGACTGAAGGGTTGGTATGATGCACAGGGTCGAACTGAGGTTTTTACATCTCATGCATCTGTCTCCAATGCAACCAACTCCAACATGAAGCCTGATCAATTCAAGACCGTTGCACAAGTTCGAGAGGAACAACTGGGCATGTCGGATCAAGTGGATTACTTTTCATTGAAAGCCACTGTGGTCTACATCAGACAGGACTCCACCTGGTGCTACCCAGCCTGTCTTTCCGAAGGATGCAACAAGAAAGTAACCGAGTTGGATCCTGGTCAATGGCGTTGTGAAATGTGCGACAAGACCCATCCTAAGGCTGAGTATCGCTACATCATGCCCGTTAGTGTGAGCGACCATACAGGCCAGCTTTGGCTCAGTTGCTTTGATGATACGGGCCGTCTACTCATGGGAACATCAGCTGATAACCTGATGCAACTTCATGAAGATGATCCCACGGCGTGTAGCGAGGTATTTCAAGCAGCCAATTGCCAGACCTGGAATTTCCGATGCCGAGCTAAGATTGACACCTTTGGTGATCAGCAACGGTCAGTAGATTCTATTAAATTCCTATATATATCAAGATCATTCTAACTGACGAGTTGTTACAGGGTACGGTACCAAGTGTCATCCGCTAAGGCTATCAACTATTCGGAAGAGGCTTCACGTCTGGCTGAGATCATCAGCTCTTACGATATCAATTAGGTGATCAAGCGAGGTGCGGTCGGGAGTGGTGCCTATTTTGTGCACTTGGGATTTCGATGCCAAACCTTGCTATGTCCTGTTTGACTGCAACTTGTGTTCTATGATTATGAATGACTAATACATTTTTCGCAGTTTATTGCAAAATAGGTCTAGTCTTCTGTACGATTGAATAACCACAAAGTATTCTATTGTTATCATATTCCTTCCTTTTGGTATTTCCGAAAATAGTGATATCTCATTGCAGTCTGTACTCTATAGAACTATATAGTAGAAAGGGCTCTATCTACAGATATATTGTAATAGTTATACATGGCAGATCAAATTCGGCTTAAACCTTGTCAGCAATCAAATACTGGAAGGCGGTGAACCCGTGAACCCGAGAAATATTCAAGAAATTCTGGTTAAGCGGTGAATAACTTTTTTCCCGCATGCTGGCAGAAATCCTGTCCGCCTGCCCAATTTTTTCTTTTCCAATGTGATTTATGGGAAAGAGAACTTCTATTCCATTCCACAGTCAATTTTATCCATCTAAATTGTCTTGTGAAAGACCTTCGTTTTTCAAATTAACTGATCCCGAGCAACGCCAGGCGCAATGGGGAAACGCAGTCATCATGTCGAGCCAACGGAGCTGCAGCCGAAGAAGAAATCCAAGGCAGATAAGCAATCCAAGGACAAAAAGGTTGTGGAGGAGATTGGGACCTCGGATTCCGACAAGATTACCTATACCCAGGCTTCCGCTCTCAGTGATCTCCCGCAGTCCCAGATTGATCAGTACCTCCAGGAACACACTATTAAGGTCACTGATGCATCGACCGACGGCCTCAGCCTCCGCCCCATCATTCAATTCGACTATTTACCTCCCTGTGATGGCGGACTGTATGACTCATTGAAGTCATTCCCTGCTCCGACCCCTATTCAAGCCGCCACCTGGCCACTGCTGTTCGCCAACCGTGATGTGATTGGTATCGCAGAAACTGGCAGCGGTAAAACCTTGGCATTTGGCTTGCCCTGTCTTAAAAAAATGATAGACTCCAAACGCAGCAAGAAGCCGTGCCATCCTACTGCAGTGATCATTTCCCCTACGCGCGAGCTTGCAATGCAAATTCATGACCAACTCGTCAAATTTGCCCACGTGGCGAAGGTCGGTGTAACGTGTATCTATGGAGGTGTGAGAAAGGACGAGCAGCGAGAAGCTCTCAAGACGGCTGCGATCGTGGTTGCCACTCCTGGCCGGTTGAAGGATCTCCAGAACGATGGATCCGTCAATCTCGGAAAGGTGAAGTATCTTGTTTTGGACGAGGCTGATCGCATGCTGGATAAGGGGTTTGAGCAAGATATCAAGGAAATCATTGAACCCATGCCAGTCTCCAGAAGGCAAACAGTTATGTTCACGGCAACCTGGCCTCGATCGGTCCGGGATCTGGCTGCGAGCTTCATGAGTTCCCCCGTGACCGTGACCATCGGTGGGGATCCTTCTGCAGACCCTAGGGCGAACACGAGGATCAAGCAAGTTGTCGAGGTGATGGACGGGCGGGATAAAGAGAATCGACTGATTCAGCTCCTCAATCGTTCCCAGCGAGGATCTCCGAACCCTGAGAAGGTCCTGGTATTTTGCCTTTACAAGAAAGAAGCAATGAGGGTGGAAAGACTCATCAACTCCAAGGGATTTAGGGTCGCCGGTATCCATGGTGATCTGAACCAATCTGACCGGTTCCGGAACCTTGAAGCGTTCAAAACCGGCGCTGCTACTGTTTTGGTCGCAACCGATGTCGCAGCGCGAGGCCTGGATATTCCTGCCGTGAAGTTGGTCATCAACGTCACCTTCCCTCTCACGGTAGAAGACTACGTGCACCGCATTGGGCGAACTGGTCGAGCCGGGGCCGATGGCCACGCCATCACCTTGTTTACTGAACAGGATAAGGCTCTGTCAGGCGGGTGAGTGATGCCTCGATGCTTTTCGTCTTAATTTTCCAGAATAGTCCTAGACCATGCTAACCATTGGGACCAGATTGATCAATGTGCTTAAAGCCGCCAAGCAAGAAGTTCCGGAGTCTTTGTTAAAGTTTGGCACCACCGTCAAGAAGAAGCAGCATGGCGCATATGGCGCATTCTTCAAGGATGTTGATACGGATAAGAAGGCGACCAAGATTACATTCGACGATTGATCTGTACTTGTATCTGTACTTTTGCTTTTGCTTTTGCTTTCGCATAGACCATACTATTCAGTTTTGGAGCCCTTAGAGCCCTCCTTGCCAAAGGATTCGATCCGACGCAGCTTCATCACTTGTCCCATCAAGTATTGTCTCTCTACATAGAAACTTGGTTCCCATCAGACATTGACCCGAAATGAACATTCAATCGGGACGACTTACATCAACAACGTATAGAAACAACTGAATGTAACAGCTGAAATCAAATTCTGATCCGGGCCCGATAGTTTCAGTATGACCATGGTAACCGTAGCGAGTATTCCTAAAATATAACTGACAGGTTGGATGCTCACTTCCGCGACTCTCAGACCATCTCCATGTCGGCGAAGATAAGATCGAATGAATGTGTAGCTCCATAGGGTTCGAACCACCATGTTCACAATGTTGGCGAGTACCAGCCCATAGCCCCCCATCGACCAAACTTCCAAGAATGTATAAGCGGAGAGAGCGTAGATTGCAGAAAAGGCTCCCATCCAAACCGTTTGCCTCCGAATTTCCCCTGGATTGGCTGCAGACGATACAAACGCCTCAGTGATCCCATTGAAGGCCAGGAATGGGATATAGTAACAATATAGTGATAGCAGATCACCAACCAGGGACGATGTCCATTGGCGACCTCCCAATATACGAAGAACTTGAGGCACCATAATTGGGCCCAGTGGGAAAACAAGTGTCGAAAGTAGTTGATAAGCTCGAAGAAGATCCGTCAGATGACCCTTTGCAATACTAATCTGGGCCGCATTCCTGTTTCCACTCTCATTGGGGCTCAGAAGGGTTGAAAATAGGTTTCGACTGCTTTCTTCGAGAGGTTGGAATATAATCCGTGCAACCAGGCCGCCGTAGTTCGAAGCTAGAGAGTAAATTCCTTGATCCTCCAAGCTTGACATGGCGGCGAGCATCATGGAGTCTCCTTGCGTGAGAAGATGTTTCACAAAGGACTGGAAAAAGACACTGGCAGCAAGCGATGTCAACTGCCAGGAGAAACGACCAAAGATATACTTGTTGTCATCCTTATGTTGTCTAATGACGGCAGGGAGAAAGGAGAATCGTCGTTCACTTGCACGAGGGAGCAAGGATAAGCAGTACCCAGCGATGAGAGTCATGGAGTAGCTCAGGTGGCCAATTGCAAATGGTAAAATGCCAGCCTGTCGACCAGTTTGGGAGGCATAGAAAAAGGCCAAACAGGTCGCAAGGCTCTTGATGAATGCTGCTGGCATTTCGACTGCGGCTCGTTTCTCGTACCACATATGTTGCTGAACTATCGCAAAGAATGGCTCAACGCTCAATTCCAGGAGGGCTGCTGCCCCTGTGATCACCACACTGATCTCAAAAAAGGGCACTTCAAGTGCTTGCTCCGGGGCAAAATGTTGATAGAGCATGGTAAGCAGGATCGTGGAGGGTACTCCAAGGCAAAGACTCAAATAAGACACATTTACGACTGATTGAGATGCCGTCGATTGTATTTCCGGGGGAGATTTCCCTTTTTTGGAATTTGAAGAATCTGCGATAATTGGCTGTCTTTGGATGGCCATTCGTATACTTTCTCTAGAAAAATATAGAATTGTGACTTGGTAAAGCTCGAGTTGGGCGGCGATCCCGAGTACCATAGGGGATAGCGTGCGTAAAATCAGCTGGTTTGAGCCAAATGTGAAGATCCGAGATGTCAATTGAATGAGGATCAAGAAGGTCGTGCCCGTGGCAGAAGATGCTAGCATATTGCCCACTTGGGCTTCGCTGGGCTCCTGCATTTTGCATACACGGAACTGGCAGACGTGTCTTCGAGGATACTAGCCGGAACGTGAAGAGCACCTAGATAGATAGAAGAAGGTACAAAAATGGGACGATATCGGTAATACTCATCGATGTCTAGAGCAGACCGACTGAAGAGTAACAGATTGATACATTGATGAATAGATACTACGGATTTGTACAGCAAAGCCTTGAGTGGAGGTAGTTAATTATCACCGCTTACATAATCACCATCCAAAACCCTATGTTTTCATACTAGAAACAAGGCCTTATACGATGGATCCAATATGTTCAATTTACGATCGAGGCAAATGGAGAAATTGGAGAAGGGTTTTAAAAAAAAGAGTACGCTGCTCATTGATCTACGAGTGTACAGTGGAATACAATGTGTCGCCGGCGACAATACGCTTGGGAACCAAGAATGGCCAAACTCGTCCTATACGACCGAACACCACATGCGCTAAATTTGGCTTATGTCGATGTGCAAATCCAAGATTGGGAATCACCCGAGGGACGACAAGAAGCGGGGCCCCCGATGTGAGAGCATACCGGACCTAGAACGGAGGAAGATAGAAGGGGTAACCCCCGTTCTTGATCTTGAACACACTGAGAAGCAGACTGTATGTCCCAAAGAGAATGCCTCCCCAGATCAACACCGCCAATTGCTGTCCCTTGACATCTTCCATGCGAGGCACCTTCAATGCAAGCGCAATGATTGCAAATGACAGAATAGCATCTGCGAAGGGTATCAGTTTTTGAGAATCAAAGACATATGTTGAGAAAAATATTCAAAGGATCACTTACAGATAGCAGCCACAATCTGGGTCTCCATGCCAAATTGATTCTGGAAACCTCCAGCAAAGTAGCTCATCCCACCACGGCCATCACCAGCGACATATGGTACCTTTCGAATATGATTGAACATCTGGCCACTGGTGAACAGAAGAATAGCAATCAGACTGACAGCGGCCCAGAGATTCCGGTTCTGAATAATTGGCAGAACATAGGGATAGAGCACCGTGAATAAGGTCACAGCGCCCATTAGAATGGTAATCCCAGAGACAATACGCATATAGTTGACGGGCCGAACCAAGGCGGGCTTAGGTCCGTCGGGCAGGTGACGATTGATCCATGAATAAAGTTGATCGGCGGAGATTGGACTGGAGGTTTGACATCCATGTCAGAGAAAGATGCCTCACAATTTAAGAAGCATCGGCCTAGTAGCCTTCAACTTACCCTGTGAAATCAAATCTCACTGGCTCCGCTTCCACTTTGGCAAACGGTCCCACATTTGGGGGAAACAGGAGGAGGACAGGTGCAGTTTGGAGCATATACTGTTTCCATGGGCATCAGTTCCACGACCATAAGAGAATGGAGATAGTTGGGGTCATGTCACACCTTTTGGAAAACTGCTTTCCCCTTGTCAAAATCCAGAGTACCAAAGACCACCTTCAAGCCATCAAGCTTGGAACCTTTGTTCCAGCTCCGAGAGATCAGGTCCCACTCCGGATCAAATTCCCGGCACATCAAACAGCCATAGCGAGCATCCATAGCCGTCAGAATGACTGCGGCATAGTAATCGCGAGGAGCAGTTGTGAGATCCTCGAATGAGGCGTTGTCCAGATCAACGGGCCCGGAACGAGAGAGCGAATGGTATTTTTGGAACTTATCGGGAGTGGACTTCGCGGCGAATACGCCGGATAGGACCGAGAAGAGCAAAAAGAGGGTGGTCCAGGGCTTCATTTTGGCATTGATGCTGGGTTGCAAAAGAGCTCTGCAAATACTGGAAGGAAGCATGGTGTACTTGTTCAATAGCTCGCAGTTGAAAGGTGGCCCATTACGTAAGGGGCCCCGCCCAAAATCCTACGCGTTCCAGTGGATCGCGATAACATCTAAAACATTGACATTTCAACCATAATTCTCATATTCACCTCCCAATCATCTTGAAAATTCGCCTATCATGGCGGTAGCTGTGGAGATCTCGCTTTTGGATGTATGTGTATCTCAATTGCCGTTGGATTCCTAATCCCCTTGACTAACAGTTCTAGTGTGAGATGTCCATGAAAACAGTCTGCCTCGAGAAGGAATACGAAAGGGCTCTTGCAGACTCGGCACATCTTCTCGATGTGGAGAAAGATCGCGTAAGGCGGATGGAGCACTTACTGCTTCAATTCGAGAGCGAAAATTTGCGGTCGCAGTTAGATCAAGCCAATACGCAGTTACGTGGACTTACCCGCCTCGAGTCGGACACACTTGTCCAATTAGATGAAGCTTGTCAGGAAATCGATCGCCTAGATCGCCATGTACAGGCTTCATCAAGCGAAATTGAGAAGCTGCAGGTACGTGCTAATCTCCCTGACGAGCAGATCTGTCTACGGATCGAAGGACTTTGGTCTAAACGAATCCAGGACGAACTTTCAGCCATGAACAATACTTCGACAAGCTATAATACCCTCCTTTCCGAAAAATTACATCTCAGCCGAGCTCTTTCAAACTTGCAATCAGAGCTAGGCCGGTTAAAGACCCAAAATTCTTCTCACCAGGCATCCGTGGCCGGGAAACAGGAGATGGAGCGCCAGTTGAATTCCTTGGAGGTTCAGCTTGAGAATGAAAAACATTCCCACGAGCGGACTCGAGCCAAGAACCTGCAGCAGGAGATGGAGATAAGCACGCTTATAGCGAAGGTCGAGGAACTACAGGGCGAACTCGCGGGAGAGTTGCGAGCGAAGCAACAATATGAACGAGACAACCGTCAGCAAACAATGGAATGGGAAAACCAGCGCGGTGTCCTCGAGGGCAAGGTTGAGACACTGAGAAAGCAGCTTCGATCGACAAAGGACAAACTGCAGGAGGCTCAGCACGATTTGCAGCAGAAACGCACCACTGTCTGGAAGCACGATAACGAGAGCGCTAATCCGCGATCTCGAGTGATCCCTCTGCAGCATTCTGGTCCTAGTGCCGATTACCAAAACGGTGTCACCATCGCAACGCCTGGAGCCGTTCGCGTGCAAGAAAAAATACAACGACAATTGGCATTGCCTGGCGACAAATCGGCATTCTCGATTACTCCGTTCCTAAACCGAACTGGTGCTCATCGAGCTTCTCCGTCCAGCTCAGACCTAGACAACGAAGAAGTCAGCCAGGCAATGACAGACATCCAACCCCTCAGAGCCCGCATCGCCCATGACCCAAATGGCCTTGACTCATCCCCCATGGATCAGCCAGATTCAATACAACGCATTGACAACGGAGAAAAATTAAAGTCCAAAGCTCGAAAAGCAAAGGCCGCAAATGAGCCGAAAAGATCCATCAACCGACTTGATGAAAAGGTGCCGCTCAAGGAGGCGGACGAATACTTGGATCCCTCAACGGACCAAGGACAGACAAAGATGAAAAAACGAAAACTTGGGGCTCAGCGGGACCGAAGCCTCTTTGAGGATGATGAAGAGGAGATTCTCGAACGTAGAAAGCCAGGGCGCAAGGTTGGACTGGGAGCAGGTCGGACCTCAGTGCTTGCAACTGCACAGATTTCTGGTGCACTAGTCGGTGATAGGCCACCGAGAGCTTTGGGATTCGGAGGATTTTCACCTCTGAAGCGAGACCGTAAGCGATGAGATAGATTTAGGGCAAATTCATGAATTCAGCTTGCCCTTCCAACCTTGTAGAATCTTATGAATCAGATCTTAGTGGAGCCGTCAAAATAAGACTCTCCAAGAACCCACAAGAGCACAGGTGATAATAGTAATACTGGTGGTAGTACGTGTACATATACCATGGCCGGGTATCGCCTCTGTTCTGCCGGCAGAAACTCAGTTCATCCTCGACGGGAGCGAGACTCGACAACATCCAATATTTGTCCAGTGATTTTACCTCCCCATACGCACCAGTATGTTAGTGATTTCTTTGATCCGACCCTTCCGAGGTACCTTCAATGTCAAATTGCTCGGTCAAATCCGGCTATCGTCATCAAAGCGTTGGCAAGCTCGGCAGCATAGGGATCAATTCACCCGAGAAGCAGCGGTGCAAGGCTTGAAAAGCCGAGCTGCTTTCAAGCTCTTACAGGTATGATAAGTTCCGTTCTCTATATTACTTCTCCATGCTAGAGAAATTGACACCTCTCAATATTCAAACTATAGATTGATGAGAAATACCGTATCTTTAAAAGAGGTCAAACGGTCGTGGATTTGGTATGGCTACCATGGGAACGGAGCCCGGAGAGCAACCGATAGAGAACTAACCCTCGAATTTGCCTTAGGGATATGCACCTGGGTCATGGTCACAGGTGATGCCCCTTTACCCCCCCGGCCCCCAGCCCCAAAGGTCTATCCCGTCAGGGTCTCGCTGACGATGCTACAGGTAGCTGTAAGCCGAACCCAGCCAAACGGGCGGGTTCTGGGCGTTGATATCATCCCGGCACAGCCCCCCAAAGGGGTTTCTACCATTCAGGGGAATTTCCTTGCACCTGAGATTCAAGCGTACATACAGGACTTTCTTCGCAGCCCCAATAGAGGCAGGCCTCGTGAACTGAGTGATGCAGGCGGGAGCTTGTTGGAGCCTGAAGTGCCCATGCGGACCAGCGATCTAGATGCCTCTGCAATTCAAAATGATCGGATCCTTCAAAGAACGGTGGATGTGGTTCTCAGCGATATGTGCGAACCCTGGCTGCAGACATCCGGTTTCTGGAAACGAAGTCTAAGTAATCCTTATAACAGGATGATGAACACCAGCGGAAACAACTTTAGAGACCATGCTGGCAGTATGGTATGTTCCCTTATCATCATGCAAGTCCACAATGAATTTATTCGCTAACCTCATCGAGGACCTTTGTCATGCTGCTTTAAAGTTCAGCTCCGATGTTCTTAAGACCGGGGGACACTTTGTTTGCAAATTTTATCCTGGAGCAGAAGACAAAGAGCTGGAGAAACAGCTCAAAGACTTGTTTCAAAAGGTCCACCGGCTGAAACCTGAATCATCTCGCAGTGTAGGTTGTACCTTTTGTGGTTACCCTTTGGTTGTATTGGCTAAACCCGCTGGCAGGAATCTAAAGAAACATTCTTCGTTGGCCTGGATCGCAGATCATGAGGCAGCTCATGGTGATGGCATGCTGCTTTATAAGATCTCATTCTCTTCATTCTCTTCCGCCTCGTCCCAGTCAATATCGGCCAATGCTGCTTCAGCCCTTTCATGAACCTAATTCTATGTTAGAGCAACGATAAAGCGGGCGATAAGATCGCCGTTCGGATTTCCTTACCTCTTTCAAGCCGCTCAGCTCCTCCACGTACCCCGGCTGGTCCAAAGCCCTTCGCACAAAATCCCAACCTTTTTCCTTGTACGCACTTATCACTTTTTCTGAGCAGGCACTGCAACAGGGGTAGCTCTTGCCAGTGATCGTGATATTTTCAAATGTTGCGAGGAACCCACGTATTTGATGGGGTACGAGTCCCAGAGGATGATCTCCACGCTCGTCGCTTCGGCCTAAGGGGGCAGGCGCGAGAACGCCCTCTGGGTGTTGCAGTACCGATACCAGAAGCTCAACCAGGAGTGCTGAGGCAATAGCGGCAACCCCGGGGCGAGTGACCGTACACTGTTGGTCGAGGGTTTGCTCCTTGATGGACTATCGAGCGGTTAGCCATGTCACCTAATAACTTTTGTCGGCGATCTCACATTCGCTGGGGCCACAACATCGTTGCAGAAATAGCACCCAAGGTCCGCTGTTATATCTCCTACCCTGGAAGTGCCATGACGCATTGCCACAAAGGAATCAAACCCAAGGGCTGCATTCATCACAATCTTTCCCGCTGCCTTTCCCATCACGGTGGGCAACCAACGTGACTCTCGGGTATCCATCAGAAGAAAAATGGCATCATGCTCATCAACTAGAGTCCTAAGGGTCTCAAAATCCCTTCGTGTCGTACTTTCGTCAACGATTGGATGACCGGCCATAGGCACGGTAATTTCATGGCCAACAGTTTCCACTCCTGGGTAGATCTCAGTCAGAGCCTGGGATGCTCGAGTGGCTTTGGCTACCCCGCCATTCAGACAATCTGCGAAAGTAAATAACGGCTGTCGAACGGGATTAGAGAATGAAACAGTGCCTTTGTCGACAAAGGTGATTTTTTTAACTCCCCAACCCTGGTATGATGTTAGCCCCTTGAAATATCGCTGTCAAATTTATCTGCTTTTAAGCCTTACCAATAAATTTCGAGCAACATAGCTCCCTAGAGTACCCGCTCCAAGCAGAAGACACTTCGTATGCTTGATCTTCTCTAAATTCAATGTCGGGCTGATTCGCCATTTCATGAGTTTGAGATTGAGGTCGACTGATTGGTCTGCCAGTCTGCAGGAAAGGTATATTAGTTTCTAGGCTTGCAGAGGCTCTTTTCTTTTTTTGGTGGGTGGGAGCAGTTCGTCTGTACCTTATGGGGTCCATATACTCTGTGAGACTAACAATCCGCCCCGCCAGCTTCCCTGCTGGATTGCGCTCCCAGCCAGTTATTTTGGGCAGTTGGCCCTGGGCTTGCGGCAGTTTTACTGCGTCTGGAGCCGAGCCTGGCTTCAGTTCCAGTTGGATTACTATGCTCCTACCTTGGTCACGTTTCGACTGCACGTCACGATATCGTAGAATTTGGACCTGATCAAGCCTCCACCGTTGCTTGACCAAAACCAGCAGGTTTCGCAACATCCAGCCCGGAGCAGTGTCATAATTGGATGGGTCTGCAAAGCATACGTAGCGATCCTTGAGAGCTGCACCAGTGAAAAATCCATTCTCAAATTCGGACAAGGATGCAACCTGCCAGATGCTTTGTGTCAAGGAACCAGAGGCCCTTCGTTGCTTCCGAGCCAAGAAAAACCCTCTCTGACGGTCATCTGTACCATAACTCCAGGTTTGGACTGCCTCCACGAGGGCCATGCTTTCATCGGGAGATAAACTTTCTCCCTGGGGTACCGAAATCGCTTCGTCTTGATTAGACTTGGGCTGAGGCCCCGCAGATTCCACCCACGACGGATCAGAGTGAAGGGCGGGGAAGGCAAACCAGTAGTAGAACTTGTATTTTTTCAAGTCGGCAAACGATAGAATGATAAATGACGAGAGCAATGAAGGACAAGAATATATGGTCCCGTCATTAATAGCGTCCCAGATCTAACGAGTGATTAGTACTAGTCGCGTCGAATTTGTCTTGCAGAAAAATGTCTGGGTAGCAAGCTCATACCGTTTTCCCGGCTTGAAGGATCATCTTAGACTTATCTACATTGCGATATTCTTCGATCGTATTGACATTCTTGATCATGCCTTCCGCGCGGTACAGCCCGGCAGGTGCTCTGTTCGTCAAATCAGCAACGACCTATCTCTTGGCAGGGAGAAGGGTTCTCACTGCGCACTCGTGAGTGCATTTCCATGGATTTGCATTCGACAGGAAGCATTTGCAGGGTCTGTGGAGCGGATCTCATAGAGCCCTAGGACCTGGCGGGCAGAGTCGTCCAGCTTATCATGATTGATCTTGTGTGAGGCAAGAGCTGTGTAGAACGGTAGCTCAATATCAGAGACAAATGGAGTATACTGCATTTTGATCGCAGAACATATCCTAGTTTCACTGTATCGAGTATTTTCTATTGTGATCTGATGAGGGTATTGGGATCAGGTTGTATTGATAAAGGAGTATATATCAGAGGGGAAAGTGGGGGGAGTACATCTCCTAGGTGACGTAATCGAAGCAGCACGCGAACCGTCAAATCCTATTTTCGTGCCCCGCGTGCCTAAGACGCGTGATCTCCCACTTCTCTTGTCGTTGTTTTTTTTTTAAAAAAAAAACCCTGAAAGAAAAGAACACTTCAGGAGAAAGGGGGAGACAAAGGGAAAAAGTGAAAAAGGTCGCTCACCCCCCAAAAAGAGCCAAGAAGAGAAGAGTTTTGGGGAACAGAAGCATAAGTGATACAGACATTCTTTCTTTTTCTCTCATTTACAGAAATGCTTATCGGCTTATGTGGAGGTCAGCACAATTTTGACTTCGCCTCGTCTACTGGGAGACTGACCATGATTAAGGGATCTGTGCGGGCAAGCATGCCATTGCCGAGTACTTGATTCAACACCAAGGATTTCAGCTCTTGGAGCTAGCTAATCAACCGCATTATCGCATTACCGACGGGTCAGACGATGATTTGCTGCTCCAAGCGTCGGAGATCAAGAAGAATGGAGAACAGGCAAAGTTTGTGTTCAATACTGCCGATGCTCTCGTAGACTTTGTGACCAAAAGGTGGCGGGAACGCTGGGTGACTACGGACATCGCGGACGGCCCGACCCTGGATCGCTTTCTCCTGCGGCCCTTTTTCCTCCTCGTGAGTGTGGATGCTCCAGTCAGCCTTCGCTGGAAACGATTCTCCGACAGGTTCGTTGCCCCAATACATACCTCAGCATGGTCTTGCTCATTTCCCTTGTACTATATAGATGCTGGCGAAGACAACTAGACCCGCCAGACCTTGAGAAATTTGTCCTGTGGAATGATCGTCACCTTTACCAAAGGGACATTGGGCGTGTCTACCTCACAGATCGGGCCCAAGTGCGCCTCTTCAACTCCTCTTCATCTCTGGACGAGCTTCATCAATCACTCCAGACACTGAATCTAGCGGATGAGCAACGACTGCGACCAAACTGGGACCAATATTTCATGCAGCTGGCATCTCTTGCGGCCCAGAGAAGCAACTGTATGAAACGACGAGTGGGATGCGTTCTTGTTCGAGAGCGGCGGGTCATCAGCACGGGCTATAACGGGACTCCTCGACATCTCCCCAACTGTAATGAAGGTGGATGTACGAGAAATCAACGATACTCTTGGAATGCCCTCGCTAAGCTATTCTCCAGGTCCCCGGTGCAATCGTGGTGATGGCGGTGGAGTTGGCCTATCCGCCTGTCTATGCCTCCATGCCGAAGAAAATGCACTGCTAGAAGCCGGTCGAGAGCGTATTCGAGAGGGCGCAATCCTCTATTGCGACACGTAAGTTTTACTATGATCCAGTGTCTCATATAAGATTGGATTCTTACTATGTTTAATCTTAGGTGCCCGTGCTTGACTTGTACCGTCAAAATTACCCAGGTCGGCATTTCAGAAGTAGTCTACTCCCAAAGCTACAATATGGACAGAGAGGTATGTATGCATCCAAATTCCACAAGGCTTTTACTTACATTTCTCACTCAGAGCGCTGCCATTCTTGAGGCTGCAGGTGTACGCTTACGACAATTTAGCCCGGTAAGTCTCTCTACTTTTATCTGCTGCTTCAAAGTTCTCGTGCTAATGTGGACCAATCGGAATGACTAGCCGTCCAATGGGCTCATATATTTGCAACGATCTAACGAGCCAGCCGCTTCTTCATGACGAAGATTTCTTTGACTTGAAATTAAATACATGCCTCCATGTTTAATGACTCATGTATGGAACCTGATGCTCACCCCTATCTCGGTAGAGTACATGATTCAAATATGGTGTTGGCATGACCCTGTACAACCCCTCGAGCATATTTTATTGCATGCGTTTCTTAGAATACAGCCAAGAGAATGTAGTAGAACCAGAAATGTATAAGAAGGATAAAATGCAATAAAACAAAATAAAAGCTAAGTCTTCAGAGTATCTATATTGCATTTGAAAAGGTACCCTTCCCCACACCTGCAGGATTAGTGATTCTGCTGGGCAGAAAAAAAAAATTATGACTCAGCGGGCTAGGTTTGGAGGGGCTCTCGATGACTCCATTTCTCTCTGCTGTGTCAAGTTTACCAGCTTTTGCTTTCTGGCAAAATTATCCATCATGCCTACCGTTCACCTCTTGGACTACGTTGCGGGTAACATTCGCTCCCTGGTCAATGCGATCAACCAAGTCGGGTACGAGGTGGAATGGATCAAGTCCCCCGAGGATGTGAAGAATGCGGATGTGCGTCACTTGTTGGACTGAGGGCCAATCTACCTATAACTTGCTAATAACATTCTATGTGGCAGAGATTGATTCTCCCTGGCGTCGGCCACTTTGGACATTGTCTCTCACAACTCGACAAAGGCGGCTTTCTAGGCCCGATCCGGGAACATATTGACGCGGGCAAGCCGTTCATGGGCATTTGCGTCGGTCTGCAGGCACTCTTCCAAGGTTCTGAGGAAGACCCCAATGTCCCGGGACTGGGTGTGATTCCCATTCGCATTCAAAAATTCGATGATACGACCAAGAGCGTGCCGCACATCGGGTGGAACTCGGCATTGAACACAGGAGCCGCATCGAAGAAGCAAAGCTTTTACGGACTGAGGCCATCAAGCAAGTACTATTATGTACACTCCTATGCAGCACTGTATGAGGCTGGTGTTCTTGAGAAAGATGGCTGGTCCGTCGCCACAGCCACCTATGGCGAGCAGGAGTTCATCGGTGCAATCAGCCGAGACAATGTTTTTGGCGCACAGTTCCACCCCGAAAAGAGCGGCGTTGCAGGATTACGGGCCATTCGGGCTTTCTTGACCGGGGATCAGTTCCAGTCACTCCCCCAAGAGTTAGTTGCTGGCAAAGCCGATGGACTGACTCGGCGCGTTATTGCCTGCCTCGATGTGCGGACCAACGATTCCGGTGATCTTGTCGTCACAAAAGGGGACCAATATGATGTGCGTGAAAAGAGCGGAGCAGATGCTGGTGGCCAGGTCCGAAACCTGGGCAAGCCCGTTGATATGGCCAAGAAGTATTATGAACAGGGGGCAGATGAGGTGACATTTTTGAATATCACTTCCTTCCGAAACTGCCCGCTTGTGGACACACCTATGCTCGAGATCTTACGTCGAACATCGGAAACGGTGTTTGTGCCTTTAACCATCGGTGGTGGTATCAAAGACACGGTGGACACTGACGGCACCCGCGTCCCCGCACTGGATGTGGCGACAATGTATTTCAAGTCTGGTGCAGACAAAGTCAGCATTGGGTCGGATGCTGTTTTTGCCGCGGAGGATTATTATCTAGCTGGCAAGAAGTTGAGTGGTCTCACTGCAATTGAGACCATCTCTCAGGCCTATGGAAAGCAAGCTGTGGTGGTGAGTGTGGACCCCAAGCGTGTCTATGTGGATCGACCTGAGGACACCGGCCACCACACTATCAACACCGCATTCCCCAATGCTGCGGGACAAAGCTATTGCTGGTACCAGTGCACCGTCAAAGGTGGCCGGGAAACTCGCGACATGGATGTGCGACAACTAGTGCAGGCGGTCGAGGCCATGGGAGCGGGTGAAATCCTGCTCAACTGCATTGACAAGGATGGAAGCAATAGTGGATTTGACTTGGAGCTGATCAATGATGTTAAAGCGGCCATCAAAATTCCTGTTATTGCTTCTAGTGGCGCAGGAAACCCTGGCCATTTTGCAGAGGTCTTCAGCAAGACGACAACGGATGCCGCGTTGGGAGCCGGCATGGTTAGTTGAAATACATCCTGAATCCAAATGAGGGAACATGACTGCTAACACGTTCATATAGTTCCACCGTGGGGAATATACCGTGAGTCAGGTCAAGAACTACCTGCAGGACGACGGATTCTTGGTACGGCAATTCGAATCTGAGCTCTAAAGACGCCGTTTACCTTGATTTCGTAAATAAACCGTGATTTATTTGAATATAGAGTATATTTCTTGATTTCAGTTAAAGAACTTTATACCTCTTGAAAGTCTTAACCTTTGTAGTAGGGTAGGGTAGGATAAAGACCTCAGAAAGGTCTACTTACGTAACCCTTAAACGGATGTGAAAATAATTCCTAATGCGGAAAGTGCCCCTCTTGAATGACATAAGCCGCAAGGCGGTGGACCGGGCGGTATCATCTGACTTTTCCGCCGTTTGCCACCAACTTCAACTTCCACCTTTCCATCCTCATCTCCCCCTCCTTTCGACCATCTCTCTCCACCCACATATCTCGGACACGCAACCCACACCATCATTGTATTGCTATAGACTGACACAGATCTTATCTGGCATGGCCTGATCCTAAATTTGGAAACACAACGGGTTCTACGTGGTTCAGACACATTGGTCTGACTTGAAGTGACGGAGGTGGCTCTGTGAGGCAGCAGCGACAGTTCTTTTTCGACAATTGTATTCATCAGTGTTCTTCATTTGTATGCAGTGTGGTTGCTTGCTCATCCACATTCAAGAAGAAAATTCTTACCCAATCCATCAGTTCTCCCCCGATCGATAGGCCCAGTATTGATCGTGAAATCCACTGCGCTAAATATCTTTGCATCCTGGTTTTCAGAACTTGTTTATCTTCTCCTATATTTTCCCCACTGAGCCCAATCTGGTGCCAGTTTACCTCAAGTTCCCCTGATCTGCTTCCCAGCTGCTCCTATTGCCCTTCCATCTTGTATCCCTGTGGTTGTGTTGCTGCTCCTTAAGCTTGAGGTCTCATTTGCCCAAGAACCAAATTCTCTCTTCTTTTTTGGTTGCACGCACACAGAGAATTCAATACAATGTCATCGTCTGTTCATTTCAAATTCAAGTCCCAGAAAGAACCCTCGCGGGTCACCTTCGATGGCACTGGTATTTCTGTCTTCGAGCTCAAGCGAGAAATCATCAGCCAGAGTAGATTGGGCGATGGGACTGACTTCGAGTTGTCCATTTACAATGAGGACACAAAAGAAGGTAGGTTACACAGCCTAGATTTATCTTGCAAACATATCTCTGACCGTTCTTAGAATATGATGACGATACCACCATCATCCCTCGATCTACCTCGGTCATCGCCCGTCGCTTGCCTGCAGCTCGTCCCGGGAAAGGTGGCGCAGCTCGTTATGTTTCGGGGAAAATGCCCGTGAATGCCCGGAATGCATCTCGAACCGAACCATCCATCAGTCGAACCACGCCGGGGACTGCCCAGTCTGTTAACAACAATGTCTTGGAACTCACCAATGCGCAAACTGAGGAAGAGAAGATCAACGCACTCTTCAGCCTGCAGGCGAGTCAATGGAAAGAACAGCAGCAGGAGATGGCCAAGTAAGCTTATACCTCTCCGATGATGAACACTTGGACATCTCGAATACTGACTGCTCCCTTCTAGTGCAACCCCAGTCCCATTTGGCCGTGGCCGAGGAAAGCCGGTGAATGTTCCCGACCATCCGCCACCCCCTGGGTATCTGTGCTATCGGTGTAGAGAGAAAGGTAGGTCTTCTATTGCTATATTCAAACAGTTGAGTCACCGCTAACGTTCAATTTAAGGTCACTGGATTCAAGCCTGTCCAACAAATAATGATCCCAAGTTCGACGGCAAGTACCGGGTGAAACGATCTACCGGTATCCCACGATCCCTTCAGACAAAGGTTGAAAAACCGGAGTCTTTAGCACCCGATGGTTCCAGCGATGAGTCGAGGAATACGGGAGTCATGGTAAATGCGGATGGTGATTTCGTCATTGCAAAGCCGGACAAGGCAGCCTGGGAACTGTACCAAGAAAAGCTGAAGGCCTCTGCCGCTGCGGCAGCGGAGGCGGCAGCGGCGGAGGAGAGTAGGGCGCTGCAGGCTCGGGGTCTGGAATGCCCAATTGACAAGAGAATGTTCTTAGAACCAACAAAGACACCATGTTGTCACAGGACTTATTGCAATGACTGTATCTCAAATGCCTTGATTGAAAGTGACTTTGTCTGCCCTGGCTGTGGTACCGAGGGGGTCTTGCTTGATAATCTCACCCCGGATGACGAGGCCGTTGCCCAAAGCAAAGCTTATGAGGCCGAAAAGGCGGAGGCGAAAAAGGAGAAGGAGAAGCAATCCACGGTTGCGGATGACCCTACAGCCAATGAGGCCCCCGAGCACGACTCTATTAAGGAATCCATGGCTAAAGAGCAATCCCCGGTCCATCAAGAGGCAGATACCACATCCACTGAGTCGAAGAAGCGACCAGTTGAAGATGATCCAGTGGAGGGTTCGGACAGCTCCCATCCTGTTAATGTGGCAAAGAAACAAAAAGGAGAAAACCCATCCGATCAGCCAAATCCCAACCCCAATCCCAACACTAGTGCTCAAGGGCCTTGGAAAGAGGCTGTGAGTGGACTTCAGATGCCCATGAATCCACGGATGCCATTTAATGCATTCGGTGCAATGCCTCCCTTCGCAGATTCCAGTTATAGCAATGATGGGATGGGGTTCATGAACCCAATGGCCATGCCTAATGCCTTCCCTAACGCCATGGGCCCTGGCTGGAACCCGATGAATATGCCCTTCAATCCTCTACAAGCTGGTATGTTTGGTGATCAGTCAAATGGATTTCCCAACATGTTTAATGGTGACCCATCTATGTCAATGTTTCCAATGGCTCAACTCGCTGCATCTATGCAAAATCCTGGATTCCAAGGTCCGGGGATGAACGGCTTCTCCAACCAACAGCGGACTGCATTCAGTGGCCCTTACTCACGCGAAGAGGACTCACCATACTTTCGGCAGCCTGTGAATCCCCAACGTCATCAGGCAAGAAATCGGCGAGTGCGACCAAGTGATTACCGGGAACTGTGATGACCTATCCCATTCTCATGGCGTTAAGGGTATTGAGGTGCACTATGTACAGGCAGTCATTTAGAGCGGCTTTTGTGCTTTTTCTCTTTCATTTCTTCTACTTTCATCCTTTGCGAGCGAGCCTTTTGGTGATTTATGCATGTTTCTTCTGGGAGTGTCACATTTCTTCCCGTTCTCCCGCCCTTTTTTTTTTTTTTTTTTTTTTTTTTGCCTCCCACCAGCCTGAGTGTAAATCTAGCCAAGTTCTCAACCCAGAGCAAATTCTCCTTCTCTTTTATACTCAATGGTTACGTTTTATTAAATTCTTGGTGGTAGCTGCGATCACTAGAATAGTGAAATAGCGAATGAAGTATTGATATTTTATTTTGAAAATCCATCCACAAGGCTATATATACTAGAAAACGGGGCTATGACTCTGATATGCGTAGAATGATAAACCTCCCCACCATACAGAATGAAGGTAACCGTAGGTTTTACTTTCTGATCAGCTCAGCTGGTACCTCCTTCTCTTGTACTTTCTGCCTTTCAGAACACAGGTTTATGTCAGAGTGTTGTATAGTTCAGCCTAAGTCAGGTGACTGCACTCCAGAAAATCCCGCGATTTCCACACCGTAAGCATCATCACACTTCTTTGGCTCGTTTCCAACCCTATGTTCCACTCCCCATCCTACTCCTACTTATAGCAGTTTTATCGAAATTCATCGAGAAATCTATCATGGCGAAATTCATGAATAATCACAGTAGTAATTGTGGCCAGATGACTGGGCTTCTTGATCAAGAATCCACTGTCCTGGCCAGCTGCTACTCTGTTGAATCATCTTCCAACAAGGTTCAAGGCTTCCACTACTGCAGTACCCTGGGTGCCGGTATGTTAGCTCCTCATCACTCTCTACCTTCACCTTACATTCTCACAACCCCAACAGGAGCACAGTGGTATCCCTGAGGTCCCCTCAGGGTCTAAATCATCCGTGCGAAGTCCTCCCCTCGACCTTTCCACCAGCATAGAACGAAGCTGGCCTGGGAACAACTGGCCCGAGTACAAAGGGGAGGCAACACACACCATTCCGGAAGAGTGTGAGAGACTTTTCTGTGACAAACTGTTCACGACATTCCTTGGTGAGGGGACTGGCATGACACAGGAGTCGCTAGGAATGGGTGTGTTTCAAAATATCCAGGCAGATCACATGGGGCCGCATGATAGAATCCGCCGATGGATTGAAGTGTGGGATTACACCAGCGATGCCATCTACCGCGGATTTGTGGCAGACATAGACGGAGAGCAGACTATCTTTGTCTTCCTCGAAGACCGTGCGCTTGGGCATGGCTTGAAGTCCGGGTAAGGATTTTCCAAGAGTGCCATGTTTGCCAGCTCTGTGGATCAACCTGCTAATCTACTCTTTGTTTGGTGCAGACTGATGGCCCTGTTTGAACTGGCGGGAACCGATGCCTTCAACTGTTCTCAAATTGTTGCCTGTGTCAAGCGCTCGAAACAGACAAACGAGATGGACCTCGTCCGAAGCCTTGGATGGTGTGGATTCAGTCTGACCACCCTAGGGCCATGGGCCACTGGTGGTGAATCGGGTCCATTCCTCAGCACCAAATGGCTCTTCCTAGTAGCGGAGATCTAGTCGCATTGTTTTCTCTGACTTGTTTTTAACAGTATTTGGAAAGCCTTGGGCCTTGAATCGGAAATTTCTTTCCTTTCGTTCTCCCGCACTCGCTATCTATATGTCATAGCCGTGCATGCAGTCCTTACGCTATCCCCTTTCTCTCTCCTATACTTCCGCTTAGTGAGCCAGCAAGTGCTTCATAGGAGTTCTAGTTCTTCTAGTTTTTATTAGCAGCAAACGATGATCACTTGATATTCTCAAAGACTTCCATCATTTGAATACTTTCTAGATCCAACTTGTGCATTTCTATGTAGGTATGACACGTGACGAGTTGGGAGTCATCGTGTCATAGCACCTTTTATCCCTAGCTCTTATGGTGTTACGCTAACTTCCTAGACTTTCCCCTCCCTGAATAGCATCTCATTTTCTTAGTAAATATGCCAAAGGAGAAATCAAAGTCTTCTACCTTCCCTCGTTTCCTCCTCCCTTCATTTCCTAACAAACAAGACGTGGGGTTATCCCAGCCTAGCCCCTCCGACCCCACTAAGTACCTGGATGGTCATGTCTCCTACCTTCAGTGCACAGGATGTGCAGCACAGCTCTGTTTGACATTGCAGATCATCAGTAAAGGCTTTACAGGTCGCCATGGCCGTGCCTATCTTGTCTCTGCCGAAACAGCCGCTGCTGTCTCAGTCAGTGCATCCTCATCACCGACGGCTTCTCTTCTAAACACCATTTTGCATCATCCCGTTCCACGACAGTTAGTGACAGGAGCCCACACAGTCAGCGATGTCAGCTGTGCATTCTGTGGAAGTGTGCTGGGCTGGAAATATGTTGCTGCAGAGGAGGAATCCCAGCGCTATAAAGTGGGCAAGTTCATTCTAGAGACCAAGCGCATCACCACGTCATCATGTTGGGAGTCTCCACCAAACATGAATCTGCCTGTCTTTGAAAATCTTCGGGGAAATGGGAATGACTCACTCTTGGAGCCCGAGTTTGATAGCCAAGATGAGGATGAATGTGAAGACCTCTTTGCAGGCATCTGGAGTCCAGGCCTAGCTACTCGTCGCAGAAGCCGTAAAATTGATCGGCGGCCCGCGATGTTTGGACTGTCATAAGATGCGAGAGAAAGATAGACCAGGATCTTTGATTGTTTTTCTTTTGAGTGGAGTGTGTTCCATTTATTGCATGATACCCTTGGATATCCCGTTTACTACCATAGTCTAGTACAGCACCCTTTATTTGCTTTTTACATCCTTTCCTACAACTAGGAATGACATTCATTACTGGACGAATGTATACTCAAGTAGTTTGATGTAAATCGTAGAGTCAATCTCCAGACATGAAAACAAACGCTCTAATATTACCGGGGATTTAAAAGAAGCTATTTCAAAATTTCCATTCATCAAGCCGAGGAAGCATCATCCACGCGTGTACGTTTTGAGTCACTCCCAGAAGGAGCATCTCCAGCAGGGCGTTTAGATGCTGTAGATTGCAAAGCAGGCTGAGTGGCAGGCTTTCGACGAACCAGCGAGGAAAGATCGGTCGCTTCCTTGCTGGCAGAATCCAGTCGAGCCTTCTGGTCATTGACAGACTGACCCACAATTTGGCCGAGAATACCTTTGAGAAAGGCTTCATTCTCCTGATTGCCCTGGTCAACAGACACAGGGGAGCGTTGTAGATCGACCAGCTGTAAGGTGTTAGCAAAACCTCAATGAATACGAGAGCGTCGATAGGGGGTTTGACTTACCCGTTGCTCCATATCCGCGATGATCTCTTTGACATTTGCAATTTTCCTTTTTGAGGCAGTCACTTTATCTTCATCCATGTCCTTAACAGCCTCTAGTTTCTCCTCCTCGTGGGCCATTCGGACCTTACAGCTCTCAATGGCACGCTCCATTTGGATTGCAGCTTCCTTCCGCATTTCCTCATCCACCGTTTTCTCCTTCTCCCCGTCTTCATCCTCTCGTGGAACCGATGCAAACTCAAGAGCAAGAGAAAGTTTGTAGTGGCACTCGGCAACCGAAGGATCTTCGAACGGGAACAAGGAATACCTCAAATCAAGCGCGGTTCGCAGATCAGCCACCGCATCACTGAATCTCTCTGCTTCCAGGGAAATTTCAGCCTGAAGGTCGTATGTATCAGCCAGTCGTTCTTTGATATGCTTCACTTCTGTCGATAGCTCGGTGGATTTGCCCTTGGCGTTGGCGCTTTCCTCTGCGACCTCGAGGTTTTTCAAGAAGAGAATACGTGCCAAATCCAGAACCTCAAAAGCATTGGCGAAGTCGTCCTCATCCTCTTCATCCCCGGCCTCGGCATCCTCCTCCTCATCCGAGTCGACAAAGTTCTCGTCGCCGGTAAACTGAAAGAAGGGCTTTGACTGCGCAACTTCGGCCTGTGCGTTATCCTCTCGAATAGGCGAAGACTTTTTGGTCATGGCATTTGAAATACCATCCTTAACCGGGCTACCCCCAGCGCCAGATGATTCGGCAGAACCAGCATGCGCTGAAGGGGCTTTGTTGGGTTGAGCTTGAGGCTCTCCGGCGACCTTAGATCCGAGCACGTCACTCTTGCTCACGGCGACATTGTAAAGAGATTTTCCGTAAGCATAGAGTAAATTCGCATTCTCCGGTGAGAGTTCGCCATTCAATTCAGCCTGCAGTTCGGTGGCTTGGGAATAGAGTTCTGAAGCCGTGTTATGATCTTTCGTCGCATCCTTAGCGGCAGCTCGTGTGATAAGATCTTCCAGCTGGGCTCGCTTGTCTTGAGCAGCCTCGGCCTTGACAGAAGGATTTGATTGCTTGTCAGTCATTGTGTTGATGGAATGTATCAAGTTGAGGAAAGGGAGAAGAGAGAAGAGAGAAAAGTAAAGAGGGCGATAAGCGATAAGCGATAATGGATCGCGGTCGCGACGTGTCACGCGTCTCTACCTTTAATTCATGTGAGAGTTCTCAACCTTGAACACAAATCACTCGGATATATCTGTATTACTGTCTCCTTCATAGCTCCCTCAAAGGAAAGCAAACCCCCTACTCAAACTCAACTTATCATGGATCCGACATCCACCCCGCGGCATCCAGATCGCTTCAAATTGGGGGCAACGGACCCAATTCCTTCCTCCTCGCCTGCATTTGGGACACCAGCACGACCATTTCGAATGCAAACGTCACATGCTCCGCCAACCAAGACGTCTATCTTACCCATTCTGCTCCCCCCGTCTACGCTTCGGCCAGTGGCCTTCCGAACATTTACCCGCAAACATAATCTTACCATTTCATCGTCGGCACTGCAAACTTTAGCAGTGTTTGTTGGAAAGAATTGTGGCTCAGGGTGGCGAGAAGAAGGACTTGCAGAGAGGGTTCTCGATGAGGTGGCTAAAATCTGGAAAAGAGCTGGCGGAAGCGTCATTGTGGAAGAAGGGAAAGGTGCATCCCTGAAATCGATCCTGCAGACACTCGAGGGAAGTATGAGTGGTGGACGACTTGTCACTGGAAAATTTAATCCCCAGGACGGATCTGCAAGGTCATTGAGTGGTGGCTTAGATGCTGGACGCACCGAATCCAACATCGAAGGGACCAGACCAGGGGACCCAGACGAGGATGACTCCAAGGTGTCGCTGCACCCACGGAATTGGTTCAGAGCCATTGATGCTTTTGACCTTCCTCGCCTGACATATAACGTTGAAAAGAAATACTTTGAGGCGATCAAGTCCAAGCCTACGCTATTCCCATCTCCTTCACACAAGACTGCCTTGTTCAGAGATCGCTATAACTTGGTCTTCCAGCGCTTGCTCCGGAATGAGACCTTTCAAAGTTCCTTGGGGGTCATAGGCGTCCCTTCCCTGCAGCGATCATCGTCGAGCCTGGCAACGCAACAGTCATACAAGTTAACACCAATTGCGAATCTCCTAGGCCGAAGTGGCAGCTCTCACCTGTTGCTGGGGCTTCTGTCTATTTCCCCAACTGGTGATTTGTGTTTGATAGACCTCACAGGAAGCGTGGCCTTGGATCTAAGTCATGCACGCATGATCCCAGAGGATGGTGCATGGTTTGCACCGGGCATGATTGTGCTTGTGGATGGGATCTACGAAGAAGAAGAGATGGTGCAGGGATCCGTATTGGGAGGAAATTCTGGAGTTGGAGGTACCATTGGAGGTCACTTCGTTGGCGTATCGATCTGTGGCCCTCCCTGCGAGCGAAGGGAGATCTCACTAGGCACAAATAGCCGCCAAGGGAATGGTGAGCTGAGCTCTAGCGGTGGATTTGGGTGGGTCGATTTCTTAGGAACTGGGAGCCAACGCGCACAAGGAGCACGTATGAGGAGGATTCAAGAGAAATGTCTGCGAGGGGGACCAGAGGTAATGGAGGCACCGCCTCGGCTCAAAATGGCGGTGATGAGCGAGATCAATCTCGACAACATGAGAGCTCTGGATGCTCTGCGGAAGGTTTTCGGCACCTACAATGATCTTGCCCTCGCGGATCGTCCGCAGACATTTGTCTTGATTGGAAATTTTGTGCAGAAAGCGATTATCAACGGAGGTGGCCGAGCCGGGAGTATCGAATACAAAGAGCATTTTGACTCCCTTGCGGTGGTTTTATCCGAGTTTCCTGCACTGTTGCAGCATTCGACATTTGTCTTTGTGCCCGGTGACAATGATCCGTGGGCATCCGCATTCTCTGCCGGAGCTGCATCGACCATACCACGTCAGCCGATACCCGAGCTATTTACCTCTCGGATCAAGCGTGCCTTCGCGACCGCAAATTCAGAACTTGATCGCTCTCAGAACTCAGAGCCGATGGGCGAGGCGCTGTGGACTTCAAACCCGGCACGCCTCTCTTGGTTTGGGCCGGTGCATGACATTGCTATCTTCCGTGATGACATCTCGAGCAGATTGAGGCGCACATCGATCAATGTACAGACAGACAACGACGAGGGTGATGCTACAATGCACGAGGCGCTGGAAGACGCAACAAGTGCCGCGGTCTCCCTAGCGCCAGGACTTGCCAAGGAAGCCAATGGAGCTAAACCTGACACTATAGCGCCCGCCGCATCGGCAGCTCGTAAGCTTGTGAAGACCGTCCTAGATCAAGGGACGGTTTCACCATTCCCACTGCCCATCCGGCCTGTTCTGTGGGATCATGCTTCTGCTGTGCAGCTATACCCACTGCCCACTGCCCTTATTCTGGCAGACTCGGATGCCGCCCCTTTCTGCATGACCTACGAAGGATGTCATGTTATGAATCCTGGTCGGTTCCTACCTGATGGTGCTGTGCCGACAGTGAGATGGATAGAATATGATGTGTTGCGGAGCCGAGGAAAGGTGAAAGAGGAACGGTATTGATCTTGATTAATTGGTCGATGCCCCGCCGTTTCTGAGGAAGCCAGGATAATATTTGATTTAGTGGACCTATATGTACTTTACGTGGCGGCTTACTCACGAGGCGATGATTCTGACACTATCAAAACCACATTTTAGACCGGAGGTGCATAAATGTCTTCGAATATGTACGGGTACATAAAAAAAAGGCATAGATAGACATGTCACATTGAAGGTCTAAGAATACATTCCAGGAGAGAGGAGGACATATGGGTTCCCTCTAGCGGATCAAGAAGGTTCTCCTCAAAGGCAATTAGTCAATCGTAATGACATCGGCGTTGCCCAGGACATCTGTTTTTTGAGGTGACGCAGTTTCTAGTTTGGCAGCATTCATAATAGCGCCTGCTTGTGAATGCTGCTCGGCTGTGCTGGCCTGCTCGCCTTGCCTTTCGATTTTTCGCATATTGGGCTCAGGCGGGCATGCGCCCAGGGCTGAATGCAACTCGTAAAGGAGGTTGCCAATTTTTTCAAAAAAGGAGATAGCGCCATCACCCAGTCCCTGCCAGCCGTCGCCTTTTGAATTGTAGATTTTGTCTTTAACAGTACTTGCGGAATGGCTGCCTTCGGGCGAGTTTGACCGATTAGAATCTTCAAGTAACCACACCATACGGCCCTGCCTGGGGCGTGCAGATAACCGGAATCGATAGTTCAATCGAGGGTAACGAAATTGGAAGACCATCGGACTGCGTGCAATGACATGTACGGTTGAAGATTCCGTCGGAACGGCCCTAGTGATTTGGTCCAGACACTGTAAGAGTGGGAAAGTATCGGTCATGAACCCAAGGATAGAGTCCACGCCCGTTTCCGAGAAACGATGGTTCAAGGCCACGGTAAGTGGTTCTTGAATGCGACGATGAGGACTGGGGCTATCAAATTCGACCTTCAGATGTCGGCGGAATAAAGGACCGGTATTGGACAGACCGTGAGGTGCGTCGACGCAATCGGACGGAGAAGGCCCAGATATATTGATGTCAAATCGAGCAGCAAACTTCTGGTCGGGTCCGTACAAGAATGCAACCTGTGAGAGAGATAATGACTGGGGTTCCATTCCCTGCTGAACCAAAGATTGGAGGATTGAAAGAACGCAGTCAAACCGTTGCAAGCGTTCAAAGAGGCTGACCATGATGGAAGTTCCAGCCGGGACGAGCAAGCGGAGGGCAAATCCGGAACCTTTGTCTTGCATGAGAATTGAGGGATCCGCCTTGGATACCAGTGAAAGAAGGGAATTGACACGGTATCGGAGACTACCATAGGCCACGAGAACAGCTGACTGGTTCTGACGGTCAACTCCGTGGAAGGAGAGACGTACAGTATCCTGCAAATAAGAACCCTGGTCTATGCCAGCAGGCAATGCTATTCGAAGAGAGGAAGGAAGTGCGGCTGGCTTATAGCGAAAGATTATGTCCGGTACCTGAAGATCTGAACCCAGGTGTAGATCCTCCAGTGAAGGATAAAAGTGTGAGTCGGGCAGCTCGGCCAAGAACCGGGCATTGGCATAGATTGCCAACATGCCTGTCAGGCCATGCAATAATTCTGCACACGCCAAGTAGTTAAATCTTTGTTGTGTGGACATTAGAGTAGCGCTGACTGGATGTGCACGCGACGTGTTATTAGCCTCCGCAGGCCGAAGTTGAACCAACCACCAGCTATCGCCATCCATACTACTCGTGGCAGCAACAACCCAACGACGATCCCAAAGGGGGTGGGTGAAAAAGGCAGAACGCATAGTGTTTGAAGGAAACAGGCGACGAATGTCAAGCCCCAGGCCTCTTTGAGTAATACTCTCTAAGCCGAGGGCTTTAGTGCCAAATTCGATTTCCTCAATCGCAGTGGCACATCGCAGACGGGCAACACGAGACAGAAGCTCTTCAATTGCCGACTTACTTGGATGTCGCTCGGGTTCAGGGCGCTCTAATGTCATTGGTGCGCCGGACAGAGTGATCGTCCCCGACAAGGGTTCGACAGAAACCCGAAGAGAACGAGAGGATGTCAATTGTGCATCAAGGTAGCACTCGCCAGGTTCTGTGGAAGATAACTGGGCCCGTAGTGAAAGCACATGATTAGAGAAGAGAAGGCTTTTGTCCAGGGCGGCATAAGCGGTGGAGAGCAAATGCGAGGTGTGCAAGGCGATAACGCTTCGCAGAAGGTGCTCCATGGAAAGTTCATTGGAATCAAACTGGACAGCATTGCTGTTTGCCTGCTGACCGTCCCGCATCCAGCGAAGCCCTATTCGAGGAACTTGTTTGCTAGAATCATTCATAACATTGTTTCGCAGGCTTCTTTGAACACCGATCTCTAGCCAGCTCTTTGGTCCGGCCCTTGCTGGCCAGTACTGGACAACCAGTGTTCGATGAAGAAGTTCAATACGCAATGCATCTGACCATAGGCCCCGAGCAAGGTCTGCAGCCTGTTTAAAGAGCGTGTTGATTTTGTTGGTCAAGACCAAACCATGAAGGAAATCAAAGCATCCCATCAGGCCATCAGTATGTAATATTTCGTTGATCTTAGCATCGAGCTGGTCGAAAATTCTCCCTTTCGGAATAGGGGATGATGGTGAAAAAAGGAAACGGATGTCCACGAAAAAGAATTGGGATGTATTTGCCTCTTCTGCAACTGAAAGATCAAGTTCAAACTCTCCAGGTACGGTGAATGTAGCGCGACCGTCATGGACACGATAGTTCCGCAATGGAGGTGGTACTTGATCATATAATGCTAATCGCACGCTGATGATACGATTAATTTTGTGTAATTTTTTCAGCGTTGCCCTTGCATTCAAGGGTTTGGGAGGTTTGTACCCAAGCTAGAGCGAACAATATTAGAAACACTCTGTCAACTCAAACAATATATCTGGACTCACATCTGGAAGGGTTGCTACCCGGCCCTTGGAGAGAACCTCTAAAGCAGTTTTAAGATCCGGATTGGCTACCTGCGCTCGAACAAGATCTCGTTTCATCTCACCCACATATTGAACCGCGGAGGTATATGCTTGATGTCGAGTGCGAATGAAGCCCTGGATATCAATGAGCCGACTAACTTCTGCGGCCTGGCGACTCCATTGTGAGAGAACCAGGAGCTTGATGAATTCGGCCCTCTTGGCGTGTGCAAAATCTAAGATTCGCACTTTCTTGTTCACATTTTCGACAGATTGGTTCCCCACAGGCTTCCCATTTGCAGCCGGAAGAGAGGATGTTTCAGAGGAGACTGATACGGCAGCCAACTCCGTCACCAATTCGGAGAGATCAATCCAACATTGCTGTGCTGCTCGGTTCACAAGTGTACCGAATGGGAAGAACCCTTGTGTGATATGTGGTAGCTCAAATGGTGTTGTTACGGGGCGGTCCATGCTCTGGGGTATCATTTTTGAAGATCGACTTAAGACCGTGACATCCCTACTCATTCCATTCACATGGACCGGCCCGTTGATGGAAGCAGGGAGCTGATGGGATTTGTCGTGGCTCGGTGCGCCATTTGTCGCTTCATTAGGGCCGGACTGTCGCAAAGCTCCATCAACACCGGCATTCTCCATGATGACACCGGGCATATCTGAACAAGTCGGGTTGCCGGGGTGGTGTTATTCTTCGATGGTGCCTTCCCCTCCTGGGCCCTCTGCACAGAACCAACGAGCGAGCTAGTCCAGCCGCTGCTCTGGGCGCAAACCAGCAGGTACTGAGGTAGGAAGGGAAGGTGAAGTGAGGACCAGGTGAGAGAAAAATTCTCAGCCCAGTG
Source organism: Penicillium sp. IBT 16267x (assembly GCA_028828865.1). Taxonomy (NCBI): domain Eukaryota; kingdom Fungi; phylum Ascomycota; class Eurotiomycetes; order Eurotiales; family Aspergillaceae; genus Penicillium; species Penicillium sp. IBT 16267x. The sequence goes on along the minus strand of JAQJZQ010000008.1, from coordinate 1,105,221 downwards.
CCATACGTATCACTGGCCGTGCAATACAATGATCTCGATCATAATCAAGGGAGCTGGGTACACGACCGAAGCTCTAATTGGGGTTGGAGCTCAGATATCCGCCAAGTGTCTAAGTAGATGAACAGTTCCAGAAAAACGCTGGGAGGTTGATATTTTCAATTGCTCCGAGTTCCTGCACGTACGATCGAGGACGATGGGGGGTTGTTTGACCGTTTTGGGAGGATTTTCGGAGAGAGGAGCGATTTGACGAGTTGAAGAGTATAGCAACTGTGAGCACAGAGAGATGGATCTCAGGGGAAAAACGGAGGTTCTGAGACGAAGGAGAACAGTGAAAGATAGGGAAAAAGGTTCTGATGCCGAAAGGATGAAGGGCAGAGGAAAGCGCGCGATGCGCATGCACCGCCTTTGGGAGGTCTATGGATGCCTTGGTGCCTTAGTTTCCAGGTTTTACAGGTAAGTTAATATTTGGTCAAGGATGTATTGTATGCCACGGGTAATGCCCCTTTCATTGCCTGATGGAGGGTATGTGTAATTACCGGTACTGTACGGATTACTCCAAAGAGCCCCATCTGCCCCGTCTGACGAGCATGACCTCACCATCTCTCAACGTGATCTTGATCATGATATAGATCTTCCCCAAGAATGACTCGCCATGAAGCAGAGGTAGAGGTGGAGGAGGAAGCCAACGGTCGGGCTCCTCTTTACCCCGGCGATGATCCTCGACCGACAAGCAAGAAGGAGCTGGCAGGGTGGTATTGTTATGGCTGGGCTGCAGAGGTGTTTACCGTGTGTGCAATGGGTATGTAGTCGACCCCCTTTTCCGATTTCTCTGTTGGCGACATCCTTTAAACATTGCCGCCTTAGCTTCCTTTCTTCCTATTACCCTCGAGCAGATGGCCCGGGATCGTGGGTTCCTTCTGTCCGACAAAACAACCCCGTGTAGCTCAACGTGGAACCCTTCTCACCAGGTTAGCCATCAGTCCGGGTATGAAGCTCAAAAATCAAACTCGAGCCAATGCATTATCTTTTTCCTGGGCGCAGAGATCAATACTGCAAGCTTTGCACTATATACATTTTCCCTGAGTGTTTTAGTACAGGCGATCCTTATCATCTCCATGTCAGGTGCCGCAGATCATGGAAGCTATCGCAAGACACTTCTGGTAATGTTTGCTCTTATTGGAGCTGTCGCAACCATGTTGTTCCTTGCCGTTGTGCCCCGGATATACCTCCTGGGGGCGTTACTGGCGATTGTGGCCAATACCTGCTTCGGTGCGTCCTTTGTCCTATTGAATTCTTTCCTACCGGTTCTGGTCCGCCATCATCCTTTGATCATTGAAAAGAGTCGGGAAGCACTACCTGGAGAGGATGCCCAAGGAGGACTGGATGCCTCTACCCCATTACTCCAATCCGTCGAGAATAATGGGGACACGGCTCCTGGTATGACATCCATGCAACTCGATCTCTCTACCAAGATATCGTCTTTTGGAATCGGAATTGGTTATATAGGTGCTGTGATCTTGCAGATCATATCAATTGCCATCGTGGTGATAACCCGGCAGACGACTTTTTCACTCCGCCTGGTCCTGTTCTGTATTGGGCTGTGGTGGTTCATATTCACTGTCCCAGTAACCTTATGGTTACGCACTCGGCCTGGCCCACCCTTGTTGAGCAATGGGAAACCTCTTCACACATGGACGGCATACTTGGTTTATTCCTGGATGTCTCTCGGGAAGACTATTATGCGGGCGAGACGGTTGAAGGATCTTCTCCTCTTTCTCGCCGCCTGGGTCCTCCTTAGCGACGGCATTGCCACTGTCAGTGGAACAGCGGTGCTGTTTGCCAAAACCGAACTTAATATGAAGCCCGCAGCTCTGGGACTCATTAACGTGATCGTCATGCTTGCCGGTGTGTGTGGCGCATTCTCCTGGAGCTATGTCTCGCGCCTATTGCGTCTTCGTGCATCACACACCATCATCGCCTGTATTATTCTGTTTGAACTGATCCCACTCTACGGAATCCTTGGGTTCGTCCCGTCGGTTCAGCGCTTAGGTATTGGCCTCCAACAACCATGGGAAATGTATCCACTGGGAGCCATTTATGGCCTGGTCATGGGTGGGCTCTCCTCCTATTGCCGAAGTTTCTTCGCCGAATTAATCCCACCCGGGCATGAAGCGGCTTTTTACGCTCTCTATGCCATCACCGACAAGGGATCTAGTATTTTTGGCCCCACAATTGTCGGTGTTATCACTGATCGGTATGGTGAAATTCGGCCCGCCTTTGTGTTTTTAGCCGTTCTGATCTTTCTCCCCCTACCTCTCATGCTACTTGTGGATGTTGAGCGGGGGAAACAAGATGCACTCGAACTCGGTGCCGACCTCGATGGTGTGTCAGCCGCGGGATATGGCACTATCTCGACAAGAGCTCCCGATGAATAGAATGTAGTCCTTTGTATGTAGAGCAACTAATCTTTTTTCTCATTCAGGGGCCATATCTCGTTGTTTTCTTATCAAGTATTCATGTGGAGCAATTTGCTTCTCTCTCTCTCTCTCTCTCTTCATCTTACCTAATGTCCATCTGTACCTTGATTAAGCCACGTACACGTGTACCTAATCTCGGATGTATAGAGGAATTTTAAAACCCCATGCGAAGCCCTGATGTACGTATCATATTTTATTTCGGGAAAACAAATTATGGTAATTTGCTGTTTCCCTCCCTTCTCCTGTTCTGGTTGAACAACATTCTGCCAAGCGCCCTAAGACCACTATAGACTGGCCATTTTTATTGGATCGTGTAACTCACACGGAAGTTCGGGTGAGCGTGGCCTGAAAGAAATATTAGACCCGTCCTATGTACAGGGAAGGTATTTTGTGTACATCTGTGGGTAGCTGAAGGTTCATGTAAGGTAGATCTTTGCATAGTCGGAACAAGGTACAGGTACTAGGTTGATACCTAAGGGCGTGCGAACCCTTGCGTGGGGGCCCGCCCTGCATACTGTACCAAAGCAAGCTCCACTCCCGAAGCCAAGAGAACAAACTGTCCTCAACTCTGGCCCCAATCATTGTTTTCTTAAATATCATAACCTTCCCCTAAAACTTCATATCCCTAAACTTAGGTTGGTAAGTTTCGAGACCCAATCCTTTATCATATTCCCAAGGTTGTTTTGCTTTGGAACCCTCCGGGGCTAATATAAGCTGTTGCGCCAGACCCTTTCATTGATCCATCATGCGGTCGTTCACCCCTCTCATTCTGAGCCTTCTGGGTGCCACTGCGGTGGCGACCGCCGCTACCGATACCGATTCAGCGACATCCAACGTGATTTCCCTGACGACGGATACATTTGATGACTTCGTCAAGGAGCATGAGTTGGTCCTTGCAGAGTTCTTTGCTCCGTGGTGTGGCCACTGCAAAGCATTAGCCCCCAAGTATGAAGACGCTGCCACAGAGCTGAAGGACAAGAACATCCCTCTGGTCAAGGTGGATTGCACTGTCGAGGAAGAATTGTGCCGCACCTACGAGGTTGATGGTTACCCAACTCTGAAGGTTTTCCGGGGTCCCGACTCACACACGCCGTACGGTGGTGCTCGTCAAACTGACTCGTACGTTCTATCAAAGCTCATCACATCCCATTTGGTGCCCGCCTTCTTACACACTTTCTCACTAGGATTGTCTCGTACATGACCAAGCAGTCAATGCCCGCAGTGTCTAGCATCTCGGAGGAGACCTTGGAGGAGTTCAAAACCCTGGATAAGATTGTTATTGTCGGGTATGTCGGCTCCGATGACAAGACCTCGAACAAGAGTTTCACTTCCTTCGCTGAGGCCAACCGTGATAACTTCATGTTTGCCGCCTCCAACGACGCCGCCCTTGCCAAAGCTGAGGGTACCAAGCAACCCTCTATTGTACTCTACAAGGATTTCGATGAGAAGAAGGATATTTACGATGGCAAATTTGATGAGGAGTCCATCATGCAGTGGGTGAAGACCGCCAGCACTCCTCTTGTTGGTGAGCTTGGTCCTGAGACTTACGCCAAGTATATGTCGGTACGTGAAAACAAGGGTATTCCCATCCTAGTCACTAGATAACTGATCTTGATTCTGTATTCTAGGCCGGTATTCCATTGGCCTATATTTTCGCGGAGACCAAAGAGGAGCGCGATCAGTTCACTGAGGACTTCCGCCCCATCGCTGCCAAGCACCGCGGAGAGATCAACATTGTTACCCTCGACGCCAAGCTCTTTGGTGCTCACACTAGCAACCTGAACCTGGAGCCTGAGATTTTCCCCGCTTTTGCTATTCAGGATACCACCAAGAACGCCAAGTACCCCTACGACCAGTCGAAGAAGATTGACGCCAAGGAAGTTGGCAAGTTCATCAAGGACGTCATTGATGGAAAGGTTGAGCCCAGCATCAAGTCTGAGCCTATTCCCGAGACCCAGGAGGGTCCAGTCACTGTGGTCGTGGGCCGTAGCTACCAGGAGCTTGTCATTGATAACGACAAGGATGTCTTGCTCGAGTTCTATGCTCCGTGGTGCGGTCACTGCAAGTCGTAAGTTCCTGTCTCATCCCGCCATCTATTTTCAAACTCCCTTTTAACGCTAGCCTAGTCTTGCCCCCAAGTACGACGAGCTCGCCGCTCTGTATGCCGATGTTCCCGAATTCAAGGAGAAGGTCGTCGTCGCTAAGATTGATGCCACCGCCAATGATGTGCCTGATTCCATCACTGGCTTCCCAACCATCAAGCTGTTCCCGGCTGGCAAGAAGGACGAGCCGGTCGAGTACGAGGGATCTCGCACTGTCGAGGACCTGATTACCTTCATCAAAGAGAATGGCAAGTACCAGATTGATGGGCTGGCCGAGGGTGCTAAGCCTGAGCAGGGCGGTGATGTGACCGCCCCTGCCTCAGCCTCTGAGAAGGCCGCTGAAACCCCAGCTCCGTCTGAGGAGAGCCACGATGAGCTGTAAATCTGCCATCCCCTCTGGACCGGCTTTCTCTCTCTTTGCAATGCAGTGTCTTGTATTACCAAATTTGACTTACCAATTCCGATTCATACGTATTCAACACTTGTAGGGTTCTTCCTGCGAAGTCTTGTAGTCCAGAGCTCCGTTGAAAAAGAGGGAAAACAACGTATTGACATTACGTTAAGGATAGGTAGTGTACAGTGGTGTTCCATGAGTTTGAAACTACCGCTTCCAGACCGCCTTTTTGTACCGCCTACTATAAGTTATTATGCCCGCCGCTCAAGGAATTGGGCGGGTTTCAAATTTAGGGAACACCATTGTACATGTGGATTCGATGGGTCCATTTTGTCAATCTCCCGTATAATTTAGTCAGCCTTCTCTGACGCGTCCTACGCGCAACGCGTCGATCACCATAGCTCAGGGAAAGTCAATTGGTACACCCTGCGAAGTCTTTCTTATTGAATACCTTCTAAAGGCAGCTCCGGTCAAATTATTTACCACCATTTTTTCGCTCACCTCAACGGTACAACATGGTCAGCCCGGCTCTCAAACGAAACGCGGACCACCTCTCCACCCCAGCTTTCAAGAAGCCAAAAGGAGGGAGCATTACATCTTTCTTCGGTGTTCCCAAGCCCAAAGTGCTCAGCACACAAGCAACCGGAATCGCACCAGTTTCCCGGCCGAGCTCTTTCAATAAGGACAAATGGGTATCGTCTCTCACTACGGAGCAAAAAGACTTACTGCAACTGGAGATTGATACATTGGACGAAAGCTGGCTTGCCCACCTAAAGGATGATGTCACCACGCCCGAGTTCCTGAACCTGAAGCGATTTCTGAAGAAGGAGAAGGACTCCAAGGCCAAAATCTTCCCTCCCAATGAAGATGTCTATTCTTGGTGAGGGCATCTCAAAGGTCATATTGCAAGACGATGTACTAAACAAGCAACTAGGTCCCGACTTACCCCATTGCACACCGTTAAAGTAGTAATTGTGGGCCAGGATCCATATCACAACGATAACCAAGCTCATGGGCTGGCATTCTCTGTGCGACCTCCCACCAAGGCTCCGCCATCATTGGTCAACATTTATAAAGGGCTTAAAAAGAACTACCCAGACTTTGCTCCACCACCAAATAATGGTGGTCTGCTTACACCTTGGGCTGAACGGGGTGTACTGCTGCTCAACACCTGTCTCACAGTTCGTGCACACCAGGCCCATAGCCACGCTCATAAGGGGTGGGAGACTTTTACCCAAAAGGTCATTGACTTGGTTGCTCGAGTTCGAACTCATGGGGTTGTATTTCTGGCCTGGGGAAAGCCCGCTGGGTTGCGAGTGGCTAAGGTCGACCGCAAGAAACATTCTGTGCTCCAATCAGTACACCCAAGTCCCTTGAGTGCACATGCAGGATTTGTAGGTTCCACTGGCCATTGTCCCATGGTCTGGTCACATCTACACTTTGATAATCGGAAGCTGACTTTGACGTTACCAGTTTGACAATGGTCATTTCAAGAAATGTAACGACTGGCTTGCTTCACGGTATGGTGATGATGAGGTGATTGATTGGAGCCTGGTGCCAACAAAGGCTAAGCCGAATGCGCCTTCAAATAAAGAGAATTCACCAACTTTAGGCAATGTTGCATCGGTGACACCTAAGGCACCAAACCCTTTATGTCCGGATGAGGACCCCAAAGCTGCAGCTTGCCCTGCCGATGAATTCGACGACGCAGATGCTCTTGAAGCCTTGGCAGCAATGGAGGAAGAAGAATTTTCCAAGCCTGTTTGAAATTGATTGAAAAGGAACACTCTCTAGTTGTCAGAAATTGAAGTATTTGTACTGTCTGGGATGGCCTGGGAATGGAATGGGAACGGGAACGGGAACAAAAAGGTGAATGGATCTAATTATCTCTGGTGAAGATCAAATTAATTTGTAATCAATCAATGATTATTATTCTGGAATTTATCTTGAATAGGTCTAATAGTAAAGGAGAGTATTCCAGGCGGTGCGCGGCTCTTATCGATAAGCTTTCAGTTTCTCTTCTCTCCCCGCACGAGATATAACTATCCTTGCTATCCTCTCGATGGAATTTACATGGCAGGCCAATACTCCCCAATGGCGGGGTAGAAATCGGGCTTCGCGAGCTTGTCCAACCTGTCAGCGACGAAAGGTTCGTGGATATGATCCGAAAAATGAGACTACTGAGCACTGAAAATCCCATAGAAGCGATGCCGGCACCTCGCTCCTAGTTCAGTGGAGGGTCAACTCCTACCGACACATACCAAAAAGCTTGATACAAGCAATGGCGCCACTCATTTGGATTTTCGTGGTTCACAAACCCATGGTCTTGCGGCCTGGAAGAGAACCTCTCCAGCAGATCCAGCTTTACAAACAATCCCCAACACGGAGCGATTCGTAGGAGACTTGAACCCGGAAGCGTTCATACGAGAGAAGCTAGATGAATCCACCGGTAATCGTCTCCGGGACCGGGTTGGCCTCTGGATTAGCTCCCCATCCATCCAAGATCGTGATCATGATGTGCATGATTCCCGACACACTGCCGACAATAAAGACTTTTCTGCATTGCCACCACTACCAACTTTGGACCGACGGGCAATTGAACTCTTATTAAATCAGCGATGCTCCTCCGCAATACAGGCATGTGGTCGGCTTCCTAAAACGACTCGGGGGCCTCTGACGGCTATCTACTTTTCCAAGATCAATCATATCATTCCTCTATTAGAGATGGACTCATTTGTCGACGCCCAAGCTCGAGGCTCCGTGTCTATTTTTCTCGAGCGGGCCATTTGTCTCGTTGCGGCGAAAGACCCTGAAGCAATTCCATATCTACGCCTAGTAGAGGAAGGACCGGTTATACCAACACGTCAATTCTGCTCTAGCATCTACAATGGACTCACGGTCGCCATGGATATGGAACTGGAATCTGATCGCTTGACCCGTATCCGTGTCCTTGCACTGATGTCTTTGCATTTTGAAGGCAATGAGGGGGGAGAGGCCGCATCCTTGCGTCTTTGCCAGGCCATTCACCAGGCCCAAACAATAGGTTTGCATCTTGATCGACCGGACCGAACATCTGGAGACCCCTTGGTCAAATTGTTCTGGGGTCTCTGGACTCTAGACAAAATGCATGCAAGCATCGGCGGTCGCCCCGTTCTTTTGGCCGACCGCGACATTGGAATTCCAAGACCAAAATCCCACATCCGAGGGGCATTTGGCGTGTGGCTTGCAATTTCAGACTTACTTGCAACCGTCATATCATATTATCGACCCTCTGCTGTAACTACTAGCGGATGGGAGGAAGGATTTCCGGCCTTTGAGGACATTGTAGGAGATGATGCGCATGGGGATTTGGATTTTTCAACTCTTGGTGCGTGGGATGACATTCTAGTTCTTGGTAGAAGCTAGATCAACCAGAAGCTAACTGACCAACAGGGATTCTGGAGTTATATTATCATTGTGTTGCTATCTTGTCCTGCCGGTACAAATTGACGGATGGACTCGATGGCACCAAGGTTTCCTCGTTTCGGCAGGGCCTCGCGGCAGTTCGGATTCACTCCATTATTGCCTCGGAATGCGCAGGCAGGCTACCACCCCTTCCCATAGTCCCATATGCAATATTCCTATCAATGAGTGTCTCCTACCGGCAGCTTCGCTCTAGTAAGCTGATTACCCATTTTAATCGAGCCAAGGCCAGCTTGGGGGCATGTTGCTATCTGCTCGAAGATCTCAGTCCTCGCTGGTCTTCTGCTGAAGCAATGGCGCGCCTTGGCCGAAAAGCCTTACAACATATTGACCACGAGCACCCACAATATGCGCAACCGAAGACGGCCTTGCTGCCACGGCCTCGCGTACATCCAGCCCGCTCAGAGCCTAACGATCTCTCCAACAATAATGAGACCCAGTCAGACATGGGTGACCCTGGAGGTAACCCCAGTATGTCACTCCCGGATCTTACTCCTGAAATGTCCGTGGAGAGCCCTCTTCCACCCATGAATGATATTGATGCTTCAATGCATGGGTTTGCCGACATTGATACCTTATTTGGGGAATTTCTGGATCTGTCTCTTCCGACGAACTTTTGGGATCCCATCTTTGCAGAGACAGAACCAAGCAATCCAGGGTCTTGATTCCTAGCATAAGTGTTCACATTGGGTGAGATCCTGGTCTGATCACAGAAATGCTTAGTTTGGCCCATCAAATTAATTGTTTGAGTCGTCTATCTCGCGAATGCCCTACTCAAGATACGGTGATCTGATATGGATCGTCTTTCAAACTCATAGTCCGACACACTTGTCTGATGTGTTGGATCTACCCTGACAGTTGTTCCACGTTTGTTCCACCAAATCGTCATAGTCTGCAATTTGTCAAGGCCATGAGAAAGTATGTAACCGTGATCTATTGAAATTCTGCTGGCAGAATCTTCAATAATTACATATTTTTACATTGAGGCCTTTCCCTATACTCTTTCGGTAGTAAACATGCAATATATCTAAATATCTGAACCTTGGGAAGTAATGTGCAGTATACGTAGGGGGAGCTAGCTCGAAAGGCGGTGACTGAAGCGGTGACCTAAACCAGGTTATTACCTGCCAATCTGGCCCCTGTTGCTGCCACCGCATCATAGTTAACACACAAACATCATCTATCTCCCCGCTCCCCAGCCTCCTCCACAGCCTCTTTCTTTTTTTCTTCTCTTTTTCTTTTGGCTCTCCTATCCTCCCTTTACCTTTCCCTTATTGCTTTTTGCTCTGTTTGTTACAAGAACTGAAATTCTACTCTTTCACCTCTCCCCCCTCCCCATCTCTCCCAACCGCACCCGGTGCTCGGCTTTAAGAGTTCCACCTCCATGGCTCCTCCTCCACCCGCAACGCTGCCTCTGGCCGAACGACTGAAGGCTTTGGCTCAGACCCTTCAGTGAGTGCTTTCTGCGGTTGCATGGAGCTTCAACGATGATAGATCAGTACTAATTCGGATTCTCACTGCAGGTTTGCCTGGTTCGTCGGGTATGTCGTACCTCGGGGAATCATCCACAATCGCTCTTCCTAGGAAGGATCGCTAACCACACACAGCCACTTAACGCTTTTGCTCTCTGTCTTCCGTTACTCTCTGTCCTTTATCTTTTTCAATTACTATTCTTCCACGGCACGGATCTCTTATCGCCTGGCGTTTGTCTCGGCTGCTGTGACCTATGGAATTGTCGTGTACAAAGGCCACTTTGCCCGGGGTGTCCAGGGTAATGTGCCGACAATCGTGACGAAGCTCATCTCTGATGAAAATGTGCAATACCTTGGTGCGTACTCGGCGATCAAAGTTCACATTTGACAGGACGCTAATGTGCCGTAGGAATGGCTCTCGTCTGGTTATACTCGCGCCAGCTTATCCTGGCCCTTCTGCCCTTCAGCGTGTACTCGGTCTTCCATGTTGCGACTTACAGCCGCATGTACCTAATCCCCACCCTGCAACCCCCAGTCCAGGGTGCTGCGGGTGCGACCTCGCCTGGCTCGCCGAGCTCCAAGCCCGCAGCCAAGCAGAACGCTCTCGCTGAGACCATTGGCCGCTTCATCAAACAATACTATGACGCCAGCATGGGTGTTGTCGCTACCCTTGAGATCCTGCTTCTCTTCCGTCTGATTATTTCCGCGATCACCTTCTCCAAGGGTAGCTGGGTCCTGTTGCTAGTTTACCTGTCTTTCTTCCGTGCTCGCTACGCTCAGAGCTCCTTCGTTCAGCAGGCCGTTCGTCAGCTTACCGCTCGTGCTGACGCCTCCATCTCCCACCAGAGCACCCCCCCTCAGGTCCGCCAGGGCTGGGAGGCTGTCAAGGGGCTTGTTCGTCAAGCCTACGAGACTACCGACATCAGTCGCTATATCTCTGGCCCTGCTGCCGCCAACAAGAAGCCGCAGTAAGCGAATGTTAAATCGCGCTTTGAGCGCGTCCGCCGGCTTAAAAGCTTTTTGAACCTTTACTGGAAGACTGAGATCTTCAGATCGCAAGTCTCGGTCAATTATTTCAGCGGTGTAAGGAACGAGGTGATATGATTTCCCTATACTTCGATTTGGGTATTATCAGATGGAGGGGAGGTGGATCGTGAGTATGGACCAAAGAAGATCCCTTTGTAGAAAAGAAGCGGACGTGGAGGATTTCCGCCCTGATGATGCTATACGCAACGCAATGTCATGTCTTTTATCATTTTCTGTTATCATTTTCTAGGTGCAATGATTATGTATCCATTGCCTTGGGTTTCGGATAGCCAACGTTTGTGAAGTCCATTTTACTCGAATCTGAGGGCCTGCCATTCCCCCAGTATGTAGAAATGAGGCTGAGAATGACCATACCGTCAACATTTGATCTCTTGGTCCTTACCTGTAACGTGATCGTAGGTGTCGAAACCTTCTGTACATACATACGACGCGATCCGACTAGAAATGATCAATCTTTCATGTCAACCGGACTTCTATTTAACTTCTGCTAGCCTCCACTAGCCTCCTCTGGGATGCGTTCGGTCCAAAAATTCGAGTCAAGCGGAGTCAACTTGAATACTCTAATTCGCCCAAGAAATTTCGAATTCAAATCGAGATTAAGGATCACAACTTACAACTTGCTGTACATCTGGAGTACCCACCCAACCCTCCTCAACCCACATTTGGACAAATTCAGGGCAAAGGATCAGAGGCCAATGAATGTAGGGTTCAGCATCATGCTAGGAAATCTTGGTCAAATTAATTTCATTAGAGAAGAAAGCATAAAGATCTTTCGTAGCCCGCTGTCGTCCTCAAGTACAGATATACCGTATCTATTAGACGGTTACATCTACAAAATGCTTGCGACTATTGGACTATGGTTCCTCTCAGCCGGAGTTCTCTCCGCAAGAACTTGCTACAACGCGACTGTTGAGATTCCTGTTTCTTCAAGAAACGTTATTTTCGATTGCATTGACACACCTACCACCCACCTAGATGCAGCAACTCGCCAGGGAGGCAATGTTACGGACGAGGCCTGGACGGAAAATGTTACCATATCTGGTCGGTACAATATCTCGTGTCCAGTACTGTGTTCCACGCCCCATGGATACTGGTACTACGTTCCATATTTGGATTCATGGTGTTGGGTTTGATAAGACGTAAGTCTCGCATTAATAACATATGCACTGACAGCGAAGTATCCTGAGCTCTCCAATGCAATGGTCCTCACTAGGTTTTCGATGAACGCCCTCATACAGCTCCCTTTCCTTTGCTGGTGCCAACTTTCAGCAAGCGTGCCTCAATTCCGCCATCCCAGCTGTACACGAATAAAACATAGCGCTGAATATCTGACGAGCGCGAACATGGGTAACACCGAGTTCCTCCTTTTTCTATCCTCCCAACTTTGATCCCAAGATCCTCCCTTTCTGTGGAGGAGATTGTACTGCAACAAGAGGCACTGCAGCTTCCATTCCCACTATTACCAAGGATGTATACCCGTCGGCTCAAGTGTTCCCAGCTTATATCCAACCCAATACGGCTCATGGTCTTCATCTGCACTATAATGCCACCGGAGGTTATAAGCACATTGCGGACTATTTGCAGAGGCAAGACTTGAGGGTGAATTGAGAGGAACATCTGTGAGGGTTATGGTCGTTGGAGACGTCCATAGTATAGAGTACTTACAGGTATAGTAATTAAGATTGATCGATTGGCTTTCATTGTATACTATGAGGTAGTTAACTAACTGAGAGCCTTCATGCCTGATTACGGGGGCATCCACGGAGGCGAAGAAAAAACATGACCAGATTTTTGATCTCGGCCCCGAGACCGCCGGACAAATACCTCATTACTCAACGCCCGATTGTCGCTCTTTATACCTGTTCCTTACCGGGGGGGGATACCTTTTCATTTTCTCTCGCCAAAATTCTCCAATCACCCCCGGTTCCTTTCATCCCGGGACCAGACTCGGCGCATTGCCATGAGCCTGACCTCGCGAGTGTTTGGTCTGTTTTCGACAACAGCGACCCCTGACCCTGCGACCAGTGATTATCCTACTTCTGTCCCTCACACACAACTCTCGACCCATAATGAGATAGGCATCCGTGCCATCCGCCATGGGCGGGATAGACACATGCTGGAGGAGGAGGAGCCCCGTCCGCCGTACCTACATGTGAGGTTTTGCAGCATCCATGCCATACTGGCAATTCAGCTACTAATAGTCAACAGGCAATGCTGGCCGGTGGAACTGGAGGTACCTGTGGTGATATGTTAATGCACTCATTGGATACCGTCAAGACCCGACAACAAGGCGACCCGCACTTCCCACCGAAATACACATCTATGACCTCGTCATATGCAACCATCTATCGCCAGGAAGGATTTCTACGGGGTTTATACGGTGGTGTGATTCCAGCTTTTTGGGGTTCTTTCCCAGGTACGGTCACCTTCTTCGGTGTGTACGAGTTCACCAAACGTGCGATGCTGGATAGAGGAATCAATCCCAACATCGCCTATCTCTCCGGTGGTTTCTTTGCCGACTTGGCTGCATCGATTGTCTATGTACCGTCCGAGGTGCTGAAGACCCGGCTCCAGTTGCAGGGACGATATAACAACCCGTACTTCCATTCTGGATATAACTATCGCAGCACCACGGACGCATTCCGAACCATCGTACGCCAGGAAGGTGTGTCGGCTCTGTTCCACGGCTACAAGGCCACAATTCTCCGAGACTTGCCATTCTCCGCTCTGCAGTTCGCCTTTTATGAGCAAGAACAAAAACTAGCCAAAGAATGGGTTGGTCGGCGAGATATTGGGTTGGGTCTGGAAATTCTCACTGCAGCCACGGCCGGCGGTATGGCTGGTGTGATTACCTGTCCGTTAGACGTGGTCAAGACGCGTATTCAAACCCAACAAAACCCCCCGCAGAACCCCAGTGGATCGTCCGGAGCCAAGCACACCGGTGATCATGTCCCTAAGGAAAGTCCTCGACCACATGCCCCTGGATCATCGCATTCCTCCTCGAAAGCACACACTCGACCAATCTCCACCTCCTCGCCCTCTACATCGGTTGCACCCCCCGGTGCGCCACGGTTAGATACATCATCCGTGTTTACGGGGTTGAAGATAATCTACCGCAGAGAGGGGCTTGCGGGGTGGTTCCGCGGCGTGGGTCCCCGCGGTGTGTGGACCAGCATTCAATCTGGAACGATGTTGGTCATGTACCAATACCTACTTAAACAAATCGAGGCTTACCAGGGCCTGGAGGGCTCAACTCTGTGATGTCTGATTTCACCTGCATATGGAAGGGGGGACCTTATTCATTGGCATGGCGTTTTAAAGGGGAGTTTTTCCTTCTTTCATTCCCCTCAAGTGTATACCATCTGTACTTAGAACTTCCGATAGAATTACATAGACTGACCTCAAGGTCGAACTGTATTATATATATTTCCTAGAACAAGATTTTTGAAGTAAAAGGGAATATGATCATATCAAAATGTCGAGAATTCCCCGAACAAAAGGGAACGCGCTAGCGTGGTTTGTTTTGGCGATCCCGCGGGTGTAAACAATTCCCCCAATTCCCCTCCTTACATCTTACCTTCCCCTCTTAACTATCTTGAGGTTAGATCTCGTGAACTTCACTTATCAGTACCTAATATCCCAATATGTCAAACGGTCTCCCTTTTTTGAACAAGCTGCGCAAGCCGGAACTGGCTGAAATTGCGGAGAGAACCGACCTGCAAGAGTATGTTTATCTTTTGTCGCGCGCAGTCGCATCCTGCTAAATTAAGACGAAAAGAAGTCAAAAGCTAATGAAATTTTGAAGTTATGATGACTACAACAAAGTTGAACTGATTGCTGCGCTGGACAAGCACCTCATTGACAATCGCACGATCTTCTCCGGCGACAAGAAACTCGCCGAGTTCTATTCACGCTTGTCAGGCACCGCGCGCAGAGGATCCCCCGTGAAGCGCGAACCCCGGGCAGACGTCTCTCCTGTTATTGAGAAGAAGACTCCTGGTCGCCGATCCACGAAGCCAAAGGAAGAGGAATCTATGTAAGTCATACACGCCAGGATGTCGCATGCGAACGTGCTGTGATGACATCATTGCTTCAAATACTCATCCACTGCGATAGTGAGTCTGACGATGCTACCTCTAAAACCCCCGCCGCGAAGACCCTTGCCCCTGCCACGCGCGCAACTCCCCGATCAGTGCGATCCGTCGTTGAGTCGGCAAGTGCGCAATTTCCGCCATCCCCGGCTGTAGTAACCGACGCTATTGATCGGCAGACCACGAAGATGCGCGAGGGTTTGGAGCAGGTCTGGACCGAATCCGGATTCATTGAGCGCTCGCATGCGCTGCGCGCGACTCTGAGCAGCCTTAAGGCTATTGAGACAATTTTCGTGCTTGTGGAGGCTAGCTATGTCCTCTACGAGCTGGTCCCTCTCCGTTACCTCACCACCACTCCTGCTGTTCCTGCCGCGTATCTTCCCTCGTTCTCGATTAAGGTTCCTGATCTGTTTGTCCTGCTGACTGGCGCCTTCTGGGCTCCCTTCAGCCTGTGGTTTCTCACTAACCTCGGCCTGCCGTTAATCGCTGCTTACTTCTTCAACCTGAGCTGGCAGGCTGCTACTGGTGGCTCCCGGGGTCCTGCGCGCCGTACTCGCTCGGCTTCATCTCTCGCCAGCTTTGATCCCCTGTCCTTCAACATTGCCAAGGCTTTGCTGGTGTACAAGGTCTATGTCGACCACTTTGACTATGCCGATCTGTTCAGCAAATATGCCATCCAAAAGGTCAATTTTTCTGTTCCTGGCCAGTATAGTGGCATGCTGACCGGGACCGCCATTGGCGTTATCGGAACTCTTTACGAGGCTATTCTACGGCGCTCGTAGATCCCTTACTGATATTCCCCCGTCTGCCTCGGGCTGTATAGTTGGTCTAGTACGTGGCATTGCAAGGATATCGCAATTTTGAAAGCCGGGGAAGCATGAATATGTTATTAGCTTAGTCTTTGATATTACCCTTTCCTCTGTGCGATTCCGGTACACAATCCGGGCTCGCACTGGATGCTATGGATTCATCATCCTATGTGATTGTTTTGTGATTTGCTTCTCTCAATGTGGGTTATGGGTCGAGTTTAGTGGGATACGCGACGATACGATATGCGCTGTTTATTTTCTTCTGTTTTCTCTTTCAGCCAAAGATGGCGCCTGGTTTGGGGTTCTGGTCTTTCTTTTTAGGAGGTTCGTTTTGACCTTTAATGACGTTTTGTCTGTATTGACTCTATACTGGATCGATGGGCGATTATAGTAAAATTTGGAACTATTTTATCGCCTTGGAATGAGTCAGATATAGTCTTTACCTCTTCAGTCTTTGCGCCAGTTCCACCGTAAACAGCACTGGGACTGATGTCTCCACTTCCACCCTTTCTGCTCGAATATGATTACTTGTAGATATTTGACCCCCGATCTCAGTGGGCCAGTCTTGCACATCCCACTCAAAGCCCTGAGTAGTAATAGTAGCCGGAGCAGACAGAGGAATGATGCCAACATTTTCTTCAAAAAAGTAATTCATTTCCTGCTCCCCAAGCTTGCCACTCCCGGGCGATGCAGCGGCTGAAGCAGCTTGGTCAATATCTGCACGTCTCGTTGCGGGCGTATGAATGAGATTGCGGCCTTTATGTAAAACGAATGTAATACTTTCTTCGGAGACTAGATAGAGACTTCCACCTGTAGCCAGCCGGGGAATTTTGTCACCACCCGGATAGACATTTGTGTCACTAGTGCTGTGTTGAATTTCACGAAGCTCTCGCTGCGTTTCAGTCATCATGTACAGGTGATGGATTTGTGAGAAGGCTTGATCAACGCGACCACCTAGGCCGCCAAGAATGACAACTTCAAGTACCGAGTCTGAGCTTGTTTGAGAGACAGAGCCTCGAGGTCGACGAGGGGATGCGATGATCTCAGATGCATGTGTATTAAGGTATTTCAAGCATTTGGTGAAATCTGTTGAATATTGGTCTGGGTCTTCCAAAATGGTTACTCCTAGCTTTCCATAATGCTTTCGTACCGCTGGATGAAGAGAGTCCAAATCGCCAACAATGATATTGGGAAGCTATAGCTCGGTTGTTAGTTGATATAGGATGCCAAAAAATCCACCAGTAAGCAGCTTCATGCCAATACTCCATATTGCATATAGTACACTTGGACTACCACGTATCTTCCAAGGATCATTTCAGAAGGCTTCACTTACTTCTGTTGACTCTTGGCCTTGATTCTTCGTTAAATCGTACAACCGATTGGCACCACCATCGGCGCATATAACGTAGCAAGCTATACAAAGAGATAAGAAACTGCTTTGGTACTCTGAGACAGGCTAGGGAGATAGAAATGTTTGGTCCATCTCAAAAGCTCACCATGTTCACTCAATACTTCATATGCCCTCTCGTTGATTGGCTGGTTCAAGATCACCAGGGCGTACGGTGCCGGACTGCCCTCGGGATGGAAAAAAATACTTGGATGCCACTCCATATAGCCCATTGAGATGGTAGAGTCGCAAGAGATCCCAGAATCAACCTCGTTGGATGAGAAGGCGTTGGAGAGTCGCGTGTGGTGTGCGACCCGCGCAAACGTGACTGGCTGACAATCATTCGAACCTCAGGCCGGAATCCACCTTCTCTTTCCACCAACTTCTCTATCCGCCGGCGCCAGCCCATCCCTCCCCTCCCCACGCCCCTCGGAGGTTCTCTGCGGTGTCAATTCCATTCCGACATAATTCCTCACACCATGTTCCGTCCCGCCGTCCGAGCGCTTGCCCGCGCGCCTGCTGTCGCGGCCCGTAGCCCGGCGAACACTCGATTGATAAGCACTGGTCCGGCGCCGAAATCCAGAAGCTGGAAGAATATTGCTGTCCGCTTGGGATTGGCTGGTGGTGCCATCTACTACTATAACACCAGCAGTGTTTTCTCTGAGGAGCCCTCGTGTACGTATAGTTGTTTTGCCTTTTCTATCATGATTCTCGCCTGGTGTACCCGAAGCTCTGGCATTTCGGAACCCGTCGCATCGAGGGCCAATGGCTTGCTAGATCTTTGCTAACGATTCATCATGTGTCTAGTCTCCATCCTCGCTCATCTCCAAAAAGACGATGCCCCAGAATCCTCCGAGACTCTCAACTCCATTACCCCCAAGATCCGGGAAGAGCGGGCGGCTGCCCAGGCTCTGGAAGGTGGTGTGAACCCTCAACAACTCGAGGAGGAGGCTGGACAGCAAGCCGCGTTCAACCCGGAGACCGGTGAGATCAACTGGGACTGCCCATGCCTGGGTGGCATGGCCCACGGCCCATGTGGAGAGGACTTCAAGGCTGCATTCAGCTGTTTCGTGTATTCCGAGGAGGAGCCCAAGGGCATGGACTGCATCGACAAGTTCAAGTATGTTGCTCTTATCAGGCTTAACGGGGGGCATTCGCCCGTGCTAATATATTTCTAGGGCCATGCAAGATTGCTTCCGTCAACACCCCGATGTTTACGGCGCCGAGTTGGAAGATGACGAGGTCGAGGGCGGTGCGCCCGCACAGGCACCGTCCGGTGAGCAGGAGGCCTCCTCCGTCCCTGAGGAGAGGCCTGGTCAATCCCAGGAAATCACCAGTGAGGTGAAGGCAATTCCCGAGGTCGAGGTCGACTCGCTGGTCCCCAAGGCCTCACATGACGATGAGAAGACCCAGGTTCAGACGGAGAAATAAGCTCACGTTGAACAACTGGTATCTTTTTTTGACACCTTCCTAGAGGCAGGAAATACCTCCTGCCTCCAGTTGTCCTCCCCTCATGCAGGGGACTAGGATCGGGGTGTGTACTATATTAAAAATCTCTCCGCCTCTGCCGATTAAATTGCTGCGCCTCTTCATGAAATCCCCAGCATAACCATTCCCCCATTGCGCTCCTATGTTGCTTGATCTCACCCCCCGTTGTAACTTAGTGTATTGTTGTGCCCCGTGTGCCTGACTGATTTGGACTTTTAAGGGAAATAGAATAGACTTGTTGCGTCATAAAGTTCTACTCTTTTCATTTGCAGCATTAAGTTCATTCTGGCTCTCTGGCTCCCAAGAACCAGCAACAGATCCGTTCAAGTTCCTTTGATATATGGAGATGTTTTTTAAGTATAATCACCACTGACAAGATCCGCCGCGCCATCTGGGCACCAGACATCCGTCTCGTCCTCAAGCATATCAATCCAACCATAGGGGAGTTTAAACGGGCTCCATTGCCGCGGGCTCCACCTGAGCAACCTGGTTCTTTTCGTCCAACGCTCCCAGCTCCTGGCGGAGATGTTGCTCTTCGTCCTGGAGATCGGCGAGAATCTTGCCATGCGCAGTCCACACAGGCTTGTAGTCGAAGAGATGATTCATCCTTTCCAAGGGAATACTCTTAGTCTCTGGGATAAGGAAGAAAACGAAAAAGATGGAGCATAGGATAAAAGACGCCAGTCACACCATCTAAGTGGTTGAGGAGGGAAGTTATCTTTTGTTTTGCTTATCTAGCTTGGACTTGCCAAAGTAGGGTTGGTAACGTATTATGTGGCGTAGATGCTCCTAAACACATTGGCTCAACGGCTGCATATCTGCAATGCACTGCATTTCGTCGTATTACTGAAAAATATACGGGAAAAGAAGAGATGAAAAACCAATGTTGTACTGTAGAACCTGACCCACGGTTATTGCGTATACTCGGAGATCTCCGGTTTTCTCCACTGAGGATATCAATTCTCTGTACCCTAATTGGCTAGTCGTATGCTAGTTCCAGCCTGCATGGCTTGTATAAAAAGTCAAAAGGCAGCCGAAGAGATTCCTGAGTCGTGCAAGTTCAATGTAAAAATATCGGCGTTGCTTCATATGGTAGAAGAAGAAAAAGGATGAAGATGCTCAACGAGATAACGATGGAGCGTTTGTGTCTTCATTTACTTCTTTCCGCCCTCTCTACTCCCCCCTGGGCCTGTGGTCCGGGATTCTGCCCTAGGCGTGAAACTGACGCAGATATGTCCAGTTCAATAGGAGGGATATGTGGGGGAATTGTGTACGCGCATGAAGCAGGGAGGGTGAACAGAGACAAGGTCATCTCGGAAGCATCAAGAGTACACACCTCTGTGGTCGAGGAGTAAAAAAGCGATCGGAAATCTCAGCGACGACATCAGACTCCGGTGAGAGTCATCTGTGAGGCCAATACTCGGTCCATTAAACCAAGAGTCGCATTGAAGCAAAATTTCCTGGGAGAGCTCTTCTCACGACCCTTTGCGAGAAGGTACTGCGAGTATGGGAAAGAGGGAGGCTTTCTCCCAGTCCACAACATTCATTTACCAGTTCACGTCACTAAGCTGAAGTTTGCGTGATCGGAAGGCGGATCGGTTGGCGCCTGGCTTCTCCAGCCGTTGACTTGCTGGAATTCGCTTCTCAAAGGCTGTAGTGCTTGGGTTAGCCAAGGCTGGGAATCTGGGAACGCTGCTGGACTTACTCTCGGCAGGCTCAGGTTCATTCGCCGCCTCATAATTCAGGACAAGACTCTTGATACGTTGTTGCTCTTCACGATCAGCTTGCTGCTGACTCCGCATGGCGACAGCAAAGCTCGAATCGGAGGGCATATCGATAGTGCGAGTCTATAGTAGGTCAGTGTCATAGCCAATAGCGCGTTCTCGGGAGTTACCGGTCGAACCTGCTGCTTGTTGCCTTTCTTTGTCATCAAGGAGAAAGCCATGGTCTTGGGAGCCACGAGTAGAGCTGGAATGGGCTCGGGAGATTCAGGGGATTCATTGGCTGTCGCCTCTCGAGCAGGGCGCTTCATAGGCAGGGGGATATCAAAGATCGCCTTGCGTTCAAATCTCCTAGAATCCATGCTCTCAGCCATCATTTTCTCAAATTCTCGGTCAAAGTCGGCTTCGACTTCTGGATCCCGTTCCTCTTCCTGTCGCGTGACGACAATCTGTTCATCCTCGGAATCAGACTCGTGATCCATCTCCGGCTCCGGGTTCGGTCCTGATGCCTATGGGCTAGTTAGAGACTATCATGGTTTTTCGGGCAAGTGATCTATAGAGAACTCACCTCGGCTTCATCGCTCGTCTCTCCCTCATCCTCAATGTCGTGAATTGCATCCTCCTCAAGACCCATTTCAGAAGAGCTGCTCTCTGCATCATCCTCATCAGCATCGATGGGTCTTTCAGAATCCGGAACGTTGTAGTTTAGAGCAACGGCTTCGCTGAAAATGCGCGTAGCCTCTTCGAGATCGGTGGCTAGCTTCCATTGGGGTCGGAGAGAAGAGTAAGTGTCCTGAACCAGAAAGTCGACATCCATGGGTAGTGGATCTTTGGTGAAAAGGTAGTACTGGAAGAAAGTCATGAAGAAGTCAAGCTTCTTCTTCGCAGATCCTCGATCAAAGCAGTGACCACAGGTATCCAGCAGCGTGCAGGCAAGACGAATGCGGAAATAGTCATCGGGCTGATCCAGCGCAATGATCCGTCCAGGCATGGGGGTCCCACCTTCGTGACCAAAGGTGACGATGCGGTAGAGCGTATCAAAAATGACGGGGGAGTCAATCATCTTGTAGTTGTAAAGTTCACCCAGGTACTTGACTTCGGCAATGCGCTTCTGGTTAAACTTGAAGTCATTCTGCTCCAATCCGAGGGTAATTTGCTCCAGAACATTGTCAACAAGGCCGATGACAAAGTCTTGGTGATACCGGTACAAAGCACTGACAAGGATTGCCAGAAGATGAATACTCCCATATTTGACTTTGACTGGTTTGCTAAAGACACGTTCTAGGATATCAACAACTTCCTGCTCCTCCCAGTGAAGTTTACGGATAGCCTTCAAGATCTTAGTGTAGTTGCGCTTGTTCATATCGAGGTAGATCAACCGACGGATGTACTGCTCCATTGGTGTGCGCTCCTTTTGCTGAATGGCAGGTCGTGGTGGCGGATCGACATAGTATATGGCATTCTCAATTACCATGCGTTCATTCTGAGCCAAATGCTGGACGGCCTTCTTCCGGCTCAGTGTCTCCAGAAACGAAGCCATTCTAGGCGCTGTCTCTGGGTTGCGCAGCAGATACCGGCCACAGTTCTCCAACAGGTTGCCAATGATCTCTATGTTCATTCGTGAGAAGTCATCAAGCGAGACCTTGAAACAATGGAAGATGATATGCTCCGGCACAACGCCAAACTTGGTCAATTCAGCAAGGTACCGCACATTACCCATGCGCACTTGGCCGAGGAATTCCTTCGACTTTCGCCGCTGTAGACTTCGAAACTCCTCATCAAGGTACGTTGTCAGTCCTTGTGGGATATCTGGCAAATATTGGCCCAGAGTGGCAACCAGACGAGAGTACAATGGCAAGAGATCAACTCGACCTTTTGGGATATCCGAGACAGCCCTCACGAGCCTGTTCCGAGATGCCTTCGAATTGACGAAGCAGAAGTCTAGGGCGAACTGATCGACCTGATCTTTGCTCTGCAATTCCGGGAGCTTGCCAAGCAGAGCATCTACCTGCGCACCCACAGTCTTGCTGGCAATGGCCATTGACTGGTCTTCAAGCTCCGCCGCAGACTTGTCCTCCGAAGATTCGGTCTTCTCAGCAGCTGATTCGGTAAGAGAGTCTCCGTCCTTCTTCTTGCCAGTCTCCTCGGTATCGCTCTTCTTCTTCTTGCCATCCTCGAGCAAGACCGCGGGAACCTTTCCCTTTAGGTCGACCAAGTTCTCGTAAAACCGTCTCTCCTCCTCATCTTCCCAGATACCGGCACCTTCACCCTGTCCACGGAGATAATCTGTAGTTTTCACAAGACCAATGCCGCCACTAGATGCAGAATCATTGGCCTCTTTCTCGGCCAAATCCGGCATTTCAACCCCCAGTGCCTCGCACAATACCTGCGTATTGGCGACGAGCTTCTCGAGGGACTTTGACTGTTTCTCAAAGTTGGACTGGCGATCTTCGAAGATCTCACCACTCTTGACATATGCCTCGGCGTTTCGGCGGCTCTGCAAGGCCAGCGCCCTCTGGTCACGAACAACATGCGCCTTGACGTCATCCAAGTAACGGTTCAAGATATTCTTGAACCGTTGTTGGACCTTCTCGGAGATAAGCGGTGGATCGGCTTCAGCGGCAGCTTCACTGCTCTCTTCTGGGGTCTCCTGCTTCGAGCCGGACGCCGTGGTTGTAACACCATCCGCTTCCACATTTTTTCGGCCTTCGTCCGTAAGTGTCGTTCCTAGAATGTCCCAGCTGAAGCTCTTCACGAAAAGAACGGCTAGCGGTAGATTGTTATGGTCACGGTCATGTCCTAAAAGCTCCTTCAAAACTTCCAGTGGGAATGGTTCTCCCTGCTTGTCCTGATCCTTCGCGGCCGGTATCTTCGACTTGAGCGGGGTATCCGACTGCTTGCCTCCGATCCCGACCACCCCATCTTTGCCTTTCGTGCCCAAGTCCTCCGGCCGCTCGACGTCATCCAATGTCTTCAGAACAGAAACAAGCCATAATTCTGTGACGACGCGCAGGAGGACTCGGTGTCGCGATAACCGTTCTTTTTCCTCCCGCTCACGATACTCCTGGGGAAGAGCCTTGAGGGATGCCTTATCGGGGGAACTCAAGCCACGGCCAAGCAGCCACCCGATCTGCCGGGTAAACTCTGCCGGACCAAATCGCTGATGTAGAGCGCAGACGATCTCGACGCCAACGGCAATCTCCCCCGGCGACTTGAGCTTGCACAGACCTTCATAGCAGGCGGTGATGATCTCAGACAGGTATTTATGGAGGGACAAGGTGCGAATGTCGGACAAGAAGGTGGATAGGGATGAGGCGCTGATACCGGTGCGGAGACGTTTGATAAAGGCAGTGTTCTTCTTGAGGGCTGAGTCGAGAGATTTGCTGACTGGGAATACATCTATGGGGAGAATGTCAGAAACGAGGCGCTCCAATGGAATAAGCACGCGGGGGTAGTACCACTTTCGCCTGCCCATGCCCTCTCATTTAGATCGCGAAGCTCCCCTATCGTGAGGTCGACGTCAGTAACGGTCGGAGTATAGGTGGAAATCCATACTTTTCTTCTGGCGCTCCATGGCCATGTGGGTGTTGGCGGGGATTTCAGGTGTAGGGTCCTCTCGGGTCTGAAAGGAAAGAGACGTGACCTGAACGCCACATTGGGGGAGTCAGGAGAGCACTGGACGTGGAGAATCCGGAGTGAGATGAAGCTCCTTGTGCGGGAGAAGCGGGCTCCCAAGGCGGTGCGGAGGTGCGACTTTTTTGCGGATCCACGCAAACGTTTACTTGATGTAATTGTACATTATACATCTATCTACATGAAAGGGGGAAGGTTCTATTACTTAACTTATACCTTGAATTACCTCTATACTCTGGATTCTGTAATTTCCCCTGATCATGCAAAGTTCCTTCACTTCATTCAGCAAGTACAATACAATTTGATACTCTCAATCAAATCATCCACCATAATTCCAAGCGAATTACCCTCTCGACGTATATCATGCCCCTAAAAATAACTTTTTTTCAAAGAACAACTCACTAGCCTCTTCAACTACCTTTCAATGTTCGTGGCTCTCCTCGGAAAACCCCATCTCCCTCCCCTCCTGCACACCTAGCAATCTCTCCTGTAGCTCATGTTTGCGATCTTGATGACTCCAGCTTTGCCGACGGTCTAATTTGGGCTCCCATGGTTGATCAGATCCAGGATCCTGGCTGGAATGAGAGAGCCCAGGTTCATCGCTAGAGACATCAGGTGTTGAAGATAACCCTTGTGCTCTAGTTCGATCTGGGTATGAGGTTTGATGCGTAGTAGTTTGCATCGTGGCTCTGATTTGGGAAGGTGGAAGCCTTGAGAAGAAACAAAGGACTGAGAAATTGATTTAGTTGATGTTGGTGGGCACAGGAGAGACCAAGTAAGGGTAGCAATGCGGGGTCTGACGTCTGGTGGCGACTGGTTACAGTCCATTACTTGGATACTACCGAGTATGGTCCTTGGCCATGAAAGCATGAAATGCACAGATATTAATGGGCAGTAACCTGGTCGATTACACTGAACCTCAGGAGAATATTGTTCGTCGTGTTACCATCAAATGTCAATTTACAACAGACTGGATACAGCATTAACTAATACTTTTTTGTTAAATTGAGCAAGCTAAAACGTACAAGTCATGACTGTTTCAAAGGCAAAAGAAACCAAGACACGGATAAAAGCAATAAGGTACATGGCTGACTGCAGGTGGCAGATACTGATATAAGCACACCACGGAGCAAGTCATCAGAGGCGAATATCAGGGGGAACAAACAGCCGTCGAGATCAGGAAACCATCACACGTAACACTCGTCCTCTGGGACACAAGGAATTTCACAGAGTGAGATGACCTTCGTGCTTGGAACTAAAAAGGAAATAAAAGCTAGATTAAATCAGGGTATGCCTCACGCCACGCTATGCAAGTCACCTAACATCTCAGAGGTGACCAAGAACACTTCAAATATGTACTGAGAAACCCAATCCAGCGATGAAAGGGCCAAAAGAGACGGTTCTTGTCGAAAATCTATTTGGGCTTGCGCCAAAAATATTGCTGTACAAAGTCAGTCGAAAGTCTGTGGAGAAAGGAAAGAGTGACACAAACCTTGTGTTGCTTACGGCAGTTGCGAAGACCAGGTTTCCGCAAGTTATTCACCACCGTCTCGCGGCGCATGTCATCGTCGTCGTCGTCTGGCACATAATAGAACTCGCTTTCGAGGGGCTTGCCAGCGGCATCCTTGCCTTCACGAGCAACTTTGCCAATACATTTGGTGGTTTCGAGGATGAATCGAATCTCCGCGCGAGACGGACCAGTACCACTTGCACTGGATCTCCAGAACGAAGGAGGGAGATTGTTCAAGATGGTCGAGAAAGGGGTTGAGGAGAGGCGTGAGAAGGCCAATTGGTTTACGGCGTGGTTGCGAACCCGCTCGAAACCCTCCTCCTCATGCTGAGACCGTTCCTTCACGGGTGTGGTATCTCGGCCTTCACGGTTCTCTGGGGCCTTGGCAGATTGTCTAGGGGAGAGAGTGGGCTGGAGGGGTTGGGCCGGCAGCAAGCTGCGTGGCGACCTGACAGAGCGGATTGGCGACTCATCGGCGCGGAATGCAGCCAAACGAGGAAGCAGATTATCCCCAAAGGGCCCAAAGGAGTGTACAATAGGGTCATTTTCCTCGTCATTGTCCGAGTCATCATCAGGTCTACTCAGGTCGCTCTGGAGAATAGCACTGGCACGTCGAGCACTTTGCGAAGTGAGACCAATAACAGTATTGTGACGTTTCAAGGGAGATGGTCCATCTTCATAAACCACAACAGCGGCACGAGAACGAGAGGGTGTGAAGATAGGGGACGATGGAGGCAGAGTCCGTTGCACTGCGGGCGACGGGGAGACGGGAGAAGCCAGTCGTTGGTTCTGGGGGAAAGGACTATCCTGCAATACCCTTCGAGGATGTGTCTTCTGAGTCGGTGTGCCTTCTTCGTCCCAGGTTTGTTCCGAGTCTGTGGATGGGCAGTCTTTCCTATCGGCTTCATTGCGAGGCCATTGTACCAGAACCCGAGCCTCGTGCACATCAATCATGATATCTGCATCCTTGATATCCGAGGTGAATGTCTTGCCCTTGGCCAAATCATACTTCTTCCCTTGGCAGTGGATTTTGATCCCATTCCAGCCCATGCACATAATTTCAACTCTATCCCGGTCGAAGGGGTTTGGTGCAGGTTTATAAGTTGCCTTGACATGAACACGAGAGATCATCCGGCTGGCGGCAAGCTGATGGTGGCATGAGGCACTTGATCGACCCATGAGGATAGGCTCTCCGTTTTCAGGCAGCATGAGGGTGGGCACGGCGGACAAGGGAACACGTTCGGAAGCGGCAGAGAAGGTACGACGCGTCGAGGGGTGGGCAGCAGAAATTCCTGGTGGAGAAGACGACATTATGTGGGTTGACGAGGTTGGGACCGGGGTGGGATAGGTGACAAGTGGTTCGCGTGCCACACGCTTCTGGGGCCGAGGAAGAGAGGGGGATGAGCTCAAGGGTTCGAAGGCAGGCAACAAAGACGCGGGACGCTTCACGCCAGCGGCCGGACCCAAAGACATCCTTGACGGTGAAGAATCCATGATGCTCCAGGAGTGACCAAGCCACACGAGCTCCCTCTTTTTTTTTGAACGAGAGGCGAGTCAAGCTAAGGACTCGCGTCACCGCGTATCCTAGAACAGGGCGTGTGTAGAGTAAAAATTAGAAAGGAATTGAAGAGAACCAAGATAATCTCCTCGAGAGAAAGGTTGAAGACGGTGTGAAATTGGGAGGGGAAAGAGAAGAAGGAGCCTGGGAGGAAAAGGTGAAGAAAGGTGTGTGGTGGAATGCACTGGGGCCGGAGGGTCTTCGCTCTGCGCGGAAATGCACGCTTACAACCCGAGACGCGTTCGATAGGCGCCGACGAGGCTTCACAGCTCCACTATGCCTTCGCGATCACAATCAGAAAGTACCACACTTATTTCCCAATGATACTATATTGATCCTCAAAGTCAATTGAGAAGGCGCGTGAAAAAAAAATCCTCCCAACCCGTTTTGGTCGTGATCGTGGATCTATACATGAAATCTGACAAGGCGCGTCCGCGTCTTAAGTCACGTGCCACGAAGTGGAGCGTGACACACGAGTATGACAGACTCTTGGTATTTACCAGATACGATGTCCTACAGTATGGCATTCGACGATCTCAGAATGAAGTCTTCTGTAGTAAACATATACAGAAGTAAAATCAATAAAATCATGCCCTATCTCTCAAAATATCTAGGCATTATCTTCGTCACTGTCAGAAACTACAGAGACCGAAAATGATATGAAGAAAATTCCAATTGAATGAGCATAAGTTCAAAAGTTAGATTATGCAGACCCCATACAAGCTTGGTTAGATTCTGCATACTTCATACATACAGGTTTGGTTTGGGTTTAAGGGCGAGTATTGACGCGCTAACTCTTTTTTTTCTCTGCGTCGCGGGGCATACACCGCGGGTACTTGTAAGTTTACGCCAGTTATCGAACCAGGCACAAGGATTTCAAATTAAAAAGTAGTATATCAGCGGCTTGCAATTTGCCAATCAGGATATAAATTCTGTGTTAGGCAGGTGTTTCATATGGTTGCACTGCTAACGTTGTTTCGTGATTTCCAAGACACCAGTAAAAGACCGTCAAGATACCAAGGCTACCGCTAGCCAAAATTGATTTTTGATTCCCACTTGGAATGTGCATGTTGAAACTCTACTGCATTTGACATCTGAGATACACATGTTACCTAAGACATTCTCGGTCTACTGGATAAATTATCATACAAGTCAGGCTCGAACTTGAACGTTATGAATGCCTTTGTCCAATTTTTAAGATCGATGCCTATCGTTGATCAAGATTCCAATCTACAATTGATAGATTCCCCATACAAAATAATCATTGCAAGGGGGAGAGAATGCTATAGGCGCCCCTTCCCTCATCCATGCACCTACTCTGTATATACTCTGCAGTGCGTGAGGACAAACATAGTGTAAGGCCAACCCTAAAAACGAAGACTGCGAATATTCTCGGGACTTTGTCTACCGCTGAGGTTTATTTCTTTATGAGTGGACCGGGGCGGGTGACTACTGACAGCAATCGTGACCGAGCAAAGATGAGGAATGATGCAATACCGTAGATATGACGCCAAGGGTGATCGGATCAATCACATTCCGCAAAGGATCAAATCAAGAGTATGTGTTACCTTGGAGATATCAAGGATATGATATATTGCCAGGGTGAATACAAGGCATATGGCGGGGCATGTTGCTAAAAGACCAAAGATGATATTTACCTGTCATCGTGGCCCCCACATATCCGAAATACGGCTGGGTATGGGGAGGAAAGGAAGCATCTGTAGAACCATGGAGCTTAAAATATAACAATATCAGAAGGCAACAACTCGTAGCACATGTGGGATACCTGGGTACATCCAAGGGCATTCACAAGTCACTCATCACTCCATGTCAGCCTCATATTTTCGCGATAGCTTCGCAGCCTGCTGCAACATGAACACACGGACGTCACAGTAAACACCAGCCTCTGCGATCAGAGTAAGACTCGAAAGAAAATGATCAAAGAAAAGAGCAAAGCACCCATTGCAGGTCAAACAATATTAAGACGAGAAGGGAGATTGTGATCAAGATTGGTTGCACTTGAAGTACAGAAGCATGTCTAACCAGAATCTTTCCACGAGCTAACTCAGGAAGATCGGTCAGAGTGAAGAAGAAGAAAAAAAGTAACAAAGATTGAATTTCCCCCAAGATAAAACACATCAAGCCACAGGTTTAAAAAAAAATGTAAGATACACAGAAGAAAGCAACCCTTCAAGGGACAAACCATGTTATGGACAGAAGTACTGGAGAAGGCGAGCCAAGGGAGGCCCTTGGACACACCTTCGCAGCGCGGTTTGATTGAAGAGAAAAGACTCGTCCAAAGCGGTAACACTTTGCATAGATTGGAATGTAAAGATGCAAGCGTTGATAGAGCGCTTACTCGTACAGAACGTAGTAGGCGCTGCCGGAGGAGAAGCCGACCTGAAATAGGGGTGATTAGTAGGAAGCCTCGGTGAATGAATGATGCAAAGGTAACTTACAGTGCAACCGTTGGTGGAGCTGTCAATCAAGCCAGCGCTGTTGTAAAAGTTTCCAGCACCGTCGTAGCTGCACTCGTCGCTCAGGGCGTCACCAACAATCTTGACCTTGAAGTCAAGGTCAGCATCAGTGGTAGGCTCGTTCTTGAACATAGACAGGTAAGTGGTGCCATCAGTGTAGCCAACACCAAAGTTCATGGGGGCCCAGTTGCCTACGCTCGCAGAGCCGTCGCCCCACTGGCAACCGTCCTCAGTGGAAACACCCTTGTTGTTCACGTAGTACTGAGCAGAGGTGGACTTGCCCTCCCATTTGAAGTAGGTAGCGCTGTTGGGGCAGGTCAGGTCGTGAGTGCCACCAGAAGTGGCAGCCAGAGGGATAGTCTCGGACTCAGTACCGGGGTAGTCGGTACGGCAAATAGCAACATCCTGGGGCAGCTCGTTGCGAACCTGAACACCACCAGTACCCTCGATGCAAAGCGTCTTGCCCAGTTCGGTGTTGGTGAGGTACAATTTGCCATTCTCACACTTAAGACCACCAATGGACTGGCCGGTGGAGCCCTGGGTGGATGGCCACTGGTTCTTCTGGTAACCAGCAGGGCAGGCGTAGGAGCACACGGCTCCGCTAGTGCAGCCATCGCCGGTAACGGCGGTGACAATTTCACTGATAATCTCGTCAACAAAAGTGAGGTACTGAATACCGGACCAACCACCGATGCCGAGGTAGTCGAGAGCAACGGCACCGTATTCGGAGGGAAACTCAGAGCAGTCGATCTCTCCATCGGGGAATTCAGCGGTGATTCCAGTGGCACCAGAGCTGGGGCTATAAGTGGTGGCAGCAACAGCGGCGGAGCTGGAGGGGCTAGGGATTACAATGCTGCTGGTGCTGGAGCTGGAGCTGGAGCTGGAGCTGGAGGATGAGCTGGAGATGACCGCGGAGGTCTGGACAAGCACCTCAGGTGTGTAGGTCGAGGTGGGAGTCGGGGTCGAGGTCGAAGTAGGAGTGGGGGTGGAGGTGCTGACGGGGGTGCTGGTCGCGCAAGCCGCAGAAACAGCATCGCCGAGCCATTCCAGCTCGTGGTCCGCGAGACCCTCACAAGCCTCCGCGAGGCTGATCTTCTCGGTCTTACCGGAGTTGTTGCCGTCCAAGACGACAAATTCGTAAGTGGTAGGGCCCGCGACAACGGCAGTGTCAATCTCGGTCTCGACAAC
This sequence comes from Penicillium sp. IBT 16267x, assembly GCA_028828865.1. NCBI lineage: Eukaryota > Fungi > Ascomycota > Eurotiomycetes > Eurotiales > Aspergillaceae > Penicillium > Penicillium sp. IBT 16267x. Next base: position 1,074,405 of record JAQJZQ010000008.1, on the reverse strand, counting down.
ACGCTTGTGGAAGTGGGCGTGGCCGGCGTGACCGTGGGCGGCCACCAGGGAACCCGCCGAGGCCAGGGTCAACGCAACGGAGTTGAACTTCATTGCGATTCGAGAAGCGTTTCAAATTGTGGATCTGCAAAAACTATCCAGTCAGTTATTGCGATCATTTTCAAGGCCTTTCCAAATGGTCTGCGCGAGATATGTGAATGCGCCGGCGAAAAGAGTTTCCATCACATGCCCAATCTGTACCCCCGGAGGTCCATCACATCAAAGCACTGGAATCTGCACCACCAGTATATTCACTTGGGATGTATTGGCTTTTCCTCCCATCTCTTCCTGCGTTTGCCCAATGCGATTTTCCTCTCGGGGGCTGTGCCATCGCGGGATCCAGATCGTAGAATCGCACGTACATAAAGATCACGGCAAGTCGCGCGCTGTTGTAGGGAAAATAAGACTAAAGTCGTATAGGGCGAAAAAAAGAGCGACGGGAGATTCCTGGTAAAAATGAATGTAGTAGAGAGAACGAATCCCTCTGGTCGGATAGGAATACACAGCTGGAAGGAAGTAGGAGAAGGGGGGGAAACGAGGGTAGTAAAACCCCAGGGGGGGGGACCACCACGGGTTTACCAACGATTACAAGGGATCCACTCGGTCCATGCACTGTAAAAAGGGGCTTTGCTTTCTTGTACAGTATATGCCAAGTGGACCAGGTCTTTTGTTTTCTGTGTTTTTTTGGGCCCCTCTATAGTATTGTTATAATTCTCCCAAGTCTTGACTCTGGTCTTTCTGCTTGGCATTTTTAATTTTTAATTTTCTTCTTCTTCCCTCTGGTAAAATCAGTACTCTCTCCCAACATCTACTAGTGGGGCAGATGTTAAGATAATTTCGTCTTTGTTTACTTATTCTGCACCTGAAATTGCCCGTCTTCAGGGGTTGGCCAATCAAAATCACGAACCACAATCTGCCAGGGGAAATGATGCTCAGGTACACCAATCAGCATCAACGGCGGCTAACCAAAATACCTCGCGTATCCATGGGTACCAAACGGCATTTTTCTCGGTTTTGCTGGGTTATAGGACATCCAAGGAAATTACACACGTAGCCCACTCCTTGGCTATTGAACCTTACCCTTCGCTTCAACTGGGACTCCATACATGTACAGTCTCCGAGAGATCCTCAAGCCAAGACACCGTTCCGGACTTTAACCCATGCGCCCCAAGTTTAATTTTGCACTGATGATCGCACGCCAGGGGCATTCTCTCCTACCTGTAACCTTCAGGTCTCAGCAGGGGGGATCGGAATCAACCCACCATCTATCTCCCACCTAAATTCTAGCTCGATTTGTGCCTCGTCTCCAGCCCCAGTGTAATCCCTGGTTACTTGTTCATCATGCTAAGCCAGGAAGGGTAGGTTCCAAGAGTCTCATAGGTCCAAGATGACGACTCCCCGAACGGTTTAATTAAATGCCCAGCCTTCGCCGAGCTCCTGGCAGACCGCTCAAACTGGGTACCCAGCAGGTTCATGCCCTTCTTGGCTTTCAATCCAGACCTGTACTGGTAAATGGTGATAAGCGTCCTGCAGTGGAAATCGATGTCGATCCGTAGCAATCTTAATTGACCGCGTCATAGCCTCCTTGATGGGCCAAGTGGGGAAATACACTAGGGTAACTACCTATACCGTAATACTTCCCGTTATCATACCGGCTTTTACTGCTTTCTGGGGTCGTGACTCGTGCGTGAACTGCGTAACAGGTCAAATGAACATTTTGTGTTTTTTTGGTATTCAATGTAGTGTGACCCCAATCACTCATACAGTATCCTAGTCGGCTTTTCGATGTGGTCGCCTACTACATGTATCAATAAAAAGCGAGCCTATTCACGGAACGTTGATTACGTTATATCTATCATAATACGGTTAGTGTTGCACAATTATCCCATAAATACTCCCAAGAGCTTTCATGCTTGCTGTACCCGGGACCCCTACCCCCTGAGTCAGGTATCGAACTCCTCGGGGGTCTTGACGATCTGGGGCCGTGTGGACTAGATGCTTGCGTGGCACACTGTACTAGCGTTGTTTAGCACCTTTTGTTCTCCATGGATCAGGGCCTGCGGGCCCAAAAGAGCGGAGATCGGGCTTTAAAGGAGATCACAATTTATATCGATTGACCGGTTCTGGCTTGACTGCCCCGGATAGGTTTCAGTCCTGATGGGTTACTGTAGGTACTTGTTCCTTAACCTCTTATACTCCGTACACATGCGTACCCTGCAGCTTTTCGTCTGGGCGTCGAGCTCCAATCTCGCTCTCCGGACGCATTTCCATGATTCTGTATACGTCTCTACCGATAAGCACGCAGCTACGTGGCCCGGGTGTGGTAGTTTTGGCAACAAAAATCAAAGATTAATTGCGGTCAAGTAGACCTTGGAATACTTGGCTTGTCTGATTTCTATTGACCAAGATATACGCGCGAGGCCAGATGTGATCCCAGGAGCAACTATTAAAAGTAAGCTAAGCCGCAGCGCCTATTTGTCCCCTCGTGGCAGTCAACAAATTTGGATGGTCAAGCAGCCGAGCTTTCCAGGGTCTGAGACAATTCCAAACAGTGGCGTTTGGTACCATTCATAGAAGTTACTTTGGTCGTTGAGAATGTAGCTGGGTTCAAATATTGTTGAGCGGTGTGGGAATCTGAGGTCATATACGCTTGGAATTTGAGGGGAATATGGGTGCTGCATAACCTTAGGGCCCTTCCGATTATATCAACCATACGTAATGGTATCATTATTTCTCCAAGATTTGATCTATGGTTTATTTGGTTCTTTCATCCTTGGAACTGGTGGTAAATAATTCAAGTTGTCGCACCTGAGCAAATGCTACTGGCTGATGCTAAGTGGTTGCTCTTTTCAGTGCTGTCTGTGCAGGACCTTCCGTCAATATATATTGAATACATCAAGGCCAGGGACCTCAGAAAATAATATCGAGTCACCTTGAAAGCCTTGGAATACTAAAGGGAAAGTATAGCGTGAAACCTGGAAACATTCAGATTCAATAATTACCGGCACCTGGTCCGAATGCTAATCATTATCCATAGATTAACGATTCATTCGAGCTTTCACGATCATTGGTCAATGGTCACATTGCAGCCTTAGGACATAGGTACACAATTCACGTGATACAATGGCCTCAGGCTTGAAAACCGGGGTCTGGACTGCCAAGACGAAACTGCCACCGCCTTCCCGAGGAAAAAAAAAATCTGGATAACATCGAAAAAGACGGATCGAATGGAGTTGAGTCTGTAACCTGCCAAGATGCCGTCCTCTACTGCCCTTACAACGAAGGTGACTTCGGGATCACCGTATCAACTGGACAAGCCCCAGGTTTGTGTAATTCATGAAATTAAAACTGCGCGCATGCTAACTCTACCCAGGTCGCCAAAGCTTCCTCCGCACTGCTGCGCCATATCAAGTCGAACCAGGAAGAGAAGGAAAAGTCCGCAACCAAGAAGACTCTGATTGGCGATAATGATTCTGATGATGAGGAGACACCTCTCAACAATGAAGCCGTCTGGCTCATCCTTACCACCAAGAAGCACGTGGTAGACAAGAACCGCCTGAAGCCTGGAAAGATTAGCCTCCCGCACTCCCTCAACTCGTCGCCGTCGCTCAGCATCTGTCTCATCACTGCCGACCCGCAGCGTGGTGTCAAGGACATTGTTGCCGATCCCTCCTTCCCCAAAGAACTCTCTTCGCGCATTGAGAAGGTCATCGGCTTCAGCAAGCTGAAGGCCCGCTACCAGAGTTTCGAGAGCCGGCGCCAACTGCTTTCTGAGCACGATGTTTTCCTTGCCGATGATCGTATCATCACCCGCCTTGTTTCTACCCTCGGAAAGATCTTCTACAAGTCGAGCAAGCGACCAATTCCCATCCGCATTGCAGAGATCGAGAAGGTTGACGGAAAGCGGGTCAAGAAGGACCCTAAGAACAAGCCCGTCAAGGAGGACAAGAGCGCCGCATTTGCCGCTCCTCTGATCGTCGCAAAGGAGATCGAGCGCACCTTGAGCTGCGCCTCCGTGCAGCTTGCGCCTTCCACTACTGCCGCCATCCGCGTTGGTTCTTCCAAGTTCACTGCCGACCAGTTGTCCGAAAACATTGCCGCTGTTGTCAAGGGTATGACCGAGAAATTCGTCGCGAAAGGCTGGAAAAACATGAAGGCTATTCACGTCAAGGGCGCCAACACCATGGCGATGCCTATCTGGCTAGCCAGTGAGCTGTGGGTGGAGGATGCTGACGTGGTGGAAGAGACCCCCGAAATCGAGGGCGCCAAGAACAGCAAGAAACGCAAGTCCATTGGCGAGGAGAAGACCATTGAGGCCAAGAAGACTAAGAAATCCAAGCCTACGGAAGACGAGGAGGAGGCTTCGTCGGGAGCGGCGCGGAAAGAGAAGCTCCAGCAGCTTAAGGCCAAGGCCCTTGAAGATGGAGAGCCCGCTGCCGCACCACAGGCGGACAAGAAGAAGAAGAGAAAGTCAACCTCATGATTGGGAGTTTTTGTTCTACCTAGATAATGTTCTGCATGTATAAGGTATTCTCGGCGTACAAAATATCACGTGTTTCATTTCTTTCCCGAAAAAGCTCTAGAATTTGACATAAATAGGCATGTAGTCAGGATCAGGTAGGCGTACATCCAAAGGCATATCTTTAGAAGTATAATCCTGAAGAATCATTATTGTCACGTCATTGCCTCGTGCTTCGATGCCCTGAGGGTATATGAAGCCTCCATTAGCCGAGTCCGACCTCGGGAGGGCGAGTCTTGGCACTCCGGCGATAGCCACACTCCTCACATCGCCGCAGATCGCCGAGACCTCAAACTCGACTTTCTTGAACCCTCACGAGAGAGCAACGACCACCTTTTCACCAAACCGCCGTCATGCTACCAATCGCCAGATACTCTGTCCTGCGGGTTGCCCGCTCGCAGATTTATCCCACCCGTGCGCTGACTCAATCCGCGTTGGCCCGCCTCCTCTCGACCCTCGCCGTCCTCGAACAGCGCGATGGCAAACTGCAGAGCTCTTCCCTGTCTGCAATTGCTGCGGCGCAGAAGCTGGGCGGACCAGTGACAGCTTTCTTGGCTGGCACTGGCGTCAAGGGCACCTCCGCCGCTGAGGCTGCCAAGATCAAGGGACTTGACAAGATTGTTGCTGTGGAGAATGATGCATATGAGAAGGTGAGCTTACTCTTTCTGGTATATGCCATTAGGATTTCTCTCTAAACAACCCTTTTTCTTCTTTCTTTGCAGGGCCTTCCCGAGAACTTTGCCCCTCTTCTCGTCGAAAACATCAAGAAGGGCGAATACACCCACATTGTTGCTGGACACTCGGCCTTTGGCAAGAACGTGCTGCCCCGCGTGGCCGCTCTTTTGGATGTCCAGCAGGTCTCAGATATCACTGGAATCGAGAGTGAAGACAGTGCGTAAAACTACAAGAATATAGGTTGACATGTGATCATGCAGAGTGCTAATTGCAAATGTAGCCTTCGTCCGTCCTATCTACGCCGGAAACGCCATCCTGACCGTGCAGTCGAGCGATAACATCAAGGTGATTACCGTGCGCGGTACCGCTTTCCAGGGCGTCGAGACTGAAGGCGGTTCCGCCGAGATTGTGGATGGAGTCGACTCGAACGCCCCTGGGTTGACTGAGTGGGTGTCCGAAGAGCTGGCCAAGTCTGAGCGGCCTGATCTCTCCACCGCAACTCGCGTTGTGTCCGGTGGCCGTGGTCTCAAGTCGAAGGAGGATTTCGATCGCATCATGCTTCCGTTGGCCGACTCGCTAGGCGCTGCTATCGGTGCTTCCCGTGCTGCCGTGGATAGCGGCTTCGCTGACAACAGTCTGCAGGTTGGCCAGACAGGTAAGAATGTTGCTCCTCAGCTTTACCTCTGCGCCGGTATCTCCGGTGCCATCCAGCACTTGGCTGGTATGAAGGACAGCAAGGTCATTGCAGCCATCAATAAGGACCCCGAGGCCCCCATCTTCCAAGTTGCTGATGTTGGTCTGGTGGGTGATCTCTTCGACAAGGTGCCTGAATTGACCGAGAAGTTAAAGAGTGCTTAGAGTGAAAATTTGGGGAGCTTATCTTTTGATTTATTTTATGCCAGGACCATTGAGCAGGTTGCGAGCTTTTTGTTTTGTTCTATGAACTGTACAGTATACCACTGATTAGAGAACTTGAGAGTCGCATTTCGACCTAGTCACTTTGCAATACGACGTCTTTGACTTCAAAATTTCCCTTCGACTAGGAGGAAGAACGATTATGTACGAATATTCATTTATATGAAAAGCCTGATTTGATGTATGAATTGCAAATATCATTTAGTGGAAACCAGACCGCCTAAATGGGTTTAGCGTGGGTGACCCAGCGCGCGTCGGCGCGTCTCCCTATCAGAGGGGAATCATCGCCAATTAATCCCCGTCTCGATCTCACGATTGAAATGCCCGCAAGACGCTTGGATGCTTCCCTCTTCGCCCAATCTTCTTTCATCATTTGATCCTGCTCTTCAACTACACTCTGAAGACCCCAATAACGCAATCAATCCACCTTTCGAGTCGTTCGACGACGATATCGAGGCAATCCACCACCACCGTTTGGAACAGACCCGGAAAAAAGTCGTGATCCAACACCGTTCCTGGAATTTGTCTGATGTATTTACCAGTGACGACGATATAAGGCCAGGTTTGCACTTCTAGACCTGCTGGAATCGAGTGTTAGTCCTAATGTACCCGACTCTAGATACTCCAACCAAAGCCTTCGTCGCAACTCCCCGAGCAAGTAATTCTACGCCGAGTCGTAACCTACTATTGCCATTTCTGCCATCCTCTCCTCCAGCTACGATAATGCCCTTCATATCATCGCCTGCTGCCGCAGCGGCTGACGAGGCGCAAAAAAGAAAGGCCGCAGAAGTCGAAAGCCCACAGGCTGGTGAGCCCAAGCGGCAAAGAATCCTAGGAGGATTTGTCGACGACGACGACGATGAGGACGATGATGATATTGCAGCTTTTAGAGATGAGCAACTGAAGGGCCAGTTTGAGTTGCAAGAGCACACCGAAACAGAGCCGTACCCGATCCCTACGTTTTCAGAGAAACCGCAAACTCCCGTTAGTGTATCACAACCGATAGACTTCGCCCCTACGAATTTGATTCCCCAATTAGGAATGACTTCTCGACCTGCACCAAGGAAATTCCAGATCAAAACATGCAATGGGAAGACACATAGTATTCCTCTGAAGAAGGCACAGGCACCTGTTTCATATGAGCAAATGATCGCTAGCCGGTCTGCAATAGAGCCCGGAAAAGCGAAGAAGAGCTACTATGGAATTGATATCCACAAATTGATGGACGACGCAGCGAAAGATACAAAGACATTAAAGCCTGCTCCGCCGCCTCCAGTCAAGCCTTCCATTGAAAAGAACGAGGGAGATGTGAAACAGAAAAAGCTCGATTCCATGATGTGGACCGAGAAATATCGCGCTCGCAAATTCACAGATCTTATTGGAGATGAGCGTACTCATCGCCAGGTCCTTCGTTGGCTGAAAGCCTGGGAACCGATTGTCTTCCCGGGCTTAGCTCGGTCCCGCGCGAAGAAAGCGGATCAAGAGGACGACGAAGAACGCATGCACCGGAAGGTTCTTCTACTAAGTGGACCTCCTGGACTGGGAAAGACTACCCTAGCACATGTGTGTGCCAAACAGGCTGGCTACGAAGTACTCGAGATCAACGCAAGCGATGAACGTAGTAGGGATGTGGTCAAGGGACGAATTCGAGACGCACTGGGAACGGAGAATGTCAAGGGTTCAAATGTTGAGATTGGCGAGAACAAAGTCCGCCGAGCTGCCAAACCTGTCTGTGTTGTGGTGGATGAGGTCGATGGTGTTGTTGGCGGAGCTGGCAGTGGCGGCGAGGGTGGATTCATGAAAGCCCTCATCGACCTGGTAATACTTGACCAGCGCAACTCGAAACGAGCTACCGAAAATGGTGGACAGCACGGCAAGAAACGCAAGGGTGACAATTTTCGTTTTCTTCGACCATTGATTCTAGTCTGCAACGATCTGTACCATCCCAGTCTCCGGCCTTTGAGGGCCTCGTCCATTGCTGAAATGATTCATGTTCGCCAAGCGCCATTGGAGAACGTCGTCCAGCGGATCAAGAGCATTTTCATCCGAGAAGGTATCCCTTGTGACGGTGATGCAGCCCGGAGGCTCTGTGAGGCTGCCTGGGGATTGTCAGCCAGAAGACAGCGCAACTCTAAGAATTCAGGGTCTGCTGAGGGTGACATTCGTAGTGTTCTTGTTGCTGCTGAGGGGGTCGCGCACAAGCTTCGAAACGAACGCCTCGACTCTTTGAGGTTGACTCGGAACTGGCTCGAGCAGCGGGTCCTGAGCGCGTCAACAGAAGGTGGTTCATTCCATAAAGAAATGAGCCGCGGAGGTGTTCGTGAAATCGTGAATCGTGTCTTCACTGAGGCTGCAGGGTTCACGGATGCTCCTGTCGGCAGAGACTCTTTCCAGGATCGATTCAATGGCCCTGATAGCCGGGTCCCAGTGGGTGTAGCCGACTTGCGAAAACGACATGGCATCAATCGCCTACGGGAGATGATTGATTCTAGCGGCGAGCATGACCGGTGTATCAACGACTGCTTTGCCTCGTTTCCCATCCAACAATACCAAGACGATACCTACCTCTCCAAACCGAATGCTGCCTACGACTGGCTTCACTTCCATGACTCGATCTCTACCAAGGTACATTCCTCTCAAGAGTGGGAATTACACCCGTATTTAAGCCAATCGGTACTTGCATTTCACCATCTTTTTGCGACCGCCGGTGGCAAGATTGAAGCTACCGAGAATGACGAGAACGATGAGGATGCGGAAGAAGAGCACCCCTTTTCCGGTCCCAAGGCGGATTTTGCTGCTTTCGAGGCGCAAAAGCAGAACTGGGCCATCTTGACTGGATTTCACGCTTCCTTCTCAGCGCCGCTTACTCGCTTGTTTCGGTCCCCTGATAATGTGATCATTGAACTGGTTCCATACCTAGTCCGTATGCTATCTCCAGACATTAAGCCAGTCATTATCCGAGGTGCTGGTGAGTCAAGGAGCACTGCTAGTGTCCGCAAAGAATCAGAGCGTGTTCTTGTCCAGTCTGCCGTGCGAGTGATGGGTGGTATGGGTGTGACATTCGAACAAGTCCGAGTGGAGAACGAAGGCGGAAACCATGGTGGATGGGCTTACCGAATGGAACCGTGAGTGAAGATCCCGAACATGTACGCACGGGACAGATAAAACTAACCCCCCTTCCCATCATAGACCCGTTGACTCGCTCGTAACATTCTCAAAAATTCAAGGTACCTCCATGGCAACCTCCAGCGGGAATGCACCCGTCCGCTATGCGGTGCGTCAGGCCTTGGACCAGGAATATCGCAAAGAGACCATGCGAAAGCAATCCGACGTCCTGAACGCATCTGCGAAGAGTGCAAGGGCAGCGCTTGGTAAACCTGCCACTGAACAACAAGACGCAGCCCAGAGGATCAGAGAAGGACTTATCAAGCGCGACTTTTTCGGGCGGGTGATCCAGGAAACTCCGGAGTCCAAGGACTCGGGAGATCAAAGCCACAAAGATGAAAGCACGAAAACTGGCAGGAAAGTCTGGGTTACCTTCCATGAAGGATTTTCAAATGCAGTGCGGAAGCCAATATCAATGGGGGAGCTGTTGACTGGGCTGTGAGATGATTTACGTATGCGGTGTCTCTTGGGGTGCGGTTCAGTGGCGTTTATACCGGGCATATAGCTTCATTGTAAATGGGCTTGTTTCTATTTCTGTTGCATATGTAATATCCCATCCAAATATACTTTACGATCAGACAGAAATATTTAGATCTTGTTCCATGACGAAAATCAAATCTCAAAAGATCCAATTCATATTAAATGATAGTAAATCAAAGACATAAACAATGAAACAGCAATCTATGAAACAGCAATCTATGAAATTCCAACGCCAGGTACTTTTTTGGTAACGAAATTCAGAAAACAGAAAACATGAAAGCATTTGATCCCATTATTTCCACCCCAAACAACCAGAAAAATAGCAGAATCGACAGTCGTAGATAATTATATGGAGTATTCAAGTCATGTCGTCGTCAAAAGCGGGAAGGCTCGTTCAAAAGAAGCATCAAAAATAAAATAGAGCGTCGAGATGGATCAAAATCGACGGTGTATGACAGCCATGCAGGGGCCGAGGTCGTATAGAGAAGCTTAGCGCATGCTGAGGTAGCTGGCAACGGCTTCATTATGCACGGCGTCGTGGGCGACCTCCCGATCAAAATCCTTGATGCCCTTGGGCTCCAAAGTCAAGGCTTTGTTGGACTTGGAGCGCAGAGAGTACCACTTCTTCTTGTTGCCGTCCACGGTTCCCTTGAGAGTCGTTGCAGTGGAAACAGCAGAGTGTGTGGAAGCATTGTCGGCCATTGTCTTGGTAGAGCTCTTGGTTGAGGAAGCACTGGACCGGTTGTTGTACTTTTCTTTGATGTAGTCCTTGAGCGCGGTAGTCCAGAGTTCAGGTTCATCGGGGAAAGCTCCGGAGGCGGTGCGGGCGACCTGAGGGAAAAGAAGATTCATGATGATGGTGGTGATGGTAGTTATGTGATTGTGTTGTATAGATGAAATCGTTTGAAGTAGAATGGTTTGAATAAGTCCAGTGGAGACTGATGATTGTGCTTGATGTACTGAGAGATGATATTTTCTACAGGGAGGATAAATGGTCTTATATAGATGTGTAGTCGCATACATTGTCCGTGGTCAACTCCGAAGTGAAAAAAAGGAAATTTAGAAAATTAGAAAACTAGAACAAAAAAAAGCCTCATAAACCCAAAGACCCACAGTCGAAACCCATCATCTATGAGTCGAAGCTCAAATAACCTCCTTGAAGTGTGGAAAAGACGTCAGAGTAGGCAAAAGGTGGAGCCACTGGTGTCGGACTTGTCGGAGTAAACATCGGAGTTCAAAAATAAAGAGCCCGGTCCACTTAACTGAACTGAATCGGATCCAATTGAATTGATTCTGTTATATGCAGTTTTAATTCGGCTATTTCGAATCACGAGCACATGTGAAATTTATGTCCCACAATTAGGCAAATAGATGCTAAATCAAAAGGGCGTCCAGTGAGCATTACTCTAGAGAACTGAGTATCGAGTCTTAGCCTAATTAGTGAGCCCGACGCTGCGGGCTCCTGTTTTGGAAGGCAAGATTGGGCGCTAATGTTTCCTCATCGTTTCTTCCTACCAATTCTAGACCTTATACGAGAGAGCGTGCATGACCATGTTCACAGCTTGCGTGGCACCCTTGTGGTTGACTCAGGCTGTCAAATTTTAACGGGTCCAAAAACGACAAAAGCACTGGCCTTTTGATGGCGTACTTCTTTCTGCCTGGGCTCGAATCGTCATTATTCGAAGCCTAGAAGCGCACGTGTAGACATTGATGCCTAGGGCTTAATAATGAAATCACGCATTGACCATTCGTATTCACTAGGAACGAATGAACTAGCCCCGTGATTCCGCAACTGATGTTCGAAACCCTGAGCATCGAGATCAAAGCGACTCCACTTCCCGCAGCTAAAATAAAATGCGCTAAAGAAATTTTCACCAGAGCCTCCACATAGTTGGAGTAGCCGGAGAATATGGGTCTCTGCCGAGCTGGCGATGGTCGCGGCTACCAGCGGCTAGAACTTCTCTATAAATATTACGACATGAAGATGTATGCTAAATGAGGTCATGATTTCGATTTATAGAAGCGAAGAAAGAAACAGAGAATTCTACAAAGTTCCGTATGAGTCAACCGTGCGGGGAGTCGCAGGACCCGAATAAGAATCAACTCTTGGTCTGGATATAATGGAAAGTCTATAATAGATCCGCGGAATCTAGTTTCTCATAGCTTGTAGAGACGTGGCGTGACAGAAAACGTGGTGTCGGCTCCTAGTCCGAGCCTTAGTCCGAGGCTCAGTCCGAGAGTGAATTTTTTACTCCGACGTTAAGCCCATACAACGTTGGACTCCAATGTGACCTGATTGAGGCAAATTTGGCATAATATTATTTGTTCATTTTGAGAAATACTCTGGTGGTCAATGGTGAGTCCAAACGGCTAGGCTCGTGGTGATTTATGTACTTTGGTATTTTCTATGTATTCGGACCTTTTTTTTTTTTCCTCTCTTTCTCGTTCTGATTGGTCAGTTTAATATGAGTTAATATGCATCCCCTTAAGTTCAGCACTTGGTCCTAATTAATGCCAAGATCTGGCGCTCTAGCACCCCAAGTCCACGCCCTGTGAGGCTTGGAAATAACCAGGACATCCCTATTTAACCAGGGTCCCGCTTTTACGACGAACATGACTCTTTCAAAGGGCGTGACCCAAGATGCAAGACAGCATCGAATCTCGCCTAAAGATGGGTCACTCGGATTCCCAGCATATTCATACCCTTTATATACCTTGCCTCGAAAAATCATACGGCCTAGCCCATATGTCTTCACTATTCCTACTTAAGCTAACAAGAACAACATGGAGCTCTTTATAGAAAACATTGGAATTGACTATGCCAGTGCTATGATTCTTTGCTGAATCGTACTATGATATCAATCTTGCACCCGGCGGCCTGGAGGATCAGCATGATTTCTAATTCGTTCAAGCTAAGCCCCTACCCCATCCCCAGTTTACAGCCCCATGTACCCAACAATTACACGTGGAGAAACGTGGACCTGACACCAAGCTTAGACCACTATGTAATCTGACGCTTCCCTGATTCCCCAGGTTCATCACTAAGCCAAGACGGAGTCGAAAGCTCACCAATCGCACATTTGTCAGCAATCCCGAATGCCGAGTGCCATTTTGTAATCATATCATGACGCACGGGGCAGCGATATCTGTAGAATTTAGTTGATGGGAACAACAGGATATCGGGATTAAGTGTTTAAAAACAGGCCAAGTTCGCTTTTCTTCAGTCCACTTTTCTTCAAGAATTAACCAAACATTGTCTCATCACTTGCCTTCCAAATTGCGTCAATACTATCCATCACAATGTCTCTCAAGCCGATCATTCTATATGGCCACGGACCCGGCCCCAACCCCTGGAAGGTGATAATGGTTCTCAAAGAGCTTGGAATTCCTTACGTCAGTAAAACGGTCGAATGGTCCGAGATCAAAAAGGAGCCGTACGTGTCGGTCAACCCCAACGGCCGCATCCCAGCTATTGAAGATCCCAATACCGGTATCACTCTGTGGGAGTCCGGCGCTATTCTGGAGTACTTGGTGGAGACATACGATAAGGACCACAAGATCAGCTTTGCCGCCAGCTCCCAGGACTATTTCCTCGCCAAACAATGGCTACACTTCCAGATGTCTGGTCAGGGTCCCTACTTCGGTCAGGCTGTCTGGTTCACCCGTTATCACCCGGAGAAGATCCAGAGTGCCCAGGATCGCTACGTGAATGAGATTCGTCGCGTCACTGGTGTACTTGACCGTGAGTTAGCCGATAAGGAATACTTGGTGGGCGGGAAGTTCAGCTTTGTCGACCTCGCTTTTATTCCATGGTACCGGGTTGCTGCCATGTTCGATATCGACCAGGAGAAGGACTTCCCGAACGTGGACGCATGGTTGAAGCGCCAAAAGGCTCGTTCCGCTATTGCACAGGCCATGAAGGAATGCGACGAGATCATTGCAGCTGCTCAAGGGTCCAAGTGATTAGACTGCCTAGGTCTGGAAACGGGAATTCCTCAAGAAATTATGGATAGAGAATGATGTAGAATGAAATCAACGTATTCATAATATTCAAGCGAGAACTTCCACTCTAGGATTCAAGCAGTAGAAGATATTAGAAAGGATGAAGATCCAGGTTGATGCTCTGAATGGAACGCTAGTCTTGAAATAGACTAGGCGGTCAAAGCCGGTCTTGGCGAAACCGCGAGTTTTCCGTGTCGCGACATCCACCTCTCTTCCCCATTGATCCAGCACCCGGTCCAATCATCCCCTTTCGCCTGATTTCACATCGGATTGGGCCCTCTGCTATCCCCTCCAATCCCTTCGGCTCGTCATTTGTCATTATATCGCGTCAGTTGCTGCATTGTGCACCTACCTGCGCTTGACAAGGAGTCGATCTTCTGTCGCCCGCGACAGCTGCTTTCTTTGCTTAACTCATCATGGACGATCTTTCAATCAACCCTGCCGCCGCGTCGGAGAATTTCCAGTCTGTGACTGGATCAGAGGCTGCTGCAGAGCTATCTCACGCCGCCAGTGGCTCCGGTAATTCGCCCCTCCCCAGCCCTCCCTAAAATGATCTTGATGGCTCACTAGATAACAGAGGCGCAATCGCGCCAAGAGTCGCCTGAGAAGAAGGCTGAGAACCTCGTCGCATCTGATAACCCTCTCGATGCTCCGGCTTCTCCCAAACCCCAGAATGGCGATGCTGAGCCAGAAGATGAGGAGATGGGTGGCACCGACGCCAAGCGCGATACTGAGGGCTTAGAGGATGCTGCAGGAGAGTCGCAGCCCCCCGCCGATGCCACCGAGGGTCTTGAAGATGCCGTGGGTGAGGACCAACCCGTACCCACCAAGTCATCCTTAGAAGCCTCGGCCCGGGACCACCTTGCCGTACAAACTCACGCTATCATTCTTCCCAGCTATGCTAGCTGGTTTGATATGAACACCATCAACAATATCGAGAAGAAGGCCCTTGCAGAGTTCTTCAACGGTCGGAACCGCAGCAAGACTCCGGCTACATACAAGGACTACCGTGATTTCATGATCAACACCTACCGATTGAACCCCATCGAATACTTGACTGTGACTGCTTGCCGTCGCAACCTTGCTGGTGATGTCTGTGCGATTATGCGTATTCACTCGTTCCTGGAGCAGTGGGGCTTGATCAATTACCAGGTACGAACTTCTAAATCGCGATGTTTCCTCATTTGGGCCCACTAACAAACCCTTCAAGGTTGACCCTCAAACTCGACCATCCAACATTGGCCCACCATTTACCGGCCACTTCCGCGTTATTGCAGACACCCCTCGTGGCTTGCAGCCCTTCCAGCCCGGCCCGCAACCCTCCGTCTCTTCTGGCAAGCCTCTCGCGGCAACTGAGCGTGCTGCTTCTGCTACTCCTGCAATCAAGGCTGATCTGAGTCTCGATTTGCGCCGTAATTTCTACGATAGTAAGGGCAAGGACGCCACCCCATTCTCAGACAAGGAGAAGCAAACCAACGGCGACACGAACGGAGCCGAGACACAAGAGCCCCGGAAGAAGTGCCACTGCTTTTCCTGCGGTATTGACTGCACACGGCTTCGATTCCATTATGCCAAGGCGGCCCCGACCTCAGCTAATGCCAATACCCCGAATGCAAAATATGATATGTGCCCTAACTGCTTCCTTGAAGGCCGCATGCCTTCCAGCCATAATGCCTCAGACTTTGTCAAGCTGGAGGATAAAGCACACTCTCATGTGCCTGATAAGGATGCGCCCTGGACGGACTCTGAGCTGCTTTTGCTTCTGGAAGGCCTGGAGAGCTTTGATGATAACTGGGAGCAGATCGCCAACCACGTTGGTACTCGGACGTCGGAGGAGTGTGTGATGAAGTTCTTGCAGCTGGACATCGAGGACAAGTACCTTGAAGACTTGCCTGAGCTTCGCTCCGGTCCTGGTCGGGAGCCAATTAGTGCCACAGAGAACCCTGTGCTTTCCGTGGTTGCATTCCTGGCCCAGATGGCGGAGCCCACAGTGGCTGCTGCTGCCGCCGGCCGCACCATCGAGGAGATCCGCAAGGAGCTGCGCAGCCAGCTTGAGAAGGGAGACGGCAAGGGCAAGGAGTCAGTAAAGGCCGAGGACTCGATGGATGTAGATCCCGTTCGCCAAGTCGAGCAGGCTGAGAAGCCTAAGGAGTCGCTTGCCACCGTTGCTCTAGCTGCCTCTGCTGCTCGCGCTAGCGCCCTTGCTTCACATGAAGAGCGTGAAATGACTCGGTTGGTTGGGGCCGCGGTCAACGTGACTTTGCAAAAGTTCGAGATCAAGTTGCAACAGTTCAACGAGATGGAGGAGATCATTGAGGTCGAGCGTCGGGAGCTGGAGCAGGCACGTCAACAGCTCTTCCTGGACCGCATGGCTTTCAAGAAACGTGTCAAGGAGGCCCAGGATGCTTTGCAGGCCGTCAGTCTGCAGGGTCCCAACGAGCACACTAACACTATGCTCGCGAGTGCTGCCACTGCTGGTATTGGCAACCACTACAACTTCCAGCCTGTTGGTGGAGACGCTCGGGCTGGAGCTCAGCCTTTGAGCGCTGAGACTGGTGCTGATTTCAAAACCCTTGACCTGTAACTTCTTAATGCATGTACGATATTCCGTGTGCGGAGAAGAGAGACAGAGAGGGCACTTTGGTGTTTATGAATATTTGAGATTTTGGCTAGGAAAAGGCGCAGTTTCTATTATCTGCTGGAGTTTGAGTTGATTTGCCCTGCAAGACCTGATTGATGAGTTTAGGTTTTACTATTTTTTTTTTTTCAAGGAGATGGATCCAGGGGGCTAAGGGTCTTTTAACCTATTTTCTTGAATGTTTATTTTTTTCTCTCTAATCATATGTTCGTGATGGTGCCTATGCCCTTTACGTAGGATTTGGTTGTAAAAGTTTTTGTTCAATTGGGGTATATATACATTAGGTCTATTCTCTGATGTCTTCAATGCGAGAGTATCAGGATGGTTATTCTGCACTTCCATAGCGCGGCACCACAATGGGACGACTGGGTTCATCCACATCCATGCGGTCCTCACTCATTTCGTTCGGATCTTCATCGTCCTTTGTTGCGCCGACTCCAGCATCCTCGGCTGAGTCGTCAATGGTGATGACATCGGGGACTTTCTTTTTTCGTGGTCCTTCAATTTCCTCTTCCGATATCTTTTCCTCATACATAGCCCAGCGTCTTTTCCGGCGGTTCTCATCTAACTCGTCCTCGAGATCCTGAGTGCCATCCCCGTACACTTCCCATTCACTGCAGTAGATAGTCCGGTCGCGCCAGTCGTGGTCGCGCGGGTTGTAGTTTTCTGTTGACGTCCACTCGTTTAGAGATCTGTGGACAAGTATGTCATTTTCATTCTTGTTTTCCGGAATGAGAGGAACTTTGAAACGAGATGGTACGGGCTCATCTAATAAATGCCATAGGTTGCTTTCTTCGCGGCGACTCATTTCTAGGTCGAGGATATTTGCATCATCTTCTTCGGGGTCCAGAGGTATATTGTCCCGTTCGGTCCCGGGGGGTAATGAAGACGGGTCTGAAGCTGGTTCGGACACCACGGAATCTGATTCAGACTGATCGTCATTCTCTTCCGATTCACTTGAGATGTTATCTTGATCGGATTCAGAGTCGGAGTTTTCATCTTTCTGGAGAATCTCATGGGCCTCGTCGTAGCTAATAACCCGAGGCCCCTCGCCATCCACATTGTCTGTGATAGCCAGACGGTTTCGACGCGCGACATCAACAAAGAAACCAGCTCGGCCGTGTTTCATGTTCAACACGTCAAGGGCAGCTCGCACATCTCTCGTTCGAATAAACCTTCCTCGGTCTCTACCCATTGCGCGCAGACCATGTAGCCGTGACATTGCAAAGAATATAGCGGACTGAACCAAGCGACGCGTAATACTCATTGTTAAAGCATAGAAATCCATGAGTGCTTCACCATGCAGAGAGGGAGACTCTGATTTTGATTGAACGATGTGACTCCAACAATCCTCCGACCTTGACCCGCCGAAATTCATGAAGAACGTTGTAGAGAGATTGATCCAGCCTGGAACGTGCAACAAATTTGCAGCGAGATCAATTCTGCCTCGCAACGGAGGATTGACCTCTTCTGCAACAAGTTTCCAGGCCTGCTCGTGGGCAATAAGCGAATTCGCATCATAAGTTGCTCGATGAGCCAGCTCCAGATCGAGATCCTCTTTCATTACCAGTGCTTGCGCATATTTATCAAGCTCGACACAGCATTCCTTGCTGACTTCCATGGCAGCGGGAACGTCACCCATAAGTATTGTCTCGGGGGTTTCCTCCCATTTATGTTCTTCCAAGCCACGGTGAATTGATTGGAGGTAGTCCATAACTTCCAATTCTGACTTGCTCCCGAGCATAGTGGCGATCTGTTGGATCCCAGTCTTGCCCTTCCTGTCGAGGAGTCTGAAGAGCAGTGTTTTTTCTGCCGAGGTCCAGATCACCGAACCATGCTGGGTAATCGAAAATGTGTTGTCACCTTCGATCAATTTGATTGCTGGTGTATCGCTCTCGGTTTCCTTTAAAAGTGTGATATATTGGGCTAAGGAATTTCCCTTCAAGTCCGCGAGAAGTGCATCGTGTTTCTCCCATCGGTTTTGTGAGGATTTCGGTTCATCTTCGCTTCCCCCCTCCCGCTCGGTTCCATAGCCTGCATGTTCTTGAGAAAGATCGCGCTCTTCTGAGAGTGGAAACTTAAGGTCAAAGGATTCGAATCGGGAAGTAGAGCGCCGCTGCTGCCGCCCGCGATTGGACTCGATAGAGAAATCAGAGTCGTCGGAGTTGTCGGGTTCGAAGGAAGAGACGCTGCTCATCGTGGGAGACGCGCAAACTTGCAGCGCAGAGTGAACTGGAGACGGAACATCACAGCCACGTCTGCGAGATCACTAAGTCGTCCAGTGGTGAACGAAGAGAAGCATAGGGGAAATAGATGCATAAAAAATTGTAAGTTGAAGCTTCCACCAGTACGTTATCGATAAGACTGTTTGCACTGTTTGTGAGACTTTTGTCACAAGCATCAACTTCACCACTTTCTTTCCTCCTGTATGGAGTACATTCGCAGATTTGGGTTACTTTCGATTTCGAGGTCGTGGAAAAGGCCACCAAGAAGACATGTGGTACAGTGTGGCTGGCGCAATGTGCGATTCAACGCTACTCTTCCTCAGCTGTCCGGCTCAAGTATCGTTCTCCGTGATTACCAGGAGGAAAGCATCCAGTCAGTGCTTAAGTACCTAGGCGAGGGCCACCGACGTCTTGGAATATCGCTAGCTACTGGTGCAGGAAAAACGGTTGGTTGGGATATTTGCCCCTGTCTGTTCCCCCTTCGAAGAACCATACTGATCATTTCCCCATAGGTCATATTCACGCAACTCATTGATCGAGTCCCGTCACGCGATGCGAAAGCAACGAAGACTATGATCATTGTCCACCGACGCGAATTGGTCGAACAAGCAGCGAAGCACTGTCGACTTGCCTATCCAGACAAAATCGTGGAAATCGAGATGGCACAGAATGTAGCCACCGGACATGGCGACATCATCATCGCGTCTGTACAAACTCTCTCCCGAGGGCGCATCAACAAATTCGATCCGAGCAATTTTAAACTCATTCTGGTGGATGAGGCACATCATATTGTGGCGCGATCATATCGTGAAGTTCTAGGTTATTTTGGACTGAATGAACCTAACCCCGATGCCCCGGTGCTTGTTGGAGTCTCTGCGACCTTTGCACGATTTGACGGGCTCAAACTCGGGGCCGCCATTGACCACATTGTCTACCACAAAGACTACGTTGACATGATCGGTGACAATTGGTTGGCAAATGCGGTTTTCACTACGGTCAAGTCGCAAGCGAATCTGTCAAACGTCAAAAAAGACAAGTTTGGCGACTTTGCTCTCGGCTCGCTTTCACAAGCGGTCAATACTGCCAATACCAATAATATCACGGTCCGGGCATGGATGGCTAATTCCCAGGACCGGAAATCTACTCTGGTTTTCTGTGTGGATGTCGAACATGCCCGACAGCTTACTGCGACATTCCGTGAGCACGGCGTTGATGCTCGCTACATCACAGCCACCACGCACAAAAATACCCGATCGGAGCAACTCGAAGCCTTTAGGAAGCAAGAATATCCGGTCCTCTTGAATTGTGGTTTATTCACGGAGGGCACTGATATTCCAAACATTGATTGTGTGCTCCTGGCGCGACCGACCAGATCAAGAAACCTGCTCATTCAAATGATTGGGCGTGGGTTGCGTCTGTTTCCTGGAAAGAAGGATTGCCACATTATCGACATGGTGGCGTCTTTGGAAACCGGGGTTCTCTCAACCCCAACACTCTTTGGTCTCCATCCCGATGAGGTCCTGGAAAAGTCCAGCGTGA
Organism: Penicillium sp. IBT 16267x; assembly: GCA_028828865.1. Classification (NCBI taxonomy): domain Eukaryota; kingdom Fungi; phylum Ascomycota; class Eurotiomycetes; order Eurotiales; family Aspergillaceae; genus Penicillium; species Penicillium sp. IBT 16267x. The sequence continues at coordinate 1,054,208 of JAQJZQ010000008.1, read as the reverse complement.
AAGATATCCAAAAAGGCAACCATGAGGAAAGCAATCCAGGACTACCAACAGCTCCCCAAGGTGATCCGGATGAAAACGTCAACCTTAAATTCACCAAATACGATAGTGTCTACGATCTTTTGGAAGACACACAGTCCGAGCGACATATCAGGTCTCTGAGCCAAAATTCCTGGGTTCGGGTGGATGACACGAAGTATTTACTATCGGAATCGTCTGGGTGGTTGACCATCGAGCACGAGAATGAAATGTTTGTGGTACGCCACGTCATGAAATTCAACGATCCAACGACCGAGGCCCTTCAATTTACCCGGCCGCGGCTGATTGCCTCTGGGCCGGACTTGGAAACTGCTGTCCGCGCAGCAGACACATACGCTAGCAGCAAGTTTGAAAAGCGATATATCTCATCCCGTCAACCCTGGCGACAGAGCCCCGCCACCGCGGCTCAGATCGCAATGCTGAACCAAGCCCGGATCCGAGATGGCAACTTGAAAACTGGAGATTTGACACGGGGTCAAGCCACTGATATTATCACCAAGCTGAAGTTTGGGGGCAAGAAACGATTCAAAGGAATTGCGGTCAAGCAACGGAAGCTGCAACGGAAGGAAAACGAGCTGGATGAGTTACGACGGAGAACCAATGTCAAGGTTGGGCCGCTAGAAGGCTGATTATGACATCTACGGTGTAAAACGGCGGATCTCTCGGCTTTCTGCCTCCCCTTTCACACTTTTTTTTTGTAAAGTACTAGGGGATTACTATAGAAACCAACCCCGTTATAACCTGTGGGATGAATGTGTCGTCTGTCACAGTTGCGGTCACGAAGAAAGCAGAGACCCTTAGGTCATATATTTAAGTCAAGTAGATCATCCGGAAAGCAGGAGCACCTGTGATCGCACCATCGTCATGAATATTCTTTTATCTCTATCCGCGAAACCCTTAGATCTACGATGTCATGATACTCCTTGAAACCCGTCTCCACTTGTCAGCACGGCGATTCCCTTGATTTGTAATGCTCACATATCTTGGCATATCCCTCAACTTCAACCACATATCACATACAATGGTACCGACTGATCTGCGCGTCTGCGTGAATTGCAAATCGCGCAAGAAGAAATGTGATAAAGTGCGGCCCAGGTGTGGCTATTGCACCCAGTGAGTCTTCTCCTGCCCCCGCCTCGGTACACTAAATAACGAGATCAAAGGAAAAAACTTGACTGTTCGTATCAATCAGTTGATGCCAAACACTTGTTTGCCCATACAGGGCCTTTCTTGGCGACTCCTAGTCCCATCATTCGTGCCTCTTTGCTTCTCTCAACCACCTTCTCGGATGTGTTATCATCAGAGTCGACAACCGTCGACTCAACTATATACCTGCAGACTCTGCAGATTATACGAGCGACAGGTCAATTTGTGGATGAGATCACCGCGAGATATTTCCGTGGCATATATTCATTTATTCCGATCATCTCGCGTTCCCATTTCCATGATCAGCTTGTCAAATTTGGAGCACCACCTCCCGCTAGCTTCTCGATTTTGTTGCTGAGCATGTGCCTGATCACCTACCATCCAGAGCTGGTGCAACAGGTTCCCGAGCCTATTGACATGACAACTCTTTACGTAACGACCAAAGCACTCTTTGCCGAGGTGCAGGCATTTTCTCCACCATCGTTACATCTCATTCAGGCAAATACAATTATTGCTGCATATGAGTATGCGACCGGTAAATTCTATGAAGCGTTTACAACCATTGGCTGCTGCGCCAGAATGGGCTACGTATCTCGTCTACATCTTGCAAGCGTAGACTCAAGAATGGACCGCAATACCTATCTACAAGCAGAAGAGGAAGGGAATACATGGTGGGGAATTGTCGCCTGTGAAAGGTATGAGAACAGTTCAATCCAATCTCGTTTATCTGCATAAAACTCATTCCCATAGGACATTCTACTGCGAGATAGCCGATTCCCAACTGCCTTTTGCAATACACGTCCCTTCCAGAGAGGCTCGACTCCCAACGGAACCAACGTTAGAGTCTACTACAGGATTTAACTCGACATCTTCTCTGAAAGGAGTTACCACAGCCGAAACGACAGGCGGCTTTGCATGCATAGCACAAGCAGCATGGCTTCTGGATGAAGTCTTCAAAGCAATGGAGGTAACAGATCTCGATGCAAGATTAACCCACCTTGACGGGCTTGATCATGCCCTTCGTACCGTTCTGGCTGTGGTCATGGATCAAGACCAGGGGTCCTGGGGCTCATTTTGCGCTGCCAACGCGATGATTATTAGGTACAACCCTTGACCTCAAGTCATCTGCTTGACTAAAGAACAATAGGGCTCTCTTTATTTTACATGGGGAGATCTTGCACCAAATAGCACACATGAGTGTCTGTAAGCGCAAATCTCCTGAGCAATGGCTGAAGAGTTCACATGCTGCCCTAGATTCGATCACGAAGATGGTGCAGGATATTGTAATGACGCACAATGAGGTTTCTTTTCCCGATTTGGACAGGTTGCCACCAAGTTGTGCATTTATGATTCGTGCTGCACTTCGGTATATAGATAGCCTTGGAATTGATGGGAATCAATGGGACCGTGCTAGGACTAGAGAGCAGCTTCAGATGGCCCGGGAGAAGTTTGATCACCGTTGGAATGTTGTATCTAACATGATTGGTTAGTACTTAGGTGAGTCATCGAATGGCTGGGATATGGACTATAATAATGGAGACAGTTCCGAAATATATGCAACAAGAGAATAAGAGGATGTAGGAAGTTAAAATGAAAAATGGTCCCCTAGATGATTAAAACACACTTCCCAAACCCATCAAGACAAACCATAGAAAATCCGGCGATACCAATACTCCAATGCCTTAACCTCCGCCTCATCGTGTTCCAACTCCTCTTTCATCTCACGAGCCCGCCGAATCATCTCACGAATCCAAAGGTCCCGCGAACAACTTCTTCCACCCCTCGTTCTACGCTCCTCATAATCGGCGTGCAAACTTGCGATCGCGTCGGTGAACGCTTTGAACCTCAGAGTATTGATTTCCAGGTAGTCACGTTTCAGCACAAGTTTCTTTTCCAGCTCATGAAGCTGTTGTTCATATTCAGGGGATCTGTAGTGATTTTCATAGCCTTTACGCTGATGCTGGATCATGGTATAAGACGTAAGTAAATTTCCTCGGTCTTATAAAAGTGTTGGCGGAATATGGAAACTTACTTTGAATACTAGTTGATTAGGAATATCACCCTCAGCCTTGCGCCTGTTGCCAAGCTGTTTGATACGAGGGTGAGACGATTCGGCTGTGTGTGCTGCAAGGGCGACCTCCATGTCCTGGAGAGATAGGTCAGTGGTATTACTCTGATGACTGCCATGCTAGGGTATAGAACTGACCAGATCCATCATATGGGAACCCATTGCCTGGTGATTGGGAAACATGATAGTATGGCGCGTTTACTAAGAAGCCTCGAGGATGTAGAGGGTCGGATGTAATTAAGAAGGATGCGAAGCAAAGGAACCCTGGAGGATCTGAGGAAGGCATCGATTACTGAAAGAGGCGAAACAAAGCAAGCATGGAAAGAATACATAGTAAGTACATGGAAACTGCTACAGGGAGCCTTGATTGTGATGTTATGCTAAGAATAATGACTATTATGCATCTACAAGTGACAGTTCCCAGCATAAACAAAGTTACATAAGACCGGCGGTACCTGACATAGCTTAGTAATGTACCACGTGATGAGCATAAGTCACGTAGCGGGGTAGAGCATAAGCAAATCTTGCGAATAAAACCCCGCTATCCCAGTTTCTACACCTCACATCTCGATTTTACTTTACTCTCACACATATCACCGATACCGCCACCATGTCCTCCCTCAAGGAACAGTTCGAAGAGGCCGCCAAGGATGTCAACAACCTCAAGGCTAAGCCGTCAAACGAGGAGCTGTTGAAGGTAAGCTGACCCCCGCTACGCCCTTGATTCTCGATACTGTATTGACTGGTCATCAGCTTTACGGACTCTACAAGCAAGCTACCGTGGGTGACGTCAACACAGACCGACCTGGAGCTATGAACTTCAAGGTAATACTCCCATTTTCCAAGTTCATCAAGACTCTCCACTAATACCAACGTTCACATTTTAGGAGAAGTACAAGTGGGATGCATGGAAGGAGCTGGAGGGAACATCACAGGAGGAGGCCCAGGAGCAATATATCAAGCTCGTTGACGAGCTGAAGGCCAAGCTTGGATTTTAAGTGGAAGAAGGGCAGTGTTAGCTCATAGACGTTACTTTACTTCGAATGGACGTTACTTTACTTGGAATGGAACTAGTCCATAGGTTACTAGTACAAGAACTCTTATTACAGAACTACAGGATCAACGTAAGAATGGAAAGCTCGATTGAGAAATCTGAACAGCATGAAATGTATATTTTTGTCCTCATCAACAACTATGAAATTCATTAAACAAAGTCATAAACTCCATAAAAAGACAGTATAATCCCGTCTTAAATGACTTAGATGTCATCCTCGTCAGAGAAGACCTCCTCACCACGCTTACGGCGAGCAGCACGCTCCTTCTTCTTCTTGCGGAGCTCAGAGCCTGGGAGATAATAATGTTAGTAAATCTATTCTTGAGTGTAGTCCCCAGGGTATTGTGGAAGGATAGTAAAAAAACTCACCAGTAAGCTTCTTCTTCTTCTCAGTAACAATCTTGTTACCCATAGCATCGAACTTGTCCTCCTCGTCGTCACCCTTGGCGTCAAGACGGGGGCCGGAACCCTGACCCTGGACCCAGTTGTGGCCGGAGGGCTGCATGAGACCGTCGTTGACGGCCCAGACTTCCTCAGTCAGGTTCTCAGTGAACTCACGGGAGTGAGTAATGATGATAACACCACCCTCGAAGGACTTGATGGCCTTGGACAGAGCACCAAGGGAGTCACGGTCCAGGTAGTTAGTAGGCTCATCCAGGACGATGACGTGGGGACGCTGCCAAGAGCAAGCGGCCAGGACGACCTTAACACGCTGTCCACCGGACAATCCGCGCATCTGGGAGTGGGAAACCAGCTCGTTGTCGAGACCGAAGTTGGCGCAGTGCTGCTCAATCTCCTTACGGACAAGGGGACGGAACTGACCGGAGGCGAGGGCCTCCTTCTGATCAACCTCAGCGACCTGCTTGGAGTGAGACTCCATGATCTCGGAACGGGGCAACCAGGTGTTGTCAGCGGACATCATAGGAGTCCACTTCTCGGACTTCATGCCGATGTTGTCACCCAGAGACCAAGAGATCTCGTACTCGTAGGTGTTCTTGAACTTGCGACGAGAGTGGATACCAATGACACGACGGAGGGTACCCTCGACCTTGTAGATCTTGTCCATAGCCTTCTCGTCCTGCTCGGTAACGATCTTGTTGGCACGGTCCATGGTCTCACGGTCCTCACCGGTCTGGAAACGCCACTGAATGTACTCGGAGGGGGTAGAGCCGAGGTGGTTATCGATGTGAGCGAAAGCGTGCTGCTTAATGTAGGCAATACGGATGTTCTCGTGCTGGTAGACGTCACCGGAGGTGGGGATCAGCTCACCAGTCAGGACGTTGACGAGGGTGGACTTTCCGGCACCGTTGGGACCGATGACGGCAATACGGGAACCCAGGGAGACCTGGAAAGTGACGTCCCGAATCTGGGGCTTGGGGGTGTTGGGGTACTGGAAGGACATGTTGGAGACACGGATGATGGCCTTGGACTTGGTCTTGACACCCTCAAGGAAACCGGGCTCGGGGAACTTGAACTCCATGTCGGAGGCAGACAGCTCGTAGTAGGAGCGAGCGGAGGGAACGCGCTTGACGAACTCGCTCAGGGTACCGCGGTAACGCTTAAGCTTGAAGCGCTCGTAGTGGATAACGTGTTGGATGACGTGGTCCAAGAAGCGGGAGTCGTGGGACACCATGATGGAGGTGCAAGGGGAGCTCTTGAGGTAGTTCTCGAGCCACTCAACGTTCTTGACGTCCAAGTGGTTGGTGGGCTCATCGAGCAGCAGAATATCGGGGTTCTCGAAGACGGCACGGCACAGAGCGAGCTTCATCTTCCAACCACCGGAGAGGGCAGTGATGAGACCATCGAGCTGGGACTCCTGGAAGCCGAACTCGTTGACCAGCTTGTCCTTAACCTCAGCCTCAACGGGGTTCAGGCCAACCTCAACAAGCTTCTTGAGGGTCCAGCCAAGGACAGTCTGCTCAGTATCGGCGGAATCCAAGTCGTGCTCGACGTAGACGGTCTTGACCTCGGACTTCTTGGGGAAACCCTCGAGCTGCTCGTTGTTGATAGCACGCATGAGGGTGGTCTTTCCGGAACCGTTAGGACCCAGGAGACCGTAACGCTGACCACGCTTGAGACGCAGGTGAGTCTGGTTCAGCAAAATCTTGGCACCGTAGGCCAGGGAGAAAGTGCAGTTGCAGAGATCGACACCCTCCTCCTCATCGGAGGGAACCTCGTCAGCGGCAGCGGCCTCGGGGGAAGCACGCTTGCGCAGGGTCTCGGCAACGGACTGGGCGCCCTCCTCACCGGTGATGGCGACGATGTAAGGGAGGGCGTTCTGGGTCCAGATGGTGGCATCGGAGTCCTTCTCGTCGACGAGCTGACCAGCGATGGCAGCAACGTAGTTGATGATGGTCTCGCAGGTAGGGATGCGGTCAGCGTACTTGGCCTGCAGAATATCCTTGAGAATGGCAGAGACGGTGGAGATGTCACCGGCGGTGGAGATCTCGGGAATCTTGCCATCCTTGATCCCACCAACACGGGAGAGGGTGTCCAGAGCCTGGCGGGTCTTCTCACGGGCCTCGGGGTCGGCGAGGGTCTCGTAGTTCTTGTTCAGGCCGGGCAACATCTTGGGCAAGAAAGGAGCGACAATCTGGGGGTCCTCGACAAGCTTACACATGTTGTCGACAATGACGGCAGACTTACGCTTGATGGCAGTCTCACGCTCGACAAGACCACGGTCAAGCAGGGGAACCATGATAGCGAGGGTGGGGCCAGTGACATCGGAAACGAAAGTGGTGGCACCGAGCAAGTGAACGGTCTCGGGGACGTTCTCGGGCTTGGAGATACACTTGATGAGCTCAGGAATGAAGCGCTCAATATCCTTGTTGACAATGAGACCGCAGACCTTCTCCATGGTGGTGTAGGCGGCCTTCTTGATGTCACTCTTGGTGTCCCACATGGCCTCGGAGATAACGGGGATCAGGCGGGGAACCTGGTAGGAGAGCTGAGCGGGGGAGGACTCAACGAGGAGCTCCAGGCAGTTGAGAGCACACATCTTCTCCTGCCACTTCTGGGCGTTCTGGATGGACTCAAGGAGAGCGGGGACAATGGCCTTGACGGCGTTACCGTTGATGGCCTGAACGATAGCGGCAGCGGTGCTCTGGGCGGCGTCCTTGACGGAGGTAATCTTGTCACCAACGGCGGCAAGAACGGGGCCAAGGAGAGCAGCAAGGTGAGGCTCGACACCGGGAGAGATGGTGGCGTGGGAGGCAATGGCCCGGATGCCCTCGAGGGCACGCTCACGGGCAGTGGCATCCTTCTTGTTGGCAAGCTGCTTCACGAAGGTCTCAGCGGCCTTGGCGGGCAGAGTCTGCTCGGGAATGGGACCGCTGAAGAGACTGGCGAGGTTGTTGGCGGCGGCGTTGACCTCATCGGCGGAGGTGGAGATGTTGAGGTTCTTGATCAAGTCCTCGAGGACGGCCACGGACTGGGCGACCTCCTTGCCGGCGGAGGCGGCAGGGACCTTGGAAACATCGACGGCAGGCATTTTGGAGGAAATTTTGGCGGTGGAGGAGGAAGGGGGAAAAAAGGCGAGATTAAGATAACGAAAAGAAAGACTTTTCTATGGGTATCACGATATCGATGGCCCAAGCCGTGTCAACTGTTCAGGACACAGCAACGCTCTGTTCAAAGATTGAGCGAAGGATGAGAATTTTCTATCTGTCTATGCAGAGAGAAAAAAAGAAAACAAAGAGGGCAGACCTCAAAAAAACAGATGAGGAGGAAGTGGGAAGAAGGAGGGGCGGGTTCAAGGGGGGGCAAGATTATTTATCGTGTGGCCCTTTCGCCGCCCAAGGTGTGAATCGAAAATTTTTTTTGTTCCCAGCGAAACTAAACCTGTTTTGAGTTTAGTTCAATACTGTCTGGCTCCCGATTGGCTAATGGCTAGTGTGTGCCCGAATCCCTCTTGTGTGATTGGTTCCGGAGCGGTTGGGGAATGAAAAAATCGGTTTGAGGAAGGAGGGGTGTTGCTCTTAGATAGGGCTTCTCTATCTCTCCTCGTAACTACAGTCAGAGTAAACGTGTATACTATTTTCTATGATTTTGGGGTCGTTTTTTGATTCTATTTTTATTATTCTGACTACTTCTTTTTATTGAATTTTTGCTTTTATTTTTTTTCCGCGGCTATCAGAGGCTCGAGGCCTGCACATGCACCATAGCCTAGTCCACTCTAGGGGGTCAGTCCGGGGCATGAAACACTGTTCTTCTCTGGTATAAGCCCTCCTATGCATAGCATCTGGACTTGTGGGTAGCGCAGGGCTGCCGCTGCCAAATTCTGTTGTTCGCCACTTTCATGACCCGGTGGCGTAGGCTATGTTCGGTATATCCAATCAAGGGTTCCGACATCGAAACCGATTAGAAAAGAGTATACTCTAATTTTTCTTATGATCCCGAATTTCTCTATTTTTTAGAATTTACTAGCAACCATATCTTTGCCGTGTCTTCCGTTTTTGTCCGTTCAAATCGTATTATGTGTTCTGGAATCTGACGGTGGCTCAGCGGCTGAACCCCTTGGGTTAACGTAGACATGCTGCAAAGGTATCGTAAGCGTGGACAAAGCAAAAAGAACCTGTATTCTAAGAATAATTTAATGTTAGATTATTCTATCTCTTGTAGGAGGATCTGCTTAGATCCAACCTTGAATATCTCAGGGGTAGAATTCTTTAATATAAATGATTTTCCTTTCCTTTTCATTTGCGCAGAGTGATAGATTGTACTGAACGAGTAGATATAGGACCTTGTCTTGGTAGTATACGATGTAGTAGACACCGCTTTTGCACTCACCGCTCCATAAATCTCTTATCGTTTATCGATTGCATGTGTAACCTTAGATTTGATATCCATTTTCCCTTATTTCCCTTATTTCCATATACTCTCTCAGTATACCTTGGAAACGAAAATTCCTGCGAGCTAAGCCACCATACTTATCGCCTTGGAACATCTCTTATCCCCCGCGAAAACCGGCGAAAACCGATCGGGTCGGCCAGTGGGTCTTGAAGAACTTTACTTTTAGTCTTTCTATAGAACAATGTGCCTATAACCCGAATTGAGACTTCCGTTTCTCTAGTCTCCGACTCTGCCGCCTTTTTTCCGTCCAACTTTACCCTTGCACCCGGATCAAGGCATGCGATCCCCAAAAAAAGAGTTCGCGTTATGATTTGCCAATAACCTTTTTTTATTCTATTTTTATTATGCGCCCCTTTCTCTATATCTCTCGGCCCCTTCCTTTTCACTGACCTGGGGTAAAGTGGATGGGGCCGAGTCCCCACCCCTTTCTATACATTGCATGGGATGTGTCGAATCTGGGGTAGATCCACCGGAGGACAAGAATGGGTCTCTACATGCAGGAAATCCGCGCACCTTTGTTGATGGATCCGGGCCCCCTTTCTTGGTTAAGTCACTGCCCCTGTCAAGCCATCGTACCGTCAACGCCCCCTTTATTTTTCACTTGCCCTGACGCTCAGGCCTATCATCTGTTACGCCGTACATAATCTAGTCAAAGTGCCCTGGATCGACTAACCTATCATCGCAAGGTTCAGCGAAAAGGGGCAGGACTTATGGGAGCCTATCATACTGCTCATCTCCGAGGGGGCTATTCAGCTGTGAATGACCGCGGTTGTCTTAAATAATGATACCGCGGTAAGTAGCATACCGTTTCAAGTTTCAGCTGACATGTCCAGAGTAAACAAGCTTGTGCTTTTCATCGTGGCCAGATACGAAATAAATATCCAACTTGACTGCAGCCCTGCACCATTAGGCACTGCTGAGCTGGTGTTTAAATAGAGGAAAATTAACATTGACTATTGCCCCTGAGCTGGGCCTTCTATAAAGGATCTACGTAGACAAATCTCCAACCTTCGATTTATAAGTGCGGATAACATTCATCAAAATAACTCATGATCTATACGTTTCTAGTACACAGTACAGTTCAACAGAACAGTGCCAAAATGAAAGACTATTAGTATGTGGGATGCTCGACCGGATCTATCAACCGCCACCCAAACGCATACAAGAAAGTCCAAAAGTCCACAGCATCTGCCCAACCAACACCCCAGAATTCTATGTCCAGATCAGGAAGAACTAAGAGGAAAGAGAAAACAATCGAGGTATATACACAAGACCACCGCACCGGGTTCTGTGGAGATCGATGTCCCAAGCCCTGACACCTGGTCGAGTGGGATCACAACTCACTGAATCAAGGAACATGCACACGGAGGGAATGGGATGTCACCCCCAAGATTAGGGGAAACAAGTGGCACCAAGGCGTGATATAGCAGCAGGTACTCCTGGCGCACAGGACACCGGTAAGGCCCGTGACAAGGATTGCTGATATTGTCATTCCTGGGAAGTAGGGGAAAGAGGAATGAGACGATGAGGATGGCCATCCCGCATTGTGCTGTACAAAAAATAAACAAAACGCTCAAACTCCATTCCCAGATGCGCAACGCCGAAGTAAAATCGACAAGGTTAAAACATGATCAAAACTGGGGGTTTCTTTTTCTCATGGCTTCTTCTTGACGTGGCGACTTCCTGATTCAGAAGGAAGCTCCTCGCCATCAATGATGCGCCACAGACGACGCGGGGAAAAGTTATTGCCGAATAAGTAAATACCGACAAACCAGGCTGCCAGGAGGTTTGCAAGGTGATGGAGGAGGTATGCATAGGTGACTCCGTAGACCGCCGAATACATGGCAATCGCAAAGAAGATAATCGAGGTGACGTGTTTGAACCTGAGGACGATTAGTTTATAACAGAGCAGTAAGACAGGGTGAGGATGGACATACCGAGTAGTGATGCGTGGAATCATAGCGCCACTGGTCATGGTCTCAACTAGGAGGAGGAATGGCATGATAGACAGGACGTTGTGGTGGGAGGAGAAGGGCATGAACCAGTGCACCACAAGATTGTGGGCCCAGACCAGGAGAACCAGGACATTGATAGGCAGAATCCACAACATGAGAATGAGGATGGAGTGGGCGTAATTGCCGAAGTTGAGCTGGGAAGCGGATCTCTGCTGCAGAAGTTAGAACGCTGTATGCTGGCAATGAGGGGGTAGAAAAACAAACAGTTTCCTTGACGTGCCACTGAGCACGCACACACGTCGCAAGCTGCACAATACAGGCCACCATATAGGCAAACTGATAGGGGATGATCGTGGAGACGAGGATCAGCAATACTATAGTATGAATTACACGCCGTCGGGGCGTCGGGGCGCTGAAGATCGGGAGGGTTCTGTGAAAGTTTAGCCAGTTGACCAGTGAATACAACACGGAAAATACTCACCCTCGGTCTTCGCGTCGAATATAGCCCGACTTGCTGTTCACTGCCCCATACGCCAAAGAGAAGATGTTGACCAAGAAGAGAGCCACATAATTGACTAGTACACAGGCACCAACGCTGATGGCCCCAAATATCGGAACAAGGAACCAAAAGAAGGCATCCTGCGATCCCAAAAGGAGATCGTTTTTAGTGAAATCGGCCGGAGTTTCTGTAGAGTTGGTCCGCCAATGAAATGGGTCATCAGACTGGGGGAGGGCCTTAGAGGTGGCGAGGGAAGACGCCAAGAGTGACATCGCCACCAATAAGAGGGGAAGGGACGACCGCAAAGCTCGATCAAGTCCATCGTTGAAGGGAATGAAATAGCCCGTCTCATCGTAAACCTGGAATTGCTTGCGAAGTACGAGGGCTACCACCAGTAATGGGAATGCCGCAAAGATGGTGCGGTATCGCATCACGAGCTCACCCAGACTGCTCTTAATGTCCACCTGGAGCTCAAAGTCGACAGTCGACCCAGAGCTTGGGTCAGTCCACAGTTGGAATGACACGCCAGCCTGGGCTGCCTGATCGCGGAGCGGAGGTGGCATGAACGGGGCAGCACCGTGGAGATTGACATTCACGTGGTCGACATTCACGAAAAATTTGGATTCATGAGGATCCGCGATGGACTGCCTCAGAAGTGGAGCAAAGAGCTCATCCTTTTGAGGATGCCGTGTGATCTTGAGACGGTAGTCCAGCAGACTGGAGTACAAAGCCGGGATCTTGATCTCAGTGACCATGGGCCGATTAGCGGGAAGTCGCATTTTGATTCCCGCACCCAGTAGACTACCCAATCCCACCTTGGCGCGAATCATCGAGTCTGAGCTATCTGAAAACTCTGCGACCAGGAACCCTTGCGCAGGCACGCTGGCCTTGTCCACAACAGCCACAAACTGATGTTCTGCGAGACCCTCTAGATCATACTGGAGGTAGGAGAATGGCGGAACATGGTCATAAGCGTGCTTTGACGAAGGCGTAGAAGCAGGCAAATGAATCACATCATCTTGGGCACTCTTGCAAGCCAACCGGGTAGATCCCGCAGTGCCACCGGAGTATTCCATGTTCATAGAAAAGACGTACGAACGACCATTGTTCAAAGGAAATACACTGCAAAAGAGCACTTCGATGTTGCCCTGGGTACCAATGACCTGGTCAGTGAGAAGGGTAAACTTCTTGCCGGCAACACCTTGGGGTGGAATTGGCAGAAGGCGAACATCGGGGCCGTGTCGTTGGCCCACTTCACGTAGGATAAGCCGTTGGCCGAGGGCAAGAATGGTGTTTGCGTTGTCTTCGAGGGTTAAAAGGGTGTTGGGTTCTTTGTGGGCAAGCTTTCTCTCAGAAACGTCCTCCAAGCCTGTCAAGTACCACCGCTTGAGCTCTCGCATGCGCTCGGCTCGGGGTTTTGTTTGGGTTGGACGTCGGGCATCGATGATCTCAAAAAGCGATTTGATGATAGCTTTGCGGAATTGATCACACCAAGTGATAGACAGATGGTCGTTGCCGATCCACACATCAGGGATCGAGGATGTGAACACGGTGAATCCGTGTGTTTCCGGAACAAGAGACGATATACTGGTGTAATCAGACGGGACCACGGTGTCGCGCGAGCCACCCGCGATGGAAACCAAAGTGACGTGCCATAGCGGATTGTTGTTGGCCCATGTCTGCGAGTAAGCTTCGCGCCAGTAGTCGTTGATTTGTTTGTAGGTATGAACGATATCAGAGTCGAATGATACCGGGGGTCTTGCATGCGGTGCAGACATGGTGATGATCGTATTGATCGAGTTGGCCTGGTAGTTGGCCATCGTCAAGACAGTGCGGGCTACAATGCCACCCATAGAGTGTCCGATCAAGATAACCGCGCTGGGGTCCGGCAATCCGGGGTCCCGCCGAGTCCGTTGCGGATCATGGTAAAGAGAGAGGATATATGCAATCGCCTCATTCACGTACTCTGCCTGGTCCAACAAGGTCTGTCCGTGAAATGCGGCCATATCCTCATTGAAGTCAACCATGAAGAAATCCAAGCTCCGTGTACCGGCCGCATGTCGCTCCTCATCGTGCCGTACCACGTCGTAGTAATGCCGCGACGCCTCTGCGGCCAATGACCGAACCTGTCGGTAACTGCCCGCGTTTCCAGGAAGGAAGAGAACCGGTACACCGTTTAACTAGGAAGCAACAAAAATTAGCTTGAGTCCCTCCACCCTGTTGATAAGCACATCCTTACCCCGATGTTATCCTGAGTATATGGATCCACACCCTCCTCCCGATAGAGGAACAAATTATACTTGCTCGCGAACCGTGTATGTTCCGTATCAAATTCCACCATGCGAATAAATGTCGGGCTCATCATCGGTACTCCGCAACCATCCCCTCCAGTATGCCGACCGACGAACGAGCGAACAATTGACAGCAAGAACACGATGGCGAGGAAGGTCGTGCAGACCGTGAGAATAGAGGACGACCATGGACTACGCTGTTGGGATTGGCGCGCGCGACGGCCCTCGGGGGGAGGGAGCCTCCATCGGAAGCCGCGGAGAGCCCAATGGCATAGGTTTAGTATCGTTGGAAGGTTGAGATGAAGGCGTGCGCAACAGGCTCGAGTTCCGCGAGCGCGGAGTCGAGCTGCCGTTATCTCGGCGAAGATCAAAACTGGTGCCGTGACGGGCTATCTGCGACCGTGATTTATCGTTGGGGGTATCGATGGCATTGGAGCCATGATCGTCTGACCGAGCCGAGGAATCTTCTGTGTCGTCCGCGACAGGGGAGCCAGACGAACGTCTGTGCATTGGAGGAGGCGGAGTCGAGACTCATCCAGCACAGGGGGATTCGATCTTGGCACTCTGGAGCGCGACCACTGGTCGAACGAATTCAAGGAGGGGGGAGGAGGGAAGGGGCGCTGGAATGCGGACGGGGAGAGGGTAGGAGAGGTTCGAGTGTTTCCCGAGAACGGGTTTCGGGGGGTTAGAACGAAGAGATGGGGTTCCCGGCTTCGACTTGGCGTTTTGGTCCTGACATGCAAAAAAAAAAAGAAAGAAAGAAAATTTACAGAGGTTCTAGTAAATCTGTAACAAATCCTTTTTTTTTTGCCTTTTCTTTCTCTTCTGCTTCTTCCCTTACTTTACAGGATTGTCGGGGATTTGGAGGGAAAAAAAGGGTACCAAGGGGACAGGCACAAGAAACCGGTTGACAGCGGAAAGATAGGATCCTATGCTGTATCTATTTCTCTCCAGTGAAGAAGGAATAGATTTCCAAGAAAGTAGATAGGGTAGTTCTAGTGGATTAAGCTTTCTCTACTACCTTGTTTCCACTGAGCCCTGAGGTACTACATACTACGTACTCCATACACTAAAAAGACTGGTCAATGGACGGAAACGGTATCGCCAGTCTTGGCGGTGGGTAAAAACCTGGAGGTAAGACCCTCTTTACTGAGTGAGACATTGTGATAGTTATGAGAGATACTTTATATATGACTATTCATACGGTAGGCAACCATATAAACTGACTAAGGCTTGACCATGTACCTGCAGGACGCGTAGGTCACACCATAACGTGAGAAAATCAGGTACTATTTCGTCCAGCCACTTTCAAATTCCAGGAATTCCAATAGCTATAGCGGATGGCGTGACCTATTGATTGGCACTAGTGCAACATTGCTATTCTCAGAAGCCTAGATGCTGCTGACCAAATTAGGCAACATATCGGCTCTTCTGACTGGTCGGTTTGGATCCTGGCAGTGCGGGGTTTGAGAGGTGACCCGTGATAACTAAGCAGATTCAGATCGTGAGATCCGTGCTCTGAAGTAACTCATACTCCTGGACTAAGCCTCCAGCTAACAAGGTCTTCATACTTAGATTCACAAGGGCCAAATGAAAGCAGATATGATCATCAATTGCAAAGTAGCTATTCATAAATGTTGAGGGAATCATCCAATCATCTAACCTCAATCCCATAAATCATTCTCGATCAAACATGCAAGATAATCTTCTCATCTACTCCCTTTGCAATGTCGTTGCCTTCTCCGGGTCATTTTCATCGATCTTGTCCCTGTCTAGACCACGGTGGGCCGCAACAACCGCCAAATCGGCATCATGTTCAGCATCAAAGTTTCGGCCCAGACGCTCTGGACCGACCAGAGTGATAAGGATAACATAGGCAAAGACACACCCCATAAAGATACAGATGACCTTGCCGTAGTCGTAGCGCTTGGCGCCAGTAGAGGACGCTGGGAGTGGGAACCGCTCGCCCAGGGTTGATTCAATGGTCGAACTGGCGGACGAAACTAAATTACCAAGTTGGTAGGCCGTGCCCACGGCAAAGGTGCGGATGGGTCCTGGGGACAATTCCATCAGGTGAATTGGGATCACACCCCAGGCTCCCTGCACCATGAACTGCTCGAAGAATGCAGCGGCCATGACGGAGTACGATGTGGTGAAGGTGTAGGGGTATAGCAGCGCGCCGCCTACGATGCTGATGACGATAATGGAGAATCGACGGCCGAAGATCTGGCTGGCCCATCCGCAGATTATGCCTCCCGACAATGCACCCAAATTCGCGACGACCTGAGTGACGGTGACCGCATTCGGAGAGAAGTTGAATTGACTCTTCAACATCGTTGGATAGAGATCCTGGGAACCATGCGACTAGAGTTTTACGTTAGCATATAAGCTACTTGGTCTTTCGTGAGAACCAAATCACATACCATAAAGTTGAACCCGGCCATCAGGAGGACCAGGTAAATCAACAACAACCAGTGGCGCTTAAGGGCTACCTTGCCTTCGGCGACGAATGACTTCGCTACACCACCACTGACTGCCTCACGTGTCTCCTGTCGATGACGGAAGGTCTCTGTCTCAGGCAGGCATAACCGGAAAGCAATGATGAGGATGGGTGGGCATGCACCAAACCAATACAGCGGCCTCCAGCCGTGCGAGGTGGTACCAACTAACCCACGAGCAAAAGCGGTTGCTAAAAGATAACCGAAAGCATAACCCTGCTGAAGAAAACCAGAAATAATACCACGCGCCTCAGCTGGACAATCCTCTAGCGCAGTCGCAGCGACGTTCCCGTAAAGACCACCCATGGCAATTCCAAACAAAGAGCGACAAGCCAGGAACTGCTTGTACGTCTGGCAAAAACCGGTGCCCAGCTCAAGGACAACAAACAAAAGCTGATTGACCACAAACGGCCACCTGCGGCCCCATCGATCGGAGGCAATACCAAAGGTGATCGCGCCCACCGATCGAAGCATCAGCACCAATGTAATTCCCCAAGTGATGTCGGTAACCGATACGTCAAACTGCTCGGCTAGCTGAGTGGTGGTCAAAGAAACGGTGAAAAAGTCAAAGGCATCCCAAGTCCATCCCAGAAACGCGACCTAGATTGCTTACATTAGTATCATGTATCTCGAGCGTAGCGGATCCCTTGCGGCGGTCATACCCAGAAAAACAGCCATTGCTGGCGGTTGAGAAGCATGAGAGCTCGGAAGGGATTTGGAGCCTTATTCATAGGAGGAACTAAGGACGGGATACGTGTAACAAAGTATCGACCAATGCTCATATCCTCCTCGACATCTGGCGAGAGGTCCGCTCTCGCAGCCGAGTGCTGGGCTCTCTCCTGGAGAACTGCCATGGCGGCTAGACCCTCGGGCGTAGGTTGAAAAAGCCGAGAGAATGGGGGCCGGCAGCAGCGAATGAAAGGGGGGAGTGAGCTGAGGGCGTGTCAGAACACGGGTGAATCCGAAAGAGAACAAAAACAAGAGGAATTAATTGGGAATGAGGGGGTCTTTAAATACAACTCTACATCAGGAACGTTTTTTGGGACCTTGTCAATTGAGACCATGTGCCCGTGGGCCTTAATCCTCGCGCTCTAAGAGGCCGGGAAGTCCATTCCATTCGCTTAAAGTGTATGGATTAGCATCCGGGACTTGGAAGGAGCACGAATGATAAGCGCAAACCACGGTTGAGTGCCGATCTTTGTACTTTCTGGGGAATTAGTGGAGCCCTGGAGTAAGGTCAGCCCCCATACTGGGGAAATGGGCTCTGTGCGCAAAGAGAGTGGCGTCTTCTCTGTGGGCTTCTCTCGGAATGGGCCACGCAAGGCCCGGGCAAAGGTTTCCTCGAGAAACGCTCCGATATGCATAGGACGCCGAGCCCCGCATAACCAAGTCTAATTGATGTCGGCAAATGTTGATATTGGTTAGATTCGCCGGCAGGAATTCCCCGCACAAGAAATACCCCAAGAGTTTCTACAGTCCCTTCTTTCGATCTCATGATACAATACAATTGGATTCTACGATGCCAGAGCCAAGACCCTTCCCCGCAAGGTCTCTCTCTCTTTCCAGTCTTTAACTTCAGATGACACAATTTTACGGACAACCTCCGTTCATACCCTTGTAACGCCTTCTAGAAATACGAGACCTACACTCTGTGACCCCACAGATACCCAGGATAGAATTTCTCCGTCGAACGGCCCAGAAACCGTGGGGTGTGGAGCTTTCTGGAGAAAAAAAAAACAAAAACAAATCTCTTGGACTCCCGCGACCCACTAGCCCTCAATGACAGCTTACCAGTGCTACCGAAATTACCATCGACCCATCGCTCAGCCTCGTCATATTGGAGAGAGTTGCCGGGTTTCCCTATTTGCCGTGTTCACTGGAAAATCCGCGATACAAACCATCGAGTCACACAGTGATCAAGCCATCTTCAAAACAGGCTGAATGCAAATATACTGCAACGCGAGGCTCAACGTGTTACGGCAATGAAACTTTGCTCCGAGACTCGGCGCAGCGGGGATGAGGCTTGGCATATGGCTTAAGAGAAGTCGGCATTCAAATACGCTTTCGGATCTTGGCCGACGCGGTCTGGACAGTTGGGATCAGCTGGACATCCAATAGCGGGGGAAGATGCGACTAGTAGTGTAATCCTGCCGCTGGTACTCATTGGTAAACTGGACCCGGCCGAGAGTCTGAACGCGGAAGCTTAAGCGATAGGTTGGTGGTAATGTGCTGACTCCTGAGTACGGGGTTGATCCTTTCTGAACCCTCCAACTCTCTACCCCGAACTTCTAGACCTACAACCCGATCCGAGATCCATAGTTTGGTTTTCTTGGCACCAGGTACCGCGGTGGGATATAAGGATATACTTACCGACAAAATGCCAAGAAATTACGGAAAGCTTCTCCTCCGGGACAAGACAGCCAATGAACTCCATAGCGCTTGTCGATTATGATTTGTTCTTGAGTTGACGGTAAGCGACAAGCTGTCGGGATACAACTAACCCGTAGACAAGAGGATAGAATGAGACTTGGTTCTATTATTTTCTATCGCAGGCATGAACACTAGCAAATGGACCGAGTTACCAATATGACGATAATTCAACAACACCCTCCTTCATCCATCCTTCAGAAATCGTGACCTTATCATCACCATCAAATCCATGCTCCCCATCCTTCAAGTCAAGCCTAACATGGACATCGGTTTTATGCTTCTGAATTTCGGCAACAAATTTCTCACTTCCTGAGACAGGCACCGCAGAATCCTGACGGCCATGGAACAGCCAAACGAAAGGAGGGAGTCGTTTCGCATGCGGTAAGTTTTCGAAGGGGAAAAGCTCTGTGTCTCGCCCGAAGAAGTCGAGAAACTTTCCATGTTGGACAGTACTGATTGCCAGTGGCACTCTAAACAATTCCACCTTTTTCTCGATATCTCCATCCGTAGTGAATACTGCATTTGGAAGTAAACTTTTCAAATGGCTTTCCACAATTTCATAAGGGAGCTATGGATATCAGAGTTAGCTTAAAAAATTCCCCAAAAAAACCAAGACAGTCAGATAGTTGGTATGCTTACAAGTGGCAAGCCAAAAATAGGCTTTTCATATTTCTCTGCCCAAAATTTATCCCGGAGATTAATCATTGGGTAGGCCAATATAGCCGCCCTGATGTTGATTTCTGGATGCAAGAACATGCTCTGGGAGACCATCCATCCTCCGGCACTGCTCCCCGTGGCTAGTATCCGATCGAAATCCAGGCGAATATTGATCTGAGGATACAAGCTAGCGAGCTTGGATTCCAAGTTTTCGGGCAGCCATTTCCAAAAGCTGGCCAGGTCTGCGAGGATATCGTGACCATTTGCCTCGGGGAGGAGGCGGTAATCCGGGGTTACAATGATGGCGCGCCTGGATAAAGCTAGCTCAATAAGCCTGTCAAGCAGGATTAGCATGACTGCAGTTAAAATCAATACTCTAATCAAAGTTCAAACTGACCAGTCTGAGAACCAAGGGGAAAAGATACGGTTTCCTCCGACAAGAAACCCACCATGGAATTCGGTAATCAAGGGAATCTTCTCTGACAACTCGCCGTGCTCAACTAAGATCTTTGGAACGAGAATCGACAGATCAATTGGATGCTCAGAGACGACTTTGTATGTCACATGGTGGACATGAAAGTCATCAAACTTCGACGGGTCGTGGATCTCGGGTGCTCCAACCATGATGCTTTTTCTCAAATGCGTGGGTTGTTACAGCATTAGATAGGGAAAATAAGCGATTTAAATGATTTTAGGATCGATCAAATTCATTCCAAACTATGACTCCTCTGTTTCATGCATCCCAATGCAAACATATCTCCCAGCACTTTGCATCGGTCTCCGCTATAAGTCCGTGACCATACAGTGGTTTGCATGGTTTGCATGTGTTGCATCGTCGGAACATGGTAAGGAGCGAATCCGTTGATATGGAGCAATCTGGAGCCCGATAGACCTGCTTTGGGTCATTTGCTTGGTTTGCTTCATTTGTCATGGTTTCAACTTTGCGTAGTGGGGCCGTTCTTTGTTTGAACGAAACGCCACAGTAAGCGTGGACAATTCTCAGTGTGATGTATTGACCGCCGGCCTTTCGCGCAAATTACGGCGCCACTGAATATCCATGTCGATCATGGCTCAGCTCACCGTGTTTCGAATCAGACCGAACGATAATTGCGCGCGCGGGAATTATGATAATTTCGCATAGGCCCACTGACCTATCAAATCCAGGTTCACCTGCCCAAGCCACAGCCCTACTGCTTGAACATTCGAGACAGGCCCATGATGATAACCTCTTCTCTGCTCGCCACATGGCTATTTCTCACCCCTGCAAGATGTGGGACCGAGTGGCAAGCGTGTTGAGAGGATGCGAGGTATATTAATGGTGTTGCTCATCCATCAAAAACGAACTTCAACTCTACAAGGACTCTTGAACAACCGTATCTATTGACCTTATTTTTCAATCTTCCAAATACCCAAGTTGATCATGCAATCCGCAACCCACGCCAGTGAATCCTATAGCAAAGAGTGCCAGTATCCCCCACAGGTTTATCACTCTGAGGTGAAAGCGTCCCCATAGCCGGGGTCATTATAGGAAAATGATACTGTGACTCGGTGCTGACTTTTGAATGGATAGCGGCGGGATGGCTACTCTAGGTCTCCCCAGCCTGTCGGCGAGAATGCGTTATACTACGGGACTGCAGCACCATCCTCAAATCAGGGATATTCTGGCCCTGAAGATGAAGGCGAGCGGGGTCTGGGATCAACCCTTCTTGGCGGGGCTGGTGGAGCTTACATTGGCCACCAGATGGGTGGTGGCATGGCAACCCCTGGAGGTGCAGTAATCGGAGCTCTGGAAGCCAATGCGGTCACCCATAGCCTGTAGGCCTATGAATTCTTGCAACTTGAAGGGATTCGAAATGGACTTTTAACAGAATTATCCACAGAGGATATTACCAACAGCAACAGCAACAATACCAGCAATATCAACAATACCAGCCTCAAGGCTATCAGCAAACCCCATACCCACCTCAGGGTTACCAGCAGCCTCTGCCCGGTACCACAATGACTACGACAACCACAACAACCACAGACAACAGCGTCGGCGTATGGATATTTTGGCCACCGTACTTCACTCCTTGGGCGCCGTGCCGAGCTGCGCGGTCACTTGCTTCGCCGTCGTTGAGCAGTCTCTCCCTCAAGGGCGTCCAATTTTTGGCACAAGCAGCCTGGAATATACGCGTGGCTGAGTTCGTATTGCGATTTTGATTTTTTCTTTCAGAGACGCAGAGATACATGATTTACTTTGAATCTGCTTGTTGTTTGATCGGGTAGCATGCGGAAGCCTCAGGTATAGAAGATTTATGCCTCTGTTTGGAATCGGGCAGTTTACTATTCTCTCGGCTCTGAGAACAACTGTCGAGGCATTGCATTGCACTCAACATGTCTCATTTGAAATATAAATTTGATGGAGACATTAGAAGTGTACATTAGGTCTCGAAAATATCATACATTATACTATCACTTTATAATTTTGGTTGGGTAGGTGGTGTTTGAATCTTTGGTGAGCTCTCGGCTTCGGATGGTTCTCCGAAAATCTCATAGACATCGGCGTTCTGGTCCACATCAAAGGCCAATGTTGGCATTTTCTTGGGGTTGTCCCAGTGGAAAATCCACTTCACCGTCTTGGCCGACTTCTCGTTCCAAAACTTCCGTGGCACAAGAGCAGAGATACGCCGCCACTGGCGGCGCATAAACCTGGGGGTGATCTTGTGTGGCCGGCCAAGAAGATATGGTCGGAAAGTGGCACCCTTCTGAGGACCATCCGCCAATAGATCCAATAAGAGGTTATCCTGGGGTTTTGGAGGTTCTTCTACCTGCTTTCGTTTCCGGGGCTTCCATAGCACAGTTCCGGCTATCAAACCGTCCAGAACTTTAAGTTCTTTGTCCGGCAACGGTGGTAGAAGACAGAATAACGTGTCAAAGTACCATTTATGCCGGATGTTGGCTTTGCGAGATTGTCCCAAAGGTCGACCCCAGCTGTTCTTCTCAGGTACGGGTGGTTCGATGCCTTTTAGCTGAGGTCGAATGCGGGATGATGTGACCACTCCGTTGTTCATCTGAGATTTGATAAGAGACAAGATGATTTGTGGGGGCTCCCATCCATCCGTAAAGTTTGGAGCCCTGGTGACCAGCTCTCTGAGTGCGTCAGTGTCTGTCGGGACATCAGGGCTTATCAGCTCGGCTAGTAACTCGTGTCTCCGTTTTCCAATGCGACCATAGGACATCATCATGACTCGGTCCAATGGGCGGGGGTAGCCTTCATTTGCTCTTTGAAGTCGAGATAATTCCTTCTTTGCTGTGTGGATCAATTTGGCTTCCGGCTGCTTAGATTTGAAAGCTCGGCGATATCGGTCCAGAACATAGCCATGCATGTAGGTTCGAGCAATCGGATCGGGAAGATAAGTGCATTCCCGCAGCGTAGCCCGGAGTAAATGTTGCCATTGAGGCGAGTTTTGGTTTAAGTGGATGGAAGATATTCGAGGAGTCGCCATCATTATCTCATTTCTGGGGTTTAAGTTGAACTTGTTCTCACCCTAAACCTGGTGAAAACGCGAAAAAACCTTGGCGGATGGCACGGTCACGGGATTGACGCGCCCTTTTCGCTCTTTCTTCCCCAACCCCGCGACGTGATCCTGCCTTGCATTTACTTCCGATCTTCGATCCCGTTCTTGACACATTCTTGTGCATTGACTTGGAGAAGTGCATGGTTCTAACTTGACACCTGGTGTGCTTTCCCTTTTCGGGCTGGTCAGCCACGCGACTCCTTTTCGCGTCTCGGTAATTCTCCACTTACCATACCCTGGTCACTTTTTGTTCGCTGACCACGACCTTGAGACCAGTAGGTCTGGGAATGTCCCTTTCGCAGAGCAGTATCGGGTCAATGAATGGTCCAGCTTACAATATTTTGAACCAATCCCAATCCCTTTCCTCCACCCCCCGAGCAACGCCTCCGCCGCCCAGAGGTTCTCAAATGTCCTCTTTCAATATGTCCAACGGTGCTTCACGAGGAAGCTATGGAGGGTATGATGGAAAAAATGATAATGGGTCTATGATGTCGTATCAGGAGGAGTACACACCACAGATCTACCGCGTTCGTCCACCTCCCTCAACCCTCAATCAGAGCTTGCACACTTACGATATCAAACTAGGCTGTTTACTCAAATGTACCTGTATATGAGGTGGAAGTCAATGGGGTTGCAGTCATGAAACGCCGTGCTGATTCATGGTTGAATGCGACTCAGATCCTGAAAGTTGCTGGTGTCGTCAAGGCTCGCCGAACCAAAACCTTGGAGAAAGAAATCGCTGCCGGTGAACATGAGAAAGTGCAGGGTGGTTATGGAAAGTACCAGGGCACTTGGGTGAATTATAAAAGGGGTGTGGAATTGTGTAGGGAGTATCATGTAGAGGAGCTACTGCGACCTCTGCTGGAGTACGATATGAGCCCTGATGGTACCGGCGGCCCCTCTCAAGGAACACTCGATACACCGACGAAAGAACAAGCCATGGCAGCACAGCGCAAGCGACTTTATAATGGTGCAGAGAACCGCAGCTCATCACAGCCCCAACAGGGAACCTTCTTTCAAAATATATCACGCACTGCCGCCACAGCTGTGAATGCCATCAGCAAAGCACGGTTTGATTCTCCTGGGGCCAACAACCGACGCCCTAGTGTGATTCGCAGGCCATCGCAACAGATGAGCAGCCAGGAATCTCAGATGGCCTTTAGCAGCCAGCAGAGCATGTATGGCATGTCTGACAGCGGATTCAGTAGCTTGCAAAATCGTTACTTGGCGCAAGATGATACTGATGATCTTGCTGAGCCTCCCCGAAAACGGCTCCGCTCAACCTCACACCACGCTCCGTCATTTGGATTGCCCCGAGAGCCATCTAATTTATCTATGCATGAGCCTACTCCCACCGAACCCAACGACTCCTTCTATCAAGACATTGATCTCCCACCCCCGCCTATGGAAGATGGCCAGAAACGTGGTATTGAAGCTCTGGGTCCGGCCACTACACCAGAGAAGTTCCAAAAAATGAAATTGCTGATGACTCTGTTTCTCGACAAGCGAGCGAAGGATTTCACCAACCACCCAGCTCTCACGCAGTTGTCGGGCGAAGACCTTGAGATTCCGCTTGATGAATACAGAAACACCGCTCTTCATTGGGCTGCCATGCTTGCACGCATACCCCTTGTTCATGCGCTAGTGAATAGAGGAGTGAACATTGGCCGTGTCAATTATGTCGGTGAAACTGCCCTGCAAAAGTCTGTGGGAACACGAAACAACCTTGATTACCGAAGCTTTCCCCGTCTTCTCCAAGTGCTTGCCCCAACTATTGACATGGTGGATTATACGGGCCGAACCATCCTACATCATATTGCCGTTATGGCTGCAACAGGTGGAGGAGGACATGTCTCCGCGAAGCACTATTTGGAATCGCTTTTAGAATTCATTGTTCGACACGGAGGAATATCTTCAAGCACCAATGGCGATAGTACACAGAATGGATCCCAAGGGACTAATGTTATCTCACTGGGTCGATTCATTTCGGAGATTGTCAACCTACGTGATGACCAGGGCGATACCGCCTTGAACCTTGCTGGGCGTGCACGCTCTGTCCTGGTTCCGCAGCTCTTGGAGGTCGGCGCCGATCCTCATATTCCCAATCACACTGGTCTTAGACCTGCTGATTACGGAGTGGGCGTTGATATGGTTGATGGTCATGCACAGTCGCAGCAAGCCGGGGGTCGAGGTGATACCTTTATCGACCAGCTGGCGAAATCCAAGAAGGAAATTGTGGATGGTAAACCCCACTCTCCCCCTCCCTCATTTGGTTCTTGCTAACGCTTCCTGTAGCGACAATAAGTCAAATCAGCACAATTGTTGAAGACGCTCTAGGTGGAATCGACCGCGAATTAGCCTCAGGCTTAACGCAAAAGCAAGAGAAGTTTGATCACTGGCATGGGAAGATCCGTGAGTCAGCCAAGGCTCGTCAGATCGAACAAAAGGAGCTAGATGAATTGAAGCGGAAGGCAACCGAGCGAGTCGAACTTGAACGACGTATCAAGAACCTGCATCGTTCTTCTGATGTCTTGATTGCTACGTTAAAGGAAACAGAGGGCAACGATCTCCCTAACATCACCATTGTCGGTGATGCCGACAAGGATTCGGGCGTGGATGTCACAGCGTTTGATGCTTTATTCACGGAGAATTTCGATCCATCATCTGGATTTTCCGAGCAGCAACTGGCCTTTCTGGCTGCATTGCCTGCGCCAGATATTTTAAAGCGCCGACTTGATCTCTACCAAGAGTTTCTTGCTGATGTGACAGATGAGGTCGAAAATCTCAAAGCCAAAAATGCTATTCTCGGTCAGAATTATCGACGTATGGTGATGGCATGTACGAGCTGGACTGCTGAGCAAGTGGATGACGCAGCAGACGGATTGACTCAATGCGTCAAGGAGTTGAACGATAACCCTGTCCCAGAGGATGAGGCTATTGAGATTTTGATGCGGGATCGCGGCCAGGACTGGTAGACGATTACCACGAGCGTTTATTTATTGATGGTTTTATTGGGATGGCGTTGATGCGCGGCATTTGATTGCGATACAAATACCCAGGTGGCCTACATGACTGATCATGTGCTCAATTTATTTTAATGTTTTCAATGAAGATATTCATTAAACAATCTCACTGGTTCTTGATGTGGGGGTTTAGTACAGCCTAAATACAAGTCTGGGGTGATATTAGCCGGTAGACGAGTCTCAGCCATTGTAAACTGGACTAGACTTCCCCGCGTCTGGAGAGCTCTTTATATCTCACGGGTAAATTTCGGGATCTTTTAGTATTTATACCCCCCTGTTGTTCACTCTTCTGAGTTCTTTTTTTCACATACTATTCCATCTGATCCAATCTAGTTCAAGATGGCGTCAGGGATCTTAAAGGTCAAAGGCAACCTAGTCGTCGATGAGAACGATGAGAGTGTGGTTCTTCGAGGAGCAGCACTGGGAGGATGGATGAAGTAGGTGGAACTTGGTTCTATCGAGTGGATGAAATGATTATTGAACAACGCTGACCTTAACTAGCATGGAAAATTTTATCACCGGTTTTCCTGGCCATGAATCCCAACACCGGGCCGCCATGCGCAAAGTCCTCGGGCCTCAGAAATACGAGTTCTTCTTTGATAAGTGGTTGGAATACTTCTTCACCGATGCAGATGCCAAATTCTTCGCTGAAGTAGGCCTGAACTGTCTTCGCTTGCCATTTAACTACCGCCACTTCGAGAACGATATGAACCCCCGAGTACTGAAAGAGTCGGGCTTCAAGCACCTGGACCGAGTGGTCGATCTGGTCAGTTCAGTATCTTATCAATCCATCCATACCAGAAGCTGATGGCAGAGTTAACAGTGTGCGGCGCATGGTATATACACAATTTTGGACATGCACGCCGTGCCTGGAGGCCAGAACCCAGATTGGCATTCTGATAATCCCACCAGCTATGCTGCTTTCTGGGATTATAAAGATCATCAAGATCGCACTGTGTGGTTGTGGGAACAGATTGCCTCTCGGTATAAGACGAACCCTTGGGTTGCCGGGTATAATCCTCTTAATGAGCCCTGTGACCCGGAGCATGTCCGACTCCCTGCTTTCTATGCGCGCGTGGAGAAAGCCATTCGCACCATTGATCCGGATCATATCCTGTGGCTGGATGGGAACACATTTGCCATGGAGTGGAAGGGATTCGACACCGTGCTGCCTAACTGTGTGTATGCCATGCATGACTACGCGGTAAGCTTCCAGAAGATACAAAGTTATTATTTGCAACTGTTGACCCGGGTATTCTAGTCTATGGGGTTCCCCACTGGTGATCGGTACCAAGGCACACCAGAGCAAAAGCAGCGTCTTGAACGATCGTACCTTCGTAAGGCGGAGTTCATGATGAAAAATGGCACTCCCGTATGGAATGGAGAGTTTGGTCCCGTTTACTCCAATCCGGCAGTGGATGTTGATGCAGCAACAATCAACCAAGAGCGATACAACCTGCTGGGAGAACAGCTCCGCATCTATGACAGATACTCTATCCATTGGTCTATTTGGCTGTACAAAGACATTGGACTACAAGGTATGATCTACACAAACCCACAGGGTAAATGGAACAAGACTATCGGGCCCTTTGTCGAAAAGAAGCGAGCCATCTGGATCGATAAATGGGGTCATCAGCATGTCCCCGAGGCTGAAGCAGCGCTGAAGCCACTTCTTGATTGGATCGACCATGTCAGCCCGACGGCCAAGGATACCTATCCTACCTCGTGGGACACGGAACAGCATGTCACGCGCAATGTGCTGTATACGTTTTTGGCCGCTTCGTTTACGGATGAGTTTGCGGCTTTATTCCAGGGAATGGAGGAGAACGAGCTTGAGGAATTAGCGAGAAGTTTCCACTTTGATGAGTGTGTGCAACGAGAGGGATTGAATCATATTTTGAAGGAGCATTCTCGTCAGTAAGAGAATGCTCGAAGATGATAGACATCTAGAGAACTGAATTAGGTAAGGTGAAAGAGGGGCACGGAATAGTGCGTGGCAATTCGAAGTACACATAATTGGATTTCATAATGCAAATCACTAATTCCACATGTAAATCCGATATCCACACGCTATCGATAAGAAAAAATCAAAAGGATCGCGGGGTTTCGCACTTTCAACATTTGATCTGTGGAAGCAGCAGACACCTGGTTGATTGGAATAAACAAGTTGGCCATCGTCGTCAGAATGGCCGACTCGTCGCTTCCCGCTACGCTGAATCGCGCCTTCACAGCACCCCTCAAAGACCAGTACGACCCGATTCGCTTGGTATCAAACAACATCCTTCCTGTTCTCGGGTTGCCCCTGGCAAAGAAGGTTCTGGGTCACGATGCTTCCGACAGCGAATCCCTAGCTAAGGTTGCTCAAGCTGAGATTTCGTTTACTACCTTTGTCGCCGACCAAGCCCGTGCCGCCCTCCAAAATCCCCACGATGACTCAACCACTGAGCAAACACAGTCGCAGCTCCTGCACATCGGTCTCGCAGCTCTTTTCAGCTTCTTACAATCTAACGTTACCGGTCCACCTCTGGAATTCAACTCGGCCGAAACAACCCTCCCCATTACCCTGAGAGGCGATGTGCCAACCCTCCGAGCTGTTCGCGCCAAGATCACCCGGGATCTTTCTGTTGATGGAGAAGCGGCTTATAAGTTGACTCCCAACGCGGAGTTGTTCTCAATTGCCAAGGCACTGCTCGTAGATGCGCAAAGCGAGGGTCCAGTGGTGGCAAAGACCGCACGGATGCGTGTCAACTTCCTCCACCAGAAGATGCTTTCGGAGGTGACCAGCACCTTGCAAGATGTGATATACAAAGACCTTGAGGAATTGGCCAAGGCAGATCTCAACTCGAACGAGCAGGGCGGATTCCTGCTCGAGCGTGCTATTATCAACACACACCACGGCTTCGATGCCAAGGCCCGTGCTGATCTTGACCAGGCAGCCCAGGTACGGAACTTCGAGTTCGCCCTGACAGGAAAGTTGGGAAAGCGAACAAAGTGGCAAGATCGAGATATCACCCAGCTTGTGGTTCTCGCAAAGAGCGCAAATGAGGAGTCCAAGACTACACATACACCCGCTTCTGGTCCTAAAAACCTTGATTTGAATGATGATACCCTCCTCGAAGCCATCGCCTTTGCCGATAAGAAATCCTCGACCGTATCTGAAGAGCTCTCTTCAGTTCTGCAGTCTATTGATGCTAATGATCAACCCATTCTCAACCCTGTGGACTCGGCTATCTTGCTCGCTTTGGCATCCGCCATCACCAACACCGCTCCGGAGAACGGTCTTACCCGTGAGGAAACGCAACCATACGCCACTCGTGTTTTGGAAGGTGGCAGTTCCAACTGGCAGATCTATACCCAAGCTCTGCTGGTTCGCAGTCGTGTTGAGGGCTTCCGTTCACGTACAGTTGAGCGGTCTGTGTTGCAAATGCAAGCTCTTGTTGATCAGGTCATTGCCGATACGGCAACCGATGACTCGGCAGCCCAACAGCCTTCATCGGAACCCACAACCTTCTTGCCACGACCAGAGAAAGACGAGTCCGCCTCTGCCTCTGATCGTTTGGAATACATCTGGATCATGAACTTTTCCACCCGTTGGGACCTTGAGGCCGAGCTGGCTAAGCGCTGGGTCGACTTGGGTGGTCTCCGAACTGCGTTGGAAATCTACGAGAGGCTTCACATGTGGGCTGAGGCAGCACTCTGTTACGCCGCCACCGATCGCGAGTCCAAGGCCAGGAGCATGGTACGACGCGAACTCTATGAGCCTAAGGGAGATGATGAGGATGACGAAAATGAGCTGTTTGAAGGCCCAGAGCGCGCAATTTTGCCTGCAGATGCACCACGTCTGTTCTGTATTCTGGGAGACATTGGTAAAGACGAGACGATGTACGAGCGTGCTTGGGAGGTCTCGGGTCAGCGATACGCTCGCGCTCAACGATCTCTAGCACGTCATTACTTGAGTCTTACCCCACCAGAGTTGGAGAAGGCCGAGGCGGCTTACCGGAAGAGTTTGCACATCAACCGTCTCAACGGCAGTGCGTGGTTTGCACTTGGATGTGTCCAGCTTGAGCTTGAACGCTGGGATGATGCCACCGAATCTTTTACCCGTACCGTGCAGCTAGATGATACCGACGGAGAGGCATGGAGTAACCTGGGAGCGTCCATTTTACGATCATCAGCACCAGAGGAAGGACCCGATGCCGCGACCAATGACAGTGCTGAAGAGCAAGCCGCAATCGAAAAGGACCCCTACAAACGCAAACGCGAAGCCTTATCTGCTCTGCAACGTGCCGCTTCGCTGAAACACACCGATGCGCGGGTTTGGGACAACGTGCTGACAGTAGCTGCATCTATCCCGGCCCCCGCCACACCATTCCGCGAGGTCATCACAGCCCAAAGGCGAATCATTGAGCTGCTCGGCACGAAGAAGGGCGAGAAGTGCATCGATATCCCAATCCTTGCCATGCTTGTCGAGTTCCTCACTACAGCCTTTGAATACAAGGACTTCCTGATCGAGTCGGACTCCGGGCCAGTCTTCCGTTCCGGCACAATCCCGGGCCAAATTCTTTCCCTCGTCGATGACCACGTCATCCCACTTATTACCCACTCTTCTACATTATGGTTGATCGTTGCCCGAGTTGAAATGTTCCGCAGCCGCCCCAGCCGTGCCTTGGAAGCTCACGAGAAGGCATGGCGTGCTACCGTTGCCGCTTCTGCCCAGGGTGCTTTCCAGATGGGTGATGAAAAGCCTTGGCTCCAGGTTGTTCGGGCTACTGAGAAACTTGTCCATGATGGGTATGCCAAGTATGGTCCCATGGAACGTGAAGACCACAAGGTTGAAGGTGATGCGGAGCCCGAGATGGTTGCCAGCGACTGGCGGTTCAAGGCCAGAAGTGCTGTGCGCGGTATCTTGGGCAAGGGCAAGGACTTCTGGGAGGATTCAGAGGGCTGGACTCGTTTGAAGGCGCTGCAAAGCGAGGTTACTGGCAATTAAGTACATAGTACATACAAAGAAAGCGTTGATTTGAATGTCTCAAATCAATCCCAAGTCAATTTTACAATTCTTATGAATCATTCTCTTTGCACTGTGATGAATAGTTCAGAAGGTATTCAAGTCTAAATCCTAATTCCGAGCTAGATAATTTCCCCGGATATTTTCTATGTACAAAAATGCAGTCAAAAATAATTCCCAAATGTAAAGAGTATCTAGAAGTCAAGAACGCAAATGTGTGTATCATGTCAACGCCGAAAACAAGTCATCAATCATCAAAGGTCAGCGTCTATCCTCCCATCTTGTGGGTTCCTCGCCATCCTGCTGAGAGGACCCAATTTTCACCAATAACTTTTCAACTGCAACACTTTTCATCTCGAGCTGGTAGGCTTAAGACATCTGAATCGCCTCGGCAGCCTTTGCCTTGAGACGCTCATTACGCTTCATGCGCCACCCAGCACCCCACCTCATCTCAACCATCAACAACGGAACCATGGCCAAAGTAATACCAGCCAGCAAAACAAAACAGAATAACGAGCCAACGGCATTGATGATAGGTGTAACGAGAGCAACACCACCTGCACCGATCAAGCACCGCATCAGATTGTTAACCGCAGTAGCACTAGCACTGGCGCCAGGATAGAGATCAATGACCAGAGCGCTGTTGATAGTGAAGATGGCTGTAGCGCAGTAGGCGATAATATACTGCAGAATAATCGGGACAGCGAGGTGCGTACGAAGCGAGACACCATAGACAGCCGTACACACAACGAACAAGGCAGTGATCCACCAAGTGTTACGCATACGCGCATACTCGATAGGAAAGTCCGGGTGTGTCTTGGTTGTGATGCGAGTATCGAGAGGCAAGTTGTTCTGTCGACAGTAATCACGCTCCGTGCGCTTGTGGTTGTAATCCATCAAGTAGCCGATCGTGTAAGAACCGGACATGCAGCCGAATCCGTTACCCAGGAAGCTCAGACCGACCTCCAACGTGTTCAGACCGTAGGTGTCTTCGAATAGTTGCGAGGTGGAGGATGTGACCATCGACCAGACGGTGTACACAATCGCACCGTAGAAGAGCGTGATGAAGACGTCCTTCTCCCCGAGGAAAGTAAGAGGAGCCAGGACCGTTTTCCAGGTAACCTTTTTCTTCTCCCCAATAGGCCTTGCGTCTTCATTAACATCGGGCTGGCCGGTGATGTAGTAAATGTATGGCTTGTGGAGACCATGGAGGGGGACAGTGCCATTGCCAGCAATAGGACGGAGAGTCTCGGGCAGGAAGCACATGATCAAGAATAAGCTGATAGCCGCCAGGATGGTAAGGAACCAGAAGATAGATCTGTATCCCAGGTACTGGGACAACACTCCACCAAAGACAGGACCGACACCTTGGCCCAGCATTCGCACTAAGATCTAGTCAGATATCAAGTTTGACGGAAAGACCTGGGAGTGACTTACCTCCTCCAAAGATTCCTACAAGACTTCCTCTCTCGGCTGATGTGGTGATATCCCCAATCACACCTGCACCGATTGAGATGGTAGCTGCACTGCCAGCAGCCTGTAGCGCTCGGAAAGCCATCAACTCTCCATAGTTTGTAGACACTGCCAACGCAATGTTTGCAATCATGTAGACAATGAATGTTCCAATGAAGATTCCTCGTCGGCCAATGGCGTCGGAGAAGGAACCCCAGAAGCTGGGGGCGAGTCCTTGAACAATCATGTATACGGTAACAGTCAAGGTAGTCAGAGACATTGAGACATCCAGCTCCTATTTGGTGTTAGCCTGGGAGTCTTGCGTATTCTGTAACCAAGAACTGACCTTCGATATAGTTCCCAGAGCGGGAAAGTAGATGTTGGAAGAGAGTGGGGAGAAGATAGCCGCTAGAGAGACGATGCAAACCATCTGCAATTTGCGGGAGCGAGTGAAGGTATGGTATGGTGGTGATGGAGGGCCTTGCGTCTCAAGATTGAAAGTGTTTGAAGAAGTCGAGGAGGTAGGGGATGGAAGATGTTTATCATCTTGGGCGTATAGGTTAGGGGACAACGTAGGGGTGCTAGAACTGCTGCTGGAATGGATAGAACGCTCTGTGATAATGGCGTTCTTTTTGAACTCCTGTGGGTTCGAAGACATTATGTATAATGGGAGAGAACACGGCTTAACAATCTAGGAGTGCATATGTCAAACAATATAGTAAATATGGACAGAGAGAAGCGGGAGAATTAGGATGTCAACCCAGATAGACTTGATTCAAGCTCAAGATTGGGTAGGGCACGGAGCCTTTTGTATCTGAATGTCCCGTCCAAGCCCCCTATAGCCAAAATCGAAAATATCAGGTCCATGCGCCTGAGGGAAAACAAGACCATATGCTCCACTGTGGATATGGCCCCGAAAACTTTTGTTCCGCCGTCGCCCTGGGCCGGCAGTGGCGTCGAAGAGTCGAACAGGGCAAATTGGATGTTGCTCACTTCATGAAGGATGGAGCAGGATTAGCGGTAGCGGTGGATATCTCTGTAGGTTGCACGACAAAAAGACCCCCGCCAATATTGGATAAGTAGTTTCCGGAATGCATACTATCCCCAGTCTAAGCTCCAATCGCTGGCGTTTCCCTTAGGCTGAACACAAATGTTTGCCCTACAGTATGTGGAATCAGAATGACTCGTGAGACAAGTTCAAGACCATTACGAAGCTCGACATGTGGAATCCCTTTCCAGGGTTTCCACGCGTCCTATCTGAATCGGCATGATCTGCAGGGCGACTGACAGAATGCAATGTGATCAAATCAATTGAATTCAATTTCTCAAAAAGGAAAAAGAAAGAAAAGGAAGATTCCGCTAAAAGTCCATGATGGTCACCATTGACTTCTCAGGGTCCGTCGGTCCTGCAGCTTGATGATGCATGATAAGGGTCCAAAGAAACAGCAAAGGCCAATAAGCAGGAAAAAAGCCCAGGCTTGGCAAGCTTGACAGTCCGACATCTTCCACATGGGTTTCCGAACATTGGCCATTGGTGGTCGAGGTTTACATTTTCATGACGATCAGGCACCTAGGCAAGTACATGCCGAGGATCACAAATTTCCTGAGAGTTCAATGAGACAGGGGAAAACTATTTGATTTCCCGCCAGCTGTGTATTTCTCCTGAATTGGGTCGACGTTGATATGTATAAGGGATAGGACTGCTCCTTGCTAGGCAACACGATGAAGATCCGATCGGGGTTGAGAAAGGGGGACAACATCTATAACGCCATTACAGATAAGCGAGAGAAATCCAGTAAACTAATGCGGCCAATGCAGCTGCAATTCATTAAGCCCAAACATGATCGAAGTGGAGCTTTCAAGGGACAAGAATGCGCCTTCGTCCTCTCAGGGACAAGGTTCACGCTAGGCGGGTATGATCGACAATCGAACGGCCTTTAGGACCCCATTACGCAATGGTACTAATCCTCAGCCGTCGATCAGACCCACCCATCCTCTTTCCCCCTTTGGCGCTGTTGACGACAGGGTGATTTGTAACCCTTGGTGCAGTACTGTAAGTCTCCTTTTTCCCGTTTATGCACGATTGTATGAAATTCAGGCCCGCGACAATACGGTATACGTGGGGCCAAGGTTCGGAGACTTGAGATTCAGTTTACGCCCCCAGGACTCAGAGCGGAGCAGAGCCAAGAATTGGCATCCTTACCTCCCTGCGCCCCGGCGGAGTTTGCGACAATCTGGTCAATGTGATCGGAAATTTTTTTGGCATCTCGGGTGAAACCGAAGGACAAGGCTGATGCAAGAATATGTGAACAAGCTGATGCAACTCATCTTATCAGCAACCTTTTTTTTTCCCCGAAGCAAGACCCAAAATTGCGTTCAGAGCCAAGAAATGACAAGGATCGACTGAGTCAGACATTACTCACACCATCGGAGCTTTATCAATTCCGAGACTCGCGCGACCCCGATGGAATCCCGACTCGGCTACCCGACTGCATGATGTGCAGAAGGGTACTATTGTCCATGAGTACCTGATCCTCCTCTAGGCTCTGCAGTCATCTTGGGTTGCAACAATATTAAGTTTGGGGTAGATCATGGCCCAATCGTTGATATCACATGCCTCCACCAGAAAAAAGTCTGGGTCTTCTCGAATCGTCTCCACTATGTTCTCGTCCTTCCGTCTTCCTCTTACAGATGAAGTTCTGCGCACGTTGCTACCCAAAGTTCCTTGGCATACAGTAAACAAGTTATCAAAATAGACTTCACATCACATCATATTTTCTTCACACCAACGTCTCGGCACCGAGTCTATGCTTCGTTCCGGAGTTTCCTTTGCCATTTGCTTTACAACCCTATCTGCGGAGTCGAGGCTGCATACAGTAGTTGGTGGAGTGTTGAATTTCAGTAATTCGACGTCAATGCCCTGCAGTACGAAACAATAGTGTGCAGTTGGTCCACTATCTACTTAACACAGCCCCGAGACCTCCTTCCCCTTATAAATCCCAATGATGCCATTGGACCATTGAGGGATTGAGGGATGTGACCTGTGGGTTCGGATTTGTGACCAGTAACCGATCGGCAT
The DNA here is from genome assembly GCA_028828865.1 of Penicillium sp. IBT 16267x. NCBI lineage: Eukaryota > Fungi > Ascomycota > Eurotiomycetes > Eurotiales > Aspergillaceae > Penicillium > Penicillium sp. IBT 16267x. The sequence continues at coordinate 1,018,601 of JAQJZQ010000008.1, read as the reverse complement.
CACCATTAGTGTTGCCAAGAAAACACGAAGAAGCAATGGCTGATACAAAGTGCCTGGTTTCAACCCGACGCATGGACCAAGTGTTGCGAAGATCTTGGAACCCCTGGACTTCGTGGGTACCTGGACCCCCTTATGAGAAGCACTAGATGAGGTTCTTTCAATAAAATGATCAAATTCCCTGGAAGACGTAGGTCGACACGCAATCCCCATGATAAGCCAAAGATTCACATGGCACGCACCCGCACCGGATCCCCCCAGTCTCTAGTTCCCAGATCCACAATCCCTCAAGACAGCGGTACGACGAATACAATACGGAGTAAGATGGTACGCATAATTTTCAGGTTTTTAGGCCATAGTCTTTCAGGACCATTTCTAAGAAACCAAACGGTTTTCTCCGAGTGGATCACTGATGTTCATCCGACCCGCCCACGTTCATGGTCAAGACCCTACAAGGCTTACCAATTCTTCAACCGCGGAAACCCGTAGATCTTGCCATATAAAGTAATGTTTTAAATATCGGAAGTTATATCGGCAACGCTTTAGCTTTGGCGAGTTCTGAAAATCCAGCCCGAGAACAATGCCGGCACTTGGTCTCGAACTTGCGTCTATTATCTCCGTGCCACCAACCGGAAACAGTCGGAGTTGCAATTGAGATGTGCGTTCTTGGCATCTTCTTACTGATTATCACACGGGAGCCTTTTTATTTGCCGCTCTTGGCAATGGGAATCTGATAAACAGGTGCTATATGAGTCGCATGGGTAATCGATTGGCTGTCTTGTCCTGGCCTGGGCCTGAATATGAACGATATTAACGACAGGGTAAGTGTTTACCGGCACATTCACATGGCAATCGATGATGCAGCTTCAATTGGACCCATGTGCCGACATACTTTCCGCCAATCCCACTCCTCATATGCAGTGCAACCCTGGAAATGCGAAACATGAAATGAGATCACCTTGGAAGCGCGAGAGTTGACAGGATTGCCTGCATATTGAACCGTTCTGGAACATGGTAGACTGTCAGCAGTGTACATTCTTCCTCCTGTTTCCAAGGTCCTTGAAATCATTGAACTCCGTTCATGTGGACCTACGTTGGGAGGGTCCAGACTCGCTCAGGATGACATACGGGGGATTGAAGTTGTGGCCCACGCCCCGTAAGGGCCCAAATGGGTATCAATTTGCGAATGATGCAAAGGGGTCTATGTACTTTTTAATTCATAACGGACACAGGCTCTGAGCGAGTTTCAGTTCTCAATTCCGTCCCCGGCTTCCTCCCCTTCCTCTTCCTCGTCCACCTCGTCCGCCTCTACCTCCTCGGCCTCCTCGGCCACCTCTCTCATGCCGTCCCCTGATACTTTGCACAGTGTGCAAATCTTGTTTGCTTAGGTTCAGGGTACCCCCAGAGAACTTTCCGATGGAAGACCCTCCAATACCCCGTTCTCTTCGTGCTGAACTCGACTTGGTAACCTTAGAAGGCTTCTCGAGGATGATACCGTTCTCCTTGGCCTCCAATCGCCGCTTGGCGTCCTTTGAAGCAGCTTTAGATTTGATACCCCTGCGATGTGCGTCGGGCATTTTTTGGTCGTAGAGGGACGTCTTTGCACCAAGAGATTGCATGCGCAGATCAAGAGCCTTTAGACGGTTCTTGCCGGTGGGTGCGAGATCCGATGCATCCTCAAGGAGATGAGATTCCCGGAGGAGCCGTTGTAATGCAAGGTCGTGCTTAAAGTTGTCCTTATCTTCTTGTTCCTCTTCTTTCGTAACTGGTTCTGCTGTCTTCGTTGGCATATCTGCAGATGTCGGTGGTCTCGAATTCTTACATAATGTCAGCAATGTCACCGTAAATCAAGTGCACTGTGATGCATACCATAAAAGCTTTGCGAGCTTTCTTATCCATCAGGTCATCTGTCCTTTGCGCATCCTTGTGTTCGACAATCTCCACTTCGTAGCTCTCCTCGTCACTGTCCCCCTCTTCTCCAGATATGCCGTCCCAGTCCGAGCCTTCTGCGTTTGATAATGCCTCATCGTCATCTTCGCCTTCGTCTTCCTCGGAATCGACGTCGGGCTTGGAAGGTTCAATGGGCTCGAATTGCGCCTCAAAATATTTGCGGAAGATGTCTTGCGCATTATCCGCCGGCGGTGGGCTTGCGTCCTTGGTTTTTGTGGATCGCGACACAACAGCGGTGTCTCGCTTGCGTTTCCCGGTCGTTGGGGGCATGATTATCAATTGTAATTGGGTGAATGGAAGGTTGCCAAATTTCCCAATGTCGAAGTTTTTTTTTTGGACCAAGCTACTAGTCACGTGTGATAAGGCGGTATCGATAAGCCCCACACGATCTGGATCTGGATGATAGAAATGCCGCCGCTTCCAAGGCTGTCTATGATGGTTTTTTCGTTCTATAGCAGTGGTAGAATTAATACAGAACCTGCAGGCGCATTGGACTTGATTTGGGCCAAGCTGAAGATATTGGTGGTACCTTAAATGGATTTCTTGAAAACCCCCTCGGGCTGCAACTAAATATATATGCTCGGGCTAGGTAAGATTGTGTCGAATTGTGCCTATCAGGAGCACAATCCTCATGACAATTACTTAACTACTTAAATGGAAGTAATGATGAGGGACATGTGGATAGCGTCCAGATATAGAATTTGACGCCTTAGCATATTAACTGATTTAAAAGATCTATTGTACTCCTGGAACTTTATTGCGCCAAGGTTCTGAATGCTTGATCCACGCTGACGTAGAGCGACGTTCATGGGTCTCGAAAAGCTGGCATTGAAGCCAGCCAAGTCATACATGATTTTGTCACTTATGTTGATGGCACTCCCAATTCAGAATCTAGCAAACAAAACGCCTTAAAATTAGTGGCAAGGAAAGGCTGCTCAGGTGGATTCCTTGCTATTTTTGGTGACTCTAGTGTGACGTTGATTGGACAAGACCGATTCACAAAGAAAACAAATAAATTCTTGAACATTGACTTACATCAGAGTAAGGATTTGAATTTTTTGCTCTTTTAAAGCTGAGAAGAACCAATAAGGTGTGCTGTAGTTCGCTTTTGATAGAAAAGTGCAGTCCCCTTTCCGGATGCGGTTTAGGGGCTCAGGCAGCTCCGCCCGCCAACCTCCGTGATCTTCGACTCTTCCATCCCCCATCCACTCCCTTCGATATCCCCACTGTTCACCCATTACCCCAGGCGCCTCCGTCTTGGACGCATTAAGCGCCTTTCCGCCACTCTCCCCGACATAAATTTTACTCAACTCAAGATGAAGCCCGTCGTGTCGGCGTTGAACGCTTGGTCCTGGTAAGGTCTTCCATCTTTGAACGTGGCTCTGAGCCTCGGCCTTCATCTAGAATCTAACAATGCTTTGCTTGATAGTGTCGTTATCTCCGTATTTGCTATTATCATTCTCTCTGTCTTGGGATCCCTATACGGCGTACGTTCGACTTGACCCTCCGCATTGCCAACCAGACTTTGCGTCACCGTGCGGCCTGTTGGCGCATCGCACTAAACCACATATTCTAAGAATTGGGACGACGTTACTAACATGATTAATACTGCTATAGAGCAACAACCATGCCTACACCGGATCCGAGGGAGAGCCTGAAGATGGCCCTGCAGTCGCTGCCTCCATTTACATCGCTGTGCTAGTCTACGCCGTACGTCAACCCGCTCTGGAGCAAAAGCATCTCCAAGCGACATCATATCCTGAACTCCTGAACTAATATGCCGTTTTTTCTCATAGGGATTCTTTGTTTTCTGCGGCTTCCAGGCCTACCTTCATATGCGCTCAAGCCGCGGCGGCGCCATATCACTTTAAACCACAAAATATCTCTACAATACCTCTTGTTTGGTGTCTCTGATTTGTATGCATTTGGGTTACATATTTCGGTCTTTCTTGGGAATACATGCTCAGGTCTGAGTGGCGGGAGGATCTGAAACGGATCAGCGGGCTCCAAGTGTCTGGGCCATCAATCACCAGTTGGCCCGACGGAGTCCGCACGCACAATCTGTGCTAGAAAGCGAATTGCAATCGGACCTTTTCAAGGAGTCTATTTGCTGGGCTGGTCTCCCGGGGCTCCTTTGAGATAGTATACGGATGGCTTTTTAGTGCGAGGCGTGTTTGTACATAGATCATTCGGAATTACCACCTGTTTCTTGACTCCATTGACTATCGCGCAATTGGCGATCATAGACATTTCAATCATTGCTCATAATTATTGACAAGAACCACTTTTGGAGTATAACCCCGACGCCAGTAATATGCAAACGTAAACCCCCTCGCCGATCAGGCGCTGATTTACTCCTCATCGTCCCAAGGGTCTAGCATCTTGGACATGTAAGGACCATCTAGAGTGTAGCCAAGGCGGGCATAGTAGCTGCGGACACCAACACCAGAGATAACACTGATCTTGCGACTGCCATGCTCCTCACGTGCAATACGCTCCGCCTCTTCCATAAGCAATGTACCAAAACCACGGTGCTGGAATTTGCGGGCGTCACGCCCGTGAAGTGGCACCGCAGATCCGTAAACGTGAAGTTCACGAACAATACTAGTCTGCTGGCCAGTGAACTCCGGGCGGAATGTATGAGTATCACTGCACTTGCGCAGACGAAGGAGACCAATAAGAATATCCTGCTTCGGATCCTCATAGGCCAAGAATGTTTCCCAGCCACCGTTGGCAGCGTAATCACGACGGATCAACTCGATCTGCGAGGGGCGGATCTTGTTCTTAACTTCATTGATACCGACCTCACGAGTCCGCACATCACGACAGGTCGTTCCGAAGTCCTTCATTCGCGCCAGCGCAAGTTCGCGCAGGTTGCCGTTCTCGACACCGGAAGTGACGAGCGGCATGGGGATATCGCGTTGGACACGGTAGATACGGGTCCACGGGGGTACCAACGCCATAATGCGAGCCACCAGGTCGATCAGGGCGTTGGGTGTGTAGTTCTTGTACCGACCCGTCCGCCACAGCTCATAGAGACCGGTGCCCCGAATGACGAGGGTGGGGTAGATCTTCAGGCCATCGGTACGGAAGTCAGGGTTTTCAAAATATTCTTGGAACTGGAACAGATCGCGCTCCATACCCACGTTCGGCAAGTCGGGCATCATGTGGCTGACAACCTTGAAGCCGGCATCCTTGGAAAGCTTGAACGTCTCAGCGACGGCCGCAACGGTATGGCCACGGTTGGTATCGCGAGCAACATCCTCATACAGACTCTGCACACCAATCTCCAGACGCGTGCATCCGTATTGAAGCATGCTGCTCAAGTGGGTATCCAGACAGTAGTCGGGCCGAGTCTCGATTGTGATACCCACACACTTGATGTTGCTCATTTCGCCCGCCTGCACGGCCTCATCAACATTGTCGGTTTGGTATCCACTCAGTGCATTGTGAAGTTGCGAAATGAACGAATCGCGGTAGTCGACGGGCAAGGACATAAATGTTCCACCCATAATGATGTATTCCACCTTGTCCACACTGTGTCCCAGAGCCTTGATCTGATCGACTCGTCCTCGGGCCTGCTCAAAGGGATCGTATCGAGCGCGAATCGCGCGCATGGATGTCGGCTCATATCCAGTATAAGATTGTGTAGAGTATTCGAAATCGGAGTCGGGGCCACCGGGACAGTACACACAGATGTTACCGGTATAAGCGATATGGGGGCATCGGTGGGGCTTGCACATAACAGCAACGACAGCGATACCAGACGAAGTACCTGGAGAGCAGAGTTAGTTCATGGACCACCCTTCCCAGCAGTGATGAACTTACGAATTGGCTTCGCAATCAGCTTGGGCAGAATGTATTTCTTGTAGTGTTCTGGCACGGCTGCAATGATGGCTGTAAGTGGCGGCTGGGTCGCTAGGTGATGTTTCTTCGAGACCTGGCCCCGCAGCTTGTTCAGGTTGATATCTTTCTTCGGTATCGAAGAGTCCCTCTGCGACTCATATTCCTGAATGAGCGCATTGGCAATATCAGAGCACGCTCGCATATATCGCTCGTTCTCTGGAACTAGCTTGGCGTTCTTCCTTGCCGTGTTTTTCGACGCCTGCGGCATCGTCACCGTCATGGTGGCCATGGTGAAAGAGGTTCACCGGCAGCGATGATGGGTTTATTTGTAGACGACACGAGATCAAAGGTGTGGAAACCAAGGTAGTTTTGGTGGTGGTGGTGGTGGGGTGGACGATTAGATAGAAAAAAAAGTTTGGTGGCCGAGGTAGTGCTCTGAAACTGTCATTGACAGCCGGGTCGGGTCCGCTTAAGTAAATGTTTGTCCCGAACGAACGAAAACTCCCGGGCGCGCATCCCGATTCCCTTGCTCTATCTCACCTCCCGAGTCAACCTCTTTTTCCCCGTTAACCCTCTCCTCTCCTATCCCTCTCCTCCATCACATTGAAGTCATGCAGGCCTTCTGCCGTAACACCTTCTCGGCTGCTCGCAGCGTCGCTGGCCAGCAGCGCCGGTCGTACGCCAACGCCAGCTCTGCCTATGCCAGCACCGTGAACAACCTGAAGATCAACAAGGACACCCGAGTTCTCTTCCAGGGTTTCACCGGAAAGCAGGGAACGTGAGTATTTCCTTCCTGAAATTCCCCTGATTCCGCGATACTGACGTATGCTTTGTTGAACAGCTTCCACGCCGAGCAGGCCATCGCCTACGGTAATTCTTCCTCGCGTCGCGATCGCGAAAAAAGAACATAAACTCACTCCACATAGGCACCAAGGTCGTCGGTGGTACCAACCCCAAGAAGGCCGGCTCTCTTCACCTTGACCTTCCCGTCTTCGCCAATGTCTCCGACGCCGTGAAGGAAACCGGTGCTACCGCTACCGCCATTTTCGTCCCGTATGAACCCATCATCAATCAAAGACCGGCAGAACAATGAACTGACCATTCCTAGCCCTCCTCTCGCCGCCGCCGGTATCGAGGAAGCCATCGCTGCCGAGATCCCCCTGGCTGTCTGGTACGTGTCCGGAAATTTTGAAGTTCCTGAAAGTTATATTTACTGACGGTTCACTATTGATAGCATTACTGAGGGTATTCCCCAGCACGGTACGAGCTACTCCGATATATATCCATTCGATACGATATGTACTGACTTATATTGCTCTACCAGACATGGTCCGCATTACCGATATCCTGAAGACCCAAAACAAGACCCGCCTGGTCGGCCCGAACTGTCCCGGTATCATCGCTCCCGTAAGTGTGGCCTTCCGCCCCTTCCAACGTCATATTTGGTATTCATATTACTTCTAGGGACAATGCAAGATCGGTATCATGCCCGGCTTCATCCACAAGCGCGGTCGTGTCGGTATCGTCTCCCGTTCTGGTACCCTGACCTACGAGGCCGTCAACCAGACCACCCAGGCCGGCCTTGGTCAGTCTCTCGTTGTCGGTATCGGCGGTGACCCCTTCTCCGGCACCAACTTCATTGACTGCTTGAAGATCTTCCTTGAGGACCCCGAGACCGACGGTATCATCATGATCGGTGAGATCGGTGGTTCCGCCGAGGAGGACGCCGCCGAGTTCTTCAAGGCCAACAACATCCACAATAAGCCCGCTGTTTCCTTCATCGCCGGTATCTCCGCTCCTCCCGGCCGCCGCATGGGTCACGCCGGTGCCATCGTCAGCGGTGGTAAGGGTGGTGCCGACTCCAAGATCGCCGCTCTCGAGGATGCTGGTGTCATTGTCGAGCGCAGCCCTGCCTCCCTTGGAAAGGCTCTGCTTGCTGAGTTCGTCAAGCGCGACCTCGTCTAAATAGGTCAATGCTTGTGACGTGTAGTGCTCTTGGGTGTCCTGGTGAGGAGGCTGGGAATCCGAGGTATATCCATCTATGATGGCATTTGGCGGTTCATACCATGCCGCGACTGTATTCTTTTCTCCATTGTGTGTTAGAGACCCTCGAAGAGTAATTAGTTTTTTGTACTTGTTACTTATGGCTGTGCATTTGTAATTGGTATTTAACTGCATTTTCCCCTCTTGATCATTCCAGATGGGTTCCAAACTTGGCCAATTGGGTGGCTTTCAGCCCATCCATTTATACATCAAGACGGGTTGGTACTCGTACAGAGCTTGCCAGATCACCGTGTACATGCATAGTGGTCTCCCATATGGTAATTGCCCTGTTGCCGAGTTGATCGTAGTTCACTAGATGCTAGGAATACGCTCGGGCACGAAGCTGATATCACGAAATCGCCATAACAACGAAATAAGCTTTATTATCGCTGAAGGCTGATAGCCCTTGAATAAGTATGATTGAAGAAACATCCAAGTAGCCAATTTTAAATCTTCTTCAAGGCTTCGACAATATCCTCTGTTCCAATAACGTCACAGAATTCCCCATCAAGACTGGCAACAGAAACCTTGTGAATAGTTTCAGAATCAAATCCACCCTTGCCAAAGGTAGCAGTTGCATCTGACACAAGAACAATCCGTCCCTTATCCACAGGCGCATCCTTGACATGTGTACCGTCAGAGTTAATCCTCAGAGGCTCCCCATCAACCAAGCGATCCACAACACCCAGATTAGCCGCCATGCGTACAGTGGTAGAGACACAGTGATCGGTCGTCAACCCAGCAACAATAATCTGCCGAAATCCCTTCTCTCGCAGATACGCTTCAAGATTGGTTCCAATGAAAGAAGAATTGACAGATTTCCAGAAAATAGGCTCCGAGCCATCAGAGGCCGGCGTAGCAAAGTCCAGCGGACGAATTCCATCATTAGAAGGGTGCAGCGGACTACCAGGCGTCACTGAAGAATGGAAAATATGAATCACTTCCAGCAGGATTGATGAAGAAGATCGTGCGGTCCGGAATGTAGATAAGAGAGCCTGGAGATTGGCTTCATAGCGGGGATTGGACCGGGTTGTTCCCCAGTGAGAGATTGTTTCTGGAGCGCAGAAGGCGGTTTGATTGTCGATTAGGATGAGAGCCGTTGGAAGGCTCAGGTCTAGAGGTTGTGACATGTTGAGGATATTTTTTGAATTGGATGTAGTGAACAGAAGGGGAGGGAATTTCCAGTGGTTTTATACAAGCGTACGGGATTGGGTGAGTCACGGAGTGGATTATCATTTGGTAAGCCTTGTCTGACCACGCCTTTCTGCTGTCATCTATACATCCTTTTCAATACTCGGATATCCAAGATGGTCTCTTGTCCGAAGTGGGGTCTTTCTTCTCCACTTCATTACCTGCGTCGCTGTTCTGTGACGTCTTGGCGTACAGTTGACGGGCCATTCACCCAACCAAGAACATAGATATGTCGTAAAACAAAGCACCAGTGAGAGAGCCACTGACAGTGGCAACGTAGTTGTTCCCAGATCCACCCTTCACTGTGAGCTGTGGAATTGTCTCCGTAGTCATCAAAGCAGACAGATGAAGTCCAACATCTCACCTTGGATTCAAACATCTGCAAGTTTTGTTGTCTCTCTCTTTGCTTTTTCACCTTCTGTTATCATATTACTATTGGCCCTCCATGGCTATTGAAGTTCACATAGTCTGGACGAGACAATCTATTAGGCAGCATGCTCATTCCCTATATTTACCATATATCTCTCTTTTGCCTCTTTCTCTCTTCCTCCTTCCACAAGGGCACCTGAGATCCATCCCAAAATCAAACAATCAATGAAGCAAACCAAAAATCAAAAAGCACTTTCTGGATCGACTTAAGCGGGCTTCCGTGGAGAATGCAGCACAGATTCTGAGAGATTGGTTCAGCTTCATGTTTCGAGTGGTACGAATCAACGTAAGTCACTCTAGCTATATACACCTGGGCATGGATACATAGCGCAGCTAACTCATTCATGAATTTAGAAATCTGGTGCCACTATCTTGAATCACATCGCAGGCTGAGCCTCGCCATTCAAATTGTTGATGAGGATGGACTCATCACGAGATGGCCCCGGGGTCGGACAAGTTGATATACGACATCAGGATGGAGACCTCATCAATTAGGCAAAAATCGTCTCAAGGGACAGGGAAATAACTTCACACCAATTTCATTTATACATCGATACACCAATTCGAGGTCAGAATATCCGTCCTCGCGAATATGTGCTCCAAAACATGCACTCGGACCAACAAGATTGCACGCCTAAGAGCTGTGCTCCGGTTACAGGCTGAGGTCTGGAAATGATTGTCTAGTCTCGAGAGGAAGTCTTCCCTTCACTCTAGAGCTATAGGCCCTTGACTGTCCTTGATCGTGAGGCCTTCCATCTCGCTCAGAGAGCTCCAGGACGAGATGCAAGCTATGGGTTAAGCGAACCATGGTCGATATCGCTGATGACACTCGCCAAAGGTTAAGCGAACGAAGCAGGCGTTTATCGCCCTTACAGGATCAGAGATCTTTCTGCGCCCGAGGATCGCTAAACCATACCATTTTATTAACACAACACGCGACGTGGTCGAGCAAAATCGTATCATTTTCGCAGCCGAATACCGGCATGAACTGAGACGAATGGAGCTCGCACCTACCTTGTTGGAGAATAAGTGGCGCAGGATGAAACTCCAGTTCGGCACCTTCAGTGCGGACATAACACTGGGTGGATCACCCGGCGAAGCTGGGAACTGCAGGTAGTCATCAATGAATGGAAGTATGGCGCAATGCCGTGCTTGTCGCCCAAGATAACTTTCCAAGTCTTCGTGAACGCCATAGCTTTTGTCCGTCGACAGAACGAGGATGATAAAGATGGAGTGATTGATGCTTTTACTGATTATTCCACCAAAACGAGAGAATTACTATGGGCATTGCAGATTGATATTTAGTCAAGCTCTCGATATACATATGGCTACCTCTCAAATCTTCGCACTGAGAGTGTCTAGCATGGAAGTACCGACATATCCACCGAGGTTCCTGTTTCCGCTATTCGTCCTTCACATTTGAAGTAACCGTCTGGCCATAATTGTCTGGGGCAGCATGATTGCAAGGGGCCCCAGAGTCATCCACGTCGATGATATTTGTACACTGATAGACCTCATGTTGAATGTCTGTGTCATAAAGCGGCAATCCCAAAGTACTGTTCACAGACCGAAGATCGATGTCCTCAAACTTGATTCCCGGACAAGGATGTAAATCAGAGCAATAGATCGACGCTGCAACATTATACCGAGACGTTCCCTTAATACTGGACCATGTGATATCTTCAATAGCCATCTTGGAGGTATTGCAGCTTTGCCCACTTTCAGAGTAAATGCACTGAGAGATTTGAATGGGTAAAGCCACGTTGGTCAACTCAAAGTTGCGGTAGGTGATGTTCTTGATGAGACCACTGCCGCCACCTCCACTATCACCGTTGGAGCTGCTATCATCGGATTCACCTTGCCATGTTTTGATATAGGCTCCCTCCATGCAATTCAAGCACCGGACGTCTTCAAAGGTAACATTCTCGACATAATCGGGCATGGTAGGGTATTGTCCCACAGATCCAATGGTCATACCGTAGTTCCCATGACAAGTAACGTTTCGGACCAGTAAATTTGTGGTATTCCCCTTGGCTGCCACACAATCATCTTGGTTGGTGATGTCGGCATTTTCGACGAGTAATGTGTCACTATTCCAAGAATCATAGCCATCGGTGTTTACGGTGCCCCATTCATCATTACTCGTAGCATTCACGTAAAGATTCGTGATAGATACGTTCTTGCTGTACGACACGAATGTTGCCCAAAACTGTGGCTGGATGACGCGTAGACCATCCACAAGCAGGTTTTGAGAGTTGATGAATGTAATGCTGATAGGCCGACCTGGCTGATTGCTTTGATTGCGGTTCTCTGTGTACCACGCTTGGCCATTTCCATTGTACCAGCCACCCTCGCCACGAAAAGTGACGTTAGTTCCACCGAATAGCCAGGCCGTGGATTGGTTCTGAAATACCACAGAATAGGAGTGGTTAAGCCAGTATGAGATATCGTCGGAAAAGAGCAGCTCGCCTTGTAGTGACACATCACAATTCACCAAGTTTGTTGTGTTCAGAACCGAGTTGATGTTGAAAGTATAGTTGGAGAAGACAACTTGCCCATTAGATCCGCAAGTCTCGAAGGCTTTGTGAATGAATGGTGCATCGTCAACGGGCGACCCATTGTATTTGAGCGACTCAGGATAAAGACGACAGATGTTCCCTTCATGAACAACATATGCAGCTCCCAGATTGGCCAGTGTGCTGATTGAGCCGAGGAAATACCCTAGCCTCATGGTGAAGTCAAAGTTGCGACGTCGAAAGGCGTGCTTGTTTGGTCAATTATTCCTAGATCGGATCTTGTCCAGGGAAACCATTGTTATTGAAAAGATCTGCTCTTTGAGCACTGAAACCCCCACAACATACCCCACAACATTGGAAAGGGTTACATTCACCCAGGTACATGCCTGTATACCCACCAATGAGGAACACTTATTGCTTTGTCAGGAATTGGCTCGGGGCACAAGGCCTAAGCGTGGAAAGGAATACGATGAGGGGGAGCGACGATCTTGGATCTAAATGTTTCCTGTTCGGTCTTTCTTGAATTGAATACACCGGGGAATGAGTTCATACCTAAACAGGCACACTGAAGTTGACTCGCAAGAAGTGTGGCTTAGAGAATACCACCTAGTCCTAAAAGGGTATCTAGCTCGTCTACTTTATGCCAAGCATTCTCATTGGATCTTAGCTCGCTGCAATAAAAGGGGCTCTGATCTAGTAATGTTTGAACATCAAAGCTGATCTCCACATTTATTCCTACATGTATGTCTCGAGAACTGTCTGGCCCCTAAAAACCATAGAATCTCACACGGAGCGACACTAACGCACTCCCTGCTTCTTTGGGATATGTGGATGAGTAAACGGATAAGAATTAGGGTATATAAGGCCCGCGATGAGAGAATCATCCCTATAATCACTCTCCTTCCTCTAATATCGACTCGCAAAATGTTGGCATTCAAAGGTGTTTTTACCTTTATTTTGGTTCTCGCTTCGTCTCATAGGGCATATTCGTCCCGTGAGCCGGCAATATCTTATCCAGCTCCAACATACAATTCGAATACTCTGAAGAGTACTTTCCAAGAGATCGACAAAAGCCTCAATAAGCTGATCAAAGCTGGTGATTACAATGGGAGCTCCTTCTCATTGGAGATCTCCTCCCCGAACCAGACGCTATACACCAAATACCACTTCGACAAGTCTCTAGGGGGAAGCCCAATCAATGGTTCTTCAGCGTATCGGATTGCCAGCAACACAAAACTGTTCACTGCGTTGGGAATCTTGAAGCAAGAGGCTGCCGGCAAACTTGGACTTGACGACGATGTGACCAAATATATTCCGGAGCTCCTTAACGGTTCAAGCAAAATCACCTGAAGGGGATCACAATTCGATCCTTATTGGCCCACCTGAGTGGCCTTCCGGACAACTATGCCGATGAAGATTTGCTCTTTATGCTCTCTGATCCATCCGCAATTGGGCTTCCTCCATTGGATACAGACGAGGGAAATAATCTGCCAAAGTGCGGTGCTGAATATTTCCTATAGTCTACAATTTAGACCAATCCTTTCCGCACCGCGCAGTCTTAAATATTTGAGTTCTTCTCCGAACAATTCCTCTCTCTTAGTCCTCCAATCCCTTCCAGTATATTTTCGATCTATGAACTTACCTTTTTAGTTCTTGTCTCGGGTAATGACGTCTAACCAGTCATTCGTGACTTCTACTGGTTTCCTTGCTCTCAATTTTCAAGAAATTCTTCTTTGTTTATTCTGTCCTTTCATAGCTAGCTTCGTCTGACCTCATCTCAACCGTTCTTGTCTCAGCCATGCACTTTGACCGCTTAAAATCTATCCGGAATCCCTATCTCTGATGAAAAAAAAATAATCATGTGAATAGCGAAAGGATCAAGGCTGTGAGAGCTCAGTCTGCACGATTGGGGCGTCCAGCGGAAATGTCTCACATCCCCACTTTGGTTGCCGAGCTCGATCACATCAGAGCACATCCCTTGGCTAAGTGGGGTACAAGTGGGATGATCGGCGCAAATGCGGAGACATGAGTGGTTCGCATGAGCATCCTCATCTGCAAGAAGCATGCTTATGTCAATCATTGTCTTAGGGGGTGCCCTGATTTCCGGGCTTCCATGAGGTATTTTGCCTTTCTACCCACGTCCCGTGCAGCTACCTGATCTAAAAATCGCATCCACGGTCACCGGCGAATTAGTATACCCAAGCATTGGACGGCCTAAGAAAAGCAACATCCGATTTACCCGTGGAGAAGGAAACCTTGTGGCCAACTCCATCGCCAAGAAGTTTGTTTTTATTATAACGTCACTGGGCTCTTGGCTCCCCTATAAAGCGGGCGCATTTCTGCTCCATCAACAAAGATTCATTCACTACACACTATCAGACTCCTGGCAGAGTTCTTTCGAAATCATTTACCATACAACAATTTACTACAACATGAAGCTCCTCGCCTCCCTCGCTCTGCTGGCTACTACTGCCCTGGCTAGCCCCTTGAGTCCTCGTCAATCGAAAGAATTCAAGCTCAAAACTACTGGCTCGACGAAGCCAGAGTTCAACAACCTTTACCTCTATTCCTACCACACTGGCGCCGGTCTGAGCGACGGAGTGTTGGACAGTAATGCTACCGTGGCACCTAAGTTTTACTTGAATGGCACCACTGCCTATGCTGACCTGGGAACCGATTACCCCTGGGGCATGACGGTCGCTGGTGATACCAATTATGCTGGTACGTGCTAACACGGAATTCAAGTCGTTGACTGCTGTTCTAATTGTCTGTATAGCGTGGGAGCCAGTCACCATCAATGCAGGAGGCGGCGAAACAGGATTCGCGATCAGCAATGGTAACTTTGTTTGGTCCGCAGATGAAGGCTTTGCCGGCTGGCTCGGTAAGTTTCAGTTTGTCAACCAGTATTCTCAATTGAGTTCGAATTTAACTTTGTTCCAGTCTGCCCCTGGTACCATAATGCGCCGCAATTGTTCGGCCTCATCTCATACTACGACCCTGTTATTCCTTCAAGCTGCAGCAAAGTCACCCTGAAGCCCGTTTACTAAAGAGCCTGACGAATATTGATGGATACTACGGTATAAGTAATGCTAATAGATGACAACCGGGTCTGAGCCCTTATGTGAAAGTTTGTGAGACCAATTTAGTGAATTCAATCATTGTATCATTGCTTTTATCATCTATCATGAAAATGGGGGAATCCTTATGAAGCCGCAACAACATTCGGCATCTCCTCGTAGTATCGTTTATCCATGCCAGCCTCCAAGCGAGCTTCTTCGTTAAATGGTCCACGGAGGGGTCCACGGAAATGTTTCTGGACGTTGGAGCGGAAGACCTGCACCGGGTCGGTTCCTTCCTGATTACAGATCCAGGTCAGCCATCGGTGGCCCGTAGTCACATGTGTAATTTCGTCGTGGTGGATGACCTCAAGCGCTTCGACGCTCTCGCTGTCACCGGAGAGACGGAACTTCTGTATAGTCATCGGGTTGACATCTAAACCTCTAGCCTCGTGGACCAGAGCAATAATGCTTATACGGGCGCGAAGATCGTACGCTGTTTCCTGAGCTGAGAGCCACAGACTGTGATGAACAGGGAGGGCGCCGAAGTGCGAGCCCATTTCTTCAAGACGGGTGCGCAGAAGGGAAAAGTGTTTCGCCTCATCGCTTGCAACCTTAAGCCAGTCATGGAAATAAGCACGTGGTAGTTGCTCCAAGCTTTTCTCGGTCTGGAATGTAGCGAATCGCACACAAATATCGATGGCCAGGTCAATCGCCCACAGCTCAATATTGGCTAGCGCATGAAGCATGGCAATCCGGCTCTTCAGTGTACCTCCTCGCCCCGTCCTCGGCATAGCGCCCGGATTGACGGTGAGCATCTTCTCACGGGGCGGCTGGTCTGGTGCAGCGACGGTGCCTCTTCCAAGTTCCATGGGTGATGAAGAAGCCTCTCTCTCAGTGAAGATAGCGAAAAGGTGTGTAGTCAACTCAATCTTGTGCTCAGGGTGAGCAGTATTCAATATATGGACCGCCCAGTCGCATAATGTCGCATTATCATCCAAGTAACGAGCCATTCCGGAATCCTCCTGCTTGGCTGCTGGTGCATTTGATGGTCGCGCATGTTTCAGCTTGACTTTCTCGCTCACGGGTTCAATCTTGGCTAGCTCCACGTGTAAATCATCTTCAACGGGGAAATCTAACATGACGTTGTCCCCACACACATCAATAGGGTATGTGCATGCTTTGATACCCACACTCGACTCTCCGGTCTCCACGTTAAAATCATATGCGTGCCAAGGACAGCTGGCCACATATGCCGAATCCTCAATATCAATCAGAGAGTCCGCCATCGGCCCGCCCGCATGAGGACACTCTGCCTCCATGGCGTAGTAGGACCATCCTTCCTTTTCGTTGGGGTTTGAGCTGGTCGGGTCGATCGACGGCAGGCGAAACAGCACCAGCCGTTTGCCCGTGGACATGTGAATCACATATCTTGCCCGGGTGAAGCCTGTCAGAGGCCCACAGTTGATTATCATTTTGAAGTTGGATAGTTGAGCCGGGCGTTGAGAGAAGATGTTCGCTTGATGCCAATTTTTTGAAGGATCACGTGGGATGCGGGACCAATTAACTTTTCAGACGCAAAAGTGGGGCCGTTGTTTTGGTAATCTACTACATGGGCTGTTAATCGCCACTGGCATGTGGAGTGTTCGGTGATGGTCTAGTATACCCCAGTTGGACGTGTTGATTATGAATAAACATTCTATAATTATGCTGTTATTTCTTCGGAAAACTGTGTGACCGCATTCATCCTTGTCTGGAAAAGAAAGCGTTGAAGATAAAGCAGTATACATTGAAACAGGTTGATCACCTAATTGGGAAATAGAGTATCATCAAATTAAGAATAATAGCTGTCCAGCTGCTAATAGGCGAATATCGATTCAGTTCTAGCTTTCGGGAAGGGTGCACCAACCACTGGGCATCTGAAATCCATTCGGGTTGTCCAGTGTACTTCAACACGGCTCTACACATCAGCTTGGCTCTTCACTTCAACCTCAACCGGGCTCTTCGCCGAGACAAGCCCACCTGATAAACTTTTTGCGCCTCTCCGCCTCAACTGCCTCAAGTGGGCTCTCCTGGTCATACCGAATCTCCTTTGTAGACAAGGTCACAGGGCTACCTGGCTCCGTATCTTAGCCTTCCTGGTTTCCTCAATCCTTCTTATAGTCTTGATAGACTTCATCGACATTGTCCCCTATGCCTCTTTAGCGTCATGAAGCCCAGTTGAATTAGCCTCCAATTCAAACAGAATTTGCCCCGGGTTTTCAGTGCAAGAGGCGTATGATATAAGCTCTATTTTAAGCCAAAATAGAGCTTAGTACCCGGTGAAAGTTGATTAAAAATATCACGAGCCCACTTATACAGCTAGGCCCGTAGATAAAAGTAGTGCATCTTATGTACCCTTGGATTTTTGAGTTGGGGTCAGTTTCGAATGCCTATTCGGCGAGAATATCCATCAGAGCTAAATTGAAAGAGCGTCAGCAGGAGATATTAGAGAAAGATGTGAGCAAAAGGAAATGTCATATACCACCGACATAAAAGAGGAGCCTTGGAAATCGATATGGGGTGGTGGGGAGTAGGAATGTGGTCGTTGACGGGGGGTTTCGGGTTTGAGATCCGCGATCTTTCCGAAGGAAAAAAGCAAGAGTGATGAAAATTAACGAAACGGCCCAGTCAAAGATGTTCAAAACGTGACAAATATGTCAGAAAATATATGCAGGCTGCGACTGGTGTGCAAAAGATTAAGGTTATGGATCCCCAAAGACAATGGTTACTAATCCAACACTAATCCTACCTGGGTTAGCAGATTTAGGATCCCGCAAAAGCATTCCCCTGATTTGGTAAACTGACACCTAGTTATTCGGGCATAAATTTTTATCACTTTCTTCCTGTGTTGCAGCCTGACTTTACATTCGCAATAAAGATCGGATGTTGTTATCTTTGGCAAGAGGATAAAAAGTGCCCGAGGAAGTGAGACTCACGACCTTAAAGATTGTCCTTTCCGCGCATTTATGCTCTTAGGGCTGGACGAGTGATCTCGGAGACGTTTGATGCTCTATTCCAGATCTCGTATTATCACGCTCTTTTTGTCCGACTGCATGTGGACCCCGGAGAACTCCAGAAATTGATCGAGGTGGGCCCTGGACGATAGACAATTCCATGGGATGAAAACATGCCAGAGCAGCGAGAGTACTCTTGTGTGGTGGCCACTGAAGGCACTAATCCGCTGACGGTACTTCTGAATGATGACCTGTATGAGAGATTAGAGACTAAACGCTGCTAGAATTGAAGGGAATAATTCTCACTTTTTGTTTTGATGCCCTAGTCAGCAATTTCTCATGGATAAGTATAGCGGAGGTGCAGTCCTGGCTATGATTAAGACCGGCAAGAAATCGAAAGATTGAAAGGCAATTACCGTAAATTTGTAACGCAAATGAACTAGGCAGGGTAGTGTAATTTGAAATTTTGTGGCTAAGGACTACAGTAAGCTAGCAAAACAAGCTGAGCCGCTCGCTTAGCCATGTGATTATAGAGTGGCGTAATTCGCGGGGATTCAGGGAAGCCAAACAGCGGTGTACAATATGACAAGACTGAGAACATGAACAGCCTTCTCAAATAATCTTCCCCAGAATTGAGCCAAGATAACGGTTGTTGCTTGGAATCCCGCATTTCGGCATGAGGAGATGGAATCCCCAAACCTTATCTCAAGGCGACCAGCTCACGGACCACCCGAAGTGCACACAACATCACGGTCATGATTGGTGCTCACCGGGAAGAGCAAGGTGGAGTAGGCTGCAAAAGGGCCGGAACAGGTGGAGAAAGATTATCGGTCATTATCGAGTAGTGTCGGACGAATACCTAACCCATGGGACACACGATTGTCCATGCATTACTGCAAGTTTGACCCCGGAGCGCAAACAACGGGAAGGCGGGAAAAGCTTTAGTCAGGGTGAGCCCCCTTTTTAGGCTATTTGCGGGGTGGACCCCAAGTGGAAAATCAATGCTTCGACTTTCACGTTCTCGTGCCACAATATGCCACGTCTTTCTTACGGGTTCCATAACAATGTGAGACAGCTGCAGATCAGCCCAAAAAAGCGGTGGATTTGCATGGGCTACGGGGGTCGCCTAAGATCAGCTCGCAGAGCCGAGATCGGGCCCAGCTAAGACTATAGTGGATCCCTTTTATGTACGGGAATCCTGGGGCTATTGCTATTATGACTCAAGTTACATAGTTTTCGCCTTTAGCTCTTGGCTATTTCTTCTTGCATTTTCCTTTTCCCCCTCTTTTTCCTTTTCTCAATTATCCACGCCTGCATAGACCTTTTGGTATCGTCCCAGTTGTGCACCCTGGTTGCATAAGTTGTGCGCTGCCAAGAAGCTCGGACATTATTGCGTTAGTCCCTTAAGCCGAGGATCAGCACCTGGGGGATCCGCATTTGAGGAGTCGAGTTCCTTTTTTCCCTCTCACATTCCACTCGGCAAACCCATTGATAAACAAGCGCGCTGCGCAAGCAATCGCTTCCAACCATGACTGTGACAGGTAAGCGTCTCGTTTCTGCTAGATTTGTCTCCGGCGCACGAATACTCGATTTATACCCAGTGCGGAGATCGGTGCTGACAGGTTCCTTTTGGGTAGATTTCAAATCGGAGACTGGCGAAGGCCAGGTCTTTCCGGAACAAATCGAAAGTCCAACCTTTGATCATGAGCTTCCTCCGCTTCGGTCAACCACTGAGCGCAAGCTGATGGCCAAGATCGACTGGCACATTCTACCATGTCTCTGCGTGCTCTATCTTTTGGCTTTCCTGGATCGGTATATTTCCCCGCATGCGCCCCGAGTTTTGCGACACGAGCGCTAACGTTGATCATCGGATGTATAGGGTCAACATCAGTAATGCGGCGACTTTGGGTCTCACGCAAGAGCTGAACATTGCTACTGGCATGAAGTACAATATTGCGCTGACGATTTTCTTCGTACCGTACATCATCTTTGAAATCCCGTCGAATATCCTTCTGAAGAAATTCAAGCCTCATGTCTGGTGTATGTCTTTCGGTTTAATTACTGGTTAGTCTCTGTGGGAAGATGACTAACTCTATCTAGTGCCACTTTGCATGTTCGGCTTTGGTCTCGTCATGGTATGCCAGGGCTTGGTCCAAAATTGGGGTGGATTGATGGCCACCCGTTTCTTCTTGGGAGTGTTTGAGACCGGCATGTTTCCCGGATGTAAGTGACGCACCAAAGATCTTTATGCTGCTCGACGATTCTGATAAATTGATAGGCTTCTACCTCCTGGGTATGTGGTACCGGCGCAGTGAGGCCCAGAAGCGTTTCAGCTTCTTCTTCAGTTCCACCACACTTGCTGGCGCATTCGGTGGTGCACTAGCGTACGGTATCTCACAGATGAGCGGAGCTCGTGGCTACAGCGGCTGGCGGTGGGTCTTCATCATTGAAGGTTGTATCACCTGCGTGGCTGCTTTCATCTTGTTCTTCTGCATGCCCGATTTCCCAGAGGACGTCAAGTGGTTGACCGATGAGGAGCGCGAGTTTGTTCGTGCGAAGTTGGCCAAGGACGTTGGCAAGTCGGCCCACCATATCAGTATGGGCTGGCGTGAGGTTGTGGCTGTCTTCAAGGACTGTAAGTTTCCTCTGGGCCTTGACTACTGGTACAGGTTGGATACTGATTAGTACAATAGACAAGGTCATTCTTGGAGGCCTGATGTACTTCGGTCTCATCGTTCCAGCCTATGGTTAGTTGCTCTGGATGGATTTTTCTCCTCATCGCTAACTCCAGTGATCTAGGATATGCATACTTTGCGCCCTCCATTATCAAGAGTTACGGATATAGCTGTATGTTCTGACTCTCTGACTTCTCATGTTTTTAAACCTTGGCTAACTAGATGTGCAGCGGTGAAAACCCAATTGTACTCCATTCCACCATGGGCAGCAGCCTTTGGCTTTTCTATGGTGATCGCTTTCTTCTCTGATCGTTTGAAGCACCGATATGTATTCACATTGATTCCCATCCTGGTTTCTATTGCTGGGTTTGCCATGCTGCTTAGCATCCACGGCAAAGAGCACAAATCTGCCGAGTACGGTGCACTCTTCCTGGTGACAAGTGGTGCTTACAGTGCCATGCCCGTCATTGTGTGTTGGTTTGCTATGAATCTGGGTGGTCACCACCGCCGCAGTATTGGCACTGCATGGCAGGTTGGTTTCGGCAACATTGGTGGTATCATCGCCACCTTCTCTTTCCAGAGCACAGATGCCCCGAAGTACACTAAAGGATACAGCATTTGCACTGCGTTTGCTTGTCTGTCCATCATCTCTTGCACAGTTTACCTCGCGGCAGTGTGGTTTGAGAACCGCAAACGTGACAATGCTGTCGTTGATCCCAATGCCATTTCGGAGGAAGAAGAGGAGTTCCTCGGTGACCTTGCACCTAATTATCGGTATAACTATTGATTATATGACATCGCTTTTACGATCGGGTTGGAGATTCCGTGGTTCACCCCTAAAGATGACGGAATTCCGGAAGATATGTATGATGCACATGAGTTGGAGCTTCAGAGCTCTAAAAATACATAATGGTTGAAGCTATAGTATTTTATTTTTGGTTTTGCGTAAAAGAAGTTGAATATTTATTGTGTGAAAATTGTCGATATTACGAAAAGAATTGATCACTGATTCATTCATCTTCTTATGGTTTCGATGGAAAGGAATCTATGATGTGCGGAAACCCTATTTCCACTGTGTGATGCAATCCACTGGTCACGTGCCCCATATTGGCGATGTCAATATGTCCTAAAGTGGTTAGTGCCTCGCTTAGCTGAGTAAGCTACCCACTACACAAATGCGCCGCGGGCCGCCTTCGTATTTGTCTTTCTTCACTATCTCTCCTCATCCTCGCAGAACTGTTAGTCGCCACCCAATGATTCCCGTCCTAGACTGAGCTTAGCTAACCGGACTACAGTAACATCTTCGAAGATGAGAGCTAAGTGGAGAAAGAAGCGCGTTCGCCGTCTCAAGCGCAAGAGAAGAAAGATGCGTGCCAGATCGTGAGTTTCTCTGAGCGATCATATTTCGCAAAGGCGTCAATGCATATCAGTACTAATAAAATTTATAGCAAATAAACAACTCGCCCCCTCCTCCTCAGCTCCTCTTATCGAGACTCATGTTTGAACACTGAACACACCAATTGATGACCCGATGGACAACGATCGTTTTTCTTCGTGTCACGCCTTTCAACAAACAAGTTACCTGTCCGGATACGGTTTCCGCCATTGGAAGAATCCACAGCGCTCGACGGAATCCACGTTCAAATAACATCCGATTTCCCACAATTATTCAATTCTCTCGGATTCCTACAACGTCGTTCGTTCTGATGCCGGGCATGGGTTGAGTGGACACCCACTTTATGTTGAACTTGGAGAGGCGATTGTGTTTAGTTGAGGGTTGGAGATTGATTCTTCGGGATCAGTCTGAGCTCGGTACTGGGGTACCTGTTCAACTACTATGCTCATTTTTAAAATTTACGATCCCTGAATTCGTTCGAGGACCGGAGCTATGGAGCGGTTTTAACCGAGAGTTTACAAACAAAACTGGAATTAGCTCGGAGGTCCTTGGTTTCGATAGCTATGCTTGCCGATGAATCGATGACACTTTAAGAGTATTTTGATCTTCAATATCTGTAGTGGTAGCCTGCCGATCTCGTATACGCTTGAATTTAGTAAATATTGGATACGCACATGAGAGTTGCTCAAATTGTTTTGTGCGGATACACACTCACCGCCTTTGAGATGGTCTCCGCAAAGGATTTTTTTCTGCCCGTGACATTCGACATTTATTTCGACTGAGATACGACGATCAACCATTGAGGCTACATGCTCAGAAATCCTTTGTGATTCTAGCCGTTGTCTCTGCGATCATAATGCCGTCCGATAAAACAGAGAAAAAGCGCAAGCGCGTCTCGGACCGCCATGAGCGTCCCAGCAAAAAGGCTGTTCTGGAACTGCAGGCCCTCCCGCCGTTGGCAGCTAGCATTGTCGAGGATCGGAGCGAGCTGGCTCCAGTGATCGGTATGGACACCCGGAACCCATGCGATATAGGACGGAGTACTGATTACTGAATAGCTACGACACCCGGTGTGCTGAACTCGAAGCCCATCCAATTCGATCCATACCTCAAAGCCCGCGATGGCAAACTACCGACCCTCGGTCGGAATCCAGGAATTGTCTCCTCGGAGATGCTGCTGCAGTCATCTGAGCATGAGAAAATGGATTTTGTTGGCCGTGAGGGAGCTGGAGATGATACCGACTCGCAGCTCAAGCACTACGTTGCCATCGTGGACCCAGAGAACAAGACATGGCAGATTGTGGAAGCGCGGCGAGTGACTCTTCGCGGTGGTGTCCGCACTGTGAAGAATGATGAGGAGGACGAATCCGAGGAGGAGAATGTATGTTTTGAAATACGGTTGGGTTCTGTTTTGGGGTGTCCTATACTAATAGTTGCAGAACACTATGCGCGCTCAACGCACGGCCTTGACCAACGCATTCGGTACGAAGCAGTCTCGCAAGGCTGTGCAGTCCATGGCCGAGAACGCTCGGCTATCCAACGCTCCGGCTGGATCTGTCACCGAAGCTGGTGCTGCACTTATCTCCTCCTTGCCTGCGGATGTTGCTTCCGGCAAGATCAAGGCACTCAACGTGCAGGCCGAGGTGCAAGCAGCCAAGCCCCTGCCCACACCCAACCTTACTGCAGCTCACCCACTGGACTTCTACCCTATCGAGACTTTGGTTCCAGGCGGAAGCTCGACTTTGCGCCAATTGACCGGCATCGAAGAATGGAAGCAGCAAGTGGAAGCCGGCCTGGCTATTACCACCGGTTCCAGATATGTCGCTAGCCGAGTCGAGGCAGTTGTCCTCTCCGGAAACGAAGAGAAGCTGCAGGTTCTCCGATTCATCCAGCTGCTGCTGGAATTTGCTCGTTCCCTCAAGTCGGGCCGTTCTGCTGGTGCTGGTCGTGGCAGCAAGAAGTTGCCGCCTCGTGACGAGCTCCGCAAGATTCTTTCCAGCACATCCGGAGTCAAGGCCGACGACTCTGCAGAGTCTTCTGTAGAGCTCCTCCCGGACTCTGTCCTCGACGCCGTCCGTCGCCGCTTCGCCCCAAGCGGTGGCTCCGTCAGCAAACACGACCTTACTCTCCTCCACACCTCCATCTCTGCTCTCTCCCTGCACATCCCCCCGCAGCCAGCTAAGGACGGTGGCTCCAGCTCCCTGGGCGGCAATGCCCCCAACGAGCTGGCAACCGACCCCGCCGATCTCCGTGACGACTTGCGTCTCGATTCAAATACTGTGCAGCAATACTTCCGCGAACTGGGTTGCCGCATCGACCGGCCTCGTGAGTCAGAATACGCCAAATGGAACATCAAGGGTGGACGTGCTGAGGCGAATGCTCGTCGCATCGCTCGTCTACGTCTTCCCGTCGAGTTCCCCAAGGTTAGCCGCGGAGGCAAGAACTAAGCGCGTCGAGTTTGATACATTCGAGCGGTTAGCCTCAGTGTTTGGGCGGTCAAAAATTCTTATGCCATTGTGATATATCCGGCGTTTTCACCTTGTACTCGATTCAAAATGTGACCATATGAATGAAGTTATTTGCATACTTATACAATTTTACCAAGGTTTTGTATATTTCAAAAGTTGTCGGATCTTCTGCTCCTTTGTTCCTGGCTTTCTTGGTATGCACGGCCTATCTATTTGTCTAGGTTCTTTTTGAAACTTCAATCAGGTTAAATAATGAAATAAAGAACTATATGTCATTGCTCATATATACATGTATGCAATCTCCTTTGGATATCAAATTCAACGAGCCGTCCAGCTCAGACTCAAGGGAAATATTCCTGAGCAGCCTCATGTCTTGCATTTGCTGCGGGTGTCGGCGCAGGAGTTGCACGACTCGCTCGCCGATCCGCATGCTTCTCCCGATCAGCAGCCAGCTCCTGAGCGAACCTACTCTTCTTCCGAATCTCTGGACCCTTCCAATAGAACACATATATAGGAATCAAAACCAAGAAACCAACACATCCAAGCAATGTACTAGCCCACTGCAGATGATACTTCCCTCCCATATTCTCATACATAGGCGTCGCATACATCGTAGCGACACCAGCAAGGAAGTCTCTCGCGAAGCCATTACCGCCGGTAGCGGAGGCAGAGTACGGGCCGTATGCCGCAACCATGTAATCAATCGTGGCCATGTAGATAGCGTAATTAGCCATAGCAATAAGACAGGCGAAGATCAAGGGTGCGATCCACGGGATTGGGGGACCCATGGATGTCCAGGCGAAGCCGAGGAGACCGATTGGCTCGAGAGGGGCGATGAAAAGGAGGAGTAGAAGTCTACGCTCGGCGTATCTTGACGCAGCACCGTGCTTGCGGCGTGTCTGGATTTGACGATACACATCTGGCAGGAACATCAGGTACGCGATGATGTATCCAAGTAAGATCGAGCCGAAGGTCATGCCGATAGCCAGGGTGCTCATGTTCCATTGCTCGAAGACTAGTGTAAAGGACTCGGTGAAGATGAAGATCAGAGCATCCGAGAAACCGGAGAGAAGAGATAGGAACAAGACGATAGGTTCGCGGAGGAACATCTCAAAAGGTCGGGCCCAGATTTTCAAGACCTCCTTCGCATCTAGACGAGGAGACTTCAGCTCATTAGGGCCATAGACTTCTTCTTCGCCACTCTTCCTGCGGCGTTTCGCTTCATTGTCCACCATAATTGTAGATCGTGTCTCCGGGACAAGGAAGAAGTGTAGAGCCTGAGTGACACCACCGAAAATCAGCTGGACCCAGAACACCCAAGGCCATGAGAGATATTGCCCGATGATCCCGCCGAAGAAAGGACCGATCGTCGAGCCCCCCACAGACGAAAGCACTACGTAGGCAACGGCGTAACCTTGGTCATCGGCTTCCCACATATCAGCAGTCATACCCAGAGTAACCGAGCCACCAGCCGAGCTAAGACCGCCCAAGGTACGACAAACGACAATCGTGCCAAAGTTGGGTGCGAGCGCACCGGGAATTTGCCAGATATTCACGAAGAACAGTGAGAGCTGCATGATGGGCCAGCGACCAAACTCCTCAGACCAGGGAGCCCAAAGCTCACACCCAAAGGCATAAGCTATGAGGAAGACGGCTTGGCCGACCCGCGCAGCTTGCTCGCTGATACCGAACTCCTTGGTCATACCCGTCACAGCATTGGAGTAGACACCGGAGTTGAAATTCATGGACATCTGCACCACGAAGATAACCGTGAGGATCATCCATTTCTTCCAAGTGGGAAAACAGAAGCCCAATTTCTCGTAGCAGTCATCTTCCGTGAGCTCGCGCTTTCCAGACTTCTCAATCTTCGGTGTATATTCTCTGCTGATCTGGTCTGATTCGGAAGCGTTTTCGGCGTGGGCATCGTCACCTCGCTCGGCCTTTTTCTCGGTCTCGGGTTGTTTTTGGGCTTGTTCCTCCTTATCCTCCTCTCGCTTCTCAAAAAGCGACGATTCCGCCGGGGAGGCCATGTGGCAAGTGAATATGGCCAGGGCTTAGGTATTGGTTGGTGCTTATATAGAAATCAAAGTGGAGGCACCAGGAATGTGGGTATGGGGTAATAAAGTATAAAAGTGGACTCAGTTGACAGAATAGGGAGAGACTCTCGTAACAAAACAAAAAGAAAGTATATCTAGATATCGCAAACGGCCTTGCTGATTTATATGTATGACAAGTGATCCATAACAAAACGGTGTCGCCATCTTTGATTGCTTGACCACGTTCCTAAACAGGAAACCCGAAAGCAACGACCGTGACTCTCCACACTATCAGACCCAACGGGACAAATCTTGGAAATGATTCGTCCAAATTACGCTACTCCACCTTTATCGAATCAACTTGCACCCTGAGTGGTTCAATGGTGTTGGAAAAGGATTCATAAGTAACGGGAAAACCTGTTACGGCTGGCGCGCCTCACGGGCCGTGGGGCCCGGATCGTCGGCAACCCGACGTCATTTCCACCCGGACTACGTCAATCCATGGGAATCGCCTCCATTATAGTATATCCGGACTGCATTGTTTGCTTCGCATTCGTCTTGCATTTGCCAATGATATTGTTTGACCCGTGGAGCACGAGGAGGGGTTAGCAGGGGGCTAAGCGTGGTATGTTGTCATAGTTTTAATCATTGATCTCTCAGACACCAATGAAGAGTTGTTTTTTCGCGAATATCAATACGTTCCCGATTTCAGTCCCACTTGTCCCTCTTTTACCTACTTGGCTACCTGAGATTTTTGGGTCATTCCTGGCCTCTGATTGGTCGAGGTCTCATTTTCCCTGGATTTTGCTCCACACCCCAACACTAGTTTGCCTACTTCACTTAGGGGAGCTCAATAATTGAACACAAAATTAGTTAAACACCTTCACCACATTTAGAGTAGCGCAGTACTCGAGAATCAATATAGTAATATTATCGAGTATATACCCAAGTACATACTTACTCACACTACTCTGTAGACTACGGAATGTGATAATGATTAGTGATAGTGAGCTAACGTGAGTTGAGGTGATACGATGTTCTTCTTTAATTGAGCTCCTACTTAGGAATATCTTTCTTAAACGTAGTAAGGGCGCGCCGCGCGAACCGCGCGGCGCCTACTCTTGTTATACCTTACAGTGGGCATGGAGAGACCACGAGGTTATCCGCTTTTTTGTTATCCGGATTCTGAAATGGCATTCATTGGGAACCCACCAGGTACTTGGGGATTCTCTATGGTCATTGACAGAAGGAATGAATAGCAGTATACAATGATCAGCAGAAAAGGATGAGGTTCATGAGGATCTTCGTGAACCCAACCTACTGTAGTTTTACGCGCAAGGGTCTCTGGTGCGTCAAGGCACTTGGATAAACTTGCAACCAATCTGCGCCCGAAAAGTTAACAGTAACCGACCGAAAAGACACCTCACCACTTACGTCCACATCCCATGCCACAGTGAATGGCCGAGAAGCTAAATCCAGACCTTCACCGATCACTTTCAAGTGTCTCTATGGTCCCATCTTTTTACTGTTATCTGTCGGTCAACTCCGACACGGCAAAATGTTATTGATGGGCGGCTAAATCATCCACCCGCTTCGCTACCACATAAACAAAAGTCTACATAGTCACCACAGTAAAATGAATTAACTGTATTGCGACTCAAAGCGCCATAAGACGTCAGAGGGCCTTAGTTACTAATCTTATGGCAATCATTCATGTGAAATGCAAATGAATCCTGACCGCAAAACCCCCAAAACCGGATTCAAGCCCTTGTTCCTGATTCTCGGGTCCAGTCGGATTTCAGCCCCGATGCATGGTTTGTAACGTGATTGCGACTAACACGCGCCCCTGTGATGTCTGTGGATCTGCAATGTAAAATAATGCTAGAATGCAGCCTCTCATGGTTCGTTAATGGAGGCGGATAAGATTTCTATTCGAAACAATATTCATTCCATATATACAGTCTACCACTGATTGCTGCACTTTGCGAATCGACAGATATACACATCCACCTCTCTTCCGCCCGAGTGTACGAAAGTGACAAAAGGCTGTTCAACAAGTCTTCTTAATAGTAAAGGGATGGCACTCCGTGTTAAACACATACTTATCCAAGCTAACAACATCAGGTTCAGCAAAAGAGAGGTAAAGATACTTCAGAACCTCAGCGAAGTAAAAGCTACATCAAAACCGGAATCAGAAAAGCTGATCAAGAATCCACTGAAACGAGGAACCACTCACCTGGAAACATAGTTGACCAGCGTACCACCATAAGGCGCATTGACATCAGTGATCTCAGCATAAGGCACGGACTTCGACCGAGTGGTATTCAGCGCATTGAAGATCTCCCAGTTATAGTCCTGCCAGCGCTCATCACCAGTGACGCGGTATGCGTAGAAGATGCTCTCTATGGGCTCGGGGTAAGAGCGGTAAGAAGGGTCTTTGATGAAGTATCCATACTTGGAGGCTTCAGCACGGTAGGTGGCGGTGTTGTAAGATGAGTCGTAGGGCTGATTGCTGGCGTTGTACCAACCGATCGCTGGGGATTGTTAGTTAAGTTGAAAATGAGCAGATTAGAGGTCGAAAATGGGCCAAGTTCTCACAGGAAGGTCCCAGACCAGTAACAGTCTGATTGTACCACAAATGGCAGCTGTCGGATACCTTCACACCAAGTTCAATGATGTCGGAACGGTCGAGGTATTTCCCACCAAGCAAGAGGTTACCACCAGCAAAGCAAGCCTAAGATAAAATTAGTTAGTACATCAAAACCTGACTTTACCAGTTGGCCACATACGTAATCATCCATGCTCCACATAATGTTACCGTTAACATCCAGTTGAGACAGGAAGGTTATCTGTGGCTGGTTATAGGGGTGGAGAGCAATATTTTCTATGCTGGACTCGGCGGTGGTGATCCAAAAGTCCTTCATATCAGAAGCGAGTGAATCATCACGATCGTAGACATATGTTTTGATAAGGTACTAAGAGGATTAGATATTGCATGTGTAAGGAACCGCCCACTGTAATAACTTACCTCGATAAAGCTGTCGACGCCAGCTTCCCATCCACCATCCAGAGTGATGAATTTACCGGTCTCGGTGTCCAGCTGTGTACCCACAAGGCCAGGGAAGGCCGGGGCAGGGCTGGGGTTGATCAGATACTCTTCAGCTTTTTGGGCCTATTGATCGTATTAGCCGGCTTGCCTTCCATGCTAGCTTGGAAGTATATTGATCATACATGCTCTCGGAAAGACTCATCGCCAGTGAGATCCGACAGATGGTAGTATTCCAAAATCATAGTACCAGCCTGGGCCGTGTTGGTACTATTATAATTGGTACCATTCACGGTAGTTGTGCTTTGCACAAGCTCCCCTGAAGTAAAGTTCAAATTTGCGACAGGCAGACCGGTGACGGTGTCAAACACAGGGCTAATAGCCGTAGCCAGGGACTTGGCCTGAGACAAAAGGGCATCGACGAGATCATCATCATACGGATTCGGGAAATCACCGCTTTTGATGAGATCGTAGGCACTCAGAAGTCTATATAATGAGTAAGCGATGATGCATGAAGAAACAGAAAGAAAAAGAAAAATACAAAAAGAAGGAAAAGAAAGACTCACCCACCAATATAACGAATATTCACATCAAAAAAGTCGACGAGATGTGCAGATTTCCTTCCAGTTGTTAGAACCACCATCACCAAAATCAGAGTGAAACATACGTAAAATCAACTGAAGCAATATGCTTCAATTGCTGCTCAACAATATCGGTAAGGCCCATCACAACAGCCGTATCGATAGCATCAACAACGGTAGCACCCCAACCAAACAAATCATTGGTATAGCTATGCGTGACAGGCAGGAGATCATCATTCGGAAAAGCATATTTCGAATATTCATTCCACTCGCGCACATAAGCCTGTTTCACGGCTTCAGCCCTGTGATCATTTTTGTTTGTTCCAGCCGGAAAATCAAACTGCACTGTGCCGCACGTCGCGTCGGATGAGCGCACTCGCGAGGGTGCGGCGCTTGCCTGGCTGAGCACGGCCAGGACCAGTACGGCATGGAGGAGACTTGGGACCATGTTGATCTTGGAGGCTTGATCTGGCCTACAGTATTTGGAGAAGACGTGGTTTGGCGCTGGAATGGCTAGAAAACAGGGAAGACCTGACAGGGTGATCGAATCTAGGGATATATAGTTGCTTTGGTGGTTTGGACCCCTGCAGATCAACAGGGGAATGGTTACATTGCTTGAAAGTTACAATTTCGGGGTTTATTAGCCTTTGCTCCTAAGCAATCTGTTGAATCAAACCTATTAACTTAGCTTCCCGAAATTTAATCTTATATTACTTGCTTTTTTTGATGTTTCCCCCTTTTTTGTGTCGCTACGGGAAGCGTGTCTGGCACGAAAAGATAGAGAGAAAAAACCGCCAGAACTGATTATTCTACAATTTCTAAAACATTAGTGAAGGATCGGCGTAGATTAGAATCGTGACTATTGAAAGGTTACCAGGTGATGTCGACCACTTGCCATAGTCAGGCCGAACTCCACTCGTGCATTGACCTCGCCTGACCAAGCTTTTTCGCGGAATCATCCGCCTTGTTCGGTGGAAAGAATGCCGATTAATGCGGAGATACACGAAGTCAGAGCAGATCGAGGGGAACATAACAAGATGATACTTATCAGGTCTTTCATTCATCTGTGCTGGTGTCCAAGAACAGTGTTAAACATAGAGAACCCCGCCGCATACCCCTGCAGAACTCTACATCATGTGGCGTTATCATTCCCCTTTTACCACCCACAATACAACAGAGCCAATGAAAATATAGTTGAACGATTCAACCCTGAATCGCAACACACCACATCTCCAATGCCCCGCTCGAATCCTTCAGGAAGGGATCGGCCAACTATTGAAAGCCCGGAGTCGAGACGGGCTTAGCTCAACCAGCTAGGCCTAGCATATCTGCCGACTAACAGATTAAAATGCTACCCCGGAGTCAGTGCGAGGTCAACAGGTCCACCTCAAAATGAATGGAGTGAAGCATGTCACGATAAACAGGGTACTACACTCTTGATCTCCCCTCAATACCGACACACTAGTCTAAAATGAGAGTTTGTCCGGGGTACCCCCGTATGTGTGCACATTGATCCGGTTGTAGACTTATTTGGCATTTTCAGGGCTGGAGAGGCAATCGAAGAGCGTAGGCTTTACTATAGGAAATGTGCCGGTGTTTGATGTGGATCCGAGGGCTATAAAACAAGACGTGAGAACTTCATCACTCACTTCCCACTACAGCCGAGATGGAGGGAGTATTACATTCAAGGGTATGTTTTCAACAATCCTCGTATTTTATGAAGTATGTATTCTGCCTTCCCTTCTAGTCTATATAGCTTTTCACATTTTCTCTCACGTGATGCGGGTGGGTAGTTAATGTACCGTGTCCTCGACAGTACTGAGACCGCCCTTTATCTATACCAAGCTTAATGACTTCCATTTCTCACAACATACCCCTCTTATCATTCGCTTAAAACCATTTCTTCGTCCAAATACCGCCAATACCGCCAGTGTCCTATCAGCTAAAATGACCGACGACGGAACACAACACGTCGCAGATGTTGACGCCGTGCTATCTACGTTCCAGATGTTTCTTGACGGCATTCGGCATCGGGACAAGGATCGCATGCTCTCTACTATATTGCCGACCGGCGGTGCCACGCTCTCACGCCCCCCAAACACTTTGATTCTCACCCTGACTGAGGTCGTTGAACGAATCCCGTTTGATGGATCGACTGGGACCCTCGAGGAAGTTATCTATGATCCAGAAGTAAAGGTCGACCACGATATTGCAATGATCTGGGCGCCATATAAATTCTACATCGACGGGGAGATCCATCACGTGGGCACGAATATCGTATCTTTGTTGAAACGAGAGGGTGTGTGGAAAATCAGCTCTGTAGCTGATACCAGTCGAGAGCCTTCGCCTAAGTAAGGGAATCAAGGGATTGCGAACTTCGCGGACACGCAAGCCGATTTCGAGAATGAGTGTACTCACTTCTTCTCGGGCTTCGAAATTTTAACAAATCTTCTTGGCGACATTATTTCTCTCTGGGTATCAATATAAAATTCAGTTCAGTTTTTCTTTTTTCTCTATCTTCATTCCTCTTTCCATCATCCACCCACCACTTACGATTTGCCTAAGCATCTAAAAAGGGTTCCAGATAATACGAACCCCACAGCCAAGGCAAACTTGAAACAGGGAAAAAAGTTCCATGGAAAGACCTCAAGATCAAAGGAGCTTATCTCCGAAATACTGCGCGTCGGCCAAAGAAGCAATAAGACGCCAGTGGCCGAATTGGGTACGGGCTCAGTATCAACTGGGACAAGGGAGTCACTCGGGCCAGAGATTCGGCCGTCTTTAAAGTCCTACCCTATGGAGGTGGTGGCAGGGGTCATTTGGATATTATTGACATAGTTGGCCTCTCGTTCGGGGCCTCCGATTGCTATGCCAGAGGCTGTTTAAGATGCTCACCAGATCTGACCAACGGAGACACAATACTTATGCGTCCTTGATGAATTCATCGGCAGTATGGCTGACGACCTGTTAGAAGACGTTCGGGACGGGTAATGTTTTCCATGCAGTCTCCTGACTATATGACCTTGAAGCACGGGCATCTTTATCAAGATTGGTTATACCCCCATCCTTTGTTGAAAGGAAGAGCTAGGTGTGAGATGGAAGCGAACGCGTCGTAGGCGCTACGCCTGATTCGCGTAAGACGTCGAGCAGAAGCCAAGGGCACCAGCAAGTCCCCCCATTGGACCAGATTGTACAGTTTCCTGCTCCTCCGATGTGATCAATCGCGCTAGGCAAAACGCCTTTTACTGGATGATCATCAATTCAAAACAACCAGGAGTTCTGGGGCGCCACGACTAGGCCATACATGGCTCTGCATGGAAAATCAGGCATCTGTAAAGACGGTAACATCTTAGGATGTCGCGTGCTTCAAGTCACAGTGAAGCAAGCCATGGTGGAAGTTGGCTATTTCAGCCTAGAATCAACTGCGGGAAAACTACGGTATATAGTTCCTACAGTTACAATAGAAAATAATCACGATTCACCCCATCAACCAATCCATGGAATTTGCTCATCTGAACTATCACAGGTCACTGGACCATGTACCAGTATGTATATCTGCATGAATATCCAAATAAATGCACGAGTACAAGATTGTATAAAATGCAGATCGCAACCAGCGATGAGATTATCTGCAAGTATACAAGCAACAGAGCCGAAGAGGTAAATAAACCTCATATTAACAGCGGTGATGGGGGAAAGAAAAAAAAAGAAAAAAAAAAGATTTAGGTAGATACCAAATGCGCATGCGCATCAGTGTGATTCATGGAGTAAACGAATGGACGGACAGTAGCCAGGAATTATCCCGTGTCCCCAGAGAATTATCTGGAAAATTTAGGCGACCACACCGATGGGGACGGAGGCGATGGTGGAGTAGGCACCGGTGCCCGTGGGAGTACCAGTCTTCATAGGCGGGACAACGGTGGCCTGGGAAGCGTTGGCTCCGGCCTCGAGCTCACGAGAGATAGCACCCTCAAGAGACTCACCCGAGGTCAGACCGAGCTGGGCATCTTCCCAGATGGGTTTGTTGGCTTCCTCAGCGCCGGCAACACCGACGCCGACGAAACCGCCGAGCTTCTCCCAGTCGCTAGCACGCTTGATGCCCAAGTCGTTCCAAACGGCCTGCAGGGCCTGAACCAGGTGGTCGCGCAGCTCCTTAGTGTGGCCGGGGGTCGGGGTGATACGCAGACGCTCCTCGCCATGGGGGACAGTGGGGTAGTTGATGGCTTGAACATAGATACCGTGCTCGTTGAGCAACTTGTCCGAGGCGCGCTTGGCGAGCTCGGCATCGCCGACAAGGAGTGGCACAATGTGCGAGGGGTTGGGGATAACGGGGATGTCCAGATCCTTCAGGGCAGACTTGACTGCACGGGTGTGCAGCTGCTGAAGCACACGATCACGCGGCTGCTGAGCCTGGTATTGAATGGCGGTGTCGGCACCGGCCATGGTAGCAGGGGGTAGAGTGGTAGTGAAAATGAAGCCCGGTGCCAAAGAACGGATAGTGTCGACCATGTTGGCAGAGGCAGCAATGTAACCACCAACACATCCGTAAGCCTTACCAAGGGTAGCAGTAATGATATCAATACGGTCCATCACAGTTCCCTTGGTGCTCCGAGGAGAAGCAGTGTCCTGCGAAGCATAAACCTCATAGTCCAAGTGCTCGGCAACACCGGCTCCGTGAGGCCCGTACATGCCAACAGCATGCACTTCATCCAGGAAAGTAATAGCACCGTATTTCTCAGCTAGATCACAGATTTTCTCAATGGGGGCGATAGATCCACACATGCTGTACACGGACTCGAAAGCAATGATCTTGGGCACATGGAGCGGCAACGAAGCCAACTTCGCTTCCAGATCCACCAGGTCGTTATGCTTGAAGACCATCTTCTTCGCCTGAGAGTGACGGATACCTAGAATCATCGAAGCATGGTTAAGGCTGTCGGAAAGAATCACGCAGTCAGGCAACCTGCTGCCGAGAGTAGCAAGAGTGGCGTCATTGGCAACGAAGCACGAGCTGAAGACCAGCGATGCCTCCTTTCCATGCAACTTGGCCACAGTGTCTTCCAGCTGCATGGCGTGTCGGTTGTGGCCCGAAATATTACGAGTGCCACCAGCACCAGCACCGTACGTATCGAGTGTACGGTGCATGGACTCGAGCACTTGCCTGTTGCCTCCCATACCGAGATAATCATTGGAGCACCAGACGGTCACGCGCTCCTCCATGGAGGCGGTATGGGCCCGTGGAAATTCCTGGGCGAGACGATTGATGTTGTTGAAGTAGCGGTACGACTTGTCCTTGTGCTTCTTCTCCAATTCCCCGTCATAGAATGCATTGTAGTCGAATCGGGTGGTAGGAGCGGTGGCCGGCTGTTGGGCGTGGATTGCGGCTTCGGCAGCGGGGGCAGCACGGAGCGGGCGGGCAGGGTTAGGATGAACTGAGGGGCCAATTAGCATCATTGGAGAGCAGAAGATATTCTACGGGTTCCTCTTACCCTGCTCGTTCTTCTCGTAGGAGCCCGGAGCAACGCTGGCAGGGTGGCCACCAGTGGTGTGCAGCGATCGCTTCTCAGTCGGAGCGCGGAACGGCTTCATGGTGGGGACACCGGCCGCGGAAGAGGTGAAGCGCTTAGCCTCACTCATCCGGGCACTCTGGACAGCCAGAGCCTTGCTCATGACAGGGCAGCGGCGAGCGAGGACCTGCAAATTGGACATGGTTCCGCCCCCGGTACTCGGGCGGGTAGCGGTCGACAAAGTGCGCAACGTCGAGGGAGCGGTGCGCTTCAGGAATGGGCACATAGCGCGAGACTGCTGAAGCATTGCCTCCATGATTGCGGTGGTAGAATAGAAAATCGAATGAACAAACACGGTGTGCTTTGAGAAGAATCGATCCGGGGGCAGAGAATTATACGGAAATGAAAATCGGCCTGCGCGAGGGTGGCCTGAGGGGTGGCCTGACTCAGCCATTGTAATCCAGAACTGCCGATTGGTGAGCACGAGACATTGCCGGGAGATCTTACCTATCCCGGTTAATGAAGATTGACATTAGTCATGCCGAGGGTCTCGTCCAAAGAGTGGCGGAAACTCTATGATGCCGTGGTCCATACATCCATAGAAAAGAGGAGATAGTTCGGTTCCGGCTCGGTTCCACTTCGGGGGAAGTTGCTGATCTTGATCAAACTGCCCATTGTAACATTCCACAAGGTCCATACTATATTTCTATATATGTTTATAACAGGGTTGAAGATATCATTAAGATTAGGGTTGAACATAGATAACGATATGGTCACATAAAACACAAATTATAGACTATCAGATAATACTTACCACTCCATTGTCCTAAGGGGTCTTAGCTTAGAACCTTGAAAGTACACCGAGACACCGACATCTAAAATTAGGTACCTTTCTGTCTCAGGCAATCAAGCGTCTCCAGAGCCCGGATCCGAGAATTGAACAGAAATTTGCAGCCAGACTCCGAAGTTTTATAATTCAATATTCGAGCATAAATCAGGATCAAAATCAAATGAATCAATAATTGAACGTCTATCACAACACATCTTTTTCTGCCCGGTCATGCATCCACCTGGCCATCCACTGCATCTCGTAGATGAAATAAGAGAAAAAGGAGGAATATCCGATATTGAGTCCAAGCTGATTCCTCCCGAAGATTCCGTTGATCAAGGTTGTATGGTAATACATAGCAGATCAGAAAGCCTGCCAAAGGAGAAGAAAGAGAAAGAAAAAAAGGAACAAAAGAATAATAGTATAAAGGGAGCACCACAGATCACATAACGCCGTCGCCCAGTTGCAGTTGCAGTAATTGAAACGTCCATTTGATTAATCCAGACCGCCGTCACCGTCAATTAGGCGGAGACGTTCGTTGGTAGTTTTGGCACGCTTGGACGTGCCTTTGCCAGGGCCTCGACCTCGGCCTCGCTTAGCCACTGGGGCTGACGAGGAGTCCACCGGCTCGGAAAGGGGAGTGGCAGCCCCGGATGGCTTGGCACTGTTATCATCAAAGTTTCCTTCGCCTGTAGTAAGATAATATAGTTAGTGAGCAGTTTCGGAAACAATTGAATATGAGCAGAAAATTCTTACCTTCATG
This sequence comes from Penicillium sp. IBT 16267x, assembly GCA_028828865.1. NCBI lineage: Eukaryota > Fungi > Ascomycota > Eurotiomycetes > Eurotiales > Aspergillaceae > Penicillium > Penicillium sp. IBT 16267x. The sequence goes on along the minus strand of JAQJZQ010000008.1, from coordinate 981,276 downwards.
ATACATGTCATCCAGCGTGAGATCACGCTTCCGCTTGGCCGCGGCCTTCTTTCCACCCTTGGTGCCTCCCATGGCTTCACCACGTTCAATTGCTTCCTTCTCTCTTTGCTCGATAAGCTCGGCTTCATCGTCATCAGCAAGCCACAAGGCGATATCCTTGGTACGGTTGTCGCGGGCCCGGGTGTTGAAGTCGACTCCACCTGAAGCACCACCGGTGATAACAACACGCTGCACCTCCTCCTTTTGGAGAGCACGTTTGCGGATCCGCTCTTCGATGGTTCCGCGGGTGATCAGTCGGTACACAGTGACCTGGCGGGTCTGACCCAGACGATGCGCTCGGTCCATGGCTTGCGAGTCGATGGTAGGATTCCAATCGGAATCATAGAAGATAACGGTATCAGCGGCCGTCAGGTTGATACCCAAACCACCAGCACGGGTAGAAAGCAAGAACACGAAGATTTCGGGGTTGCTTTGGAAATCCGCGACAGTGTCACGACGATCCTCCAGCTTCGTACTTCCATCAAGTCGACAATACTTGTAGTTTCGGTATGTCAGGTACTCTTCCATCAAGTCGATCATACGGGTCATCTGGAAGTACAGCAACACTCGGTGACCGCCCGGCTTGAGTTCGCGTAGCAACTGGTCCAATTTCGCCAACTTTCCAGAGTCCGTCACGAAGCGACGCATTGAGGGGACTTCAATCTGGGTGTAGCGTGACTTGAGTGAGAGTGGCTGTGGCAGTATCGCTGGCAGCGAGTAGGGCGTGGGATCAAGGTTTTTCGTAAGGATTTGCTCATCAACCTGTCTGTTGGGAATGCTATATAGTGCGTGGCGGATCGGCTCATTGAACATCGTCTCCTGGTTTGTCCGCGGGGCCTCTTGACCGGAGGCGGAAAGACTGATTGGCGGTGCCGAAGCCGCAGGAACAGCGCATGGCTCGATACGATGGAGTCCTTGGCGTTCAAATACAGAGCGGGAAACAGTCATCAAATCACGCATACGGCCCTCGGGTGTAGTATCGTGAACAGCCCGAGCATCATTGCGTTCGACAATGTTGAGCATAGAATGCGACAAAACGGAATTGCTGAGCGACTTGTCTACATCATCATAGACAACATTCAGACGAGACAACCGGTTGGACTGGCCACGCTGGCGAGCAGCGCGTTCGTAAACACCAAGATGGGACAATTCGCTGGCTTCTCCAGCGGAGCTGTCCACAAACCGGAGGAAAGAGAATGCGCCATTCTCACGTGCACTCTCTTGAATGTTCTCCGGGGTCCAAACGTTCATCATATGCGAGAGATACTTGTTCCGGAAACCAGCAGTGGGGTTGTCAGGACCTGGCATGTCAACACGCGCCGCCGAGCTGAGCAGCATGCGCGGTAACTCATACTCGATATGATTCTTGGTCGAGTAGCGGACATCAACAAAGGATCCTTCACGCACGAACGAGGCACACTCCGCGAAAGCCGCCACCGAGAACGGTGACTTGGTTTCAGCACGTTCAAACAGATCAGGATGATTGCAGACCTTACGGAACTGCATGACGAGGTTCATCAGTGTACTACTATCAGTGTCATCACCGCTAGCTGCCTTCTCGATAAGATCAATAATGCTAACGCGATTGCGCAGCTTGGTGTACAGAGCACGTTGGCGGTAGGTCAGGTCACAGAAAATATCCTTCTCGACCTTGTCACCAAGTTCTGATTGCACATTCTTCTTCACACGACGAAGCATGAAAGGCTTCAAAATCATATGTAGACGGCGGAGTTGATCCTCGTTGAGCTTTGTGTTACTTTGGGCATGGGACTCAATATCCTTGGAGAACCACTCGCTGAACTCATCGTGGGAGTCGAACAAGGTGGGCATAATGAAATGCAACAAAGCCCACAGTTCTTGCATGTTGTTTTGGATAGGAGTACCAGTCAGCAACAAACGATTTCGGCAAGAGAAGCCTAGCAGATTCTTCCATCGAGAACTCTGCGACGACTTGATAGCCTGAGCCTCATCAAGAATCATGTACTGCCATTTCACCTTCTGGAAATACTGCGCGTCGAGCACCACGAGCTGGTAGGAAGTCACCAGGACGTGGAATTCAGACTCACGATTGTAGGTAATGTGCTTGCGGTCCCAGAACTTGCGGAGAACTTTACGGTCCCGTGCATTACCCCAGTAAGGCAAGACCTTCAGGTTAGGAACAAATTTGGCGATTTCCTGCTGCCAATTGTGCAGGGTAGATGCAGGAGCAATGACCAGGAATGGTCCCCAGATGTTGTGAAACTCAGCGAGATAGGCCATGACGGAGATAGATTGGATGGTTTTTCCGAGACCCATCTCGTCTGCTAGGATACCGTTAATACCCTGCTCGTACAGATTGACCAACCAGTTGAGACCCTTCAACTGATACTCCTTCAGCTGCGCGTTCAACATGGTAGGCTGAGAGATTTCAATGTCACCCAGACTCGTAGGGTTCTGGAAGTTCAATTCTCCTTCGTCGAAAGCGGCCATCTGGTCGCCACCTTTCTCCTGGTTGAAGGCACGGGCACGATCTTGGGCTTGTTGTACAGCATTTTGGGCGTTGGCCATAGCCGCCTGTTGCAGAACAGATTCATCTTCCGCATCAAAGTCCAAGTCCTCAAAGTTGGTGACCTTGCTGCTCAGATCACCCACGCTATTGGGGAGGTTAACGGTGTGTGCGCCAGGTTTGCCAGCCTTGACAGTCTCGCCGGTGACAGCGACCGACCCATCGCCGGCAGCTTCAACCTCATCAGTCTTAATTTTCCGACCGATAAAGTGAGAGTACAGTTCAGTTTGGGAAATCAGGAAGTTAAGTTTGCGCTTCTGTCGGTTGGCTTCACGCTCTGCCTCGGCCTTCTTGGCAGACTCAAGCTCCTGCTTCTCTGCCACGCGACGCAGATCACGCTCTTCTCGTTCGTTGCGTTTCCAGAAGGACATCATCTCCCTCATGGTACGCTTGGCACGGGCCTGCGTGTCTTTGGTACTCTTGTTGGTGCGCTCTTGCCATTTGCGGGACTGTTTGCTAGCCAGCTGAGCAGTCTTGCGCAAGTTTTCTTGGCGCGTCGACAACGACACAGTCTTGATGCGATAAACCTTGGGGATATCTTTGCGAGCAATATCACGCCAAATTTGCTCATAGATCTGATTGTAGCCTTTGCTGTCGTACTGCAATGGGAGGCTGGGTGTGCCCTCCTTGGAGAGGGCACCCTTCTTGGAATCGCGCGGCATGTAATAATCGTCATCCAGACCGGCAAGGTAAGCAGCCTCAGCGGCGTCCTTCTCGGCTTGCTTCTGCTCCTTGGACTTCTTCGGGCGAGTGGACGGACCGGCACGTCCAGAGCGGCGGCGCGAGGGGGATGAGCGGCCAATATGGAAAGAACTGGTAGTCCCACCTTCAAGGTTGGGCGCAAGTGGAGTGATTTCGCCCATATCGTCCTGGGCATTTCCACCCTCGAGGGCCCGCTTAGTAGATTTGATCTTCTTCTGAGCACGTTCGGCCTCACGGAGAAACTTGGCCTTCTCTGCCGAGTCCTGAGCACTGTCTGCCTTGCGTTCAGCCTCGAGCTTCTTTTGCATCTCTAAGCGCACAGTGTTTTCCCGACGACGCTTGCGTTGCATATCCTTCTTCCGTTCCTTCTCGTCATGGACTTCTTTCTGTTGAACCTCTGCGATCACAGCACCTTCGTGAAGGGCGCGGAACCGGTCCGTTCCAAGAATGTAGCTTTTCTCCAGGTTTTTGGCCAGATCAATCAAGAAGTCGTGGCGACGGCGCTTGCGTCGAAGACCCTCTGTATGATCGTTCTCGTGGGCCCGTCTACGAGACTTCTCCAGGTATTTCTTCTGCTCCGCATCAAATTCAGGGCTCTCCACGTCGCTCTTTTCGCCATTGTCGATCTCCAACACAGCGCGATTCACCTGCTCAGCATCCACTCCTGGAGGAAATGGCTTTCGCTGGGGCATCCGGACAAGAATCTCCATAGGGTCAGCTTCTGATTTGAAGCCGTTGGAGACCTGTGGTCCCAATGAATCCGGGTAATGGTTCTCCTGACCAGGGCCCTTTGTCTTGTGGTAAAAGGTTCCGGCAACAGGGGTTCGCTCGGGTTGTCGGTGGTCGTAGACGGAGGGTGTGTGTACTGCAGGAGTGGAGGGATGGGAGGGTTGGGGAGAAGGTCTCCGTGCGGGTTGGTCTTCTGTTGGTCCAGACAGGATGCTGGCAAATGACATGGGATCTGCAGCTCGGGCAGGTTTCTAGATGTGGGAAGCATAGTTAGATAAAGCCTTTTTTTTGTGATTGGTTGATGTAAATCAGCATAGCTGATACGTACCGACTCCCGAGGAGGGGATGCGGGTCTAGATTCCCGCATCATAGATGTCGCATATCCCGCTCCGTTACCTCTCACTCGAAATGGCGATTCTGACTCACGGGTTGGGGATTGTGAGTGAGCGTCCGGGTGGTTCGAGGGGTGTCCGTGTGGTGCCGCAGCACTGTAAGGCGAGGTGCCGTTGCCCGGCAGCACGGAGCTCGGAAAGGGTCGCGGAAGAGGGAGTTGGGAGGCAGCACCCGGGCCATGAGCCTGGTATTGCGACTGATCCGCGTGTGGCGGCGCTGCCCCATTTAAGGGCGGTGGAAGAGAAGCCGGCATGGGTGACGACGCGTGGGAGAAGCGAGGGCTTCGTGACACGGACGATGGGCCGAAAGCTGGAGGTGTCTGTGGGGGATGCTGCGGGTATGGCTGCTGTTGAGGGGGCGGCTGCTCGCCGTTGGGATAGTATGGGCGGTTCTTGCTGGGGGATTCGTAGGGAGGGAACCGATGCTGCTGAGTCGGCGACTGAGCGTTGTATGGTGGAGCGCCGGTCATGGTGGCCGTGTCCCCGGCGCCGGACAAGCGCGGCAAGGGCTATTCAAGCGAAAAGTGATAAAAGACGATGAATTGAGACGAACAAAGGTCAGACGACAGAGGAGGCACCCATGGACAGGTTGTCAAGGGGGGTGGGACTGTCGGAGATTCTAGCGCGAACGCGACGTCAGCGTGTATGGTCGAAGTGGGAAAATGGCGAAAGGGCAGGTGGAGAGATGCAAAAGGACGGGGGAAAGGGTGATAATGAAACCGAGATGATAATACCTGATGGGATGATGGATCCGTTTGTGGTGGGAAGATGCAGGAAGGAGGGATCTTTGTGGCCGCGGAGACCCAAGCAGAGAATGCGCAGCTGAGCTAGCGAGGATGCAGTTTGACGAGGTGATTCCCAACTTTGATTTAATATATTTTTCGATAAATGGATGGATTGTCGTGAATGAGGGGGTTGGGGAAAAAGAAAGAAAATGGGAAATGGAAGGGGAAGAACCGTAGGATTTGCCCTTGTCAAGCATCTCTCTGTCTCCGATGGCTTTCTTCCATCCGGCACTCGCGCTTCCTTTTTATTTTTATTTCTGGACTTCCCTAAGTTCACCCAATGGAGCTAGCTGAGTGGAAAATACTAAGTGACTCTACACTTTAAAGATATCCTTCCTCGATTTCCTTTTTTCAATGAAAGCAACTTCTCAATAGTTGGCCCTTGGTTTGCAGGTGAAGCGGGAAGCTTTCCATACAAAACACTGGGGAATCTGGCGACGTAACCAAATCCATAGGTTGAGTGGAAACATCTTTACCATCTATGAATACTTTTCTCATCCACTTATGCCTGGGGGAATGAATCTCTCTCTCTGGCTATAAATGTCATTCCTTGCCCGGTTAGCGTTCCTGTTCATCCCGAAAGACTAAGATTTATTCCATCTTGGCCGATCCCGGGGTTTCCACCGAACCACCATTTTCACTCACGAGAATACGGGCCTGAGCAAAGAAAATTCACTTCATATGGGGAATTTCGCTTGAAAAGAAAGCCATAAAAATGGCTACGGGAATTACCAAGCCGTCCTAGCGCACCCACTTCCGTGCGACTTGGTCATGCTGATGGGAGATCCCAGCTGACAGGGGAGAGGAAAAAGTGGGTGGGAAACTAAAAAAGTCCCCGCTACCGTGGAACAAAGAGACCAGTCAGGTTTGATATTGATCTTCAGGCCCTACGGTTTAGCCACTGGAGCTCGAGCACTCGCCCCTAGATACGGTGGAGGATTATCACTCATTTGTCTCGGGTACTTTCCACCTGATGCATGTTACTCGAGTGTTGGATCGAAACCTCTTCAAAATCAAGATCTTAGAACCTGGACTGGGAGAAAAGAATCCTTGTATTTATCGAGCTGTGGGCATCTCCTGTTCAGTGGTTCAATTCCATTGCGGGTTTCTTCAATAGCTGTCCGATTATCTCAGAGAGGCACTTCCACGGTAAATGTATAGCGAGTGATTTCTGAATTGCTGATTGGTGAAATCCCCGATGATCCACTATCTAAATAGGTCTGGCCATGTCGTTATGTCGAGGTCATGATAGACATCTGGAGCGAAGCGACTCGACGAACCACCTTTCTGAAAATATCAGGTGTATGGCTATGATCAAATTTAAAGAGCCCGTTGATTATGTATGACTCTAGACGCTAATTTAACTCCTTAGCCAGCAGACATGGGTACATTCCAAGGCCGTCAGTTCCAGCCCTGACCCGTTACCTGCTAGTTAGATGGCACCTCAAAGACAAAGTCAAAGACATGATAGTACCGATTCCTGAAGAAAAGACGTGCATGTCACTGAAAACATCAACATTCCCTATTCCGGCAGGGTAGCGGCTATACAGAGTGGCGGGGTTCAATATGTTCGGGGCCGCGATTCCACCAAGGTCCACAGGAAAATACCAAACTGACCCAATCAATCATTATGCCCTAATCTGATATAACTCCTAGAAAATCAAAGAACAGAAATCTTGCTTCTTTGCTTCTACTCACATGCGGCTCTGGTACATCATCGCATGATCCTCCGAGATACCGTAAGTTCCTCCGAGGAGAGATCCGATCAATGGTGACGTCCTCCACTCCCACATCGTTCATCATTGCAACGACGGTTCCCTCGATAGCGGAGGAATTCCTGCAAGTCACCCCGCCACAATATAACAAGAGTACCATCTAGATCAGATTCGAATTGAGGGTCTTGCTTTGGTACTCGGTGAGCTTCCGGGCTCCATTGTGGACTTGTTTCAGGGACTGGGGCTGCCGTTGTCGGGGTCTGGGGTTGAGGGGTAATCGGGGTTCAGGGTGTATCAAAATCCTGTTCAAGGAACAAAAGTACTAACCCAGAGTGATTCAGGGTCAATGGTATGAAATGTAGTTATAGGTAATCGGATACTATCAATGGTAGAAAGGAAGAGCAAGGCCAAGCGTAAAGGATTCACCCATGGATCAGGAAACAGGACAACATGCCTTGGGTGACAGAGTAACGAGAAGCTCTCATGCTTTGAGGAGATAACTTAAGGAGTAAGCCTGTTTTTTAGCCGACAATTGCCATCGGTGGCACCACACTCTATGACATCTTGTGCACATGGATTTAAATTGAGAACATTTTCCTTCTTTTACTCTACACTTGTGGACTCTGCTTTCACTTTACTCATTCCACAAACACTCCCTCTACAAATTTCTTCCATCCTACACGTCACTAATCAATCTTATCATCACAAACCAAAATGACAAGTCACGACATCCCAGACACCCAATGGGCCCAAGTCGTTGAGGAAAAAGGCGGACCCCCGATCTACAAACAAATCCCCGTCCCAACACCCGGCCCCGATGAAGTCCTCGTCAAAATCAAATACACTGGCGTATGCCACACCGACCTCCATGCTATGAAAGGCGACTGGCCGATCCCCCTCAAGCTCCCCCTGGTAGGAGGCCACGAAGGAGCAGGAGTCGTGGTAGCAAAGGGTCAACTAGCTCGAGGAATCGAGATCGGCGACCACGCAGGTATCAAATGGATCAATGGATCGTGTCTTGCCTGTGAGTTCTGCAAGACGGCCGATGAGCCTCTTTGTGCGGAAGCACAACTCTCGGGTTACACGGTTGATGGCACGTTCCAGCAGTATGCGATTGGGAAGGCGGCGCATGTGACTAAATTGCCTAAGGATCTTGCCCTGGATGCTGTGGCACCTATTCTCTGTGCGGGTATTACCGTCTACAAGGGGTTGAAGGAGTCTGGGGCTCGGCCTGGTCAGACAATTGCTATTGTTGGGGCTGGAGGTGGGCTTGGTTCATTGGCTTTGCAGTATGCGAAGGCTATGGGGTTGCGAGTAATTTCTATTGATGGAGGTGATGAGAAACGTGCTATGTGTGAGCAGCTTGGCTCGGAGGTGTGTTTTCTTCCCCCCTTGGGTACTGCTGTTGGTCACAGACTAATGTTGTACTAGGCCTTTGTGGACTTTAGCAAGTCCAAGGATCTGGTTGCGGATGTGAAGGCTGTCACCCCAGAGGGCCTGGGTGCCCACGCCGTGCTTTTGCTTGCAGTCTCTGAGAAGCCTTTCCAGCAGGCTGTTGCGTACGCCCGTCCTCGGGGAGCGGTTGTTGCCATCGGTCTACCTGCCCATGCGTTCCTGAAAGCGCCCGTCTTTGAAACTGTTGTCCGGATGATCAACGTCAAGGGCAGCTACGTGGGCAATCGTCAGGATGCGATCGAAGCTATTGACTTCTTTGCTCGAGGATTGATCCATGCGCCATTCAAGACTGTTCCCCTCAAGGATCTGCCTAAGGTGTTTGAGCTCATGGGTAAGTGCTGAATCTAAAACATGGGGGTTACATACTAATGCAATGCAGAGCAAGGCAAGACTGCCGGTCGTTATGTTCTCGAGATGCCCGAGTAATCACCCTGCAATAATTTGCCATGAATACGGACTTTGCTCAAAGTTCCATGGACTTAACAGCAAAGATTCGCTCACAGTAGCTGACTTGAACGACGAAGCGACGGTTCCTGATAGAGGAGACCACGAGAAACGAGATACATTTTTACAATGGAGTGCATGATAGCCAACAGAGATAGTTCACAATATGGAATCGTCAATATCAATTATCTACAGTGACCCTTTATTCGTAGTACAGAGTTCCGACTCCACCTTCGCTTCAGCCATCTTACCCTCATCCTCCGGCCCAACTGTAGTCTGGGGACCCGAGAAGGTCTTTCTTGCATAAAGCACATAGTAAAGGGCAGAACCAAGCCAAAGAGCCCCGTTGATAACAACAGTATAGTTCATATTCTCAGCTGTTCCAATAGTCAGTAAAATGGTTACTCAAAAAAGCTATGATCAGGAACTCACGAGTAGGGTTGGGCCCTTCAGTCGGGAACATGGCTAGTATGATAGCAAAGATCATGTAAATAACTGCAACCCATGCAATGGGCTTACTGAGATATTTTCCAGTATAGAACTCGCCAGGCACAAAGCGGTCTTTACCCCAGACAAGACGTGCCAAGATGGGGGTTAGCCATGCGAGGTCATTAGCGGCGACAGCGAGCGAGAACAGAGCATTGGCCGCGGCGGCGTCAATCAGGGATAGGAGACCGATCACGACCGAGATGAGGACCACGCCGCAGATCATGTTGACGGGTTGGTAGCGCATTAGTTTGTGTTGGCTCACTTTGCGGAAGAATGATGAGAAGGGGAGGGCGCCATCACGAGAGAATGCCCAGCTTTGTCGGGAGGCGGCCAATACCTATAGTAAATCAAATGTTAGACGATATTTCAATGCCTAGAGTGAAGATACTTACAATACTCAGTCCCATGAAGAACTGGACCAATGCTACCACTGCCATAAATCCAAGGGCCCTTGCTTTCCAAGAGCATCATAGTAGATCTAAGCAATATGTTTAGTAAATGCTTCACAAAGCCAGATAGCAGAAAGAAACATACCTGAGCCATAGGCTGGCCAAACTTCGAGTTCAAAATCGCCTCGATATCCGTATTCATGCTGGCCGCAATAACAGCCAAGCACAAAAATCCAAGAATTCCGCACAACCCAGACGAAGCAATAGTTAATACCCAACGGAACAGCCCTCGCCGCATGAGTCGCCTCTTCACTCATATGGACACAATAATCAAATGCACCAATGGTCCAGATAGGCGACAACCACGCCAACATGAACGACCACCCAGCAGGCCAAGTAGTAAGATTCTCAACCTGACCAAAAACATACGCGCCCGAGTTCACCGGCGGTGCATTCTAATGTTTCCCAATAGGAAGCGCAATGACGGTCGCAACAACAAGACCGATATTCAAAAAGATACACGCAGACTGAATCTTCGGCATGGCCCGTGCAAAGAACGTAGCGATAAATCCATGCGCGCACACAGTCGCGACATAAGTTCCATAGATAATGGGGCGAGAAGCGGTCCAATTTCCATCACGCGCGATGGAGATCATGGAGAGAAGCATATTCGCGAATCCATAGTCAATTGAGCAGATACCGCCGATCAACCCAATGGTATTACTATACCCCACCACGAAACTGAGTGGATTCTTCCATTTTTCAGCGGCGTAGTAATGGGTCCAGAAATATAGACCACCGGCTGTAGGCATGCCGGAGGCCATATCGGCCATTGCGAGACTGACAATAAAATGAAACAACTTGCTACCAGCCAGCCGCAGATCATACCGACGGGACCCGCTGGCATTGAGAAGGCGAGGGTTGATGCGATAGAAGGAAGGAGACCCATAATGCTGAAAGCGACGGCGAAGATCTCGACGGTAGAGTAGTGGCGGCGGAGTTCTTGCTTGTAACCCAAAGTCGCTATCACGGATCATACATCAGCATCGCTATTACAAGGTTGTGGTGCAGAAGCGGTGACAATGGAATAATTACCCAGTAGCTCTGTATCTCCAGCCGGGGCATTTGGAGTCTCAACAATAACTCCATGCTCAACAGGCGTTGACGGCCTCACATCAACAGATTTCTTGACATCCGCCATGGTGACGTCGGTATAGACAGCGGGATTGGAATCACGATTCAAAGATCAAAAATGCGACATCCGGCGCTTATATGACAAGAGGGCTATCAAAGAGTGCAAAGTATGGAGGCAGAAGGAAACAAATCAAGCCGATTGCACAGCAGATCCTCGGAAGATAAAGCATCAATCCGAGAGCAGGGGCCTAGGCATGACCATGTCGATATCAATCCCACTATCTAATCAAAGCATGGAACAAGCTTCCAAGATTCTGAAGCCTATCATATCAGTGACATGCATTGGGGCCAAGAAAGTCACACCATTTGCAGGTACGAGGTATGTACATACCGTACCGCCCAAAGCCGAAGTATGTGGCATACACAACCGTCAATTCCTCATTCAGTGCGGACTCGGAGCGGAGTTGGACCCATGAGCCGATGGCCAATGAATAGGCTTGGAAGGTGGAGACGGTGGCGGGACATGGGGGATTTGAGTGGCTGAGAAAGTTAATACTGGGTGGGTCGGGACTGGAGTAGCGGTCATTCCGCGATAGCTGCTGTCCAGATAGATAGGCGTGGTGGATCTGGTTGGTGTGTGATAAGGAGGTTTGATGTTATTCCGAGTAGATTAAGTTACTGTCTTGGCACTTTTCAGGGGTTTGATTGCGCTTATCTCAAGAAGCAGGTTGATTTGGGGCTGATTATGTCTCTTTTAATTTGCTGCATTGGGGACTTTTCAAGGTTTGGATATGTATAGCGGGGGAGATCAATAACTGAACACCACAAACTTAGTTGGACACCTCACTAGCCCACATCTGGGATAGCGCGGTAATTGTGATTCAGAGTATTACAGTAATACTACAGTATCGAGTATATATCCAGGTACCTACTTATTCACCTTAGGCTATCCAGGAACGCGAAGGTAATTAGGAGTAATATCTACAGAGACGGCACCTTTTCCTACCTATACCGTGGCCTGAATGAAACTTCTTATGCATGCTAGCTTAATTAGAGAGGTCATATGCCCTTGAATACCTGGAAAACTAGGTATGTACATACAGTGTGTACAGGGGCATTTTGTCTGAATTGCAATTACCGCGCTAGTTCGGACATGGGCTAGTGAGGTATTCAACTAATTTTGTGGTGTTCATTAGCAATCTCCATAGCGGGTTTGATGGAGCGGGTCGAGGCTAAGCCCCGGAATTTCCAATAATGGAGTCGGCTAGTCGGCTATGTACATTTAACGTTTGCTAGAATCATTTGCCTAGGGAGAATTGGGATACTTTTCTATCGCCAATTCAACACACCATCAGTTTGCCTGAATATTTGTGACATAATATTAGTACAAGACCAGAATCCGTGAATCCAACCGAAACCCGTGAATCGTACACCAGGCTACCAAAGCCTGAAAGATTGAACAGAAGGGACCACATCACTACGTGAGACAAGACAAAGCGAAGACATATAAGAATACTGGAGTCCCAATGTTACGATAATGCAAACCCAAAACAGCAGAAGGCTAAATATACATTTTATATTGAAGAAACATAAACATGCAGGAAGGAGTAGCCTTCTAAAGGTATCATCAAATCAGACCGCGCCGGGTCCTTTATGGTTGGATTGATCAAGCAACAATTTCGGCTTGATATAATCCTCGTCAATTTGGCGGAACCACGCCGCATGATCACCGTTCGCACCGCCGGAGAACAGATCCCGGAGAGCGTCACGAGCGGTAAGACCAGTCTGCTCCCGGCGGGCAGGGGAGGCGTTGGCGGAGCCCTCGATGGGTAATGGGGTATGTGGTCCCGAGGATGGGTTCGATGGAGATCGTCGCATACGAGATGCGGCAGCTTGGGCGGCAGGTGGAAGGTCGTCATCGGAGACACCGTCGAGATCGAGATCAAAATCGTCGGGGTGGGCGACTGGGCTCGCGCGAGCTTTGCCACTGGGCGGGAGACCAAACTCGTCGTCGCTGCCCGCGTTACCGCTATTAAGTAGGGTTGCGGTTGACGAGCGATCACGCCGCGTCTGTGTATCTTTCGTGCTGTACGCGGCCGAGTACATTCGGGTGTGGCCCTGGGGCGGGCTGGGACGCCGACTGTTGCCGGTGGAGTAGCTGCCTCCTTGTTCACCGAGTCCGTTGCGCTGGGAGTTGGGGGTGACTCCATCCAGAGGGATAGTGGAGTCGCCGTTGCCGCGTCGTGGAGTATATCCGAAGGCAGTATCAGAGCGCTTGTAGTAGGTACCACCGTGGGCGACCTCAATATCAAACTCATCATCCGAGTCAATCTCTTCGATAACGCCAGTTCGGATGCCCAAAATTTCCAACATACGTGCCGTTGTTCCACCGAAAATAATGACGGTCAGCACGACAACCACCAAAACCGTAGCTCGCAGCGTCGGTCCGTTAGCACCCGAGAGGCCTGCCGCTAACGCAACTCCCACAGCGCCACGCAAGCCAGCCCAGAAGAGCATGGCCTGGTATGCGAAAGGCAGTTCATCTGCGACTTCAATACCCCGACGACGAGCTCTGTACCGAATGAACCAGTTGATCGCTTTTGAAAGAGGGAACACAGCAAGATAGCGGGCAAGGCAGATTCCAAAAACTGATATCATAATGAAAAGCGGGTTAAACTGTAGGTTGGACTCGACAAACAAGTCTAGACCGAGGTAAATGAAAATAAAGTTCTCCGAAAGCTGCGCCATGACCTGGAACAGGTACTTCGTAGTCAGCTGCGTACGGCGGGACATGTTATAGTAAGCGTAATGCTTCAAAGTGATTCCGCAGAACAGGAGTGACACGATTCCTATAGATCGGGACATTAGTATCCATTGTAACCCCCGACTGCCAAAAAGGACCGCACAGGTGACACATACCAGACAAATGCACGCCGTTCGAGAAGAAATAGCTGGCATAAGAGATAAGAATAATAAGGCAGCTTTCAATCTTTGGCATACGGCGGACCAAAGTATACTTGAGCCCCAGGGCCGTGGCGATACCAACAATGATACCAACAACCATGCTACCAAAGAAAACCAGCAAGAAGAGACCAATAGCTTCGAAGAAGTTCAAGAAGCTCAGCGAGGTAGCATCGGCCTCCGCATATTTCTGTGCAGTCTCGAACAACACGATAGCAATAGCATCGTTGAGAATCGACTCTCCAAAAATGATCGTATAGAGCTTCGGCTCGACCTTGTACAGGTTGAAAATGGCCAAAATGGTGACCGGGTCCGTAGCGGAGAGGGTCGCGCCAACAGAGATCGCCTCGACGAAAGAGATATTCAACCCGTCCAGCGGGATACGTGCCCACAGGTAGAGAACGGAGCCGAGGACCATGGCGGAGATAAAGGTACCGGCGAACGCGAAAGTGAGAATGGTGCCGATGTGGCGGAAGAAATTTGCTTGATGGAGTTCATATCCGGAGGCAAGGATGATGGGGGGCAGGAGGAGGTTGAAGAAGAACTGGTAGTCGAATGCGACGCTATCTTGGAGAGTAGATTGGGAGGTTAGGCGGATGATTAGTCCAACGAACATGCCTGGTAAGATAACAAGTCAGTATCGAGGCCAATTAACAATCATCCATGATCCACCAGGTGGAACATACCCGCAAAAATTGATAAAACCGTTTCGTGGACGGCTTGGATCTTCCTCTGCTGCAGGATGTAACTTGTGAACAAGGCGAACATCAACAGCATGATCATAATAAACAACGCCCAGGAGCTAGTAATCTCCTTTGATCCCGCCTCGGGGGCATCTGTGAAATGCAAAAAACAACATCGGTCAGATTATCATCTCATCACCGCATCGCGCAGGGAACGCGTTGTCGTCATCACCGACGGAAAGAGGGAGGGGGAAAGCTCTCAGCATGCGTACCATCGGGGTCAGTGTCCTCCGACGCTCGCCCTATGAAATATGAAGCAAGATTAGCTGAAGATCCATGCAGATAAAATTCCGATCAAGACCGGTGGCCGTAGACGTACGCAGCAGAGCGTGGAGGGTCTCGCCCATGAGTTGACTAGCCATCGCGACTCGGTTAGGAACGTTCGAGGGCTAGCGCGGATGAGACCTGACAGTTAACTCCAACGAGTTTGAGAGGCCTGGAACAGGCGCGCATAATCCACTGGGTAGAGCACGCAAAATGGGTGAGTAAAGAGGCGGCGCAATCAGATACAAATGAGGTTAGTTAGAGGTGGCAGGCCAGCTTGAGGTTCTGAGGTGAGTTGCATTCGCTGAGCGGAGGGACGATCGGGGCGTAAGGGGCGGGTATTTCTGTGACAAGACCTGATTACGGGCCGAAAGTCTCATCATTGATTAATGTGTAATGAAGTAAAGTACAGTACGTGAAATTGAAAAACACCATATGTGACACGTGGGCCACTTTAAGAATGCCGCGCACCACGCCAAGACGGGCTGTACTAATGAATACTCTGGTTTTAATTGTTGATGCCGAACGTTGAAACTGTATTCTCTGGGAACATTTGAAACAAGGGAAATCCCGAAATAAGGAGCTTAGGGATTATGCACATACATGCAGAATAATTTGCAACAGATTTATCATATCCCTTTTCACATCCCTACATTCAAGCTCTGACGATGACGGCATACCCCTGACCCACATCTCTGTACTACATGTACGAACAGCATTGGCATGTCTTGCAGGGCAAGATGAGAATCAACCTCGCGTGAGATGATCCCAATTCACTCAGTGATCCTACAATACACAGTACCTGGCGATGCAATCTATAAGGGTGGATCGATGCATTGTCCAGCTGCGCTAAAATTGATAGTAATTGGAATTATCATGTTTTCCCATTTTCGATAGGTTAATTCAACTTAATTGTACCGAAATCACGACCAAGTAGGTACATCGGTAGGTGCTGCATAATACCTCAAGCTACTGAACGTGAAACACCATATTTATAGATTTCGCGGCCAGGGATTGTATCTTCCCCAAACCTTGGAATCACCGTGTGCCCTCCGCCAATCGCTTAGTTAACAATGCCGCTACCAGTGCTGCACATCCACCAAATCGTAGCACCCAACCCACGCTGTCATCCCATGGCTCTCCACGCGGTTTCTGAGCGGCCTTAAATATGGCGCTGCAAATTAGACTAGAAAAGATCTGGGGGAAGGAAATGGCCACATTATGGAGACCGAGGACGATTCCAGCTTGGATCAAGTTGTCTGAATCGTCATCGGCTGGGGTTTTAGAGCAACCCTCCTCGAGATCGTTAACACTGGCATCGTCTGGACCGTGATGATCGTCTTCATCCTCGACGGAGACCGGTGCATAAGAATTGGATGTCATGTGGGGGCCCGGAGTGGAGACCGGATGTCCGTCGGTGGTGGCGGTGTGCCGTCGTCGCAGCCGACGTTCAAGATCTATGCGAGAAACCTCCGCTGAGATCAAGGCAAATGGCGCCCAAAGAGTTACAGCCCATGAAATTCCAATGAAACCTATGGCAATGGATCCGGCCTGATAGGATGAGATGAAAAATGTGCTAAATGTGCATATCGCAAATAGGATGTGCGACAGAAGCCACGTGCGTCGAAGTGTAAGACCGGGGATCTGCAGGCGTGAAAGCCATGCTGGTTTTCCTTCGTCCATGTTCTTCCCCGAGGTTGCATCCAGCAGAGGCTCTGCTGTCGTTCCAGTCGGCATCGCAGATATTGATATCCTGCGGGAGTGCTCCTCTTCTTCATCGAAAGACGCATCTCGATCATCTCGGTGTGCAATGACTTCGACAGTAGGTTGGTAGGTAGGAACAACAAAGATCGGAAGTACAGTGTTGGCGGTGAATGAAATAACGGCATAGATGAGGAGAGCAAATGTTCCGATGCGTGTGGCATCTTCCCACGCCTTATCAATCTGATCTTTGGGGAGGTGAGGGTTTTCTTGGAAGATCGGATTGACGTAGAGCTGCCCAATATATGTAGTCGCGTAAAATAAGAACGGGAACCAGCCCACCCAAGCTGCAATCTGTACCTCACATACTCGCGCAATCTGTGGTGGCAAAGTGCGAATGGATTTAAAGGTCTGTTTGAAGAATGCGATGACTCCAAGCCCATCTGAGGATGGTGGACCATCAAGTCTGGGGTCTCGTTCTTGAATATAGGAGCAACTGGCAGCCAACGTCACACCAAGTGCGATGGATGCGAAAGCACAAAGGACTTTGAATTGTGTATTTCCAAGGAATGGAAAGTATTTGGGCAAATGCATGTAGCCGAAAATATAGCCGATGATATTGCCCACTCCCGTCCACCGACTTGCCCATGCATTTGCCAGTTCCTGCTGGTGGGCCGGGCAATTGTCGAGAATGAAAGCTCTAATTCCAGCTTGCACTGCAAAATGTTGCAGGTTAGTTCACACAACGACAGAAAGATATAGGTCTACACCTACCAGTGTTGATAGCAAAGTCAAGACAGAACATCATAAGCGTCGCAACGATCATGATTGTCGTCTTAGTCCCACTCGAAACTGGATCCACGCCGAATATCGACAAGAACCCACCAACAATATCTTTTACCCATGCGAGCAATAGCAAAGATATGATGGTGGCTGCACCTCCGGCCACCATAAACGGCTTCCTCTTGCCCCATGATATCCGACAATTATCGCTGCGAATGCCGACGTAAGGTTGGACTAATGTACCCGTCAAGGGACCAGCAATCCAAACACAGGCAAGTAGGGCTTTGCTCATGCCCAAGGAAAGGAGGAATGGCTAGCCGACGAAGAAAAGTTAGCACTTCCATGATACCCTGCGCAAACACATCTAGACAAGGCGGGGAATCATGAAAACAGATTGACGATTCTGGCGACACATACCGATCCATTGGATAATTCCACAGACCAGACTACCTGAAGACTAGCAGGGGAATGATGTCAGTAAGAGAAATTATCCAACATGCGGTCTATGGTCCGCTGGTCGTGAAACAGGACTTGAGGAGCAGCTTACCCCCCAATAGAGATGGTGAGCAAAAACAGATACCAACTACTCTTCGACTCATCACGAGCCATAGAGTCCCTAGGAGGATGCAAATCTTCACCCTCCGCCTCCTGCCGCCCAGGCATCAAAGGCGACCTTTCGTGAACAACTGAAAATGTGTTGGCTTCCCCCATGGGGTATGGTTAAGGTGCGATAAGAAGGGAGACCCACACGCGATTGTCAAAAGTTCAACCGTGACAAAGAATAGTCCACGCGGAGCTGGGGCTCGGCACTAGAAAAGTACCGTGTTTATTCGAAGGAGGAAGTAATCGGGCCGCAACGAATGTAGACAAGCTTGGAGGTCGGGGTTAGGTGGGCTCCGACAAATCATTAGCTGGAGATGTAGTGAGGCGTTCGGTCATGGGGCCCACAGTCGGGGAGCCGGGATTGTTTTGGCTATAGCCCACACCACTGAGATAGTATAAAATCTGTCGTCTTGTCTGTCCTCCTGATCTGGATAATGGACACGGGGTAGACGACTTTCAGCTGAATCGATGTGTCTCATTGATGACGTCAGCATGCACGTGAAAATCACAACCTGATTTGAATAGGATTTGAGGCTGTACCAAGGGTTGGACTCAGGCACTGTTTCATTTCCGATAAACAGTAGATACTATGCAATGATATTTTGGTACGTAGTTTTGTAGTCAAGTCAATTCGTTAGAGTTCTATAATATAACCATGCCGCATGAGCAGCTTCCAATCCCTGTCCTTCAAAAGAAGATCCCCAATGTTCCAAACATAAAAATAAAAATAAGCGCAGGCCAAATGTGCCCCGGACCTTTGACATTGTACGCCACACGTGCCCGTACCCGCCAGGCAAGTTCATTGTCCACGGGTGTCGGAGTAAGCACCGATTGCGGCGAGACGATAATACAAGGTTGTACCATAACCAAAACAGAGCCGTAGATCCCAACAGATAAATAACAAATAAAAAATGTAAAGGAGATGCCATGCAGGATGTGCAAGAATAGCAAACTTTGGACAAGAGAAATGTCGTGGTGCGAAGAAAAGCGGAGGTGAAACCATTAGACACCTGAACCAAGGTCGCTTACCGTGCTCCTGTGGATTCAAAAAACAAGACGAGGCCACGCCAAAAGGAAATTTACCCGGATTTGTAGAGAGCTTACATCTGCTGTTGGAGAAGCTGAGGAGCAATCATGTGGGTGCCAACCATAGTTTGGTGAACAGCAGAAGGCATGCTCATGGGAGCAGCCATGGACGTCATGGCAGGCATGTTAACCATGTGGGGAGCGTGAATGGGCTCCGGTGCTGGTGGAGGAGAGTCTTCACCAGCGGAGTCGAATTCATTTCCGTCATTCTCCAGCTCCTCCTCGGACCCTAAGGGCTGGCCATCTTGTTGGGCCTCATGGATACGACGGTGCCTAACACATGGTTAGGATCGACAGTCAAAGGAGCCGATATGGGAAACAAAGAAACTTACTGGGCAAGATTGTCGGAGCGCGAGAAGGCCTTGCTGCAGTATGGACAGGGGTATGGGCGTTCTTGTGTGTGAGTTCTCACGTGCCTAAGCGCCCAGGTTAGTCGGCGGGTAAAACCATCACAAGGCATGGTGCATTGTGCAGATCGGCGCCCCACAAGGGACGCCAGGGGTTCAAAAATAGATCCATGCTTACCTTTTCAGATGCTCTAAACGCTTGAAGAGCCTGCCACATGACGGAATCGGGCATGAGTGGGATTTGTGCGGGTACGGGCCCAATTCCATCATCGTGGCACTGCGGGCCCGACGAGCGGGACCGGGGGCTGAGCGGTCTCCTCGGCTAATACTATTCTGAACGGTGGTCTCGATGGCGGCACTAGTGGGTAGCGCTGCCAGGTCGTCATGCGGATTTGACAGGGGTACCGTTTGTGGCTCCACGCTACCATCTAGATGCTGCAGTGGGGTACCGTGGCGCGAGATTTCATGCAGCAGATCCTTCTGAGGAAGCATGGCACTCGGGTATGCGCGTGTTAGGTCATGTGCAGACTCATCCCCTTCGAGACCCGGAGCCACAGAGCTCGAAACTGAACGACGAAGATCACTCGGTCTGTGGGCTGCGTAAGTGGTTGGGTGCGAAATGGATTGAGTGGGACCAGAGCCATTCATGACACCGGGAGTCCCATGAGAAGGCCCCGGTGTGATAGATGGTCGCCGCCGTCGCTGCTTGTAAGTTGGTGACCCTTCGATCACCGAGTAGGGGTTGGAAGAATAGGGCCGAGGCGCCGCTTGGTAAGGACCATTAGCGAAATTGGATGGTGGAAGCTGCATCATGGGGTTATACGGGGCCGCATGAGAGAGATCCGGAATCGCGGTGTACAAGCCGGTATCTTCGTTGGCGATGTACGCGGGCTCCGCGCCAAGTCCAACCGAGTGCTGGGGTGGGGTGACTGGTTCAAACGATAGGCCGCGATTGCTGTAATCCTCATACTGCGAGGACACAAAGGACGGTGCAGGCGAATACTCGTAGAAGGTCGGCATAGATGAATGGCGCTGGTGAATGCGGGCGACAGGCATTCCGTTGCGATCGTACTGAATGGTTCCGTAATCCTGCTCTCGCTTAATGATGCTCTGGACCAGGTTGTTCGACAGGGGCATCGGTGGGTTGCTGTACATCGAGTGGGCCGACTCGTCCTGGAGAAGAGGGATCGCTGGGGGAGCCATCTGGGGAGGAGGCATTGCGTCAACGGTCCGAACCACGGGGGAGTTGGGCTGGCCATATGTCGTACTTGCGTGGGCACTTGCGTGGGCAGCAAAAGAGGACGAGTTCGCTTGTTGTGCTTTCGTCAATTGCTCGTAAAGGGACTGGGACGAGTCGAATTCGAAGGACATGGCCGGTTCACTGACAGCGACCGTGGTCGCTTCCTGATTCATCTTCTCGCGTTTCAAATCGCGCTCCAGCGCATCCAAAAACAATCGGTCGTGCGGCACGCTGTACCAGTAGAACACCTTCTGCTTCTTCTGAGTTCGGATGCAATTATTTTTATACAGGAAGTCCAGGAACGCGCTCTTCGGTTCCTCCAACGTCGCATCGGTGCCGGCCTTGAGGTTTCGGAGATCGGAGAAAATGCCTTCTTCGAATTTCTTCGCGTTCTTCACCGGACGACCGAACGCTTGGAATCGAAATGCGAGGCATCGGACGATATCCGTACCGGAGATGTGGAAGAGGTTGCTCCTGTAGAGAAACCAGTCAGTTCTGTCTGGCTAGACCTGTCATCCGTGGCACTAACCATAGAATGCAAGAGACATAGTCACCGGTCGGAAGCAGGAAACGTCGAATCAGCTGGTCAGGTTGCCAGTCGACAGGCGCCGACAAAAGGAAGTATTTTACTAGTTCTCGTCAACACCACTGGTTTCGCAAGGGGAATCTTTGCGACTTCTTACGATTGTCCACTTGCTGGAGGGCAACTTGCGCATCCTGAGGAAGATTGTGTTGCGCCTCCGTTGAGAGCATGAACGTCTCGGGTTTCTGTGGCGGTGGCATGGGGGGACCATGTTGGGGATACATTTTTTCACGCGCTCTAATGTAAAAAGCCGTGAGCGCCGATCGAAGAAAGGTGGCGAGATAGATAAGCAGGGGCCAACAAAGGGTATTTCATCCGACACCCCAAAGGGCGCTAGTTTTGACCTCTGAAACCATGTGCCACATCAACGAACATCTCCAACTTACCTGTGGAGAAATGATTCTATCACCGTCAGATCAGCGCGGATCTAAGATCTAGTCGGGAAATATCGAAGGGATCAACTAGGGTTGATTGGCAGGGAGATCGAATGCTTTTTTTAGATGAGGAGCCAGCCTCAAAGGGAACAAAGGGAAAGACAGAAAGGTCAGAGAAAGGAACTGGACCAGCCGGTATAGTCTCTGAAGCGGAGAGGAATTTCTCGCACAGCGGGAATAGAAACGAAAGTGGCAGAGAGATGAGTGATTTGAAGGGGAGAAGGAGGAATGAAGTAGGGGGGAAGTGCACGTCAGTTCCGTGCTACTAATAATAATCGAAGGGAAGCGCCAGGTCCCTGCTATAATGACCAGTCAGATCACAATGAGCATTATAACCAGAATTACATAAATAACATCAATTATGGGTCAGGGAGAGTGGTCATTTATGACATAACAGGTATTCACACCGTTCCTGGATCTGTTGAACGTGGTTGGTTCCAAGTCTCCACTGCACCACCGAGTGGGAAGATGGGGCCGGGATGTTATGATTCGCTTCTTACTTTGAAGTAGTGTACGTAGTAAAATCCCCCAAAAAAATCAAGGTCTTCTATTTGCGCCCCCTCATTTCTTCTCTTGCAACAGAGTTTCCAAGGTTCCTTGCAGACCCTCCTTCTGCAGGTTGATTTGATGCATCACCAGCCCGGGGTGATCACACTGCAGATTACAGATGAGGATCACTTTCTTCTGTCTGTCACTTTCGAACGTATACAACCAAGTCTACGTAAGAAGTACGTACCTCCACTCCCGGTGGCTTATAGTCAACAATAGACCATACTGTATACCACTCCCGTTAGGTCAAAAACCCCCAAACTAAATAACAATGATCAGAAAATAAGAAAGAAAAACAAATAAATTAACAAAATGCCAAGAAAAGAAAAACGCAAAGAGCTCCGCACAGGGCCTCGCTCACTCAAACTGGCGCTGGGGTACCTGAAGCACCCGCCCTTGGTGTTTCAGGATCCCGGGCGCTTACATGCATTGAAACGGGTTCTCGTCCCACTTCATCCTCTATACTATGCTTCTCTTATCCTAGCCTAAGGAATCTCTCCGACTGTAGAGCCCGTGCTCGGTCAACATTCAAGGTTGTGGCTGGAGCTGGAGCTCCGAGTTGATCTGATTTGTCTTCGGACCTTCCGTGTGATTCCGAGGCCTGAAATCCCAAATCGGTATAATGCTGTGGATTCAAGAGACCGTTGATGTCTATGGCAAGGTCTATAGCCTCCTCTGGTTGGTCCGAACTCCTCTCGTCAAGTGTGCTTCGTACCGGGTACCTGACTGGGCTTTTACCCCCTTTTTTACCTGGAGTGCATGCAGTAGGGATCGGGACCTGGACTGGTCGCATCCCCATCAAGCAATTGGCCCATCACCATATTTGTGACTGGTTATGTCATATATGAAGATCAACATGTGGGCAAATTCCAGACCAACGCCCCCCGACCGTCTTCCGTGTCGGAAAGCGAGATTACCAGTGAAAATCAAAAGCTTGGCACCGACGCCTGGAAATGAGCATTAATAACCTGCGCCAAGGTCCAGAACACCATGCCCCATAAGGCCTCGGCGGAATTTTTTTGCGATATCAGATGTAATCCGCTCAACTCCCGGCCCTTCGCCCAACAATTGAGTCTTGACAAATTCTGCTCAAAAAGATCCTGCTATAGATCAATGATCTTCGTGGAGCAAAGCTGGTAAAGTGATGTTCTGGTGTCAAATCGTGTTTCATCCTCGATTAAGATTCACCGGGAATGTTCCGCGCAGTCATTATCTGCCTTTGCGTCGTCATGTACGGGGTACAAAGTGACGGGCAGTGTACAGAACTCCCCGAATGTCTTACTCTCCTTCAAAAGCCTTCGGCTAGACCGTCCCTGACCCGCACGTTATTGTCCTATTTAGGGATTGAGGGGGGTCACGAGTGCATAGAGTTGAAACGATGGGCATGAGTCTATCGCGAGAAATTGCCAGTCGGACAAAGAAACATTCGAGCCCCTGGATGCACGAGTAGGGGAGGTCGTCTGCATGGAGTGCAGAATGACTCGTGCCTGTTTGATCGTCCTATCTGAAGCGATCTAGAAATTCTAGTCTAGATCCCCGTTGAGGCCGTGGGTCCTCTTCGGTTGTTAGTGTCGGGTTTGGTGGCTGGGAAACCACTTGTAATCAATGCAGCAACCCCGAAGAGGAAAGTCGATATAGAAGTGGGCTTTGTAGCAGAACTGGTACTTGCAATCCCTGTTCAATGACTGAAAATTCCTGTGCAATTGACGATCTTCTCCCCTCTTGCAAAGTGTAATCTACTGAGCGGGAAATGCGGGTTATCGAGTATTATTATTAGGGCACAAGCGTTGGCCGTTTATGATCATTAAGCGTACCTCGGGATCTTCCAGATCGACAACGGGAGCGTATTCTGGAAAACTCGAGTTCATGAATTCAAGGCAAGCTTACTGTTAACGTGCAGGTCTTTCCACAAATTGTGGCGCAGATAGTTCGGGCTAGTGGACACGAAGCTCGTCCTAACCCTCATTCTGGAAATCCTCCGTTCAACTCCTGAATTATCACCTTTTAGCTCCAAAGTATATTGCGCCCTGCGGGGTGATCCACCGTTTTCTCCGTCTTTTAACCCAACAATAGCTTTTGTTTGACCCATAGGCTCCGCCGCTCCACCAGGCGATCTAGGTTCAATGTGTTTCTTCAGGTGTTCACTCTCCGACATGGTGCACTAATGCAACAGCGTGTCTCAGATCCACTCCAGAAAACTCAACTCGAAAGATCTTTTCCGAGCCTCATGGTGGTATCGATCGGCTATTGTGATCGAATCAGAACCGATAAGAGAATCCTTGACACCACAGGAGGGATTCACATGCCTCGAGCGACCGATTGGGTGCCCGGTGGAACTTATGTATTTGGAAGAGATTTCACGACGAGGCGTGAGTAGAGTTCAATCGTGCGGCATTTTCTTTATTTTCGGCCCTGCACATGGCTAAATAGATTATTTACAATCCAAAATGAGGAACTCAAACCGAATCTATACTCTTCCTCCGCTTGTCCAGCATCGCCTCTTTCATGAACGGACTCCGAGCTCGGATCCCCTTGCCGTACACCACGAACAGGATTGGAGCAAGCGATAGAGCTAGTGAGATGAACGCCAATAAAGTACTAGCCCACCGAAATCCAAGATGGGAGTACATGCTCATCGCAGCCAGTGGTAGGAAGGCTGAGAAAATGTTCTCCCCGGTAACGATTATTCCCACCGCGCTTCCGGCATATTTAGCATAGGAATCGACAACGTAGTCTGAAATTCCAGTGACCACGATAACACTCCCTGCACCCACCATGGCGAGACCGACAGCCGGTGCAATCCACGGAAGAAAAGGGTAAGAAGTCCAGGCATAGACGAACATCCCACCGGAAAGCCCAATTATGCCAGACACAATAGCGAGGTACAGCCGTGCCTCAGGGATAGGCTCACCCGGCATTTCGGTGTTTCTGGAAGCCGAGTTAAAATACAGTCTCCCCGAAAAGAGAGTCCCTACCCAACCAATACACTCTCCAATAACGATCGCAGCTTGCACATATCCAGCCTGTGAGGGAGTCCATCCATAAAGCCCTGAGAAGACCTGCTCAACTGACTGTGTGAATAGATAAAGCGTGCCAACCGTGAAAGCAGACCACATCCCCGAGAAGAAGACAACGGATTCCGTGAAATACATAACAAGCGGCCGTGTCGCACTCTTTGCCACAATCCTCAGCAGCGATGTCCCCGCACTATCAATCTCATGCTGAGTATATGCCATCCGACCCTCCCGACGCAACGCCTTCGCACGCTGGCCCAGAATGGCAATTCCGCGACACTCCTTGAACATAAAGAAGTATACCGGGAACAAGGCTCCATACCAGATTAGCTGGAGGTACCCAATCCATCTCCAAGAGAGGAACTGGAAAATCGGAGCTCCGATGACAGGCCCAATACTAGCGCCGACAAGGTATGTCACGATATACAGACTGACAGGAATATTTCTCGACCTCTCAGTGTCCCAAAGGTTCCCGATAACAGTTGCTGATGTATTCGCCAGGATGGCAACACAGCCACCAGCGAAGAACCTCGTCACGATCAAGGTGGCAAAGTTCTGAGCCACTGCTTGGGGAATCACGAAGCAGATAAAAGTTGCCCATGTGGATAGGAATACCCATCTCACGCCAAAATCCTCCATGAGCGGGAGGACCAGAAGGGAAAAGCATCCTCCGCCGACGGCCCAAGATGTGACGGGCCAATATGAATTCGGGAATGAGGCATCTGAGATTCCAAATTCCTCGTTGATAGCCTCATGGGCAACGGTGATGATGGTCCCGTTCATCATTGTGATGAATGTTGTGAAGCTTGCCAGGTAAGTCAGCGTCCACTTCTGGCGAAGAGGCCAGTTATATGGGTTCCCGGGATCTTCAGAACTATCCCAGGTAACCACCTCGATATTGCTGGCAGGCTCATTATGATCTAAGATGCATGCGTAAGTTCTCCGAACACTAACAACCAAGGCAAGAGAGATGAACAATACCTATTGTCTGATCAAGCTCGCCAGATACATCTCCCCGAGTGAAGACCATATTGAACGGACAAGGAAGAGTATCACTCCCTCCTGCCTTGTCTTCAAAAACACATCTGGTGCCTCAATATTGAGGTGTATATTAAAAATTTTGCCACTGGTCCCGGATCCAGTGATTCGGAGATGACTTCACTTCCCGTTCCGAGAAAAAACTTCACCGCGGTATAGATATCCAAGCACGACAAAGGCAACGCTTCATGAGAATAATTCAGCGGAACAACAGTTTAAATATGAGAAAGAACGAAGCCAACGAAAATTTTCGTGTAGATCGCACCAGGAGAATATCGAGTTTCCTTGGATGCGAGTCCACCCTCTCCAGACAATAACCATTTCGGGATTAGTGCGGATGGGTCCTGAAAGGAACTTCATCCAAAGTCTGGTTCGTCAGTGCAACCGACTGGTCTCATTAGATGAATTCATTACCTAAATTATTATGTACCCCCGCAACTCGGCATGTGCCTATGTGCATAGAGGCTCGATCGTGGACATTCTGACCAATACTTGGCATGAATCTTGCACTTGGGCCTTTTGGAGTGCATTCAGGGTTTTTTTATTAATAGTCAGAGAGTTTATTCATTAGATTTTCTAGAGAATTCCGAAATGACTATTTGGTCTAGACCCCATCTTCTGAGTTGTTCGCTTTTTTCCCGTTAGATGCACCCCGTTCGACTTCTCCGCCGAGGCTCCATTTGCAACCAGGTCTTGGCACTCTTTGTGTAGCAAAAGAACCCAATTTCTATTTTAGGAAACGTGATCCGAGTAGATTATGACCTCAGTCCCCAACTTGAAGACTTCAGATTTTCGGATGCAGCTTCCACATGCAGTGTATACCGCGATTCTTGTCTTCTGTGTGAAATATGTATCTCTAGATATCTTCACACTGCAGGTCTTTCAGATAAAAGATATCCAAGATAATATAACTTGTAAACTATATATTCCCGGGGTCCAACGTTCTATACAAACCTAGGAGCTTAAACCTTGGTCAGGAGCACGGAGTCTCTCCTAAGCTCTTATTCAAGGATGGGTCCTTGACACTGCCTGAAATAGTTTCAGAGAAAAAAGACATAGAATTTATCCAGAACTCTTGGTCAGGCGGTATAGAAATGCTACATCATCTCAGATCTATTGGTGTTAATATAAATCAAAGCCCTGAAAATATCCGACGGGTCTCTGAATCAAAGGCCATTCTAGAAATTCTCTAGAAATTCGAAATTAATAAGTGGATGCAAATCCTTAAAAGCAAATTTGGTGGATATTCGCCTGTCCTGCCATTCCTTATATTTACCTGTGGCTAACATAGTCTCAAGGCTGTGTCCTCGCTGGAGTTCTCTCAGAAGAACGATCGACCGTGCTGATTTTGATGGTCTGGATATGGATGCTGATTATCGCTTCCCATTACCGCATGCCACTTTTATAGATGACGAAATTAATACTGTCTAGGCTTCTCGCCACTTTTGGAGTGTGTTTCGAACATCAGTATTTAGGGAAGAAAAAGTGAAGACATATCCCATGGCTAGATTATCTATTTTATTGGCTCGGAATTTGATTTCATCATTCAATTCTGATGTATCCTTTGAAATCAAACTAACGCCTTCGATGGCAAATCCCGTAGCCACCACGGAGACACAACGAGTGAAAGACTAGAGCAATAGCTTAATATCACTTCAGCCTTGATTAGAAGTGCCGAGTAAATGTAAAGAATTGCAGGTCTAAGTTCTACCGTCATGGAATAGCCGATAACCATTCAAAAATGTCTAATAAATAGCCTTGGGACAGTGTTTATATCATAGTCGCCACTTCAGAGCCGAACGTTCCACAAAGCTTCTCTCCCCGCATTGGATCCAGGTTTAAATAGCTGTCACTTTCTATCTCAAAAACCTTCGCGTTCAATCACTTCGAGATAATTGAAATCATATACGATCCACAGTTGACTTTGTCTAAAGTC
The DNA here is from genome assembly GCA_028828865.1 of Penicillium sp. IBT 16267x. Classification (NCBI taxonomy): domain Eukaryota; kingdom Fungi; phylum Ascomycota; class Eurotiomycetes; order Eurotiales; family Aspergillaceae; genus Penicillium; species Penicillium sp. IBT 16267x. The sequence continues at coordinate 953,176 of JAQJZQ010000008.1, read as the reverse complement.
CCCAATTGAAAGTTTTCTGAACCCACCACAATATGGTCACCTCACCTATCGACGCCAACCCTCTTGACCCAGACACCAGGTACAAATATGGACAAAACACCCAACAAGCCCCCCCAAAGAGTGACCTAGACGTGATCATGGATCGCGATGTCGCACCGTATGTAGACAAATTGTACTAAGCCCACTGGTGCATCCTCTAACCAATCCTCTAATAGCTCCCCCCGAACCGTGTGCGCTGAGCTCGCTCATCAACACGCTCTTGAAGATCTTCACGATAAGACAGAGCATAGCTCAGAACAACATGAGCCGATGAACAACAGTATGGGCCCCGTTTGTCTCCTACCATCCACAGGTACTCGCCTCAGAGTCATCTTGATGAGAAGTGAATTAACTGAGATGGCAGTTTCGGACTCCTCCCGTCGCTCTTTCGACCGGGGCACTCAGTGTGATGAGCCTCGCAAACCCGAGGAGTAATGATGCTTGTACTAGCAGCAAATATTCTGATTCAGCGTGACGGTGATTTTGCGAATGTATTATGCGACTCAAAATTACGTATGTGACTATAATGTAATATTAAATTAAGAATATTGTTAAGAACTATTTCGTACACGTTAATTTTCCAATAATCGCGATTTTGGTGATGTCATGGTGATGCCCACCACGCATTTGCCTTTTGGGTTGACTTTATTATCCGGCCTGGAGAACGAGGCATGAAAACTAACTAGTATCATGACCGGCGGGCGAGGACGGTACTAACGGGGCAGATTTACGCGATAATGCTCCATGTTTGCATGCATTGATTTTGGGCTTACAAAGAGTATTCGTATTTTCATTTACAATGATCCATTCCAAGGTTATGATAACGGCATTGCAGATATTACGAAACGTTGCGATACTGCAGAAGAACTTGAATTTGTTTTTTTTTCTTAATGAAGACCACCCTGAAGTCCCTTTATATCTTCGTGGCCAACTTTGAATCATAGATCTTCTTGCCCAAATACCAAGTCTGATAGACCTTCGCCTCAAGGAGTGTTTCTGGATTCCACTGCATATCAACAACAAGGAAATCCGCTTTCATTTCCTTCTTCAAACTTCCAGTCCACGAGTCCGCGAAGCGCGCATAAGCCGCGCCAGTCGTAGCGGCGGTAGCCGCCTGAGCCAAAGTGATACCAAATTGCGGGTTAACTGTATCAGTAGACTCCGGCTCAAGCGCAGAACGTCTAGTGGTAGCATTATAAAGATTAGGGAACGGCAGGTGTCGAGCGGTAGGCGCATCAGTCCCAATAGCAATAGGAGCACCACCATCCAGGAAATCCTTATAGGCAAACGCTCGCTTGCATCGGTGTGGACCGACAAGACTGGGCCAGGCCGTGAAAAGGGTTGGATCGGAGTGTACCGGCTGGATAGATGCCGTGATACCCAATTGACCGAGTCGCTTCGCGTCCTCGGATGTGCTCAATTCGAGATGTTCGATTCTATGTCTCCGACCCGGAGTACCAACTTCTGATAGGACATTAATTGCTTGGTGGATGGCCTTGTCACCAATTGCATGGATAGCGCATTGGAGACCGGCTGAATCGGCACGCTGGACGACACCCTGAAGCATGTCCGCAGGCCAGATTGGGTCCACTGGATCTGATTTACCAGTATATGGCTGGAGAAGAGCAGCCGTGCACCCGTCAACTACACCATCGCAGATCAGCTTGATTCCAAGGACAGTGAAGCTGGGATCGGGGAACTGCTTTCGTAATTCAATCGCCCGGTCAACGTAGGTAAAATTGGCTTGTTGATCGTCGGCGAATGGGACGAGCCAGTGAGCGCCGATGTGAAAGGGAATAGTTTTGTCGCGTCGATATTCTTGCAAGATATCCCACGTACCCTCGTCCATAGCCATATCGACGATACCAGTGTATCCAGCCGCGGTGTATGTGGAAATGGCCACGTCCAGCGCGCTCAACTTGTCCTTTTTCGAATAAAGGCCTTCCAAATGTGGCCAGGCCAGGTTTATCAGAACAGACTCGTCCAATAGACCCGAAGGCTTTCCATTTCCATCTCGATGAATAGTTCCACCCGGAAGATCCGGAGCAGTATGAGCTTTCATCTCCTCGAGCCCAGCAGAATTACACCACATAGAATGAAGGTCGAAAGCGTCGATATAGATAGGGCGGGGGTCCAAATCATCCAGCATACTAGCTAAAGCAACTCCATTGGTAGAAGACTGAATCCATCCCCGGCAGAGAATCCGGGGAACAGACGGGTTAGACTCGGCGTATGACTTGATAGTCTCCCGGATCTGGTCCAGTGAAGTACAGGCAATGAGATCCACTTTACGCAGGGACTGGCCATACTGCAAAATGTGGACGTGACTGTCGATGAAACTGGGGACCACGATGCGGTCCTCTAGATCAATCACTGTTGCATCCGTAGGTACTTGGGCATTTTCGAGAGAACCGACGTAGGAAATTCGGTCGTTCTCGATGATCATTGTATCGGCGAATTCATTGTCTGTGCTGGATGAGGGCACAAAAATTCGGCCATTGCGGAAGACTGATGTCATGATGGAAATTTGTCGAAGTTGGTGAAGTTTGGAGACGCAATGATAACCATTCGGTGCCCTCGATGGTATTTAACGAAATGCGTGGAGTAGGATCGGAGGTAACCAAAATGCCGAGTCTCCAGAAGTTTCCTATTTCGAGTTTGGAGGATAGGAGAGGGATTTAACCAAAAGGCTATCAGCACTATCAGCTCTTGAGGTCAGGAGATTGGACCGGTGATTTTCGAAGAGGACGATTGGCGACAGATGATGTCTCATGATCTTGGCCGCGCAATTTGACGCCATTGGTCAGTTCGGGGCGGAGGTCTCTGGGGAAGTGGAGCCTATCAAGATAACTGCGATGATCCGCATACTTTTTATACGCAAAATGAATGTTATCAGTGATGAAAACAAACAATGTAATGATATCGTGAAGTTGGATATCCTTCCTCCGGATAGTCTCAGGAGACTTGGAATTGGAAGTGTTGCTTTCGATTGATAAATCCGTGAATTCTCGTGACAGCCGCATTCCGATACATACTGAAGTAATTCAGTACAAGACAAATTACTCCTGACAATCAAGCGCGTGATACGCGTCAAATACCACTATCCCGACTTCGCTTATCAAAAGTCAATTTCCCCCGCCAGCAGTGCCGCGTTGACATACCTGACTGATGCATACACGGATGTAAGACTCCCCTCCTTTTATTTAAATGACCTGCTGCTGAACCCATATTTTATTGCGGATTCGATTGTTGGTGTGACTTTCATTCGCAATCTTATCTCCACCTTATTTGTTTTTGCGCTTTCTCCCAGGGTTAATCGGGTTGGATTGACGTGGTTCTACGTTACTTTCGGCCTTATTTCTACAGTGGTGCTTCTTGGAAACTTTTTATTCATCTACTTTGGGAAGAAGTTTCGAGTGAAGATCGCGGAAAGATACCGCCAATTGAGTGAAGAGAACTTGGTATTAAGGGAGCATTAACTAGGAACAGACACGTCTGCATCCATCATATCAGAGATTCTTACTACAATTGGAAAGGCCACGGTTTAAACTATGACCGAACTCATGTCTATTTATAATTGATTTTCAGAGAGATAAGTTGTCCAGTGTTCATCCTGCAGCACTTAAAAAGTCAATCCAACCCTTGTGTCGCACTGCATATCGCATAGACTGCTGCCTAGGTGGCCACTTTCAAGATATCCAAAGTGGGCTTACGCAAGCTATGTGGAAGGTTGGTGCTGGATGCTAGCTATTGGAGGGGTCGTTGGTGTGCCGTGGAGGGTTAAAGTCAATTTGGGTAATTTGCATTTATTGATTATCATTCATTGGGCTAACCTTTGGACAACACAGAAAAATAAGAAATGCCTACGCGTCATGACGGGAAAAATCTTGAATAACAAACCAACGGGAAGAAATAAGACTACCATTTACGAGATCTTGTCCGCTTAAGAATGGTTAATCTGCCTGCGCCCGACAGAAACCATTTGACTATATGGTTCGCAGAGAAAATAATTTTGCAACGTAATCAGGAGTACAAGGCTGTGCGCTCAGCAAAAGATAAGAGAGTATCTACGCAACAATCAACAATGCTAGCAGTGTGGGGGACAACTTTTCCTGTCTTTACCCCAGGAAATGATGTCATGAAAAATCATGCAGGGTCCTCGCCAAGAGCAGTCCTTGTAAGATACGTAATTCAAGGGTACAGTAGTAGGTTTGTCGGCAAAGCCGACAGTTCTGCGACGGCTCTAAGTTCCGACCAGTTTGTGACTGAGAGAAAAGCCCGCTAGCTTTGGGACGAAATTTATTTTTGGGTTCTAATTTATGGAGCAAAGGGTAAAGAAAACTAGTAATTTGCCAGGGACCAGGGACCATAAGCACTAGTGCTCTAAATGGTTTGGTTTGGGCTTGGCCTTACCCTGCGCCTATCCTCTTTTAGCCCAGGTGGTGGGTCAACTAGCTCTGAGTGCACTTTCATTGGCTATGGCACTTAGCGCGAGCCCTTTTTCTTTCAAGTCATGTTCAGCCTGGTGCACCACTAATGAACTTGGCATGGGGAGACTGGTAGGCCGAGCCTCAAACAAGATTATGATCTATGTTTAGGCGGAAACATGGTTCGCGAGGCTGCCAAAGGCGTATATAAACTCTCTGACCCCCTTCCCTGCCGCTGACTTCCCCTTTCCTATCTCTCAGAAATCATTACATCTTTGAAGTACTCTTCACCATGCAGTACAAGACTCTTGCCACCCTTCTTTTCGCTACCGCGGCTATTGCTGCCCCTAAGCCGCAAGACGCTACCGCTGCCTCAGTCGAGACTGCTTCCCAAATCGCTTACAATGAGGTCCCCTCCTCAATCGAATCGGTCCTCATGACTGGGATCCCCTCAACCTGGATCAACAACTTCTACACCAACTCGGATTTCCAAATGTCCGAAATCAGCGCGATGCAACATGGCGACTATCCTGCCTGGGTTACCAGCCTTCCCTCTGCTGTCGAGGCATACTTTACCTCTGAGATCCAGGTAGAGATCTCTCAGTACACCAGCGAGCAGGCCGCTATGTCCACTGGCGATGTCTTCACGGTCTCCGGCAGCTCTTCCGGCTCCTCTACCGCTCTCACCACGGTGACCCCTACCGGCACAGAGACTACAGCCGGCACAAGCTCCACCGGATCTTCCTCGAATGCTGCTTCCACTGGCGCGTCTTCCTCGGGTGCATCTTCCTCGGGCGCCGCGAGCAGTACCTCTACCGGTGGTGCTGCCGCTGCTACTGGTGGTCTCGTCATGAGCCTTGCCGGCGCTGCAGGCATCCTGGGTGTTGCCTTTGCTCTGTGAGATGGATGCGTGATACTTGATATAAAAATCGAATGACGGAGTGTGTTCCCATGTCACGATGTTAATTAATACTACCCACATAATGACTATCGTTAATTCGCGAAAATAATGGCTTGAAATATACTGCATCTCCCTAATCAATCATTTCTGGAAATTGGCAGTGATTTACCCCTGAAAACAAGTGTGCTGCCCATATTCCGTATTGGCTTGGTGGCTTGAATGTTAGCTTGCAGGGCCTAGGCCCGTGCCTGTCTCAGCTTACTAACATCATCCGTAGCCAATCCCAAGCCGGACCGATTCCCTCGGCTTTAATGCTCGTATTTCGGATTTTTGAAACATGGAAAGATATCCTATCTGAAGTTATAACTTTGTATGTATTTCGGAGAGGTGGATCCCTGGTACTGTTCCTTTGATCATTTTCTGAATTCTTCACGGGGTAATGTGATGGTACGTGCAGCTACCCCGGTTGTGGCGTTTTTGCTACTTCTATACTGTTTGCCTGCAGTATTCTAAGGTTATGTGTATGCCCCTGCAGGTATTCAGTCCCTACCAAAACCCTGACGGGTCGCATATGGCCCGTTAGTGTGGTCTACTACCTTATCCAAAACTCCAATAGTCCTGTTAAAAATATCTCTCGAAAATAAGAAACGGACACTTACGCGTCGTGAGTACGAACCTCGTCAGCGGTAAGTAAGAGCACCGTGAGACAGAACTAAGAGGAAACCAATCTATACATCTCTTCCGGTCACGCTCCCAGCAACATATAACTCGCTTATAATCCGCCTTACTCACTCTTTATCCTACCTTCACTTCACGATCAGAATGGCGAATACCATTAACCTGATCTTCTAGCATAGAATGCGTAAGCGCTCTATCGGGCATATTAAGAAGGAGGATAAACGGGGTCTCTCTAACCCGACGCCAGGTAGCACGCCTAGCCCACCGGCAACGTTATCGGCTAATAGCGTATAGAACGCTGGCATCACTAACTACTAGTTATATCATTTTAACATTTATGTAGACGGCGTCTTAAAGATCTCCTATATCCGCCTATCTAATCTAGGTGTATTCTCCGTGATAGCAACCATCACCCCTATATAACGCGCGAACCGATTCCCGTACGATTTCGATGCACGAGGGCACCCACGCTAATGCCGCACGCCTATCGATCCTCCGCTTATTATTTAGGCTCACGGATTACCTTAGTTTAGTGTTTATAAGGGATCGTATATCTTTTACGGTTTATATAAGCCTGCGATGGGGTATCTTATGGCTGGCGCTAGTCGCTAGGTAGGGCATTAGTTTGATGTGGGTTCCGTCCTCGCACCTGCGACGGCAGTGGCGGCCCTGAAAGCCAATCCACAGACCCAGACATAGCTCGTACTCGAAGAGGACTTTAGCGGAGAATACAACGAATTGAGCGCGACAGGAGGTTTCTGATGAGCCAACATCTTTACGATCATGCGGTTATGGATTTCATATGGAACTGATTTTGATTTTTGCCTACTATAAATATCCTGACTGGCTTTATTCTTTTCTTCCTTCTTCAACTCTCCACCTGACACGAATTTCACTTACTGCTTACCCAAAAAGTCTTTTATATTACCTGACTTATTCCTGGCCTATGGTTCCATTATCACTACGTGGCACGATACTATCGAGTCCACCATCTAGGAGTCTAAAGGGAGGAGAGTGAGGGGATAGTGAGCAGAAAGTAAGAGAACGGAGGGCTTAGTGGGACCTATTTCAGCTCACCTCACTTCGCAAACGAGCCGACGTAGTTGCCTATACTTACTTTTCTCTTAGTCGCAACAATGCCCACTCGCAAGAAGAAGCCGACTAAGCGGGCGTCGCTACCTCCCAATCCTACTCCAGACCCTCCCGCAAAACTCAATTTGAATGATCTGGTGGACCCAGTTTTCGATGGTCCTATGGCAAAATTCAAATCGAGGGATAAGAAAATGCTCCCCAAGCACTTATCGGAATTGACTGCAGACGAGCGCAAAACATACCAACGCAGCATCACTAACATTGACGATCTCGCACGTTTCGCAAAACCCATCCGCACAGAATTCGAAGGGATCTACATCAAAACAGGCAAGCTGCGAGGTCCTTACACGCGGTTTTTGCTACAGACACACACCCACCCACTTATTGAACAACCCCCTATTGAAGCACATTCCAAGATGCCCGAGTCTTTTCAGCCGCGCCCAGGCTCCCCTGATGTCGAGCCTTTACCCGAGCTGGAAAACCGGAAACGCGCCCTACACGACAGCTTGAAGAAGGCCCGGAAACGAGTGAAAGGCAATGGGTCTTTCGACCATGAATATTGGATGCGAGCACGGCAAATGGCGGACATTGAACTGGCTAAATCCCAAGTCCAGCGGAAAATGTCTCTACAAACCTACGACGGCGAAGAGGCGACATAGAGGAATACGGATGACGCCAAGTCAATTCATGAGCAGATCAGGGCTCATGAACAGTCGAAGAAGATATATCAGCAAACGGAAGACGACCTGTCCCCCGGTTCAAGCAGAAGGCACAAAAACAGCCTTCGGGCTACCTAGTATAAATGTACAAATGATCATATTCAAGTTCGGTCCACCCGCGATTTATTAGTAGTCTACAAGACGAAACTTCTCCGCTGTAGCTCGCATAAAAGCAGTGCTCTTTTTGAAGAGAAACCTACTATCTGTCTCTCCATTTAGAGATTGGTCAATACACGAGATAACTATCACTTTCGCTGTCGTTGTCAACGATGCGTTTGTTCGACATATCCCACCAGGAGAAGAAGGGATGAATGAGCGATAGCTTTCTGTCTATATGGATTGCTATCGGAGAGGGATGGGGAAGGAAGATGAGGATATTACCAGAAAGTGCTGGCTGTTTACCCTGAGAGTATCACTTGATCTCATCACATTTATGTGCATTGTAGTCAGCACGAGGATGCAGACGGTGAGCTCTTGTCTGCCTTGAAGATCTGTCCCAAAACTTGGGCAATCGCTAACCCTGCTTCTACAGCTCGAAATAAACCTCAAGCAGCTGGGATATCCTAGACCGGCGATTCTGAATGTTTCAACAGCGTATACACTGGGGAATTTGTATCATTTTGATCTCGTGAAGCTGGATGTGGTAACTCGATGACTTTAATCACAATGGCGTACCGGACCCATGCCCACGATTTTGGCTATCCACAACAGCCTCATGGAAGAAGCTTAAATTAAGTATTATTTGATAACATGGCACATACAGGTACCTTTGAAAAATAATACTCTCGCGTACGTACTAACGACCAATGACTCAACAACGGCCAGCAAAGCGGAGCACCTAGACATCAGGCTTGGCAATTATTCATTCCTTCACGCAATCAAGACAAGGATTAGCCGATAGATTCGGGACATGAAGGTGCTTGGCACAAACTCAAAACGCCAACCGAGAACAAAGCATCTCCAACACCGGGAAGCACATAGCACTAAGAGCGAAAAGGATTAAGGGACAAGAGATTAGGAAAATCTGGTACGTAAAAATAGCGCTGATTGGCCAAAGACCTTAAATCTACGGGCCGCAAGTGGAGCCCGGGTTGTATGGTGACATGCGCTAGAATAGCACATTATCTCAAGCGTGCAAGCACGCCATTTCTCAAGAGACTGAGGCACGGCATGAAGGGGTTAATTTAAAGGTATGGAAAAGTTCAGGTTCAGCAAGGGGTTGCCGACTTCACCTCAGTCCCTCAAATCACTTTTTCGACTTCATCCGAGTCGGCACGCTTAGTTTTCTCGCAATGGCGGAACCAATCTCGCTCTCGGCATCCTCCGATGATGCTCCGATTAAACACGATAAAAGAATCTGGTATCGGACGACTCTTTTCAATGCGTTCATTATTGGCGGGGTGGGATTTTTAGCACCAGGATTATGGAATGCTATGAATTCACTCGGTGCAGGTGGTGCGGAATCACCATTTCTGATTAACGCGGCCAATGCACTGGTTTTCGGTCTTAGTACGTGCAGTCTGGAACTAAAATTTGACCACATACTGATTATTATACTTAGTGGGAATTCTCTGTGTGTTTGGCGGACCAATTGCGAATCGCATTGGAATGAATTGGACTTTGCTCCTCGGTGCAGTTGGATATCCTATCTACTCGTACATGACCATTTGATAAGACTCACCAGTAACATGAGCTGACATTTCCAATAGAGCCGCGCTATATACAAACAACCGCTATGTGATTATTTCTTCGCCCTCTTCACGATTGTAAACGGGCACTGACAATATATCGAAGGGCAATGTTTGGTTTGTGCTAGTTGGTGCAGTCGCCTGTGGCTTATCGTGAGTTCCACGGAAGTCTGCTTGCGATGACACATAGCTGACTGACGATAATAGGGCGGGTCTATTTTGGGCTTCTGAAGGCGCAGTTGCACTTGGATACCCGGAGCCTACCAAGCGAGGCCAATATATGAAGTCCGTTTGACCTTCTCAACGCAATGAGCAGCTTAAGTAAAGGGCATTCCTAATATCGCATAGCATTTGGCTTTGGTTCCGAACTGGTGGTCCCCTGGTCGGCAGTGCCATTGTTCTTGGACTTAACCAGTAGGTTAATAGTGCAATATGCCATTCTGGGACGTGACTGACAATAAATTAGCTCTGCTAGTGCTGAGAGTAAGGGAAAGGTCGGATCTGGTAAGTCGTCCTGACGATTGATGTTCAGGACTTTCCCTAACAATGAATACAGAGACATACCTTATCTTCGTCGCCTTGCAATGCCTTGCGGTTCCGTTTGCTATTTTTCTCACTCGGCCTGAGAAAGTCCAGCGCAGCGATGGAAGTGTTGTGAAAGTCGTTCAGCAGAAGTCGTGGCGTGCTGAGATGGTTGAGCTCTGGAAGGTTACTCGTCGGAAGGATGTGGGTTCTTAATCAGTTCAATCAGAGATACCGAGCTAACCTTCTATCTAGATCCTTCTCTTGTTGCCAGTATTCTGGGCTGCTTATTTTAACCAGTACACCGGCAGTGAGTTCTCCTTATTCCATTTAAATCTATGATTGAAGCTCATTCAACCTCTAGATTTCGAGACTTATTACTTTGGCGTCCGAGCTCGTGCTTTGATTGGACTAGTCAGTATGTTCTACGCTATGCTTGCCAACATGAAATCTGCAGAAAAGTGTCTGATCTTTTTTCCAGCTTACCTGGCGGGTCTTCTCTCATCCTGGATCATCAGTCGATTCTTGGATTACCAGAAGCTGCCTGTCAAGAGCAGGATAATCTACAGGTAAAGCAAGCATGAACGATGCAAAGAAATAATTCTCACGATTATTTTAGTTTCTACTATGTTATTGTGCTTCACATCGTGACCTGGGTTTATGGTTGGGTCGTGCAAGAGCAGTACACAGCGAACCCACCTTCTCTCGATTGGTCCGATAAAGGCTACACGAAGGGCATGTTCGTGATTCTTCTTTGGCGTGAGTATTTTCTGGTATAATATTTTGAATCCGCGATCCCTAACAATGTGAATGCAGAATTCTCTCAGCAGGCTTTGCAGAATTTGCTCTACTATTTGCTCTCGACAATGACCGACAACATTTCGGAACTTTGTAAGTGAAACGTGGCATTATTTACAATTTGGGCCAGACTAACGAAGTTAAGCTCGCTTGTCTGGTATCCTGCGCGGCCAGGAGAGCTTTGCCCAAGCAGTGTCATACGGAATCAACACTCGGGATTGGTATGGAGGCCGAGTACCTCTCGCAGTGAACGCAGTTCTGCTGGGTTCGTGGATTTCCTCTGCACTCCATATCTCTACTCTAAAGCTGACGCTAGTATAGGCATTGCGGTTGTTCCAACGTGGATGGTTATCAACAGCCATTCCCCTATTGAGCACAGCAAAAATGTGGAATTGAATCATGAAAGCAAAGATGAAGAAAAAGGTATGCTCGACAACGGCAGCTTGAAAGACAAGGAAGTCATTGTTACTGGAGAAGGGGTAAAGACGGAATAAAGCTCCAGCTTATAGCGATTGAAACACCTGCACGATAGCGGAATTAATGGGAAGGATGGCGAGTTCTCGGAGAGTTATTCTATGAGCATGGAAATCCTGGTAAGCTATGTGAAATTGGGTATTTAATCCTTATTTGGATGAAGATTGACGAAAATTACATAATATTAGACCCCCTCTAATGGTTAACCATGGTTATAACCATAACCATGAAAATCCTGATGGTTATAACCATGATGGTTTAAAACCATGGTTATCCATATGGTTGGTTATTAACCATATGTCAAAGCCTAAATAAGTTCTTAGAAGAAAGGTAGCTCCGTGCGTAAAAGGAGGTAAAAGAATTATATATTAAGTTAGGGATATAGATACGAGATTTAGTGGATTAATAATTCAGTAGAAGGAAGATTTATACGTTTTTATTTTTTATTTTTATTTTAGGGGCATAGACTTATTACTACAAAATTCTTACGAATTTAACGGCTGGGCCCCACTACGAGTTTGATTTTGCGAGGCGGAAATTTTTCATTCTTTTCTTTTTCTTTTGAGGTCGTTAAATAAGTGTTAGGCTCAATGTTTCCTCGACTTGATTTAATGAAGGAAAAGTTTGGATACGCTGTGTAGAAAGCTAAAGCGATATCATGGGAAGTACGGGCTCTAAACCGCAGCAGGCCATAGCTTGTGCCGAGAATTCCCGGCCAACGTGGAAGCGCATAGGCAAGGTACGCTTGCATGATATTGGTAACCAATCCGGAAAAGGACGGCGGAATCAGTTTATCCCAGCAGCCGACAGTGTTCAGGACCGGTCAGGTGCATGAGCCGGGCATTCTCTGGCCAGTCGCGAGACGAGCCCAAAAACATCTGGCCGGCATGCGTGGCATTGGCCATTTGCTCAGCGGCAAGCAAACGTTCACGTGCGCCGGTTATCTGTGAAAGTACCACTGCTCCCATGCCAAACCACTCGTGATCGAGCACGCCGTAGCCCGGCAAACCACGTACCTCCTGAAGGTCTTGCTTAAGATGAGGAGATCTAATATCCCCGCGTGCATGCGATAGTGCGTTATTGAAGGCACGCAAGCCGGCCATAATCACGCCACCGACATGCGGCGCCTGGGCGTGGCTATCCTACCATCCGTGTGCCATGTCTTGATAGTGGCAGCGATCTGCGCTTGGCGTTCGATGAACCGCGTCTGCCAATCGCCCGACTGGTGGACGCGTGCTTTGCTCCATCCGGTGGTAAAACCGGCTGAGGCGTCCGCACCGGCTACGTCGCGCTCGAACCACTCATTGGCCGGCAGTGTCAAGTCACGTACACCAGGCGAAGCAGCAGCGAGCTCACGTACGTACCGATGGAGTGAGCGATGCCACTGGTCAGATATGTCCCTCCAGTACGGCTTGGATGTGCACTTGATGCGATAGTCGAAATCGTAGACTCCAGGACCAAGTATGCCCAGACCGCCGTGCTCCGGGGCAGCCTCGATCACCTGGCGCGGCACACGTACGCGTATGAAGAACCGACGCCCACGTGGGTTATTCAACCAGACCCTGGTGGCCGAGAAGAGCTTTAGACCGTCCTCATAAAGCCGCTGTGCCATGGATATGAAACCACGCGCCGTGCCCACATGTCAAGTCCTTTCGCCAGCGAGCGTAGCTTATCGACATAGGATGCATCTGTTTCGGCGCCCTTGTCCGGGTGGCTAGTAGCTGCCGCATACGTTGCACGTGCAGGAAAAGCCCTCATCGACCCCCCAGTCGAAGGGTAAGTGTACTCGAAGTTGTCAGTGGCATACTCCAGAATCTCCAGTGAGATTGCCCCCGCGTCTGGACTGGCGTCCGGATAGCCCACCAAATCCTCAGCATTCAGAAAGTATGCTGATGAAATAGTTTGTACGCAGCTGCCCGGAAAGAACCAAGTCCTTGCGACCTGCGACGTGACCTCCTTGCATGGCAAGCGCCACTGCCAATGGCGTGATTTCCTTTCCCCAGTCAAGGGCACCCTCGACATGTTCTCATACATAGTTAATCAGCTTTCGTACCTACAGCAATCACTCCTACACCTCATATTACAGCCGTTCGGCTTTTTCTCCCACATAATCTCCCCTTTCGTAGAGAAGCTCACATTTGCAAACAAAAGTCCGAACGATCTCGTGTCCAATATCCCTTCCGACATCCGAGAAGGCCCTTCAACATGTGAAACTTACACTGTGCGTTTACAACCTCAGTATGACCTGGACATCTTGGGTGTCGGAGCTTCTGGCCAAGTCTACAATGTTAGCGACCAAATTGTTCTCAAGACTTGTCGAATTTTCGCACCACCTAGCAGTGATGCCTCTCGAAGCGACCTTTGGCACTATGCTTCGGACACACTATTTCATTTCAATTTATTTAAAGATGAACGAACGGTCTTGCAGCTGCTGCAAAATAGACCACATCCCCACATCATGGAAGCCATCGATACTGATCAGCCGGAGGGACTATATCTCCGCAAATATCGACAGCTACCTGTGGATGTGAAACCAACCCAGGCTCGGCGGATCAGATTATACCGATATTGCTGATGCTCTGCGTCACCTCCACAGCCTTGGAATTGTGCACGCGGATGTAAGGGTTGATAATGTGCTTGTTGATGATCGGTTTTCGGCGATTCTTTGTGATTTCAGCGCCGCCAGCCCTTGCGGCCAACCCAACCCGGTCTTCCCGGATCTCCCACTTCCTGTCAATGGCCCCTCGCCGATTTTGTCCGAGGCATCCGACATGTTTGCACTAGCTTCGCTCATGTTCCACATGGAACACGGATCCACCCCTGAACTATCACTTGAGAATGGGAGACTAGCTTTGCCTGAATTGAAATCGGGGAACCAAGGCATTGATGAAGTCATACAGACGGCCTGGCTCGGAAATTACAGCCGCACGGATTCCCAGATAAATCATTACGCTGAAAGCACTGAGGTACTCCCTGATCTCGAAGATTTGAAGACTCAGGTCATTGAATGGAGAAATTACTGTACCGAAAACATAAATTTGGTAGGGCAGCCCTTACAAGGTTCTAAAAAAACTCATTTTTATCCGCTAACTTTTTCTCTTAGGATGCGTCCTCGAAGGGATTCTTTCAGAGGAGCAATTGAAAGTCCTGGCTGAACGATACAATATGGATATCCAGATGCAGATATACGGTTTTCTCATTACAGCTTGCTCTTGTAATTGAAAGAGGGTGATTTATAACCAGGGCTTGAAGATGGGTGCTAGAGATGTATTTTCCCAACTTCCTCTCCACTTATGGTGTCATCATCCATATAAACGGCTTGGCCCAGGCCAGAGACGTGAAAGTTCTGCTCATAAATTATGTCAACGGCAGATTACGGTATCCTTATTGGGAGACACTTACAGGTGCTGACGTTAATGGCCGTTTGAAGCTCCCCAGCATTTCGAGCATTTATCCCGCCGATTATGAGAACTTCCCATGGGCACTTCCGGCCAGGGCTCAGCATGATTCTCAGGGCATGGATGCGGTTTCCTGTGAATTACACTAAAGGACCCAGGTAATGCTGAGGTGCAAACCGAGTACTGTAGCTACCTCGCCATCAAATATCACCACACTAGCATATGGCTGGGGGTCTACGGTGTGGAGGTAGTAGATTAGGAGGTAAATTTGTAATTTTATACTCTGATCTGGCTAATCTAGTTGATCTTGAGGAGCTCAACCTCGCTAGCGAACAGTTAGTTTCCAAAGACCATCTTAGATCCATCTTTGTATTTGCAAAACTTACAAGATAAGGGTGGATCCCGCGGGAATCTTGCCAGAAGCCCTGTAGAAAAGCATGTCAGAAGTTTATCGTTGATGAAACTCCTATGTATTAGCTTACTTGTCACCGTAGCCGTAGTCGCTAGTTATAATGTTAGGCAAGGTCTATTCTCAATGTTGTCCTTACTTAATAGGAGTACTCACGGAGTAATAGTCAAGGTGGACTTCTCGCCCACGCTCATCTCCATAACACCCTCATCCCAGCCTAAATGCATAGTTTTAGTCAATCAATAAAATCCATATGCAGGGAGCTCACACGATTTGACGACTCTACGAGGATAAAAATGATTTTACCCCACACAAAACAAAGGAAAAAGCGTACCCTTGATGACCTGTCCGACACCAATCTGAACATTCAGAGGACCACGGCCAGGTGTTCTGGAGCTATCAAACCTATTGTCATACTTAGCAATCGAATTATTTTTCACATAAGCCAGATGATTCTGGGGATGATAGCTTACTGCTTGCCCTGGAAGCCCTTGCTGGCCTTCTTAGCATCGTAGAGCCAGCCAGTGTAGTGGATGGAAACCTTGTCACCCGACGCAGGTGAGGGGCCGCTACCGCGGGTAATGATTTTTCTCTGGACACCCATGATGGCTTGTAGGTAAGACAAGAATTGAGGGAAGGAGGGGTGAAATTCGGAAGATCAGAATCAACGCTGATTCGTATTTTTTCTCAAAGTGGGGCGGGATCGGGATCATGACCCACCACAGTTAAGCCCGCCACTAAGCACAAGAGTAAATAGGAGATGGATTTGGGGGCGCATTGTTCCCTTATATTGAGCTAAATATATTCTTGAGCAGTGCGTCATAGCTGAGCCCTCAGCTTGTATAAGCCGGCCCATTTGACCCTGGATTTTCCTTTTTTTCTCTTCGTCAATCCCCCGCGTTATCCCCAACCACTTTCCCAGTCAACAAACCCTAGCTCATTATGCGGGTGTTCACCTTCGCTGCCACAGCAACTGCGATCGTCGCCTCATTCGCATCTGCCGGCTCACTCCCTTCAGAGCTCGCCGTCATTGGCGAGCCTTCACAGATCTTAAATGTGACCTTCAGAACCTCTACCCAGCTCGTCGAGGTGCAACCCGGCCTTCTGTTGACCGCAAATGGTAACACGCATCGTCTTCACATTCTCACAAGAATATTACTAAATGATGGATAGAAACTAAGAGCCAACCTGAGCCGAGTTTGAAAAATTCAGGCTCGGTGATCAAGAAAGGCCAAAGATATGTATTTATGATGGTCGATCCAGACACAAACACCACCGATCCCGCTTCCGTCGCCCTTCACACCATTGTGACAAACCTCAGTCTCGCCAACTCGTCATCTGGAGATGTTTTGGCCAAGTATGTTGCGCCCGAGCCCTCCGGCACCGCACCACACAACTACACGTTCCTCCTCTTCAAGCAACCAAGCAACTTCACCGTTGCCTCCATCTACGATCCCTACTTCCCCCTGAACCTGTCAGATGTGTGGAACCGCGTCAACTTTCCCCTGCCCAGTTTTATTAACTCAACCGGGCTGGACAAGCCCGTGGCTGCGAACTGGTTCCAAGAGAAATCAGAAAGTACCTCTGCTAGTACTACGGCCTCTGGTACTGCGACGGCCACGAGTACTAGTGCACAGACCGCTACAAGCAGCTCCATGGCCAGTCCAGAGTTCTCGAGCGGGCATATTCTGGTGCTATTTTCCGTGTTGGGCGGTATTTGGATGGGGATATAACCGTTAGGCGGGACACTGTTTACCGCGGTGTCAGTTTAATTTTTTGTTCTATTGGCATACGAATTTTGTACAATCCATGGATAATTGGAGTCCTTCATGCGACCTCGCTACGGGGCAACGCAATTTCTGGCCCCCACTATGCAGGGTTGCCCAAGGGGACACACGTTCGAGTCTTAGGCCCTGAGATTGCCCGTTGAAACAGGCTTTCTGTCTTCGTATATGCAGGAATACATTTGTGTACAAGCTGACATATTCCACAATCCTGGAAGTAATACAAGCGCTAACGAAGCCCCAATCGGCTGATACAGGTGTCGATGTATCCAAAAATCAATGGCTCCCGTTCCCTCAAAAACCGCTCTGAGAACGCGCGCGTTAACAGCCCCCTCTCGCACACATGATCTGCATCATTGGGATTGATCGGGTTGGCAGCGTCACCACTATAGAGAATGTATAATTCAGGATCTTTGGTAAATGAGGGTGCTCCAGATTTACGATGAGAGTAGATGTTTATCCAGGGGGTCTCGATAGATCCACTGTGGGGCGGACAAGGTTAGACCTGAATGGGTTTAGGTATTTATAAGGAGCTTCTCCTAATTGTCTCCTAAGAATTTCTTCAACCTCGCCAACTCACCAACCCGCCTGAATCTTAAGGCCAAAAGCAGCCTTGGAACAACAACAACAACAACAACAACAACAATAACAGTAACCAATTGCCATACGGAGTAGTCAAAAGGGAAAAGAGGCCCAAAAAGAACCCCCGCCACCGCTAGACTGCACCTTGCCACCGCCAAACGTGAATCCTTAGGCCGTCCTGACCATTTTGGTACTAGTCTAGGGAGGATACATCATACAGTTAGGTTCGAAATTTTCATGAATTGATCAAAATCCCCCAGACTTCGTGCAAATTTTACCATTTCTCCCTGCCAAAAAATCCCGCCAAGAATTGAACTTGATGCTCAGGGAACCATTGTTCCACTTGGCCCGAAAGACATCTGGCATGTGGGTGGGCATATGAAGCTTGAACCTTTCGGGTTTGAGATCTCCGCTGCCATCGACGGTATTCACGCTATGTTACGTGGGTTTATATTGGAGTCAGCGGTCGTACTGCAGTGGGCGTTGAGCGTCAATATCTTGAGTGTATTACTAGTCTGGACTATCAACCGAGGACTATCCACGCCGCTAGAGGCACACAACCGACGCTTTTAGAGAAGGCGCATTATGAGATAAGGCGCTTTGAGGACCCTACAGTCGAACAGCCTGGAGAGTGCTTTCGATACGGTCGCAGCATGGATAATCCGCGAATCGAAGGATGGTGTTCGCATCTCTCAAGGGCTAGTACAGGCCTATTTCATGTGAGTTCTCAAGTTTTAAATTTTCATTAATTGCTTTCACTATTCAAATTCTACATATATCCAATCACATCTACTCTTCTACTTAGAGTACAGTCCAATCAAGCTGATTATAACTGGTCCCTTAGCGGTATTTCGACGACCTCATGGAAGAGGGCCTCTTCTTGGCAGACTGCATTCCAGAGCAGGTAGCGCTTCTCGCTCTATATATGCCTTTTGATTCGACAACGAGTCCAGTCCTGGACAAGCACCTGGAATAGATCCCCGATTCGCAAACAGAAGGACCGTCCACATGTCGTAACGGGTCAGCCAATTTTCAACTATTTCCACTCTAAAGCGAGGAAGCCTCCCGTGGAGGACCGGAAGTGTCCATTCGACTCAAAATCAGAGGCTGCTCAGACGCTACTACGAGATATACACGAATGGGACCCAAATGAGTATCTCCCACCGCCTACATTATTTTGGTGCCAGACCCAGCTACAGGAGATTGGACTGGAGCTTGGCTTGCCCGTGGGCTCCCGGTTTGATCCTGAAGACCCCCATCTACAGCTTATAGGTGATAAGCGGCAGCCATACCGAGCGGTGTATGAGAAGCTTCGCCTACGAGCGCTTGCCCACTGGCGGTCTGGCGAAGAACCGATACTTGAAGTATGTGAGAAGCCGATTGCCGAGCTGGGCAGCTGATTGGTCACACGGGAAGGATCTAAACACCCGAGTGGGCAGAAGTCTGCAAGTGATGTCAAGACACTGATTGCTAGTGCTAGTCCTACGGTTAGACTTTGAATTTTCGGACTCGCATCACTCATCTATCAATTCTCTATTAGGTTTATTCAAAAGGACTGGAACTGGAGTAGATTGTACAAACATGTATTCATTAGCACCGTCAGGTCTACTTCAGTACTAACACAGTAACAGCCATGGAAGGGTAGATGTAAAATAAGGGTATTGACAGGAAATATATGAAAAATCGGCCGCATGAATCTCGTGTACATATCCAAGAGTCTAAGATGTTTCTCGAACCTCGGGCTCCGACGCGATATTTCCCTCATCCACGGCCTTTCCCCAGGCCCGCTCGAAGGCAGATTCAGCTGCAGGTTCTTGCGTTGGCACTGGAGTCCTCTCCTCGGCCACTGGGGTTTCACTAGTTTCCTCAGCAACCCCAATAACCCGCTCTTCCTGATCAATCAGAACGGGAGCGCTCTGGGCCAGATCGGTGGGCCCAACCTCGGTCTCACTGTCCACCACTACTTCTGAGGACATGGCAGAAGAATCCGGGTCCGTAGAATCTGTACCCTTGGAAGCTCCTCGTTGCTGATTAGAACCGAGAAGCTCGAGGTCGAAATTCGAGCTATACATGACAGCGGAAAAGGCTTCGAGCTCTCGAACGTTCTTGTCCATCACGTCGAGATAATCGTTAGGGCCCACGGGTCCGTGGCCAATTACATGTGCCTGACGGGCCAGTACGGCCAGTAAGTTGGCAAGTTTGGTCTTGCGCTCAGAAACAACGGGAGGAATGACGGTAGCCACGGAGTCAAAGGATTGTGGCGCAGTCTCTGGTGCCGAAGTCGAAGCCTTGAATGCCTCGTTGGCACATTTGACATCAATTAGGGTGGAGAATCCCTCGTTTAGGAGGAGAGTCAGGACAAAAGAGAAGGACGGAGAGTCGATAAGGTCGGCCGTCTCATCCAAAAGAAGGCGCAGCTTTGAAGCTGTCTCCGAGGAGGACGGGTCAGCCACTCCCTCGACACCGGATTCACGAAGTACGTAATATTCGTCCTCTGTTAGTGGCAGCAAGCAAGATAACCATTTCTTGGATCTAAGTTTAGCACGTCAGTAAAGCAATCACAGTGCACCAACGAGAAAATGTCCCTTACCGGCGGTCTTCCTCCGTATTCCCTTCAATCTTCCTCCGAATCTGTAGAGTTAACTCTGACAATTTGGACAAACTGATATCGTCACGCGGGTTCAGAGGGCCGAATGCCTCCTCCACAGCGGGCTGGACCCGCTCCATCAGCGTCTTCCATCCGCGGTGGAGCAGCCACCAGCTGAACGCAAGATAGCGTCGGTTGGTCGCAATATCATCTCCCAAGGTTTGTGTGAGATCATAGTCATGGTCTTCAAGGCTAATAGTCGAGTCGGCAGGGGGATTGGCGAGAGAAATGACGCTTGAGAGATAGTTGCGGCGGCCGAGGAGATTGAGCTGGATTCGAGTGAAGATGTTGAGAAGGGAGAGGATGTAAATCATGGTAAAGGATCGAGTCACAGCTGCAGGAAATATCGAATTAGCCAGGTGAACCTCATTTGTCGGGTCCTTGGTCGAGCATACATGTGATCTTAACCTCATTCCATAGCTGTGTCTTGTTCCGTTTCACGCGGGGTTGTCCATCTGAGTCGACGGGCTCTCCGAGCTGGCTCGTATGCACATAACCCTCGCTCTGGAAACTTGAAAGACTCTTTGTATCATCTCCCGGCAAGCTTGGGGAGACCGAGCTCATGTCCGAACCAGTAGTTTCCCCCGCATTGAGCCGTGCCAGTCTCTCTGCCCTCTTCTTTTGTAGCTCCTTGGTTAGTTCCTCCACGGGAAGCGCATCGACAATATTCTCTGTAGCTGTTGGCAACAATGCAATGACAGTGTAGGCACAGTCCGTCTGGTTTTGTTCGAATCGACGACGTAGGCTAAAGTGGAGAC
Organism: Penicillium sp. IBT 16267x; assembly: GCA_028828865.1. Classification (NCBI taxonomy): domain Eukaryota; kingdom Fungi; phylum Ascomycota; class Eurotiomycetes; order Eurotiales; family Aspergillaceae; genus Penicillium; species Penicillium sp. IBT 16267x. The sequence goes on along the minus strand of JAQJZQ010000008.1, from coordinate 932,260 downwards.
TGTTAGCCACCGTGCATCGGGAACCGGATGGAGCCCGTCACAAGCTCGCGTGTCCGAGCGACAGGGCAAGCAATGGGAACCTAGACCATAACTCACTTTTCTTTCGCAATCCGATCACTGCTCATACGCTCTCGTGCCTCTGAGATCTTGGAAATCACATATTGACCGGCCAGGTAGCCAGCACCCAGCACCCCAGCCCCGATCGCGAGACCTTTGCGATTGCGCTTTAACCAGCGCCTCGCGCCACCGATCATATTGTAGATGTTCGAAGATACTCTCTCTCTTCCGTTTGTCGTAGATTATTTCGGGGTTTGAGATGATATCTCTGTTGTGTAGAGGTTGAGGTCGGGCAGATCCAAGTGGAAGGTTGACCCTCGGGCGCTGATCGCGGTGACCGGGGATCATCCCCAGCCGGCCTCGGCTAGTGCGCTATTTTCTGTGGAGAGACCCCAACTATGATACTGGAACACGTCAAGTCATGATGATGAAACAATGCTCTCTTTTCATTTGCAATCAACTTATCAGGAATTATTTCATGCTCCAAGTCATCTTTAATGTAATTTGCTTGGGGGGTGACTTCAGCTTCCCCGGATTCGGTACAGCCGAGCAATAACATGTGTTCCTCCTTGACTTCTACGCCAAGACATCCAAGCCGTAGTCAATGTTTACCTTCAAGCGTCGTACCCTGCAATATCACAGAGACTTCGGAGACAACCTCTTGGTCGTTTCCGGGTATACATCACAAAGTAACTTAGGCTATGAACCTATTAAACCGCCAGCTCTGCAGACATCTATTTATGTTGACGCTTTCCAAGGATCATGTCAAGCCTTTTATTAAGTGGTTGAAGACTGAGAAGTAGAAAAATGAAAAGAGTCATATCCTTGAATTTTGAACGTTGCAACTATCCAACTCAAAAAGACGTCCAGCATCCAGAGCTACAACCTCGGAATTCGATCACAATCTATGTATTCATCAACTTTGAATGCCGAAACCCGAGGACGGCCACCCATGGCCTTCAAAAAGAGTATGATGATAGTATTTCATATGCAGGCGAGATGAGGCTACCAAATTTGTCATTCGGAAGGGGAAGTTCGAGGAATCATAGGACGATGGCCGCCATGCAATGGACTTTGACATATACATGTATGTATTGCAATGGTCTCTAGGCTGTACATGAAACAATAGGAGGCACGAATTTCATATGCAATGGGTAGGAATAATTATCATTCTCTTTTCGAACTGCTGTCACCTCTTCGGATATTCTTTTAAATCACCGAATAAAGTGTCACTGCCATCCGTATCTACCCTGAGTGTCAATACCCATAATGCTAAACCAGACCTTATTGACTTCTTTAATTGGTGGATGTTTCTATTGCCAGCGAATGATCAGTAAGATTCGTCTCAAGGATCGCTGGTCAAGATATGACGGTTACCACTCGTTGGAGATATGGAGTACATTCAAGGAGGAAGATGGAGCAGTAAGCGATGCAACCCTCAAGAGTCATCCGGATGTCAACAATCATGGGAGCCTTTTGAACTATTGCCTTCACCTCTCCCTTGCGAATTGCCCTCGGCCAGTTCCTATTAGTGATGACGCAGGTGGTGCAAACAGACCGCGCAATCTGGATGGACTGCTGATTAATCCAGCCACAAAGCTCACGGAATCTTGATAAACAATAGCCAGGCTCAAGGTATTAAGTGGTCGTGAATATAATCTGGGAGGTGATTCAACAGTTGGGATATCTTTATAAGCCAGTTATAGAGGACCTTGAACTCAAGGACGTTTACGTGTTGGCATATAGTGAATTTCAACATTTCATACCCAAATGAGGGTCGTAACAGGAAAGGTGGCCTTGATGATGCATACTTATAATCAAATTTGAGAAATCTCACAAAGGAAATAAACCTGGAACAATAAAGCAGACATACAAGTCATCGCAAGCAGCGAACGACCCACTTTTCCCTATACCACGAACCACAGTTATTACGCAACCGACAAAGGGCCCCAGGGACCAATGATAAGCCCGATAAGCGTCATTCGGCCCAGTCCGATGGAAACCGCCCCGATCCTCACCACTGACCAGCATCATCATTGCCAAACCAGGACGTACCCAAACCCCTCCATGACACTCACCAAATCCTCAAAAGCTCCCACAGCAGTCCTTTAAACCGGCCACTCACCCACCCCACCCACCTCGCATTCCCGCACAACTACCTAAACGGCAGCCCTGGGTCCGGTCCACCGCGGGCGGGGATGGAGCCCCGCAAAACCCCTCCAGAGTATTTCCTGGAGATATTCGCCGACACCACAACAGTGCGCGATGTGCTAAAAGGTTTGTGATAGCACAGTTTTCCACGGGTATTACCAATGGCTGTTGCGAATTCCCTCCACGTTTCCAAGGTCGCTACTGACTTTTACCCCCTCGTTCAGGCGTCCTGAACCTCATCTTCTTCCACCGCTACTTCCCGTCTATTCGACCCGTTACCTTCGATGTCCTGGACTTTACACTACCCGCGATCAACGATGCAGACTTGGAGACGTTGATCGAGTCCCGCGTTAGTGCCCTTGTGCGGCAGCACCTCTCCTCCGCTGCGGGGGGGAAGATGGGAAAGTAGGCGCGGGAGGGGGTGTACGGGGTCGGATTGCGGTGGAGTTCTATGAGAAGAAGAGGCGTCGGTCGGGGCTTTGGTTTGGTGGTTTAGCTGGGAAGGGAGAGGAGGAGGTATGTTGGGAGATTTGGACGTTGGATGTGACGATTGCCACGCCGCGGACGGATTCCGGTGAGTTGTTTCCAGTGGAGGAGAGGCTATCTAGTTGCTGCGATGGGAGTTTGGCGCGCGGATTCCATTGGAGCTCATATGAAGATCTTCGTCTTACTAATCTGTGTGTTGGGTTAGAGCGAGCCAAGGTCCGGAAGGCGATGGGCAATATGCTTCAGAAAGCTGCGTTGAAGATCCTTGCAGTTGTCAATCGAGACAAAGATCACATTCCGCCCATTACGACAAGTGATTCCAATCCTTTCCCCTATCGCATTGTTGTTAACCCGCGGACCGATGGTTGGGGTAACCGCATTGGGTTGTATTAACATGGTCGAACTGGGAGGGAGATTGCCGATGCCATTAGTGCTGAACACTTGTTTGATTCAGAGCTATATGATTTCACTTTAGAAGAGGCGTTTGGCGTTTGGCGGGCAAGTCCCTTTGCGGGAAATCAGTTCTTGGATTGGCGTTTTGGAATTTCATGTCTCTTTTCATCCCGTGGAATTACTCGAGAAGAGCAAGGCAATTGAAAGCCCGCTCCAAGATACAAAACATGTAGAAGGTGGAACTCTTCAGATCAAGAAATGCATATCATGCTGTTTCCGTATAAAACGTTCTCAAAGCGAGCGGATCAACAGAGTCAACCGCTACAGTCAAGCTCTACCATCAAGATATGTAATTCAACCAACACAAAATCAACACAACATCCCAAATGCCCAGCCAGCCCCCCAATACACCCCCGGGCTCGGCTCCTTTCCTCCTTTCACCTTGACTCTATTGTCATCAGGACTCAAATTGCACTTCATCCGCAACGAAAGACTTCATCCTCGAATGCGCATCACGTCGTTAACGGTACCCGACCGGTCGGGGAGAATCGACAAACCCGCGGCCTATATCTAAGCTACAGCCTCGGGTGTACATGATATCGAGACGATTCTCAGCAGGGATTCGTTATGGAACCATTTAGGACGAGTGGGTCTTGGCAGCAGCCTCGGCCTGAGCACGGAGGTTGGCGGAGGTGCCATTGCTGGAGAAGAAGCGACCGACCAGAGGCTGGAGGACGGAGTGGAAGACAACTTGGGCACCGCTGTAGGTTTGGTTAGTTTGGTCCGATTAGAAGTCCAGTTTGCGGATTTCATTATGATGACTTACTTGGTCTGGGGAAGAGCCATCCACAGCACAAGGACAAACTTGAAGATGTAGTAGAAGGCTATTTGGACGTTAGCAGAGCTCAAATGGTGCGTTAACGTCATCACACATACGGAACCAGTAAGCGGCGCTGATAGCGCTCTCAAGGGTGGTCAGGAAAGCAAAAACAACCCAGTACTATCGAGTGACAAGTTAGATAATTGGTCTGGCGCAATATCACGTGGCGCCTGACAAGGACAGAGCACGCCGTCTCGTGTCAGGAACACCAGGGCAAGATGATAGCGGGCTGGGGTCATGGGAACATACAGTCAACCACTATAGAGATTTGAAAAATTAGCGACACAGTTAATAAGAGGACAGGAACGATATGAGAGGAAAGCTTACCTGGGTGTCATCCGCGGTACCCGAGGTGAACAGGGCCTGGAGGGAGTAGTAGGCAGGAATGACGAAACCGGCAACGTTGACTAGGAACTCGCCAGCGATGTTGAAGAAGACAAGGAAGAAGTAGATGCCGACCAGACCCAGGATGACATAGACCTTGGGGACGGAGGTCTGTCTCTCCATGTTATTCAGGACAGGGTACTTAGAAAGCTATCAAGTACGTCAGCCAAGGGAACGTAGCACCAGAAAAAATAACTAAAGAACAATCATGAAAGGTAGCACGAGGGTATGTGTGCTGTGCTGTAAGATCCCGTTGCCCTCCCGATCGCACTATCGTGAGGGCACAGAAATCATGCAGTCAAAAATGGGGCGGAGGGCTAGAGCTGGCGAGGCACCAACGAAACACACAATGAGCTAGAAACGCACCTCCTTGTCGAGCTGGGCGATAGCGTGCTGGGCACGGTCTTGGAAGGAAGCCATTTTGTGATATTAGCTTAGAAATTCAGAATTTTGTTTCCGAAAGGTAGAGAGATTGCAATGGGAGCGAGGGATGGGTGAGAATGCTTTGGTCAAGCTGGCGCTTCCCGCTGCTGTGACCGTGCGGTAACCACGTGATCTAATGACGTACTCGGACCGCGATCAGATGCGAGCGCCATGTGAATCCAATGCAACGGAGTGACCCATCCTGTATGTGGTGACCCCCATGATAAAATCCCAGCGATAGGGACAAAAGTCCCGACTTGTCTAATTATACCTGATTTCATGCGAGCTATCCTGAGCACTATATTCAAAAAAACTCCCGCGAAGAACCCTATCATTGAATGATAAGCCCTATTCCAAGTTAGGTGATTCAGACTAAATCAAGCACGGTTACTAATGATACAGGTTTCATTTTCCCGCACAGTATCTTTAAGCAAAAAAACAATTACCCGTTATCGCCAACCTGGCACGATGACGACAAATTGATGATGATATGATCTTGTGAGCCTTTACTAGAAATGTGAAACCAACCCCGGACAGCCAAGCTCCTGAAGTTTATTGTTATCCACATCCATACATACATCCGTGGAACTCTTCCAACCAGTCCATTACTCATCGATGGTTCATTCTAGCCCAAGCTAAATGCGGAATTTAATCCGGTAATGGGATTATAGCCTGCATTCCAAGGTTTTCGTCTCTCATATGGCCGTTGGAGCTCGTCAAATAATTCGGGCCTCTCATTTCCAAGGAATCTCAAATCAATGACACGAAGTACATCATCACGTAGTCAATGTATAGGACAGGTTGACACATAAATGCTCGCTAATATGCAAGCTATCTATGGTCCAAACATTATAAAGCCCAATGGAAATGATCAGGAATGGAGCAGGATTTCTATATATGGATTCAACCACATGGGTCTACCTCAAGTATGTAGGAACTCACCATGTATTCAAGTCTCCCCAAACTTCAGTATTTGGAGCCCAACACAGCCTAAATTGGGCTATTTGCTATCCTGCAGTCCGCCCCTGCAGTCCGACCCTGCAGTCCAATTTAAAATAATTTATGCATAGCAAAGTCACCATAAAATTAGCTGAATGGCATTGTGGAGTTGACGGTCTGGACTCACCGCCAGGAACAGATGATGTGATTAGAGATAAACCAGGGGGTTAAACAAGCAGGACCGATTGGACTCGACATGCATCTTCATGTCCATTCCACATTGATCTTTTAATCCTTACTAAACTCTGTGCGGAATTAGCATCATTTTCTGGTTACTCATTTGGCTTGCAGGACGGTAAAAAAAAGCGGCCCCTAAACTCCTCGGCCCGCACACAACACCCACTTTCCCAAACAACCTCGTCCCTCCCCCCATTTCTGAACCACTCAGCCTCAATCAATCCTCCACCACACTGACCTCTGGTGGGTAGAACCAACACCGACCCCATCGAACGGTCCGTGCGTCGATACCACTCCTTGATCCATTGAGACTCCGATGTAACCGACTCCCTCTGCTCTTTCCGATCGGCCCCCAAGGGAGCTGGACACCATCGTGCTATAATTAAGGGGCACTACGGATTTCTACGGTTACAGAGGGGGAACATACACGGAAGATTATCCCCGACACCGCGACGACAGAAACTAGGATCTCGATCCATCCACCGGCGTGGTACAAGCAACACGGCACGAGATCAACTGCGGTCACAAAGCTCCGTGCCATTGGCCTTCATTCTCCCTCCTCTTTCCTTCCTCGCAATACATAATTATACCAGGTGATCCTTGGATCTCTATCAATGCGGCCGCAGTAAGTCGTGGGACTCCGCTGTTCTCCATGCCGGTTGCTAATCGCAATGACGTGTCACAATAGACGGGAATACCATATCGTTGTTCTGGGTGCTGGAGGTGTCGGGAAAAGTTGCTTGACTGGTACATATCGCCCCGATTACCCACGCTCGTTTTCAGCGCCATTGCGCCCGTCGCGAGGCAGTAGCTTATGGAATCACAGCTCAATTCGTTCAAAATGTCTGGATTGAAAGCTATGACCCGACCATTGAGGACTCATACCGTAAGCAGATTGAGGTAGATGTAAGTGGATCTCACTCGCACCGAGAAAAGATATCCTTTATTGACTCATAGATTCTAGGGTCGACAATGCATTCTCGAAATGTAGGTACCTCGACGCGAATACAATTGGTTACTGGAAGCCGAAAGCTGATAAGGGGTTGTGGTGTACAGTCTTGATACCGCAGGGACAGAACAATTCAGTGAGTACAGTCAGCTTTATGTTTGTGGAGTCTTTTGCTAATCGGACCTATAGCTGCCATGAGGTAAAATGCAACTCGCTACCTATTTTCGCGTTCTAGCTCATGTTAATCGTTGTCCCACCTCAGAGAACTTTATATGAAGCAAGGCCAAGGTTTCCTACTGGTCTTCTCCATAACTAGCATGTCATCATTGAATGAACTCTCCGAGCTCCGCGAACAGATCATCCGAATCAAAGACGACGAAAAAGTCCCCCTCGTGATTGTCGGCAACAAATCAGATCTCGAAGACGATCGAGCTGTGCCCCGAGCACGTGCTTTCGGTCTATCCCAGAACTGGGGAAATGCTCCATACTACGAAACCTCTGCCCGCCGCCGCGCAAACGTGAACGAGGTCTTCGTTGACCTCTGCCGCCAAATCATTCGCAAGGACCTGCAGGGTTCAGGCGCCAGCAGCGATTCATCCCGCAAGCGCGAAAACTCAAACCGCAATGACCGCAAAAGAGATAATAGATCAACGCGCCGCAAATCTCCATGTGTCATCCTATAAATTGGATGAATCACAACATCTTATGATCCTCCGGACTCTGTTGCACTGCTCATGCTCAGCAAGAGATCCATGGGCTTTTTGCAAGTCACGCCTGTCTCCGCTTCCATGTATGCTTTTGACGTGCCACATGATGTTTTCTACGCTTTTATGCATCTGCGCCTCTTGATAGACTGACGCGTCGCCGCCATTTCTTCCTTTTTTATCTATTATACCATCCATTCTTCGATTCTGTGACACACTCCTGAGTGTTTGACTCTTTCTCTTTTTTCTTCCACATTCTTATATATTCAGAGGTCTGGCTGTTGGATCCCCTAAAAGTCGAAATTGGTGAATAACCATTTATGTGTTTTCTGAAGGCGATTGTTGTATTTTCGCAAATTTCCTTCGACCTTGTTTATGCTTCGAGTATTTTGCCAATTTTTTTTTTAAAGGAAAATAGTATGTTTGATTGGATGACTTCGTCGTGGCTACATTATATTGGACGGTGTTTTCGATCTCTGTCTACATCCGGAATACTCCAAACCTAGTCTGAACATCTGGCTCTGGGTTTCCACCGACTGCAGCTGCCAATCCCAGTCCCAGCATCCTCCTTGTCTGTGCTGGTGGAATGACCCCGTCGTCCCATAAACGGGCGGAGGCAAATATAGCCTCAGACTCGTGGTCGATACGATCCTTGAGATCCGGATCGACAGTCTTCCCAACAGCTCCCATGACAGCAGAGAGTTGTTCGGAACCCATGACACCGATCTTTGAATTCGGCCACATGAACATCAACCGAGGGGAGTAGGCACGGCCACTAGAAATAAACGTGAGACAATATACTCGGTGATGAGACTGAACATACAACTTACCACATGCCGTAATTTCCAGCCCCAGCACTCGAACCGAAGACAACCGTAAACTTCGGCACATCCGCACATGCAACGGCAGTGACAAGCTTGGCACCGTTCTTCGCAATGCCGCCCTTCTCGGCATCTGCACCCACCATGAAACCGGAGATGTTTTGCAAGAATACGAGGGGGATCCGTCGCTGAGCACACAGCTCAATGAAGTGAGCACCCTTGAGAGACGACTCAGAGAACAAGATGCCATTATTCGCGACGATCCCGACGCGGTGACCATGAATCCGTGCAAAGCCTGTCACGAGCGTGGTCCCGTAATCGCGCTTGAATTCAGAAAATTCGCTCCCATCGACAATTCGCGCAATAACTTCGTGGGCAGGAATCTGTCGACGAAGGTTGACACCGACAATACCGTTCAACTCATTAGGGTCATAGATTGGCTCCTTCACTACATCCCCAAGCTCTAAGGGTACTTTGGTTTTCGGGTAGTTGAGATTAGAAACCGAACGTCTCACCAGAATGAGTGCGTGGGCATCGTCAACAGCCAGATAATCCGTTACGCCCGAGATGGTAGAATGCAGCAGACCACCACCCAAATCCTCAGCTGAAACGACCTCGCCCGTAGCAGCCTTAACAAGTGGTGGACCAGCCAGGAAGATAGTGCCTTGGTTCTCAACAATGATCGTCTCATCACTCATAGCAGGGACATAAGCACCGCCCGCCGTGCAAGGTCCCATAACAACCGAAAGCTGTGGAATGCCGAGAGAGCTCATTCGAGCCTGATTATAGAAAATGCGACCGAAGTGATCCCGGTCGGGAAACACGTCCGCCTGGTGCGGAAGATTGGCACCACCGGAGTCAACCAGATAGATACAAGGCAATCGGTTCTCCTGGGCGATTGCCTGTGCGCGAAGGTGCTTTTTCACCGTGATAGGGTAGTACGTGCCGCCCTTGACGGTGCTATCATTCGCGACAATCATGCAGTTGACTCCTTCAACCGTACCTATACCAGTAATTATTCCACCAGCGGGTACGTCTTCCCCCTCGTATACCCCGTGTCCTGCGAGCGGGGAGAGCTCCAGGAACGATGTTCCAGGGTCAATCAGTGCTGAGACACGGTCTCGGGGTAGCATTTTACCCCGCGCGACATGCTTATCTCGTGATTTCTGTGGACCACCTTTAGAGATATTTGTGTGCAGGCTGTTCATTTGAGAGAGGAGCTCTTGCATCTGTCGGCTGTTTTCTTTGAATTCGGCCGACGAGGTATCGACTGCTGTCGGGATGACAGAGAGTGCCGAGGCATGGTGGGGGTGTGTGTAGTTAGCAATCGAGCGTGAAGTAATTCGAGTCGTGGTGTTGGATCCGAAGTGTGCTGGGCGACAGTTGCGTAGACCGGCTCGTGAGGAGCCCAGGCTCCGCAGGACGAGCGGGGATGGGGCACGCATTGCGGGGATGTGGCTAGACTAATCAAAAGCCGTGTGCAAGGGAAAGACCAGATTCGAATGAGAAGGGTTTCAAAGTTGAGTATGGGAAGAGCATATCATGTCATTTCGAGGCATGAAATATGTAGTTTAAGGGAAAGTGAGAAAGGACAGCTCTAATTCCCCAGATTGTGCGGAGTTGCGTTGATTGCCGCGTCTACCCGAAGATCAGCATCAACGCCAGTGATGAAACTACAATGGCAACAATTTACCACGTAAAATATGAGAATGAAGAGCGAAATATGATGAGACGAAGAGAACATACTATTGAACCCCACTAGCAGTTCAATCAAAAGTAAAGCCTCAATAAGAACTGTGAAGAAAAAACAGCTTTAACCCCATATTTGTATACACCGTTACAATGCGGGTTCTCCGTGCCCTGCCGCTCCTTGATCTTTTCTCCTACTTCTCAATCTTAAATACTCTCTAGTCTCACATATTCCTCAAAGACAAAACCTAATCCATACCCTTTGCGCTCAACCCTCACAATGGCCTCGTTTACCCTCCCATCCCTATTACGCACATCGACCCGCTCGTTGCGGCGAGCTGCCTTCCCCGCACTTGCCCCGGGTTTCGCTCGCGGCGTGTCGACAAAACACCCAGCAGGTTTTACCCCCCCGACCGAAGATGAGCTCGTAGAGCTCCGAGAGCGTGTGCAAGATTTCACAAGTGAGTTTCTTTGTTCCCATATTCGAGTCTTTTTGTTTGGTATAAACTGACACCGGCGCAGGGCGAGAGATTCCAGCCGAGATTGCGGCGCGGACGGATGAACAGAATAATTTCCCCGCGGACATGTGGAAGAAACTTGGTGATGCTGGGTATTTTCACTCTCTGGTACCATATGAAGGATCTTGTATACTGACGAAGGGTATTAGGTTCTTGGGTATTACAGCCGATGAAGCTTACGGTGGATTGGGGATGGGGTACCAAGCGCATTGCGTGGTGATGGAAGAGATTAGTCGGGCATCTGGTTAGTAGTCGATATATTTCTTGGTTGGAATGTTTTCTGGGACTGGTCTAATCTACGTTGTGCAGGAAGTATTGGTCTCTCTTACGCCGCGCACTCCCAGCTCTGCGTTAACCAACTGTCGCTCAATGGAAACGACAAACAAAAGGAGCGATTCTTGCCTGGCTTACTCGCTGGTGAGAAAGTCGGTGCATTGGCTATGTCGGAGCACTCTGCTGGCTCCGATGTTGTCAGCATGAAGACTAATGCGAAGGAGGTGGATGGTGGTTGGGTATTGAACGGAACGAAAATGTGGATCACCAATGTAAGCCCTCAAAGATTTATCCCAAGGTATAAGTCTCCCAACTGACAAACGCTTGCAGGGTCCTGAGGCCGACTTCGTGGTTGTATACGCAAAGACACAGCCTGATAAGGGCTCCAAGGGAATTACGGCCTTTGTTGTTGAGAAGGGCTTCGAGGGCTTCTCCTGTGCTCAGAAGCTGGACAAGCTTGGTATGCGTGGCTCTAACACCGGTGAACTTGTCTTCGACAATGTCTTTGTGCCCCGGGAGAACGTCTTGGGAGAGCTGAACCGCGGTGTTCGAGTCCTGATGGAAGGCCTCGATTTGGAGAGACTCGTCTTGAGTGCAGGACCACTTGGGTATGGCCATCTGAAATCTCGTTAGATATATTTATACTGACCTTGACTAGAATTATGCAAGCTGCTTTGGACCTCGTTCTTCCTTACACACATACCCGGAAGCAGTTCGGTACTCCGATTGCTCACAATCAGCTAATCCAGGGCAAGCTTGCTGATATGTACACCAAGCTTGCCGCTTCAAGGGCATACACCTACACCACGGCACGCGAGGTAGACAATGGTGCCGCTGCACCTGGCCCACTGGTAATTCGTACCCAGGACTGTGCCGGCGCGATCCTGTATGCTGCTGAACGCGCAACGGAGTGCGCCTTGGATGCCATCCAGTTGATGGGTGGAAACGGATACATTAACGAGATCTCCGCTGGACGGTTACTCCGGGATGCAAAGTTGTACGAGATTGGGGCTGGCACAAGCGAGATCCGACGAATGGTCATCGGCCGTGCGTTCAACAAAGAGTATGCTTAGAATAGTGGCGCATGGATAAGAATGGATATACATATATTTGCATTAAGCTCATTTGGACACCGTCAAACTCTCTTGAGTTAAGATGCATTTCCTCGTTCGTACCATTCATTACATGTCGTGAGTTAGGATGTTTCACAGATACAAGCAACCAAAAAAAAATACACATCCCATCAACACTATTTCTTCTGTCTGGTGGAGCGGCGTACCGGACCAGATGAACTCGCCTCCTCTTCACTCTTGTCCAAAGCAACCCGTTTCGATCGACTCCTTGTCGAGTTATCACTCGGATTACCCTTCATTTCCTTCACAGGAGTCGGAGCCTGCGCCTCAGCCTTACGCTTCCGGCCCCGTTTCACCGGGATCTCAACCGTAACCCGAGGGGCTTCCTTCGGCGACTGACCAGGTTCAGGCGTCGTATTCGATCCCTCTCCAGGATCCACACTCCCATCCTGATCCAGCGACTCAACATCAGACATGGGATCCTCGTCACTGTCCTCCTCATCGGCATCATCCATAATCTCGTCATCCCGAGAGGACATATCCGACGCTTGAGGCTCAGGCACGCGTATCTTTCTCAACCGCGACTTATTCAGCGCGGGCTGAGCAGACTTGAAGATCTCTCTCCAGTCCTGCAGGAACGCGACCTTGTCCAGCTGACCCGGTTCATAGATCTGCACCGTAACATCCTTATCCCGCTCCAGGCTGTCTGTTTTCCACACTACGCCCTGGAAGGAGGTGATGTCGAGTTTCAAGGGATGGTGTGGTCGGGCGGCAGCGTGGGCGCGAGCCTTCTTCGTCTTGGTTGCTGCAGGTTCAATTTTCGTGCGGGGCCTGCTCTGCGCTACGGTCGGGTCGTCGTCGTGGTAGTCATCTGAATAGTAGTCCCAGTCACTGAAGTAGTCTTCGACTTCAATGCCTGGGTCTTCGTACAGAGCCGCTTCGTACCAGGAGGATGCGGCGAGTTCGTCCTGCAGGGGGAAAAGAAGATTGTTAGTTGCTGATCGTCTTCGAAGGACAGAAGTCCAGTTTGTATTGGCGTGACTCGTAGTGAGCAGATAAGGGGTTCGATTCACTCACGACCAAGTCAGGAACAGCATCCTCGTAGAGATATTCCTCTTCATAGTCATAATAATCCTCGTCGTCGGACATGTTTCTCGATGGGGTCGGTGTGGCGATTAAGATGTAAAGCGAAGGAAATGCAGGAGTTAAGATAAATAGTGAAGACGGAGAAACCGGACAAATTATGAATATAGCACTGGCAATGCAACAGTCGAAACGAAGGTGCAGCTGAGAATGTGACGAAGATCGGGGCTGATCTTTTGCAGGAAAGAGGAGCCTGGCTAATGTAAGCCTTGGCATTTTTTCTGCGGTTCCACATTTTCACATTTCTTCTATATGGACCCCATCACTATGGCCCCTGCGTTTCAGGCCTAAATTAAGGTGAGATTACGGTATTTTTTGCCTGATATAATTCGAAGTTGATAGAATGTGCTATTTGTATAAGTTGCAACGGGCTGAAAATTGGAGATTTTGCATTCTGTGTAGGATTGGATAAGGGATTATCGGGCGACGAGATTTGATTGGTTCACTGAACTATACAAACCATCTCAGCATGAGGGTGGATTCCGTTGTTTTGATCAGAAGTGGACTACATATACCTGGCTAGGATTTTTTTTACATGTATGAGAAGCTACTCTAAAGATATCAAGATGCGCGAATAATAAACTAGCCAATTTACATAGCAAGTTGTCCATCTCCAGCCAGAGCCTTTCCCTCTATGTCGGATCATAACTTTACCTCTATTGAGAACACTCTCAATCCCTGTATACTAAGGTAACAACCCTTTTGACATATTCGATGAAGATTAAGCTCTGATCAGAAGAAATATGGAAATATAACCGTGTTTTCTCCGCCAGCAACTACAAAAGAGCTGCTATGGAAGAGAATGGGCGAGAGAGAAAGAGTGGGAGAGAGGACAGGGAAAGACAGCTTTGCCTGAAGACATATCTCATCAATTCTTCTTCTTCCCCAGCTATCAGCAGGAGTAATGGGATGATATCTGTTGTAAGCACTGAAGTTGATGTAGAGAGAACCCCAGATGAAGAGAACAGTCACATGTTGGGCATGTCTCGGGGCGCGGGGGAAAGGATGGATTGAAGTCCAGGTCTGGAGTAAAACAAAAATGGCGAGAGTAGAATGATAGAATAGGACGAATCCTCTTTCGAGGGAGGGTAGAAATCTATCGTTCTTACGGCGCTTGCGGCACCACTTGACCCTAGAGAGCATAGAAGTGATATTATTATGCTAGTACTTAGTGAATATGATATATGATAACCCGCATACGTTTCTGTACCCCATTTATGGATACGTGGTTGACAGCAAACACACGTTCGGATCTACAAGCTATATGTGTGTGACACGTAAAGCAAGGAGTCATCCATCGAAAAAGCAAATAAAGGTACGATTCGGTAGAGACTAAAGATGGCCGCTATCGCCGGCCTTGGGTGCGTTGCACACGATTGGGTCGATCTCGGAGCTGATGTGTTGTGCGGCGAGGTTTCCAACATCATACCGTCTCTGACCCGAGGATCTTTGGAAGAGGAGCCACTAGCCGAAGTCTACTCGCGCTTGATCGGTGCTATAATCTGGTACCGCAACAACGACCCCTACAACCCGGCTGCTCTGTGCCTTCTCTTCACCCACTGGTGGCAGCTTTCCAACTGCCGACACAGACCCGTCACCCTCCTCGGCCGAACCGACATTGGTGTTGAGGCAGCTATCGCTCCCACGATGCCAGATGGACGGCCCGAGCTGGAGCACTTCCGTGTCAACGGTACCCGAGTCGAGCGCGGCGAGGGTCCTCTCCAGTGCTGAGGCACGTCTTGCAGCCCTCGTCTCTGGCGACATCCTGCCAGAAACCCGTGCAGTTATCGAGCACCTGGTCAACCCCGTTATTGCTTACGTGAAGGGTGGTGATTCTCTCCCCGCTGAAAGCGAATACATCGGAACTGTCCTAGCTGCTGAGGTTGCTTACCCCACGGACAGAAGATCATGGAGTTATGGGATCTTGCCATCGTTATGTGGGAGTGTGGAGCTATGTGGGCAGCTGGTGTGGCTGGTCTTTGCTACACGCACACTGGGAAGGCCAACGGACCGCATTGTTTGATCCAAATTCCAAAGCGCCTTCCCCGGTTCCGGATCTATGTCTCCCGTGCAACCACCTGCCTAGGTGGGTATTATACTACTTACCCGCTTAGCATAATAGATCATAGTTCCTTCCTTTTGAATATCAATAAAATGTTTACAAGAAGTCTGGCCTTTGGTCCTGGGAACTTTCTTCCCTAATTATCTCGCAAGCAGCGACACGACATTACAACTGAACGATTTCTGAATAAGACTAGTCCTTCAGAACTTAGAGACTAATTTTCACTTATTTTTTCACTTTCGCTTCTGTTTCGCTTCGCTTTGGTCTCACTTGTTCCTTCACTTCTTTTTCGCTTCTTATGAGGGTCATGACTCCTCATAGAGCCCGATTTTTCAACCTGAAATTCGCCAATCGGACTAATTGACTTCGCGGCGGGATTCACTTCAGAATCACTTTGTCGCCTATTATAAGCAGCGGGAAGTCCCAACTTCTGCTTAACTGGCCTTACAGCGGGAAAACCCAATGGATTCAATTTGTAGGCATATCGAGCTCGAATCGAGCTCACTTTGCTCTTACCCATGTTCTGCTTGAGCCACCCAGCAGTGGGAGTGCGCAACTTCTGCTGGAAATGTTCAACAGTGGGATAACCCAACTTCTGTTGTACGCGCCTAAAACGCCCTAATGGGGTATGGTAAATACCATTTCCACCATTTGACTTAGCAACTCTGATATCATTATATTTTTCGTACGATCAACTACGCCCCCTCCCCCGTTTTCCGCTTGCTGACTTCGAACAGATGGTAGACGGTTGGTTTGTTGACGACCGCGTCAACGGCGTCGTCACGCATGTCACTGCGGCGATTGCCATTTACTTGGCGACACGAAAGCTGTGGAAGTATTGCTGCAAGCACCGAGAGAGAAGAAGGGCCCGGCGGGAACTGACTGACCTTGAAGCCCAGCTGCGACGAAACCTCGCCATTGAACTCCTTCGACTTGGAGATAAGCGTTCTGTCTATTGTAGACAATGTCAAAATATTCATAAACGCTCTATAGGGCGAGCTCTACAATCATATTCCAACTTGAAGCCCCAATGCTCTTCTCTTCACACAGCAGTGGTCGATATCTGTCCTTGTTCAGCGATGACATTTCATAATACGCGAAATTGTATAATTGTTGCTCGGACGTCAGAGCTACAATGTTTTTATCGAAACTACTGGAGATGTAGTGAGCCATCCCTTGGTTGTGGGACCGGAAATATACAATTTACGCACCAGTGCACTTTCAATGACCATTTTCTCGCAATTGTTCATATAAAGACTAGGGTTTGGTTTGATGAGGGTTCAAAGTCTCTTCAAGTACAAAATCTTTTCAAGTTTGATGTATCTAGGCTAACACCTGCCCAACTCATACACCTGGGCTGGGCAAATCCAATATCAACAGGTGCATACATCAAGATGCTAAAGGATGGCTTCAAGAATTATTTCAGGAATCAAAAGCAAGTCTTGATATGAATGTCCTTGGATCCGATTACTGTCAATGGCTTGGATGGGAAGAAAGCAAAACTGATGAATCCCCACGAGCTTTTGAAATCATCTTACATAGAGATTTAGGTGGCGTGTATTGGCCTGACAAGCGCTGGATGAATTATAGTCATAAACGACTGAGGCCTCCTCGTGAAAAGAGTCGTTATTCTTTGAAGGGATCACAATTGCAATAGATGCCCTGGTCTATATTGACCAAGAGAAAAAAAGGTTGAGCTCTGTCTTACTTGCTTTTGGATTTAATGGAGTTGAATCTATTATTTGTCACTTGCTTGAAACATTTTGCCAAAACGATAAAATGGGATGTAGAGTAGAGTAGTTTATTTTTCAGAATGGAAGACACCTGGACCGAGCATGGAAAGATGCCTAGAGGTAGTAATATATGATCTATCAGAGACAGCTTGGAATCTCCTCTTTCTTTAGGAATACATATACATAGAAAATTAGGTATGTTAAGTATGTTCTGATGAGCTTATATAAGGGACTTCATCTAATCAACAAACGTTCCTTGACAAGGTATAGCTTCCTCGGGTGGTGCAGCGTGCATAACCTGTGTGAGCTCTGAGTTTAATGGCAACCTTAAAACATCCTACTCTTTGAGCATATATATTTTTTCCTATAGAGAAGGGAGCAGGAATGAGTATATTCATTGCAGCTGATCCGACTATTTTGTCCGTATTATGTAAGCCTAGGCATTCCCCGCATCTCGCTTTGCGTCGGCTGTTTGAGCATTCCAAGCCAAAAAGACCTGCCTTTCTTTCCCGGCTCTTTCACTTTTCCTCTGAGTTCAATCATGGTTATATGTGAGTCCCAGGAAACTAGCGGATGATCTTGTCTAGCAGCGTCATCAGCCGTTACACCAAACAACCAACATGACCCTCTCATCCCTTCTCCGCATTACTCCCCGCCTCGCTCCGACGGCCGCCCGCAGGACCATTAGAGCTGTGTCTTCGATATCTGGCATAAATGCCTCTCAACAGAAGTCTTTGGACTCAATCCTAATTGCCAACCGAGGAGAAATTGCGCTGTATGTTTACCCCCAATATATTTACTCCGTTGGTGCAGCCGATCCCACGAGGCTCTCTGAGGCTTACTTTATGCTAGACGCGTTGGGCGAACTGCTGCGGAACATGGGATTCGCGTGACCACTCTCTACACAGATCCGGATAGTCGATCACAACACGCTTTAAGTTCGCCATTTGCATTCAATCTGGGTTCCGTTTCGGCTTATTTGGATGGGGATCGAATTATTGAGATTGCGAAAAAGGAAGGGTGTCAGGGGATACACCCTGGATATGGATTCGTGAGTAGCCCAGGTCTAAATTGGTCTCCAGTGACTCGTAGACACTGACCATTTCTAGTTGAGCGAGAACTCTGCTTTTGCCAAGAAATGCACTGAAGCTGGACTTGTCTTTATCGGCCCCCCATGGAAAGCAATTGAGGAAATGGGCGATAAGAGGTACGTGGGCGCTTCCTGGAGTTATTGCATATTGATTAACAGATGACTGTCTTAAGTCGTTCCAAGGAGATCATGCTTGCCGCAGGTGTGCCCTGCGTCCCTGGGTACCACGGACATAACCAGGACCCCCAATTCCTCGAAGCTGAAGCCGATAAGATCAAATACCCAGTCCTCATCAAGGCCATCAAAGGAGGTGGTGGAAAGGGGATGCGTATCGCCAGTTCCAAGGCAGAGTTCCAGGCGCAGCTTGAGTCTGCGAAATCAGAATCCATGAACTCTTTTGGAGACGATAACGTGTTGGTAGAGAAGTACATTACCACTCCTCGGCATATTGAGGTCCAGGTATTTGCAGACAAGCATGGCAATAGTGTCGCATTGGGCGAGCGAGATTGCAGTATTCAGCGCAGACACCAGAAGATCTTGGAGGAGTCTCCGGCCCCGCATCTGCCAGACGCAACTCGCAAGGACATCTGGGCTAAAGCTCGATCTGCCGCTCTAGCAGTCGGGTACGAAGGCGCCGGTACTGTGGAGTTTATCTTCGACAATGACACGGGTGAATTCTATTTCATGGAGATGAACACCCGTCTTCAAGTCGAGCACCCTGTGACGGAGATGGTCACAGGACAGGACCTCGTACACTGGCAGATCATGGTGGCGGAGGGTGCCCCTCTCCCACTTACGCAGGAAGAAGTAGAAGAGCGGATCGCTCGCAGTGGCCACGGCATTGAAGCCCGGATCTACGCCGAGAACCCAGATCAAGGATTTGTCCCCGATTCTGGGCGCTTAATTCATGTGCGAACACCTCATACGACAGACGATGTTCGTATTGATGCTGGTTTCGTCGAAGGTGATGATGTCTCTGCACACTACGATCCCATGATCTCTAAGCTGATCGTTCGCGGCGAAACGCGCGAAGAGGCCATTCGCAAACTGAGCGCCGCACTGGAACAATACGAGGTTGCCGGCCCAATTACCAATATCGAGTTCCTCAAGACCATCTGTCGCAGTCCAGATTTCATCGCCGGGAACGTTGAGACTGGCTATATTGAGAAGCACCGAGAGGAGCTTTTTGCTCCAAAGCCGATCGAGGATGAGATTCTTGCTCAAGTTGCGCTGGCATGCCTACACCGTGACGCCCATTCGACCACCAGCCCTTCTGACGGACTTGCTGGGTCGGCGGTCGGGTTTGCCCCAAGCTTCATGCAGCGACAGTTATCATTCATCGAATCAACGGGAACTACCAGCGATGGTACTATTTTCCATGTCCGTGTACAGCAGACAGCCGATCACACATTCAACATCGAATCGGGAGACAAAGTCTTCGAGCAAGTCGAGAGCCGCATGGATCCGGACACACACGTTGTGACATCTTTCTTCCCGCACACCCGACTTGACACTACCGTGATCCAGGACGAGGACACCATCATCGCGTTTCAGCGAGGTGTGCAATATCGTCTAACCGTTCCGAGAGCTAAGTGGATGGAGAAGGCGCTGGGCATGAAAGATGTCGCCAACAGCGTATTAGCCCCGATGCCCTGTAAGGTTCTCCGAGTGGAAGTGCAGGCTGGCGACGTTGTGGAGAAAGACCAGCCATTGGTGGTCATTGAGAGTATGAAAATGGAGACAGTAATCCGCAGCCCCCACCGGGGAACGATCTCGCGTGTCGTCCATAAACAAGGAGTAAGTTATTCGCACTGAAAAGTCAAACATAAGATTCCAGTAGACCTATCACATTTCTACAAATGATCAAGCAGCGCTAACTGTGCCTACAGGATCAATGCAAGAGCGGCACGCCCCTGGTCGAGTTTGCCGAAGAACAGGAATGAATGGTTAAGACGCAAGAGGGTGATTCAACTTTAGGTGTTGACCGCACGTTGCTCTATAGAGAACATTAGGTTATCACAGCGATAAGGCTCGGGATGGAGGTTTTACACAATTCATGTGTCTCTACATCAATAGCTGTGGCCTTGATTCAAGCTTAGATCTTAGCAAATGGTCGATCTGATCAGCGTAAGTATTCTAGTGTCATCTGACCACACATTCTGAGTAAACATACGGTAAGCGGTAAGACCAAGTTGTTTTTCATCATCTGTCTTGGAAATTGCCACAAGCAAGGTAACCATAGCGCTCAGGTCTCAACACTTGCAGCGTGGCGAAACCATGCAGAGGTACATGACGCCAAATGCGGTCAGCATCATACGTGTGTTTCGGGGCAAAAATGATGTATCAAACATTGAGAGAACACAGCTTGAAATGAAGTGCCAATTCAACACCATCTCAACTTCTCAAGCCTACGAGTAGTCTATTTCCAGTAAGCCAGTATTATATAATACCGACTGTAGTCTTCCATAGTCAAGGACGAAGACCAAACCCCAACATTGGGAATTGAACCTTCTGATCGCTATAGCACGCTCTACCCCAACGTTGGCCCCGCAGTGGACCTGCGGGGAGCTTGGGCGCAGCTGACATCACTGCGTTGGGACTGGCTTACGTTGTTTATCGTGGTTCTAGCTCAAGTTCATCCAATAAACACCCGGCTACCTGGGCATTAATCATTAACTTCGTAGGGATACATTTTCCATTGCAATTCATACGTGTCGCGCATTCCCTAGTTCCTTGACTCCCTTTCTAGAACCTCTCGGTTACACAATTTGCGGGGATCATTGGAGATCTGATCAGCTGGTCTTTCTTGCAGGACCCCTCTCCTAGCTTGATATTTTTCATCTCGAAGCTTCCACTTTAATTTTCATTCCTGGAAGCTGTTCACCATGTTCAATCGTATCGTTAACCGCGCCGTGAGGGCTGTCAGCACCTCCGCCCCGCCGACCACATTCGCAGCTGCGTCGAGGCCAGCAATGAGATGTTTTGCACGGCCACTATCGTCCACCACAATACTGTCCCGAGACAAAACTTACGATGCTAAGGATCCTAACATCGCGGCAACCACCCAGGCTCCCCAGGGTGCATCGGGTGACCAAGAGGGCCAATTTGCCCGCACAGACGAGAGCGTGCAAATTGAATACCCATCGGATAGCGAAATGCCCGAACAGCCAATTGTGCAAGGCCGCGGGGGAATGCACTTTAAGCGCACCCTGGCCTCGTTTTCGCTCGAGAACAAGGTCAGCCTGGTGACAGGTGGTGCTCGTGGCTTGGGATTGGTTATGGGGCAGGGGTTGGTTGCTTCGGGTTCGGACTTGGCCATAGTTGACTTAAACAGTATGTTCTGAGTCCTAGGACGTCTCGATCGTATATACTAACTCCCAGGTAGAGTCTGAAGCTGAAGAGCAGGCGGGCAAGCTAATTGACCAGTTCCGCAAGGAAAACCCCGTCATTGAACAGTATGTGCATTTTTTGTTTCGTTTGACTTTATTCCTATGCGCCTGGGAAACATGCCTCCTATTCGCGAGGGCGCAGGGCTAATTTGGGCTGTTTATCAGAATGCCCAACATTACCGCACACTACGCCGACGTTGCAAACCCTGACTCCGTGAACGAAGCACTAGCTGAGGTTTTGGCTAAACACCACCATATTGACAACCTCGTCACCTCTGCAGGTTTCACCGAGAACTTCGATGCCATCAGCTACCCATTCGACCGCATGAAGAAGCTCTGGGGTGTTAATGTGGATGGTACATATTTGTTTGCTATAGGAGTGGCCAAGCATCTGATGGAGCGTAAGGCCCCGGGTAGCATCGTCATGATCGGTTCCATGTCCGGCGCCATCGTGAACGTGCCCCAGCCCCAAGCCCCGTATAACGCCGCCAAGGCAGCTGTGCGCCACTTGGCTGCTTCACTAGCTGTTGAATGGGCTGTCCATGGCATCCGGGTGAACTGTATCAGCCCTGGCTATATGCTGACTGCTCTGTAAGTTTTCGACCTACAGTCTACAATGCTGTTTTTGCAATTCCAGGCATCTGATCTTTTCTGCAGCACTCGTAAGATTCTCGACGAGAACCCCCAACTTCGCGATCAGTGGACCTCTCTCATTCCTGTCGGCAAGATGGGAGTACCGGAAGACCTAATGGGGGCCGTGACTTTCTTGCTCAGTGACGCATCGAAGTATGTCACCGGCGCCGAGCTTCGTGTAGACGGTGGCTACACAGTGACCTAATCGTCTTTGTATTGTGTTTTTGCTCTGTCCCCTATGACTCGATGACTCCCACTGCATTCTCAGATGCTCGCTTCTCACTGATGGACACATAGTAGCTTAGTTCTCGCTTTCTACTTCTCTTGTTCGTTTTCCTTTTCCTGTTGACATGATATGAAAAGCGTGTTTACAATGAACTGCCGATTGAATCCATACTAATTAAACTTGCAAAATGTCCAATGTTGCGATTTTTCTCTTCCTTCCCCTTCCTTTCAGCCATTCCTAGCACTTTGAATCCAGTCCAATCGTGAGCATGTCGTATCTGGGAAATCTCCTTCGTC
The DNA here is from genome assembly GCA_028828865.1 of Penicillium sp. IBT 16267x. Taxonomy (NCBI): domain Eukaryota; kingdom Fungi; phylum Ascomycota; class Eurotiomycetes; order Eurotiales; family Aspergillaceae; genus Penicillium; species Penicillium sp. IBT 16267x. Next base: position 909,711 of record JAQJZQ010000008.1, on the reverse strand, counting down.
ACCCCGCAGGCCAAGGCCAAATTTCTTCGGCAAGTATGGGTGGGGCGCATACCGAGATGTCCTGGACGGAAAACCAATTTTCATAATAGGACTTCATGTCCGCACTGGAAATTTGATACACAGATATGGCTCTGGGGTCTCGCCGGATGCTCAGCGAGCTCTAGCAGAAGGGACCGAATATATTTGGGACCGAGAAACGCTGTCACAGGGTGTGTCAATTCTCTGGAGAACGAATCATGACGAAGGCTCACTAGATGGACTCTCCGGGTCTGCGCTTTGCCTGGGTTGCATTTCCGATGATACCTGCCGTGCTGTTTGTTTTCAAAGTTTGTTTGTTTTCAAACTTTGAAATGCCCTTTTATTCCAGAGAATTCCGAGAATACCTTCGGAAAGATAACCGGTCACCACCCCCTGAATACGTCAACAATCCTAGAATCAAAGGAGGTTTTGTACTTCCTTCAGAAATCCGAGAGACGGAGATTATTTGTGGGGATGCGGAGACTTGTATTGCTCCTAATACTTTCCCAAGCAGACGGATACCAGCATTGGGGACTGGGATGACTTTATTGTGGATTCTAATAGTGTGGGCTATCTTGCTAAGCCTACCCTTGGTATTGCACGGGTATTCCCGAATGGCACTCACAGCATCTATGCTAGTGATATCTCATCGGCTACTTCGGTCCAGATCTCGAAAGACGGAAATGCGTATGTGACGCAGAAAAGTGGCTTGGTGGATACATTTAAGCTTCCGTTGAACACGACGGTAGCGGAGGGCGAGTTCCGAGCTTTTTATTGAGGCACTCCACCCTATGAATATATTTCAAAATACTTAAATATTATGTGGATAGGATATGATTCAATGCCATGAGATGCTATTTTGTTATACAGGACTTTTAGCGCTAGCGAAAAAGCGGAGAGAAACTAATATATCTCCATATATGTATATATCCTTGGAATTGAACCCTCCCCAAAGAAACGAGAAACATGTATGAGTCTGTATTTGAATCGCTTTCGACACTGCTCTGTAAATACGGTCCTGACAGATGCCTGGCAAATATGGCAATAAATTGGGTCCTGCGGCCAATGCGGGGATATCAAGGGGCAACAACTTCCTTTCCCGCAAACAAACAGAGCTTACGTCGACATTCCACTACTGCACTGCCTCGTCGAATGGTTTCAGTCCTCCTTTCACCGCCAGTAAGATGCATTTGTCGTTTATGCAAAGGGAAACGAGAGATGCTAGTACCTCTTCCATTTCGAACTCGCCCTGGACGCTTTTGCAATCTCTCCGTCTCCAATCGACATCTTCTAGATCCATCCAGAATGCATCACCGTCCTCCAAAGCTTTAAGATTTTACTTCAGGCAGCTGGAACCCGGCAGGGCTGCGGGGTTACCCCTTGCAAAGGGGGTATTGGAATGCGGATTCGAAGGTCTGGAGAACAGTGGAGAGATTCAGGCATGCAGGCAATCGAACGTTCTCAGTTTGGCTTATTTGCCACGTCAAAGCTAGCCTCTCTGGAGTGTGTTCATCGTTCACGGTCCTAATGGTTTAAGACCGGTCAATCCCGGCCGTCCCGACTGTCGCAGACAGCCATTTTCTCGAATTTAGAAAGAACTTGGAGTAAGCATTTGGAGAAATTTCCATGGATTAATAGGTGGAGTGCAAACATCACCATCAGCTTGACCCATGGATCGATGCCGATCCATCTCGGAGGTACGTCGATCTGGATAACTTCTCCGGATTTAAATGTCTGAGCTTCACCCTTCAAATCCCTGTCCATATCTGTGGTTGAGATCCAGGTCCTTGCAACTTCCTAGCGCTTGGAATTTCCACTGCTATCTTAGGTCTTTGTACCTATGACGCAGAGCTAACGCGTTCGGCTTTGTCTTCCATGCAGCTCATGATCTCAGATGGTATCTACCCCGCGTATAGCCTATCGTTGTCTGATTCTACGTGATTGCTGCCCCACGGCCAGTACCGCCTGTTCCTAACAAGCGATAACCCAGAACCCTTGTTGATTCACCGTTCGATCCCAACGACGCCCATCTATTCATTTAATCTTTTACATCCCACGTTACAACTTCCAGCCCATTTCGGATAATGCGGTAGCCCTCGTCGGCAATTCCTAGCTCAATCCCATTATTTCGGGCGAGCAAACCACGTGTTCCAAATTCGACGACCATCGGATTCACACCTTTTGCACCTCACCATGGCACAAAAGGTTGCAGATAGCCTGGTGACAATTTCCCAGATACCTTGCCCTAGTGAGATTCATGGTGGAGAGAAACTGGACAGAACACTGGTCAAGGCCTTCTGGCAAGGTACTGGAACAATGACTCTACCTGGTTGTTGCTTCAAACCCTTTACTAATTGTAGCAATCATGAAAGCATTTTTCACATCGAGACAAGCCAGTGATCGCGAGATGGATCACAGATTGGAGTACCTGTTCTGGCGAATATGGAGCAGCAAAGATCTCCTGGATCACATTGATATCAAGTACCTGGATGGGCTGGTGTCTCGCATCATGGCATCTGAGCCCCTCGCTTCGTCAGCGTGGACACCCCAGCAGGTGAGTACCTGCTGAACTTCATCTGTTTACGCTTTTATCTCTTCCCTTCCCACCACACGCACTTACCACTAGTCAACTCTAGACTAGTCTTTCCCTCCCAGAATCTAGCAAAGCAACCCGCGCTGTACCCCAGCCTCAAGCCAGCTCCATGCCTCAACACGGAATACCGGGGCCTCAACATGAGACAACGGGCTCCCCAACTCTACACCCGATTCTCAAAAAGCCCAATACTGCCCACGACGAGCCGCCAAAATTGGCTCGCCTGGTCATCGAGAACCCCAATGGTGGAAGTATTACCCGCAGCCCATCCAACCCACCCACTCCAAGCGTGGTAGAGCCCAAAGACAGCATTTTTGGCCAACAAGGGTCAAGGAGAACAACACTTGCCGCCCAGTCACGTATTCAACGAGGTGGAAAACGTCGACCACTGGTGGTTGGGCGACGCAAGTCATCACAAGCAACCATCTCCAAGACTCCATTAACCCATAAAAAAGAAAACCCAGGTACCAAAGGCTCGGGGGAGATGGAGGAGATCTTCGATGCCGACGATGACATGACTTCAGAACCAGCAACTCCAAAGAGCACCGAGCGCAAGACCCGCGACGCGACCTGGGCCGATCTAGATCACGACCAACCCTTTATCGATTACCCAGTCACCCTCACCCCCGCAGCAGCCAGTATCTTGACAGACGGCAGACACCCTGCTGGTACGCCCGCAATCACCATAACCCCTGCCGACGTACTCCCGATGTCCGATTCACAGAGCCCCATGAAACCCCAATCAATTCAGACAGTCAGTGATGAAGCTCAATCCAACCTACAGACCAAAGACAGACAGACTGAACCCCTGGACAATAGTTCATCTGAAGATAGTCACGAATTTCGTCCCAAAGGGCCTGTACAGGGAACCCCCGTCCCCGGATTTCGAGACGCGTACCGAGTCCCCATGCCCGAAAACATGATGGACGAACTCTTGGACATAATCACCGACACCACGCCTCTGGACGGGTTTATTCGTGCCCCGGATCGCCCACTGCATTACTTCGACCATGCATGGCACCCACTTCCGCTTCCCAATTACCTCTTCGACTACATGATCGAGGGTTCCCCTGCCTGTGAGCCGCGGCCGCCACGAAAGTCATTGGTTTCGAAGAATTTCCGAAAGGAGTGGAATGACGTTATTGCGGAGGAGAATCGGGCTATTGCAGAGCGGAAGGCTGAAATGGAGGCTGAGGGGCGGGAATCTTTGTCTTTCATTCAGCAGGGTCGTGAGTACCTGGGGACTGGGACTGAGGGGGAGTTTAATGACTCGGAGATTTCTCGGGAGCAACTGGAGCGGTCTCAGCAGACAGGGGAACAGTCGGGTTATTACTCGGATATTGATGATGAGCAGATTCTTCGGGAGTTGCAGACTGAGCTTTCGTCTCGTTAATTGCCGATGTTACGAACCCGCTAATGATTTAGTTTGAAGCCCCGTGGTGTGGGTTCGAGGTCGTCTGTGACCCGAATCATTTCAACACAGGCAATATCTATCGATTTATTTAGTGCATAATACCTATTTCGACAGTTTTAGCTAAGAATGCAAAAGATACATGAGAAGAGACTAAAAGAGTCAGTGAGAACAATACTTAGTGAAAGTCTAGCTTGGAAACTTGAAAGGGGCAGTGAGCTCCATGATGCTTCATTTTTGTCCTTCAAATACGGAGGACCGTAAGGAGAGAGTTATTGCATGGTGAGACACAAATGATAGGTTTGTCAATTTTGACTATTCAGGTGGTGCATCCGAATTAAACAATATAATTTACCTTTTTGATGGGTCAAAAGTGGGGCATAGGATTATTAGAAGGGATATCTAATTCCAACGTACGATATCCAGATAATATCAATTATTATCACCTGACCAGAGAAAGAAATACATATCCTCATATTAATATGGCAAAACAAACACTATGCCAAAAGCCCAACCGTTCCCATCTTTACTACTCTATTAGAAACTTTATTCTCCGAGGATTAAGCGTGTAGCGGACCCACTACCACAGGACTAGTCGAACCATGGAAATAATCAGGGGCAGATGTTTCTACTCCCTCCCCACCTATTTCGTTTCACACCTCACTGGTGGAAGATCACCCCCTCACCATCAAGCCTCGCCGAGAACCCAGAATCTGCCGGATGATTGCGCCCAGTAGGGCTCATTTTGTGTCTCGTCCGAAGCTAAACCTGATTAACCTCTGATTAATTATTCCTAGTGGCGCCGGCCGCGTCCGCATGAATCAAACAGCTTACGGAGTCTTGCTGCAGAACATTAAAACAAGATGGCTAATTGTGACTAGTCACTAGTCTGCGAGCGCCATACGTGGATTAAGGCTCGTGGCACCGGGGCTACTATCCGGATGAGGTCCGCTTTGTCGCCATCTGTTCGGACGTCTTCTGTTCCGGCTTCAGGGGAGACTGTGGAGGGAGGTATAAGAGAACGGGTGTAGGATCAGCATTGAACTTATCCAACCTACGTTCCTTGCTATTTTTGCCATTAATTTCCCAACTTTTCCATTCTTTTCCCCTTCTCTTGCTGTTGATCAGTAATCATGAAGTTCTGCATCGTCGCCTGTTTCGCGGCCTCCGTGCTGGCTGCCAGCCGTACCACCGCTCCCTCCGGATCAATTGTCGTGGCCAAGTCGGGTGGTGACCACACTACCATCAGCGACGCCATCTCGGCCCTGGACACCGACTCCTCGGAGACCCAGACCATCTTCATTGAGGAGGGCACCTACGAGGAGCAAGTCTACATCCCCGAGCTTCCCGGAAAGCTCGTCATCTACGGCCAGACCGAAGAGTAAGTTGACTCCCCATGCAAAGCCAGAATTTTCCATCTAAGCAATCCCAGTGACACCACCTACTCCTCCAACACCGTCACCATCACCTCTGGGCTGGGCCTCAAGGATGTGAGCGACGATGACGAGACCGCCACCCTCCGCAACTGGGCCGCCAAGACTGCCATCTACAACATCAATGTGGCAAACACCTACGGCGAGGGCTCCCAGGCTCTGGCACTGAGTGCCTACAACACCGAGCAGGGCTACTACGGCTGCCAGTTCACCGGATTCCAGGACACCGTCCTCGCCGAGACTGGCTACCAGGTCTACGGCACCTGCTACATCGAAGGTGCCATCGACTTTATCTTCGGTCAGACTGGTAACGCCTGGTTCGACAGCTGCAAGATCGGCGTCCTGACCTACGGAGATGGGACCATCACCGCCCAGGGCCGTGACTCCAGCTCCGAGGAGGGATACTTCGTGATCAACGAGAGCACTGTGGAGGCTGCGGAGGGTGAGGATGTTGTTGAGGGTACTTACTACCTTGGTCGTCCTTGGGAAGAGTATGCTCGCGTTGTCTTCCAGAAGACTGTTCTCAGTGATGTGATTAACTCTGCTGGTTGGGAGGAGTGGTCTTCCAGTGAGCCTAACACTGAGCACATTATCTTTGGCGAGTATGATAACTCTGGTGATGGTTCTGAGGGCACCCGTGCTAGCTTCGCTGAGAAGCTCTCTGCTGCGATCAAGATCACCGATATTTTGGGCAGCGACTACGAGGACTGGGTTGATACCAGCTATCTTGCTTAAGCGGGTTCAAGGTCTTGCTACCTTTCTGCTCTTTTTTTTCACTTTTTGGCGAGACAGTGCGAAGGACCTGTGAATTGAGCTAGCTTATATACCGAAGTTGAAAGTCATAATCTGTTCCGGAAGTCGGTGTCATCACTTAGTTGATTCTCGAACTCTAGTAATGAGTATCCAAAGACTAGCATCATTGTAATGATTTATAAATATTTTTCGATCGATTGAGAATTGATAAGTGTAGATCAAAGTAAAATCAAAGTAACAAACTCCCCTTGAAAACTTGGAGTTTGATATCAAACGCCCGACACCATAATATCAACCCCTAAGGAAATCAACCACACAGCCAGTGCATGATTCATGTTTCCCTTTCCGCCTCCTATCAGATAGAATGCACGAATCATTGAAAGTCTACTTGTCCATCTCTTAAATTTGAGATCCCTTCTCAGCATCAACACCAGCAGCCATAGCAGCCCGCCGACCCTTAAGCCAACGAAGCAACACCCAAGACGCAGTAAAGACCCACATCAACAAATTCACAAGATCAACCCAAACAGCATGCCGCATGCGATTAATCTTCGACGCATCTCCCAGCACCAAAGTAGTACTATCACTCGAGCTGGAGCTGGAACTTGAATCCCTCTTGCTGCTGCTGCTGCTGTTGATAGGATAAACCCCGATATACATCTTCCCGAAAATTCCAAAAACCGTCAACCAAATAATACAAAGCACAAACTCCCACACAAACTGCGGTAGATGCAACTTCGGATTCCTCGAATTATTCACCCGCTTCATAAGAAAGGGCAAAATCATATGAAAAGCTGCGGTGCTTGTCGCCAGGAATCCCACGATAAGCGCAAACACCCATTTCGCGTGGTACGTATCGTCGTCTTCGTGGTCATGTCGCACATCCTTGCCATAGAGGCCGATAACAGTGAGGCCGAAGACGAATTGCAAGAAGCGGAGGACGGAGAGTATCATTGAGAGTACCTTTGCTCCTTTGCTGATAGGTGGTGCTGGGGGTTCGGGGGCGAGGTATTGGGTATTTGTGCCTGGCGTTACGCCGGGTGGGTACTCGGACATTGGGTAGGGGTTTGGGTAGGCGTGGTTTGGGTGAGGTTGTTGGAATTGGGCTTCTTTGTTGGCTTTGCGCTTTTTGACCTGGTTATAGCCCACTTTGAGGAGTTTTACTGCAACGAACATGTTTGCTGATGGATCTCGAAAGGGTTTTGGTGGTATTAGAGATCGAGTTTGTTGAAAGTGCACCGGTTGGTAGTAGATATGTAGATCGAGATGTGTCTCGAGAGTAGTGTGAAGGTTATGCTTAGAGAGAGAAGCACGCAAAGGTGTACGTCGTCAAGACGGTATATCACAGTGACAGAAGCCAAATGGGTTCAGAAGAGGTGAAAGTGACAGATTAGAAGAAAGAGATGGACTGGAAGGAAAGAAACAAATGAAAGTCGTTGCTGTTGCTGGTTTCACAGATATCCCGGGGTGGGTGGAGTGCTTTATAGAATCTATAGACAGGCCCGAATTCACCACACCATCTCGGTCTCTTTCTGAAGAATACAAAGACGAAGTGTTACAGGTTGTCATTGTTACTATTTTTTGACTTAGTCTAGTATGAAACCATTCCCGCCTACATGGTGAATGCCGAGCGGCTCCAATTAGAAGCCCCACCAGGTCGGTTGTTTGCCTTGCATTCTCCGCCATTGAAGCTCAAGCTCAGCAAGATGATGAAACAAAGCTAGCAGTTCTTCAGGACAGAAATAGACTTGGCCTGCAGAAAGATAGCTAGGAAGTGAAACCCGGGTGTTGGCTCAGAGAGATGGATCCTGTGGGTCGGCGCTTCACTTCGCGCGCGCCAACAAGGATTGCCGTTTCAGCGCAAATGCGATCACCAACTATGAGCGAATCAATATTAAAATGCTAATATATATAGGAGCAGTAGTTCATTGCTTCAGCCCTATGCCAATCCAGACCTCTGAGAATAGCGGGGTCATCTAACAAAGAACTTACCAACCAAACATCCCCGCATATAGGGCTACAACCATTCATACAAAGACATACCCTCAACCGAATAATCATGCACATTGCCCTACGTGGCTTGTTGTCATTATAATTACAGACTGCTCGAAAATGATAATGATAATGATACCCTGCTCGATCCCAATGCTCGCCGTCCTAAAAATGCTTGAGGGGCGAATTTCAATGCAAAACGCGTGTTCAGCTCGTTCCCAGACACCGAGAACCTTCCAATAGTCTCCTTGCACCTAACACCTACACCGTACTTCAGGGTGGTCGCATGGTTCCGGCGTCTGCAGGACCCTTGGCAGTCCCTGCAGTCGTTGCTAGTTTGGGGTGATTGCCGGGCGGCAGAGGGGGTTTCAGTTCGGTGGGTGATTCTGGATTGGGGGTTGGGAGTTCTGGTTCCTCGTCGTACTCATGGCCCAAGTAATCGTCATCATGAAGCCCCGATCCAGTCGCAGAAGAGTGATCGACCGAAGCGCGGTCGTAGCTCTGGTGGCCCGAGGCATTCTTTGACGCATTCTTTGATGCCTTCTTTGTCTTGCGGCCCTTCATCTTGGCCTTCTCCAAAAGACGCTTCTTTTCAGCAAGCCGCTTTCGCTCCTTCCGGTCCTTGATCTCATATTGCCGGATCAGTGCCTCAGGCGGGCGGCCGAAAATGCTCTCATATTCACAAAATTCGCAAATCCAGATGTCCTCCAAGCTTGGAGGGTGATGGATGTTGGTGTATTGCTGTTGTATTTTCCGCTGTCGGGCAGCCAAAGCGTAAACGCTGCCAGGAGATCGCTTCTTCTTGCGGGTGACAGGAGATTGATCTGACACGGGCGCATGCGATCCGGGTGGTATTTGTTGATTAAGATTGGGGCTTGTCTGGGTACCTTGCGTGGAGAACCCTCGAGAGTTTCCAGTGGTAGCAGCAAGAGGGGAAGTGGGCGAGCGATGTGGGACTGAGTATGAACCTCGCTGCATAGCCATGCCTTTAGAGGAATCCGACTCGCATGTGAAGGTGAATTGGGTTTTGGTCGGCGTGGTGTTTTCCTGCTCCAGCAAGCTAACATTGCTGGGGCCTTGGGTGGATGAAGGGAGGGTAGCGGCGTTTGCGATGGCTGTGGAAATAATTCCTTGATCGGACGATTCACCTGAAAAATAAGTCAGCAAGCAATCTTGCACACTTTATCCATCATTCAGGCACAGACTGAAACACGAACCAGATGGCCCAGGGGATGACATCAACCCATCCCGCCGACTTGGGGTCCGAGTGTTCATCCATGCGTTCTGAGCATTAGCAGACAACGGGTTCCGTCCGCTGTTGTTGCGGGGAGAACTGCGCCCAAGACGCCCTCTGCCTGAACCAGAGATCCCACTAGCCAATGGAGAAGCTGGGTTCCCATTCCCATAGTATGTGCCGGGACCCATCCCATCACCAGCCACTGTCGGAGCGGTGTTCGAGTTGGCCAACCCCATGTTGGCAAACTCCGGGGATAAGGCTGAATGGTGACCAGGCATATTGCCCGGCGTGGGGATTTTCCGTTTCTTTTTATTATTCGTGTTTTCAAACGCGTCATACCCGTCAGGGCCCGCGGAGGATTTCGAGACACCGTCTTTCCCAGACCCTGGATGTGTGCTAGAAACCGGTGACAAAGAACCCCGAAATCCTGCACTGCGACGTACTACGACTGGCGCGTCTTCATCTCCACTTTCTAGCTCAACTGTCGTCTCAAAGCCGTGGTGGGAATCAGCCTCGGGAGTTAGCTCGTGTCGATCCGACTCGATAGTCTGCTGAACGTAGACCTTCGAGTCGTTCACCGCCTCTTCTGAGTCCTCGGACACCCCGTAAAAGATCTGTGATGCTGGAGGAGTGGGCGGGTAGAGGATCGTGTCGGCAGCGTCGGTAGACAGGCGGGAGCGCAGGGTCCGTTTAGGGAGAGGACGAATCAGACGATCGGGATAGACGGAGGAAGGTGTGTCAGGGGCCGAGTTGAACGTCCCGTCTACGCGAGTGCAACACCACGTCAGTAACTGAGTAACCGGCAGATATTTTGACTCGAGAAGGTTAGGGCCCTGCCGGATCACCTTACAAGGTGGTCAGACCGGGATGTCCCCTTACAAGCAAGACATACTCAAAGTCGCAGTCATCATGCAAGTTTCTCAACACTGGGCCTCACCCACAACGGTTCATACGTGTGGAATGAGGTATGCCAGCCCGTTTCCTCTTTTCCTTTTGTTTCCCCCTCCACCAAAGTTGTTATAAGTGAGCCAGTTAGACCAAAGTTCGATTTCGTGATATTTTGGGGGGAATGTTTTGATTCGGGAGAAACGCTATTGATTCGACAAGTTAGTCATATTCAAGGGACACATGTCAGTGTTAACATGAAAGTCCCCGGACACCGTGAATATAGGCAAAATATGTCTAGGGAATCTCCGCTGGCCTCGGCGTTCCACAACCACGGAATAGGATTATCAAGAACATACCCACAAAGCGTGCTCTAAATCCACAAAGGCCAAATTTTGATCAAGAAATACAGGAATTGGGCGCCACGGAAAATCCGATCCGTTAGCTCTCGCGGGAAAGCGCTGGTCGAGCTCCAGATATGATCTCGGGGAATAGCACGGAGGGGTTAGAGATGTGAAGCGAAATGAACAGCGAGTCACGGGAATTCGGAACGCTGGGCGCTAACCGTATATAGTAACCCTGGGCACCCAACCGGGTTCTCCGGGGTGCAATGCATTACGCATCTTGTGTACTCAACTGGACTTCCTATCCTCCAAACTGGAAGCTTTTTCCCAGAGACTAATCCGCTGCATGTGTTGACCTGAAATTACATATTCATTCTTTACTCCTACATTTGCGGGTAGTCGCATCTCCGTTCTGCGTGGCTGCATTCTCTGCTCTGAACCAGCCGAGCACCAGCAGGTCATGGGGAATCTTACAAAGTGGTAAGCGTTCTCAGCAGACTAATATGCCCAGAGAGCAATAGGGGTTGAGCAAGCCCGCTGCCCATTGTACCTGCATGGTCGGCAGCGCGAGAAAATAACTACCCCTCGAGTGCCTTGCGTGCAGCTCGGACACCCCACCAGAAGCTTGAGATCGAGACTGAACAACCTTGCACCGATTGACTGCCCAATGCAATTCCTCCAAAAATGAACGGATACGACAAGTGCCGGCTCTCCACATCTATACTCTTGATCTCGGTCACCAGGGCCCGCATACATAGCCTCTACGACATGGTCTTTGACATCCTGTACAATTGCAGAGACATGCCGAGTGTTCAACGTGCACCGCATACCTCGGTGAAGAATCCGCATTGATTTGCACCGCATCAACAGGCATGCAGCTTATCTCAACTTGATTCCTGGTTTTAGACCCGGGTCCGTTTCTTTGGGTTCACGTCCAGTTCTCGCGTATAGGAAGGATTGCAAAGTTTTACCATTACCGTAAATATGCAAGGGCCCACGGCTTTTTCGAGATTCAGCTAGGGGATCGTCTTGCCGGTAGTTGAAGGGGGAGCGAAGGAAAGGGTTTGCATTGAAGGGTGGGAGGGGGGCGGATTTCTGCCGAGCGCGTCATGGTTAACTTTTTGCCCAACACACAAATAGGTAGACAACAATAAAAGGAATTAAAGAACCAGATCTGGTGTAAGAATTAGGAGCAAGCAAATTAAAAAAAAGAACACGCATGGGAGAAGGTGGTTAAAGAGGTCGCGCGTCGAAAGAGGCGTCGAGAGCGGGGAAGGACGGGCGAAAGTGCTTTTGGAGTCCCGTTCCGGCGCTTTTCCTCCTTCTCTTTCTCTCTCACTCTCTGCAACCCCCGCCAATCCTGCACCTCCTCAGACTATGTAGTCATCGGGCTCTCTTATGAGCCTTGTGACGCTGTGCTTCAGATCCATCTACAATTCTCAATTGTCTCGCCCTCCTTTCGCTCAGAAGGAGCTTGCAATCGCGCGCAAGAGCTCCCTCGCAATCCGGTGCTGCTGGAAGCAGTGGTCAACAATCCTCGACACCGTTGCGAGAACTTGTTTTATCTTTTTTACCCACCTTAAAAACATTATATCTAAAAGCTCTCGATCCATACGAGCCATTTCGCCATGACGCCTCGTCGCTCCTCTCGGGCTCGCACCACACAACCCTCCCCAGCCCTCCTCCAACACACCCACTCCTCCGGCTCCTCAGTTTCCACTACTCGCGAGAGGAGCACTCGGTCAAACCATAAAAATAACTCCCCTCAGGGCTCCTCGGGCCATCGATCCCAATCCATCGACGATGGCGAAAATGGCTCGAGGACCGACCTCCCACAAACGCGCCAGCGTCAGCGCGCCCACGACGATGACGATGACCCTCCCCGTGAGGAGGATGATGACGATATAGAAGAGGAGGAAGAGGAGGAAATCACAAGATGTCTGTGTGGGCAGCAGGATTATCCTGGCTTGCCCCCCTCTCGTCGTGAAGCTCTCGATCGCAGTATCGTCAAGCCAGAGTCGGTCCACCCACCCACTGATTCGTCCGATATACTGCCCGATGATATTGGGAGTATGTTCATTCAGTGCGACACCTGCAAAGTTTGGCAACACGGTGGTTGTGTGGGAATCATGGACGAGGACATGAGCCCCGATGAATATTTCTGCGAGGAGTGCCGGAAGGACTTGCACCAAATCCGGGGCGAAGCCAATGGGTAAGATCATGAGTTAAGCTTTCTTATATCGTTTTTTGGTTTCTTTTCCATCTTCCCTCGTGGTTGCCTTTCGAATGTGCTCGTGGCCTCGAACAATCGTTCCAATTTGTGGGCGGCTAGAGGGGCGACTTGCCTTACAAAATCAACGCGCACAGAAATCCAAATTTCGAGGCCATTGCATCTATCTACCCATCCACTTGATGAGATATTTGACTTCCACCGTTTTTTCTTTTGACGTGTACCATGCTAACGATTTTACAGCCAGCGCTCCTCCACCTACCTGCCTGTCGTACCGGCCTCGTCGCCTGCACCCTCCTCTCGCCCCGTCTCTCGGGCCTCCTCTCGAGAAACAACCTCTCGACGTTCCAGAGATCCCAAGTCAAGAACTAGCGAGGGTGATATGAACCCGAAGCGGCGGTCGACCATGAATAGTCGGGATGCCGCTTACGATGAGGAGGAACTCATTCGGCGAGCCATTGAGGAAAGCAAGGAAGATACAAAGAGTCTTCCCGACGACACATCTATTCGGCGGGGCAAACGAAGTCGAAGCGCCAGCGAAGTGTGCGTGCTTTTTGGTCTCAATCCCAGGTTTTTTGGTCCGAACGTATAGCTGACCGCGTATTTCCAGAAATAGACCGGGTGCAAAGCGTCAACGGACCGCTTCACCCTCTCCAGCTGCTGTTTCGAGTCACATAGCATCTCAACCTCCATCCGATGACGAATCCAAAGCCAAAATCCCAGCCCTGAATGGCACTCGAAGACAGAGAGCTACTTCTCGAAGTCAGCGTGACAAAGAGCCAACCAATGATGCCGATGAGGGAGAAACGGAGGCTCCAGAGAATTTGGCCCGTCGAAAAGAAAGAACAAATCGCCGCAAGGATGAAGGTAAGTCCTCTGGGAACTACCAGGCTTGGTTATTTGCTGACAAGAGGACCATAGAATCCGAGCATGAACCCGCATCTCCAACAAAGGCGGCCCCACCAGCTGAACCGGAACCGGTTCAAGCAAGCCCTAATACACCTACTCCTCAAGAGCCGACGCCCGCTCGGCCATCCACTCGGAAATCAGGGCGCCCACCAGCTCGTCGAGGTCGTGTTGGACGTAATCAATACACCAAGGATCGCGATACGAATGGCACTGGTACCGAGTCACCCCGTCGTGGGCATTCCCATGATATTGGAGGAGAGTCGCCCAGAATAGGGTATGGTGCCAACGGAGTACATTTAAATGGAGGGGACACCGGGCGGCCGAGCAAAACCCGCCATATGCACCCACAACGCACGACTATGAACGAGATGAAAAGACGTGTGGCGGCCATCCTTGAGTTTATTTCACGCATGCAGGTGGAAATGGCCGTGGCCAGCGAGAACTCTTCCACCCCCATTGGGAACGGTGACCAGGCCCAGGGCCTCCTTTTGAAGAGCATGGTCGATCAGATCGATAATATTATGCCCTCGACGATCAGTGATGGCGGCGAATCCGCGCCCACTGACGGCGGTGACATAGAAAAACCCTTCAAGGACCTGAGCAGCGTGGAGATGATGGATGTTCTCACGCGTCACCTTCTCAAATGGCAACAAGAGTACGGCAAGTTCGGTGAGCGGTAGCCCTGCCGTGTCACCTGCACTTGTGTCTCTGTCTGGCCTTCGTCTGTTGGTGCTTCTCAATACGATACCCCTGTTTCAGCTGTTCCTGTCGACGGTTGTAAAGTAGAACGTCTACTGGCGTTTTTTTTGTCTGTTTTCTACTCATATCGGATCGGCGTCATGATTATCATTGGAGAATAAGGCTGGTAATGGTTAACTATTTTGCTACCTCCAAGCTGTTGTGTTTATGGACTTTACCATCTCAATTCATGGTTTATTTATGTCCGTGTTCTCATATTTCTGGTTCTGGTTTTGGGCTGGTGTTCTGGAAAATCTCGTCATATATGGGTTATTTTGTCTTTAACCAAATCACTGCTCTGCATTACTTTATCAATGTACTATTCTAGATTGTGACCATTCTTTCGATTTACTCGATCTTCCTCTTCCCTGTTATAATTACAGTATAGCGCCCTAAAGGCCTCTCGAGCAGCCTCAATTTCCGCTAACTGGTCCTCGCTCAAATGCTCTCCCACCTAACAAGTACATACAAAGATATATCCCTTCAGATCCGAGGCCCTACACTAGCTTGTCACCCAAGCATGAGATTAAAGCTACGTCAATGTCAAATATTGCAGCATTGATGTATCAAAGAGATCCTAGGTCACGGTATAGGTAGATCATCGACGGCACGAGTAATCTCATCTCGGTGGAATTCTTCAACCCGAAAAATCCCAGCCCTGCACCGTCCTGTCCTTGGTTTATTATTCTTTAGAGGTATCCTCATCTGACATAGAGGGACATTCTAGCGTATCAATGCGAGTTTGCGGCTCGGGATTTTGGCTGGTGGCAGGATGTTCATGTTAGATATTCTTTTTGATAACTCGGCGGCGATGCCTTCTCCCGGGTGGAGCGAATATATATTTTGTTCATCATACGAGGCATGTATTCCAAGGTTGTCAAATGAGGCTACATAGGCCTTCTCAAGAGCTAGATGAAGCAATAATGCTTAGGAGTTTTTAGGAGGACGAAAGTCTATATTCAAGTGTTTGCATTATCTTGGCTGAGACCTCGGAGGGGTTTTTTTCTTTATGTTAGCAGGGATACAAGTGATGGCCAGAATATTATATGGGATGGATCCAAACAACATGAGATCGAGTTAGTGGGTTCTACTCATCGATGGTGGACCCCACAAGGGTTCCAAGGTTCCAGTTGCGCCTTGTCTGGGGAACTATATTCAAACGGGCAAGGCGGGGACGAGGGACAAGGGTCCTCCAGAACGCCACCACTTTTGCTTCCGAATTCGGTGAAAAAAACAAATCTGTCAATTGACCTTGGAATTAGAATGGGACATTGTAGGGTTCGTATCACTTCAAAGATCAATGTATGGAATCCATATATTGATCTATGGACCTCGGTCGGGAATTGATAGTATCAATGCCCTAGTCAAAATATCGAGGTTATCGGTACATATGCCTCACTAAATACAGCTGGAGCGTGAGAAAATCCTCAGTGATATGCCGAGTATGAGCATATAAATCTATCAATTGATGCTGGGTACCTAGCCTTGAAAGTGGCAGTCTGTGAAGCCCTAGAGTCTCTTAGAGATTTTGATGTTCCGAGGTTAAGTCCACATATATGTTCCGCAACAATGAAAAGTATAGTATCTGGCAACAACTAGAAAAGAAGTCAATTGAGTTAATAGAGCCCTTGGAATGTGAAATGAAACTGGAGAAGTCTCTTTTTTTTTTTTTTCTTTTTTTCCGCAAAAAACACTGCCTAGGGAGCAATCTAGTCCTGAAATCAATACTTGGTACTAGGGACTCAAGGTGGAGTCCCAGGGAGGATCTCGGGAAGAGGCATTGAAAAGCAATAATACTATAATATGAGACATCAATTCACAGGTTCCAAGTCAAAAAATACATAAGCAATGGGGATCTCGGTATACGTGACTCATTTCAACAATAGTGCTTCGCCGAGCATCGTTTCCTGAACAACCAGCTTCTCATCACATCCACTGCCAAGGCGCCCAGGATAATAAACAAATAACCTGGAAAACAGGGAACAATCTGCCGATCCTAAGACACGTCTCGTATCACTCAGTTTACGGGGAAACAATAATTAGAGAGCCCTGATTCATTTGCATTAAGATCTCTTAGATACATGGGAAACCAGCGTGAGCCAGCACAAAGATACAGAGTGAATCCCATCACATTTTCAGCAAGGCAATAAATAAGTAATCGTCATGGAAACAGATCATCAGACAAAGGAAAGTAGATATAATAAAATCACAAAAAGAAAAGTTCATCACAGGACACCATAAGCTTCAATCAACTCCCGGGAGATTAATGTCTTCAATCTTAGAGAGTAAAAATTTACAAACGGGAGCCGTGGATGACCTTGAAGTCAACAACGAGCTCACGGCCACCGTCGTTGATGACAAGAGCACGGACGGAGCCACGGCCGTTAGCGAAGGAGTCGCCGATGCGCTTGAACAGACCACCCTGAGTGATAACAGGGAGGGCCTGCTTGATGTCACCAGTCTCGGTCATGGCGGTGAGGGTACCGTCACCGTTGACGTCGAGAATACGGTAGGTCTTGAAGACGGGGCCGAGCATAGTCTGGACAACCACGGAAGGCGAGGGGTTGGAGACAAAGCTCGACTCCTCCTGCAGCTGGCGGGTGAAGAGGTCAACACCGAGGTAACGGTGCTGGCCGGTCTGGGAAGAGACCGAGATGCGGATCACCTGGCAAGGACGGCCCTGGAGGATCAGGATGTCGCCGATGCGGACGAAGTGGCAGGGGATGGAAACAGTCTCGCCGGGAGTGCCACGGTTGCGGGGCTCAATGACACGGACAGTCTCACGGGGAGCCTCGTAGCGGGGACCGGCCTCAACGACCTCATCGCGACCTTCAAAGGGGTGAGCGAGATGGTGGGCAACACGCTCAACGCCGCGGCGGAAGGAGTGGTACTGACCCTCGTCGTCGTAGTAACCCATCTTGCGAGTTTGGTTGGGAGCGGGAGTGGGAATAGGAGCAGGAGCAGGGGCTTGGGAGCGGGCAGGGATGTCGCGGACAGTAGTCTCGGAGTACTGAACGTTGACAGGAGCGTTGTAACGAGAGGGCTTCTCAACCTCGATCTCGCGACGAGTATAGTCTTCGCCTTGGTAAACGCCGGTGGGGTAACCCTGGTTGGCGCGGTCGTACGAGTAATCGGTGGTAGGACCCGACTGCTGGTACTGGAAAGGCTCTACGGGGTAACGACTCTGGTAAGAGGCGTTGACGTCGTAGTTGGGAGAGGTACGCTGACGGTAGTCTCTCTCAGTGATGTCGATTTGGGTATCAACGACGGGCTGATCGTAGATCTGGGGACGTTCCTCGAAACGAACAGAAGATTGTTGGCTGGGGTAGCTAAAGGGAAGAAATGAAAAAGGAAATTAGCTTGGGGAAAATCTCCAGTAAAAAAAAAAGCATGAACATATAAACAAATAACACGGGCCGCGGTCACCGCTCATTGGAGCCCGACTCCACTTCGGCGAGTGGAGTCGTTTTTGTGTGACACGTAATTTAGTCTGGGGCTAAACTCGTAATCAATCTAGACCGGGATAGGATATCCGACAACAAATAGTCGGTCTCCACTCGCAAGAGGGGGGCAAAAAGTGGGCAATTGGGATGCAAGTGGGTTTTTTGGGGTGCAATTGGGCTCAAAAACAAAACAAAACAAATCGCAGATCAACAAAGCCACGAGGCAAACGTACCGTTCACGAGTTAACTCAATGTCAGTAGCGTAGCGACGAGGGCCTGGGCGCTCTTCTTGAACTCGAAAGTCGACTTCTTCCTTTCCGTAGACACGAGGGTCGGGGAGAGGGGCCTGTCGAGTATCTTCCCGTTCGACGTGCGAAGTGCGATCGAGTTGAACTTCTCCCTCTACTCTCGTCTGAGTAGTTTCAGAGACAGCGTCACTCCGGTACGACGACGGGAAGACACTGAAGGGGATGGGGACGCGGGCGTCAAAGTCCAGATTGACGGACTTAAATCGTCTTTTCTCGAATGCCTTTCGAACTGAAAGAACGAAAGACTAGACAAGAAAAGACTTAAGGGGAGAAGTCTTTCTCGAAAGAATTGAAGGGAAAAGAAAAGAGTCTGGGGTAATCAGATCTTTGAAGATTGGAAGAATGTGGGAAGCAAGAATGCTAGAGTCAGAAGAGGATGAAAGAGGAAGAGGAAGAGGGGAGTGGATGGCCTTGCACGGGTTTATTTATGAAGCGCGCATTGCTGTTTGTTTACGACGCTTGACCCGATTGGTGTTCGATCGGCTCCCGAGGTTCAAATGAACACGACTTTGATTTACTTTCTGGGCTTATAATTACAAGACAATTTTGACACATTCTTAAGATCGGAATGTGACATCCACATGGAGAGATCTAGACTGCCAATTGATTAGTTGGACTGAAAGAACAATTGATACTATACGTATCTGTATACTTGGTATAAGGACTCCGTATTGCATCACATCACATGGAGGCTGGCCAGCCCCTCCGTCTCCATAGCAACCGCCGGCTCCAATCGGCGTTTGCCGATCACTGGATCACAAATCGATTCAGAGCTTGGGACGCGATCGATTCAACCGAGAGAAGGTCGCTTTATATCTTACATGTTGCAATTGTTATTGTACATTCATATTAAAAACGATAACCCAGTTTCACCACTTGCGGATCTCTTACGCTGCATAAGTTGACCACGCAATACAGACGCAGCTCACCAATAAAATAGATATGATTCATCCGACAATCCCTGGCGTGTTCCACTTGGTGTCGCCCAATCCCAACCCAATATTTCGATGGGTGGTTGGGTGCCGTTCCAGCTCATCCTGCAGGTGTCTAGACTCTTTGGGCGCGTACAATTGTTGTTTTTACTTACGAGGACCCTCCGTAAAAGCCTGTAATTGATCTGTATTACCGAGGCTGGGGGAGTTACACAGGCCAGCTGAAGTGGCTGGGAGACGCTAGGATCCACTTGGTTACAGCAGATGCCCGCCCGCCCCTCTCCGCCATCCGATGCAGCCCGCTGGTGTGTTTCCCAACTGATTAGCCATTCGCGCTTGGGATGAGCACCTGGGAATACGCAATTGATCCTACGAAGCTCCGGAATTGTACTCAAGTCTGCTTGGTCCACCCCAATGATCTTATATTTCCAAAATACATCTATCAAAACACAATTGTCTAGAGAAAAGAATAAGGGGGGTGAAAAATGATGCGGCATCCATGCATGGGGTCATCTGGCCACTGCAAATCAAGAACATCAGGGAAACAGTCGTATACAAGGTGTGAGAAGAAACGAGGGTATCAAAGTGTGTATAGTACGACAAGCCCACACCGCAATAAGAGAATAAAGAAGGAAAAGATGCCTGAGACAAACGCCGATTGAGGATCCAGTGGGAACCCCAAGAAAAGAAAGAGTGTATAGAGGGGAGACGTGGATATGGCGCATTAAAGATTAGATCCACTCGGAAAATATTGAAGCCGTCTCCAGGATGACCGTAGGCCATCATGACGAAAGGGTGCTTCCCTTTCAGAAATTAAATCACAGAGAAAGAAAAGGACAGTCATTAAACGTGTAGAGCACAAAGATGTCAATCTTCATGCGGGGGGAAAATTGATAGTAACAACAACTTTCAGATAATCAGACAATGATATCAAGCTCGTAGACCAAAGGCCTTGCGGAGCATGGGGAATCGCTTCTTTCGCCCCGAGCCGACAATCACCACATTTCGTGCCATGGGTCCGGTGTCATCAATGCTCATGGTGATGTCCGAGGCGGCATCGTCGATCACATTTGGACCGACACGAGGGGCTTGGGGTGACTCGGGCGCTTTCATGGTTTGTACCCCCGCTCCATTTATTGTAGCGTTTCCATTGCGGCCCGCGTCCTCGAGCGCTGGCTTTTGCGTCCGCAATAGGGAGGAGGGAGCACTGGCACTTTGTTCAGGGATTGACTGGGGCCTAGCGTCGGAGCGGAACGACCAAGGCTCTTCGCCCATTGTATGCCGCTTGGAGTCCTTCTTCGTGAGTTTTTGAGGGGACGAAGGTGACTGTGGACGATTGGCAGTCACAGTAGTCACGATGGCAGGAGCGCGATTCACGGTCGCAGCACGGACTTGCTCACGTTCCAGCTGCGATCGCTCTAAATGAGTATCCCTCCGAGAGGGGCTCTCCGTATCCGCTTTGCGAATGCGGTTTTGCGGATTCTTCGATTTCTTGAGACCAAGACGGGTGAGTAGCCCCTGCTTGCGAGGTTGCATGATGAATTCCTCTAGTTCCTGCTGCGTCATGCCACGCTGCCGAGCCACGGCGGCCAAGCCAGACATGTTCGGAGCAGCATTTCTATCGCGAGAAGCGGGCGGAGTGGGCCTGGCCCGAGGAGCAGTAACAGCCACAGGTCGAGACTGCTGCCGACGCTCTCCTTCGGAACTATCATCTAGATCGGTGGAATCTCCATCGTGGGCACCATGACGACGAGGAATACCACGCACGGGCCGCATAGAGTTCGGGCCCTGCTCTTCATCACTAGAATCCGCGAAACGGCTATGGAAGAACTGTTGCTGACCCTCGTCTTCCCCATCCGAGTCTATGAATCGAGAGCCTGCCATGGACTTGGGGGCCTTTGAAGATCGGGCCCGAGGGGAGGGGGCAGCTTTCTTGTTCGTCGAAAAGAATGAATACCGCTCGTTTCCACCGCCTGGTGGACCTCGTAGAGTTTTGCGCATGGTCCCTGGTCCCTGCGAGGAACCCGAAGACATTGGCCGCCGGTCAGTGGGAGAGTCTGTTCGGTCTGAGGGAGGTCCCCGAATGCTTGCACCAGCTCTCATTGTCCGACGCATGGCGCGGGACCCATCATTCCGAGGCGAATGACTGGCTCGCTTGAAACTGCTGGAGGAGTCGCTGCCACTGGACCGAGTCCGACGAAAAGAACTAGGGAATCCCGCTTCTCCTGGTCCTCCCGTTCGCTGGAAGGCTGGGCCCAGTGACAAAGTTCGCGTTTTGCCATTACCAGCACTTGCAGAGGGGGCAGCACGGGCGTATCGGGGATCGTTCAGGCTGGAGGTACCATAAGCGTCCACTGAAATAGGCCTTTTCTGCTGGCCTGAACTTGACTGTATGGTACCATTTGTCACTCCTCGAGCTTGAGATTTGAGAGGCATAGTGGGGCTTGGAGGCTCAGTCTCTTCCAGAACAGGCACCGTAGCAGTGTACTCTTCCACCTCACGATTGACAGAAGCTTGAGTGGGCGTTACACGACCATCATCCGCAGCCTGCTCTGTGATATCTTGTGATGCATCATCAATGACTGCTGTTCGATCCACCGGTCTGGGAGTTGCATCGCGGCTTTCGCTGACTGTGTCCAGAGGGACCGAAGACCTGGGAATTGACTTGCTATCGACAATGGCATTGATAGATCCAAAGCCGTCCCCATCAAAGCCCTCTTCAGCATCACTGTAGACACTGTCACCAGATTCTCCTTCAGTATCCACGTCATCCACGTGCTTTGGAACAGCACTGGCCACAGGTTGCATCTTCGTGGATTCAGCCGTAGACCTGAGGTTGCGGTCTGAGGCTGAAGGTGGGAAGCCACCCGGGATGTGGTAGTTCTCAAGACTTGACCGACTCGCGCGCTGTAGCTCACGACTGGATCGATCGCCGTCAATCGGAGGTGTAGCGGGCTCCACCGCGATAGAAGGCGGGGGCTTATTTGAGTACGAATGGTTAAAGGGCGGTTGCTTAGTGATGCCACCAATGGCCATGCCATCCAGTTTCTTATCAGTTGCGGCCTTCGGCTGGGATAGACTGCTCTCTCCACCAACAGACAATTTCTCTACAGAGTTAACATTGTGAGGGTCCTTGGATCGAACCTTGGGGAGGATCCCTCCAATGGCATGGTCATTCGAAAAGGAAACCGGGGCGGCTACCACCTCATTGTCAGATGAACTGCTGGATTCATTATCGCTGTATTCGGGAATTGCAGGCTCTTGGGGACCACCATCCCGATGCCCCCGTACGCTACCAAAGGAAGGGAGTATTGGTCGCGGCTTCAAGACTGCACCGAAATCATCGTCGCGCGTGGTCAAGTCCGATGACCCTTGCTTCTTTTTGCCAACACCAAGCCAACTCATGCGAGACTTGGTTTTGGGTGGTGAACCGGGGGTATATTCTTCGGGAGAGGTGGGAGGGCTTGCAGCAAAACCGACGATCTCAGCTTCGTCATCAAAGCTCACCTTAGGAGCCCGTTTCTTGACGTTCAGCCGGAATCCATCATCGGATGCCACTGATGTGCCATCGGACATCTCACCAGGCGGGTGAACAGGCGGCCCGGTGAGTGACACCTTTCTATCCGGAGATAGAGAGCTTCCACGAGGATGCTTCAAGGCCGACTTGACAGGAGATACAGATCTCGCGGGGGGCTGGTGAATCTGATCTCCAGAACTGCTGACAGAAAGCCATTTTGAAAAATGGGCTGACCGGCCAGGGCTGTTTGACTGATGAGGGAGTACTTCTTGATCCTTCAATCCCTTCGCAGCGGAAGGGGATGACTGGGGGGTCACTAATGTGTCAACACGGTCGGATGATGGAGATGTTGCTGCTAGTCGATTTCCGGAATCCTGACGTTGAAGGCCTTCGATTTCTGCATTGTCTTCTGGCTCGATTTCGCGGACAGCAGCGGGCCACGTCTCAGGCGCAGTGCGTGAGGAAGGATGAGCATTGTCCGGACTGCTGATAGATGAAGGTTCGTGCTCTAAGCTTTCAACCCTTGCGTAAGAGGGGTCTGCGCGAGGACTGCTTTTTTGCGTGCTAATTGCCTGAGCAGCCGCAGCCGCAGCAGTATCCACGGAAGGTCCCGCAACGTTGCTCGCGTGGCTTCCTCCTGCAGCTTGCACTTTAGGCCTCTTGTCGTTCGGTTTCTCAGGCGTCGTTGGCTGAATATCGGCCCCTTGTGCTCCATCACTATCCACAACTGCCCCTAAGCTGATAGGCTGATTTTCGGGGATCGTCGGTGTCAAGGGCGGCGAATTAGGTCGGGTGCCCCTTGGATAAGAGAAATTGACCGAATTCCGGCTTCCTGGTCGCTCCACCTCAGGCACGGTGCTTAAGCTGCTGACCCGGCTGTGCAAAGAGGAGCTCGCCCCTCCTCGATCAGAGCTCACTCCTCGCATAACCCGTGGAGGAGACGCCGGAGGTGATCGCATTGATGGCTCGAGGCTCGTAGCGCGACGTGAAGCTTCTTTTCGCTGGGCATATTGCGCAGGCAAGCCAGGTAACGGAGGTTCAACGGGTCGGTGCACAGGAACGGGGCCAGAGCTTGTCGATGGGCGATGAGGCGACGGCTCCCGAAATGTTCTTGCCGTCATCGAGCTCGAGCTATTCGATCGACGCAGAGGCCCGCTGACACTGGCTGAGCGACGGGAGGACATTGTACCGCGCGGCGAATGGGTCGAGGTCGCCCGCTGGACCATGCGTTTGGTCTGGACATTTTCCACGGACGTTGGAGTTGGCGTGCGATTTCGCAGTGCGGCCGCTGCGGCCGCGGACGACAGGCTACTTGTAGAGGGTTGGGATTTCAGGAAAGCATGGCTGGCGGCAGACTGCGCTGATTGGGACGCAGGTGTGGGGAGTGGCTAGAGCAGCGATTAATGTTAGCACCGTAGCTTTAGCAACCACAAGCTTCTTTTATCGCAATCGATGGAGCTGGGTAATTCCGGAGTCGCTGGTTGGAGCCAAGCGTACCTGGTGAGAAGAGCTTCTCTTTCGGCGGCCGAACATGATTGCTCGAACTCCTGGAGCTCAATACGATGGCTAAAGGGTAGCCGACCGGACACTGCACAGAGCAGCGCCGGGGTTGATCCGAAATATTGAGACGGAAGACTCGGATCTTGTGTGTAACGATTCGATGTAGGCAAGAAAATCCAAATGCAGATGCGACGATAGAGAACGTGACGAGCGAACCGTGCGGGACAGGGAAACGCGCAATGGGAGATAAATTGATGGACCAAAGAATGTAATCCAGTGAGAATTGAAGAAAATGGTGCAGACTGATTTTTAGATACCCCCAAGTTCCAGGGAGGAAGAAAGAGAGATGTTACATAAAGTGGGAATCGAGAAGTCGTCAGGGAAACTTGCGTCATGACTTCCAAGGAACGGGTCAGGCACCTAGTAAACCTTATGAAACAGGCTGATATTTCCCCCTCAGGCAAGGAGTATATATGAATGTATGTCATTCCAGAGAGAAAAATAAGGAGCAATATATACAAATCTAAGTCCGTCATCAATAATGTCTCTACCTATACCTCCCTCGTTGCCCCTCCCCAGGGGTGTCTCCAGTCGCTACGTCGTAACCCCCGAGCTTACCTTCCACACTCTTGAGGCAGGCGCTACTCCTGGTCAGAGTCGCCCCTTAATTGTCTTACTGCACGGATTTCCTGAAATCGCCTATTCCTGGCGACGAATCCTGCCCCAACTAGCAGATGCAGGCTTCCATGCCATCGCTCCGGATCAGCGCGGCTTCGGCCGCACTACAGGATGGGACACCAGACCTTTTGACGAGGTCGATCTAGCTAGCTTCTCATTGACCAACCTGGTCCGCGATATGGTGATCCTGGTCCATGCACTAGGATATCGATCGGTCCACTGTGTCGTCGGTCACGACTGCGGCGCCATCACCGCCTCCATGTGCGCGCTCATGCGGCCAGACTTCTTTCGCAGCGTGGTACTAATGAGCCATCCCTTCAACGGGAGTCCAACGCTACCTTTCAACACCGCCAATCAAAGCATAGATGAACAAGCGACGGCGGCTGCTCGTGGTGGCGGTGGTGGAGCTGAAGGCTCTGCTGCTGCATCGGGAATTCATCAGGCCCTGGCACAAACTGGTCGCAAGCACTATAAGTGGTACTATTCAACGGCCCTAGCAAATGGGGATATGTCTCTGGCTCCACATGATCTACACCGCTTCCTGCGTGGCTATTTCCACCTCAAGAGTGGATCGTGGCCGGGCAACCAGCCACGTCGGCTGAAAGGGTGGACGGCCGAGGAAGTTGTGCAGATGCCGTATTATTATATCATGCCGTTGAATGCCACGATGCCCCAGGCAGTGGAACAGCATATGATTGACGACCCGTCGGGTGGACAGACTTCCCATTTGTGGCTTCCGGATGATGAGCTTGCAGTCTATGTAGCGGAGTATGCTCGCACCGGTTTCCAAGGAGGGTTGAACTGGTACCGTGTTCACACAGCTGCTGGTGGCCAGTACACGAAGGACTATGATCTCTTTGCGGGGAAGAAAATCGAACCACCGTGTTCTTTCATTTCAGGAGAGAAAGATTGGGGTACGTACCAGGAGCCTGGTGCTCTGGAAAAGATGACCAGTGGTGCCGTGTGCTCTGATTTCCGATCGCTCAAAGTCCTGAAAGGTGTAGGGCATTGGATCCCTCAAGAAGCCCCAGACGAGGTGGTGCAGACCATCATCGAGTTGACCCAGGGGCTGAGTGTATAAGCTCATCTCCATCGGAATAGTAACGCTCTTGGGTTTAAGTTGGATCTGATGCATACATAACGAACATAGGAATGAATTAGTATGAAATGATGATCAATAAGTTCCCAACAACCTAAATGGCCCCCTTTTCGGGGTATATATGTGATACTTTGATGGGTATGATAAGAGTTCGCTGAACGCCTTCTAAGGTATCATAGTATAAACGTTCTTCCGAGATTTCATAGCAACTAAACCTCTTTATAGGGAGTTTCAAACGTCTAAAAAAGTCAGCCCCAGCTCAAAATTGAAATGAGCACCCATTAACCCAATTGAAACATACCTCAGCCAGCCTCGGCTCTATAAAAAGCGCATTTGCCTCCACCAACAATCCCGCCCCATCCTCATCAGGAGACAATTTCTCGATCCTCGCCTCAACCCAAGCCTTCCGCCCCTCAACCCTCGTAGTCCTCGCCCTCAGCACAACGTATGAATTGGCCATAACCGGCGCTCTATAATTAATATTGAGATTCGCCGTAACCCCAACTTTATTCGGCAACAAGCGGAAACAGCATCGTGCTAGACCTTCATCCATAAGCGTTGCGAGGACTCCGCCGTGGACGATACCCGGGTGTCCGCAGATACTGCTACCCAGGTACATGAACATGACAATGCTGTTTTCAGAGTTGTTTCTTAACAGAAAGGGTGCCATGACTAGTTTTTTGGGGCCAGCGAGGGCGCCCGTGACTAGGTTGTTGCGTAGGTTTTCGGAGGCGGTGTCATCGTTGAGGGTTATTTTTTCAAAATCAGGATCATTCAAGAGATTTATTGTTGTTGAATGATTGCAAATGAAGTTCACGATGCGTCCGTCCTGGATGTCATCTTGTAGGTCGTGGACATCGACTGTGACGGAGCCCATTTTTTGGTTGTTGTTTGGGATGTTTAGATGGGCGCAGATTCCTAAGGAGTATGTATGAGAAGTGAAAGAGATCAATGATTGAGGAATGTTGGACTGGAAGTAATTGAAAAGTGCAGATCAAACTTGTCATCCGAACTGATAATTTGAAATAGCCCCACTGGCCCCCATTACCCTAAATCGTGGCAATGATATTAGCATCGGCGCAAAATGGGGGTCTCCGGTGCAGATAAAATAGTGAAAATTAACTTCCGGGAAACTTCGGTAATGGACGCTTCCGCTTACCCGGCCGATCTAATCTGGTGGAATCCAGTGGATCCATCTACGCAAGATCCATATCAGCCATAAAGGTTGTTCATTGATATTGACGGGTGGATATATTCAACACCATAACTTTGAAAAGAAACCCAAAACGCCGAGTAGCACCAGGAACCGGTGAGAGAATGTAGACACGGCGCTGCAAAACACGGGGCAAGCATGCCGTAGTCATCAAGATGAATAATTTTAGACATATCGCAGATTAAAAGGAAAGGGTATGGTTGTCATAAACATAGACGCGCGCAAATGCAGTTTGGACAAGTAAAAAAAAAATCATATCTACACGAAGCTGCCCAAGATAGCCGCCAACAGGAGCGGTCCGAGGGCAAGCAGCGTATGAGGCTTCAGACTCGGGGCCGCATTGATGCCAGCTGTTGTGTACATGTACTGGAATGAAAGGTCGGAAGAGTTGAAGCAGTTGTCACGAGTGACGGCTACGATCTCGGGGTCATGGACCTCGGCGAAGGTAATATCGACACACTGCAAAAGAATTAGTTGATGAGATTATTGTGAGGACTACGAAGAACATACGTTAAATAGTGCGGCACCGTGCTTTGCAACCTCAACCACTTGGATAGTGGCATTGTCACCAGCCTTGACACTGACGTTCGCGGGCAAGGGAACCTGCGGCAGACAGAAGGTACCCGGGTAGGGGTTGTTGGTCGGGCCAGTGATCTGGAAGGGAGGAACAACAGGGTGGCTCATGTTCTCAGGAATCGTGCCGAGACCAATGTTGACATAGATCAGGGCAGTCTGGTGGCCAGGGAACCAACCAGGCTGGACCGCAACAGCGCCTCCCAGGACGGGCCACTTAGTACGGTTGGTTGATTGGGGCATACCGCCACCTAGAGCAGTTTGTCAGTTCAATTTCATCGCAGATCGAAGTATCAACGAGTTTCCTTACAAGGATAAATCCATTCCATGCCATAGGGGTAAATGTATGAGCCATTTTCGTAAGCAACACCTAGCCCGTTCGCTTCGGCGACGGTACCATTGGTGTGAAGGTTGTTTCCTCGGTATCCGGGGTATGTGATGACCGAATGAGCATTTGCCAGGCCCACGCCCAGCAGGACCAGAAGGGAAGCCCATCGCGATGTCGAAAGTTGAGCCATGATGATGATTATGTGTGAGATGAGCGTTTAAAGAAAGCTCAAGATGAAACAAAAGTCTAAAAGCGACAGGGCAGGTGGGAAGCGAAAGCAGTGGAACCAGTCCAGTTTTCCGCAGTATAGAACCTCAAGTAGGCTGGGAAAATGCAAAGATGAACGTCAATCCAGCAGACAAAATCTCACAAAGCCAAGGAAGATTTTCGAGGGCTGATCGGTCTCTTTTTGAGGGGTACTGCTCCCAGTGCAGACATGGCTGCCGCCGACGAGTGAGGATGCAGGATCCAAGTGTGACTACCACTGCAGCTTGCACGACCCGTGAATGGTTCTAACTGGTCTAGTGGAGCAGGGTTGCTGAGGATCATCACGGTCCTGCTGCAAGTGCCATCACTTGAAGGGCAATGGGGCGCTCTGATTGGTGGAGAGGCCACAGCTTGAAGCGCCGAGGAGAAACGCTAACGGGCTTTCTGAGGGGTTGGCCTGTGGGTGCTCGGCGCTTACAGAGCACATATGTGATGGACTTGCTGGGGGATTATTATCACAGACAAGCACTTTTAGCACTTTTGTTCTTGCGGATGCAGCTCGGTTCGGTTCATGGGATCCGCAGTGATCGGTGTTGACCAACCCCAAGCCTGTCAAAAAGTGGGTTGCGGGCAGGCTAAATGCGACCGATGCATAGTGAACGTCTGTCCGTTCCCAGGGGCAAGTTTGGGACATTTCAGGCCAGTCACAATCACAAAATCTGGATGTCGCAGGGGGTTTAAAGCGGAGTAAATCAGGAAACTTCATAAGGGCAATTTTCTTAGCCCTAGAATTCAACCAAATAATGTCGATTTCCAAGATTCCAAGGTGATGAGACGCATTAGTGCTTGGGAGAACGCTTAAACTAAGAACTCGCGGTGCTTGTCCTTTGATTATCGCACGATAGATACCGGGTGGTCTCAATGTCATACCCGGGTCCTATACAGAAATTCAAGTCATCCACCTCCCGCTTAACCTTCCGAATGGTTACTCAAGCTTTAAGCCAGTCGCTATATTTGGATTCTAAGTATATCTCATCTGGTAGGGCTTCCTATCTAAGCGCTTCTGAGTCTCTCTGTGTGATAGCCACTGCCGTTAGAGTTCCTCGTTCTCGACCCATACTTTCTGAGTAGCTTGTTCCAATTTAATTCATTGAACTGAGCCATCTCACTGAGGATTCACCTCCAAGGATGAAACTAAGAAATGATCGAGAAAATCGTGGGCCTAGTTAATGTCTAGATTGCTCATGAGTAAGCAGTACCCACTGGAGGGCATCCAAACTCATCACCCTTGATTTACTTCCTGGCAAAGACAGTAAATTTTCAAGTAGTGGAAATAAAGTACTCATCAGTCTTAAATCGCTCGAGAATGACCCACCTTCATGGAAGTGAGTCATAGCTCAAATGAATGTGCATCATCCCAACCTTGAAATCAACGACATACCCGCTTAGTCATTCATCTTCCGATCAATCTCCAATTCGAATCGAGTAGCCCGTAAATTACCATATAACAGAATGAGATACGATCAAACGTCGTCAAATTCCAATTCTTACCAGACTCGAATCCCTAATCCCCCAACCCAGGACTCGGACTTGAAGCGCTCACGATGCCGCATTCCACGCGCACGAAGCGTCCGAACCCACTCACACAAAAACGTCTCCAAGTGACCGACGACGATGGCTGGACCCACGTTACAACGGGAGGCAACGCACGGCGCACAATGCGCGGAACGCAAGGCTCGAAGAAAGCTTCTAGCTCAGACCCTGTGGGCGCGACAGCGCCAGCAGAAGATATCGAGTCGGGTCTTGTCCTGCGCCCCGCCGAAGCTCCGGGTCGGTTAACATTGGAGGAATTACAGGCACAATACGCTGCGCATCGCGATACGTGGACTGGATCAGAGACGTGGAAGGAATTGGAGAAAATTTTGGATGAACGGGTTCAGGTGGCGCAGGAAGAATCCTCTGGTCTTGGTGCCGTGGACAGTATTGTGTGCATTGGACTTGGTAGTCCGAGTGGATTCCTTCGCGATGGATGGGTGGATCGACGAAGTGTGTCGATGTACCAGCTTGCTGCGCTGGAGAGTATTAAGGAGAGACTTGGCTGTGAGTGGTTAATGCGTTTTCAATTTACTTCTAATCAATTCAATTTCGATGTTCATCCGAGCTTACTGAAATCTCAGCTTCTGATAGGACTTCAACCCCCACTTCCATTCCGGTCTATGCGCAAGATCCCGTTTTTAATACACTGGATCGCGCTCTTCTGGAGGGCATGGGAATCACTGTTGTCGAGCACCCCGTCGGCTTTGAGAATGTTACACGCAGCACGTTGCTCTTCTGCCCTGGTGCGGAGAGAACACATCTTGAGCTGGTTCTCCCGTCTAATCCGCGGTTCGTGTTTGGTGGACCGCTGGAGGATACGGAGTCGGATGTTATCCAGAAGTACGTGGGAAAGATGGGCTCGAGGGCTTTGGAGCCCTTTACGAGCAATGAGCATGCTTTTTGGATGACGAGGTTATATTATCGGGAAGGAGAGGAGAATGAGAACAATTAAGTGGAGTCATGATATTGTGTCTGCGGCTCTAATTGGGCGATTGCACATGATGTCTGATTGGGTATGCATTTTATTGGAGTTTGGTTGGGATTATTCGGTTTATTGCATCACTATATATTGACAGGGTGGACATGTGCTTATAATGACATTGTCGATACTCAAAAGTATTCATTGGACATGAAATGACAGTCTTGGCACTTATGAACTCTTATGAATTTAACAGATATTGAAAGACACTTCACAAATCCATATTACAATCCTAGGAATGTGAAATATATCTGGTATTCGAACTCAAATCACTTGAATTCGAAATATAAGCGCCAAGATTAATAGCAGTATGTACATTGACCCTACCCAAGCATAATAAACCCACCAACGAAACCCAGACGCAACATAACTGAATCCTGAATATTGATATTCCATGAATATCCCCCCGAAAAGACAGCAGTTCAACCTCATACTATAGCATGGAATGCAAAACGCCAGGCATCAAAACATGATATTGTGCACAAACGGTGAAAATGCAGCGAGTAGAATGGAAAGTTTCCCCAAAGAAGAACGAGAACACGCCAGGAAGAGTGGAGTCAATAGAAATTGCATGACTGCTGAACACCGGTGCAAATGATAAGAAAAGGCGTATATGCATGCAAGTGTTTCATTATCATGAAAGAATAACCCACGGAGGCGTAAGCATTAAGAAACGGTCTTGCCACCGCAATCGGGGATCTTAAGACCGGGTTTGATCTTGCGTGCCGAGTCCATGAGACCCCACTTGTCTTCCCACTCCTTACCAGGAGTATTGAACTGGATTTTCCACGGCTCGTCAAATGCCTCGAACCAGAAGTAGTCGGTACCGTTTTCCAGAGCTTGGCAGACCCAGTCGGACATGAATGTGTTCATGTTATCAATGCTTGCGACTGAGCCGGGCGTATCGGAGTCGCAGACCGGGCTTGAACCACAATCTTTACCACCATCGCTGGGCCATCCCACTTCCGAGATAACTTGTTTCTTCTTTGTACCCTCGGTGAGTGAGACATCGTGAGTCTGCCAGAAACTCCAGGTCCAAGCAGCGGCCTCGTCGACATTGACACCTGCGAAGAAAGGATGCACATTGGACATGACGACATCGACGGCGCTCACTAGCTGGGCATTCCAGTTGTCACCAAGATCGGACGTAGCGATCAGCATGTCGGTGCTGCGTTTCTTGACCTTATCCCGGACATCAGTGATATAGCTGATGAGGGTCGTCTCGGCTGACGTCTTATCTGTGCTGGCGCGGTAGAGCGCTTCATTGCCAACAATCACACCGTTGAAAATAGAGGTATCATTGGTGTCATCCAAGATGTTATACAAGTGATTGAGCTGGCGTTCTGTTGTCGTGGTATTCGAGTCGATCCACACTCCAAGCCAAACTTTCATATCCGTCAACCCAAGCTTGTCAATCGCCTGTAGAGTCATCTCCGTCTGATTGCAGTCCGTGCCGTACAAGCGTACATTGTTGGTCAACTGAGACAGCACCGCCATGTCGCGGGTGACATTGTTCTGAGAAGGCGGATATTTCAGACAAAGTGGATACTGCACACCCCAAGGCGTGTAGTCCATGCCAGGAAAAACCTTATGCAGATCCTTGTTCCCCATAAGTGCCTTGATCTCAGCCGAGTCTTTGGTAAGATCTCCATTATTCTTCGCATCATCCGATGCTGACTGCCCGCTCGAAGAATCCTGATTAGCATGTCGACTTCCAAGCGTACCGCCAACAGCACCACCGACGATAGCAGCGAGAATAATGAATCCAAGCACCGCACCAACAATCAACCCTCGCTTCTTCCTCCCTTCCATATCAAATGTCTTCTTCCCACCCCGTCCAGCCTCCAAC
This sequence comes from Penicillium sp. IBT 16267x, assembly GCA_028828865.1. Taxonomy (NCBI): domain Eukaryota; kingdom Fungi; phylum Ascomycota; class Eurotiomycetes; order Eurotiales; family Aspergillaceae; genus Penicillium; species Penicillium sp. IBT 16267x. The sequence continues at coordinate 876,946 of JAQJZQ010000008.1, read as the reverse complement.
CCACCCCCAGGCACCGCATCATACGAGATACCAGCACCCTTCTCCGTCCCAAAGAAACCCCCAAAGAAGCCGCTGTGCGCTCCAGCTCTAGCTCCAGCACCACCACCAGCACCTGTCGCCAACGCCCTAGACCCAGGCCCAAACTCATCATCACCATCATCCACAATCTCATCGGGATTAATGTCAACTGGCAAATCCATCGCCCCAGGACTATACTGCGATGACCTCTGATAAGGCCCATCAGTCACAACCCCCCCAGTGCCCCCATAAGGCGCCGGTGCACTCGCACCCTTAATAGACCCTTCATAAAAGTTGTGCCGTGCCTCACTTAAATGCGCACTAGACTGCTGCGGCGCCTGCATAGCCGGCGCGACACCCGCATTCGCAAGTCCTAATCCCGACCCATACTGATTCTGTTCCATGCGAAACGATTCAGCACTTCCATACCCCGTTCCGGAGGTAGGCGACACAGGTACGTAGGGATTATCCGAGCCGGTTGTGCGAAAGCCTCGTTCAGCAGGGCCAGTGTATCCATCGTGTTGGTAATCCATATCCATGCCGCGGACCGCGTCGATACCACTTTGACGATCGTGTGTGTTTGCGATTCCGAGTGCTATACCGCTGATTCCGCCGCCTATCGAGTTGGGGCCGAGGTTATCGACGCCTGGTGTGACGGAGGAGTCTTGTCGGTCTGAGTGGGAGTATCTGCGAGGTGGTTCGGGAATGTCTGAGTTGTTGGAGCGATTCATTTTGGTTTGTTGGGACAGGTCGTGGGTTTGGGTGGATGTAAGCTGCAAGGGATTTGAGGCTGAGGCTGAGATGGACGTGGTGTGGATGTAAATGCCGATGGTGTGGGTGAATATGGTCGTAGTAGGATTATTCTTCGCAAGGCCTCTGTCGAGTTTTTAGAGGTAGAGGCAGAGGTTGGTGGGGGCCCGTATCGTTCCGGGAAAGAAAGAGAAGCGATTAGACAGGCATTGCCTGCTGAAGGCAGGATCCACGGTTCTCCGAATGAGGGCAGCGCGGTTGTGGGCCCGACTAGTAAGCTGAGGTGTGACAGGTAGACTTGAGGACGAGACCGGAATATTAATGAAAAACAGAAATTCAGGGCAGGAATCCAAGATTCTCCAAGTGGAGAGAGGAAGGGTTGACAGAAATAAAGTTGTCAACAAGCGCGTGGTGACCGGGACAACGGATACAACGCTCCGCACTGGAAGTGTAGCACAGAGGAAATGATAGAACTTGGATTTTTAGAGATATTAGAAAGAGAACAGAAATAGAAGAAGGATGTTAACATCTCTCGTCTACAGTAATTTCACGATTCTATTCCAAACCAGGGACTCAGGGTCCTGCATTCATAAGAGTCCTGTCAATGTGGAACTGCGGGTCAGGGTCAGTGGGTCCGAGTCCCTTTTTTACTATTTTTGGTGAACCCTGCACATCGTGTCTAAGCTTAGTAGAATTGGTATCACTGGAACAGAATAATCCTCGGATCAATCAGAATCCCCTAACGTATTAAAGAAAAAGGAATAACACAAGAGACATGAAAATTGCCGTGATCTCGTTAATCCATGACCCTGAACCCAATCAATCCCTGCGCCGGGCAAATCCATTCCTGTCCCAACCCTTGTTTTCGTGGTTTTCGCTACCCTTCATACCCGCAAACGACACATCAAATCATAAAATCAAAAGGACAGATATCGCCAAAGAGATTAGACAATAAAGAGTAGAGAAGAATAAAGAACCTATGTAAAATTTAACCCTCCACTTCCTCTGCACTCCGCTGTGCAGCAGACGGCGCATCACTTTCCATCTGACGAGCCCGTTCCAAGAATCGACGTTTTCCTCGCCGAGTATCAAAATGCGTTGGAATCTCCGATGTCTCTTGGCCAGCGGCAAGCATACTAGTGCGCATTTTATTTCGATAGGCATCCACTTAGAAAAAACCGTCAGTATTGAGAACGAAGTTCGAGTTTGAGTTAACGTTGTTTCCGGGGATCCGGTGAGACAATGTTTTAGCCACCGGCACGTGGGCATACCCGCATAGGCCAAAGAATGTGCAAAACATCTGGTTTCATCTCGTATTTCGGAAAGCGAACAACACCGGAAAAATAACTTACGCGATCGCTGCAAAAATAGCATTCGCCCCGCAAAAACGCGGCTCTGGCTCCAACTTAACCGGTACGCGAGGTCATTCAGCATGACCTCTTTCCGGTGGCGCCGGCGAGACAGTTTGGGTACGTCGATGCCTCGCTCGCCATCCAGTGAGGGCGCGGGGACGGTCGTGCGGCCGATAGTCGAGTCTTCGGGGTCACCTGTGTGCTCGATGTCCTCGGCGAAGAAGCGTTTGCTTGGATCGACGAGGAGAGGCGCATCTTTCATTTGAGTGGGGAAGTACGTGCGCGGGTAGACGGCGTTATTCTTGCGGTAGGAGTCTGGGATTTCGTCCATCTTGACTTTATCTAGCCCGACTTTGACGCGCACACGTGAGCCGCGCTGTGGGTCTTCGACTAGGATGAAAGTGCGGCGCTTGCCATCTGGTAGCTGGCCGAAGAGCTCCTCATTTGTGGGACTTTGTTCGTCGAGGTCCAGGGTGGCTGCGGTCATACGGCTGGAGGTCGCTATGGTTGGGTGGCGGCTTAGAGAGCCGAGGCCACTGTCGCGGAGGAGGGGCGCCATGGAGGGGCTGGCGCTGGTGGCTGATGGAATGGTATGAGCATCATGGAAGACCTGAGCTGGTCGAATATCAGTAGCACTCAGTGGTGCAGGCAGACGGCCTGTATCAATGGAACGCTGGGATCCGATGAAGTCTGTGGTGCCTATAGAACGGAGGGGAAAACAAGTGGAGAAATTAGCCTACGCTGTACTGCATGTAGGGAAGGGTTGCTCAAGTCCCAAAGAAAGAAGACAAAGCAAGCGGCGCGGCGGCATCGAATGATAAGCAAAAAGATGCACAGGGTATGAAGTAACAAGAAGGAAAAAAGGAGCAGATCAGAGCAGATCCAGATCCAGACCAAACCGGTACAGACAATCCCAGAACATCTCTCATACAGTACCCAGTATACAAGTTCAACACATGATTCCCACATAAACACACATATAATCACACCACAAGAATAGGTAAGGTCCGTAAAGGTCCAAGAAGTGAAGAAGAATAGGGGAACAAAAAGCAAAGAATACAAGAAACATCCAATATCCCGCCGCGCATGTTGCAAAAGAGACATCGACAACGGAACAATTCGCATCATATCTGGTGAAACATACCGCTAACTTCCTCCATCTTAGGGCTGCCATCCGGTTGAGCATGATGATGTGTCATGGGCGGGCCCATCAAAGGTCCAATGCTAGCGCGCTGGCCGGGGGTGGCACCCGACATTCCATGACCCACAGGCCCAGCAGGAGTCATGTGGGGAGTAGCAGGCTGCACCGACTGCCGACGATTCATCTTATGTTGACGGCGCACTCGTCTGCTGCGCAGCCGAGGATCCTGGTTGCTATTCCGCCAACTATCCACGGCCCGCTGGATAAGGCCTCGCTTTCCTCTCAATGCAGGATTCAACTCGGCCAATGCCCATCCAACAGCATTGCATTCGGTCTCATAAACCAGTCGGTTTCCACGGTATTGGTCTTTGTTGCAGCATGCGCGGGGGTAGACGCAGTTTTCCGTTTTGAAATCTTGGCTGAGGTCGTCCACGATCACGGATTCCACGTCACAGCGGATTGTGTATTCCATTTTCACTCTGTCTCGGCTGTACTCGAATGCTATCCACTGGACTCCGTTGCTGTCCTGTCGTACAACAAGCGGGGTAGTAGCGGGGATGGGACCTGGTGCTGCGCTCGAGCTTGTCCCGAGGGGCGATGTCTGGTGAGTTCCTGCTGGCATCCCTGCGCTGGCGGGTGTAGGGTTGAGCATTGTTCGTTGGGTAGATGGTGGCTGTGAAGCCGAATCCATCTTCATGACCGGGCTGCTGGATAAAGCTGTACTGGGGGTATGTGATGGTTGATGAGGCGACATCTGTGCTGTACTGGTCTGAGGAGGCATCATCATAGACTGTGATGTTATCGTGTGTGGCTGAGGGGATGGATGAGCTGCATACGACGGTGCAACGGGATTCATAGGAGAGTATGGCTGATAGCCGTACATTTGAGGCGGCATTTGTGGCGACTGCGTGTAGATATTGCGACCATGCTGATCGTGCGGCTGTGACGCTACAGAAGCTGGAGAGTTGGATTGAGGAGTGTGATACATTGGAGGGTAAGGAGGTCTCTGCATTTGAGCGGTGGTTGCCATGAGGTCAGATGGCCCTATATCTCACAGATCAGCCGGGAGTCCGTAGTAATTCAGGCGGCAGCTAGCCCCAGGTAGGACGCTCCGGCCACGCGTGAGATATAAGTCACTCAGATACAACCTAGAAAAGCTTGTCGCTTACCACTTGAAGAATACTGCGCCGGGGCAGTTGCTGTTGTATATAAAGACGGGTGGGTGGTGTAATAGGGCGATTCTTGGATTGGCGGCCCGTAAGAGCCGTGAGATTGCAGGATGCCGTTCCCCAGAGAGTGGGGTGGCGGATATGTACTTGTAGGAAGAGGACCAGTTGTCTGCGCAGGCGAGATTGGGACTTGTTTCAGTGATAATGGCGCTAGATCTGGCCTAGATGCTTGCACTGGATGATGTTGAGATATATGCGCCTGATTGCTCTGTCGAAACTGTGGCGAACGATGTCAGTGACTGGGAAGGCTTGAATATCCCCAAACCGCGAGAGGTGTTCAAGCAAAAAGCGGGGTGGTACAACAACCTAAGAACGTGGAAGAAAAAGAAGAAAGACTTGAGAACACAGCCAGATCATCCGGACAAAGTGACGAAATAAGCGCAGGGATTTGAATCACTCCAAAGGGTCAGAGGCTCCTCAGCCATAGGAGGGAGGGAGGGGAAAGTTGCCACGGATGAACGATGCCTCGAGCAGGGATGGGCTCAGGTGCGTAACAAATGGCCAGGGTTGAACCAGGATGAGCCCGTCCAGGGCCAAATAAAACCACGGATCTGTGTAGCGCTGGGGCTGGCTTGACACTGCCAGTGGCTCTTTTCTTCCGAGGACCAATGCACTCCAGCCTCGTTGTTTGTCCATGTAAATGGCGATTTGCCGCTACACGGACTCGGAGATGTGGCTTTCATAGTGCTGAGAAGAGGCGTTTCGATTTATTTCCTTGTTCCACGAGCTTCGCCCCCTCTTTGCGGAAAAAACCCCATGGCATCAGACGCTCTGATGGGCTGCCCCAACCAGATATCGAGACAGTCAAATCCGTAGGCTTTCTCTCGCAGGGCTCGATACAGCCGTATTGGTCATGATAATGTCATTGGGTCAGATGGCAGCTCCGAGCCTGATCATCGGAAGCTTTCTTTGACTGCTTTCTGAGCCCCATCCAGTCGGGCTCCTTGCAGGGGTGAATGTTGAATATGCGGCTCCGCCATAGTGGGAGGACCTTCTCCGTGCCCAGGTGCGCAGTTCGTGGCATGACGGCAATATCAAAAGAAAAAAGAAAAAAGAAAGTGCGAGAAAAGATTGAAATGATATTGAAGTAAGAAAAAAAATCCAAAGAGACGAAGTTGTAGCTCCAGTGCAATCTACAACCGGGGTTGTGACAAGAAGGAAACTCAACCGGTCAAGTACTTACAGGATCATCAACCGGCTCTTCCTTGTATTTTGTCACCGGGGGACCACGGTCAGTCTGTACCATGCCGGTCACGGAAAGACCTCTCTCACGGTCTAGGATAGAAAACCAATGCAGCGAGACAATATGGGGGAGGACTGTCAGACAAGGGGAAAAGAAAAAAGCTAGGATGTGAGGGTTTGGCGCGCGAGGGAAGAAACGCGCGTGGAGATGTCAAATGAGAAAAGGCGGGATATGGTAGATCTCGAGGGCCTGAGGCTAAAACGGTCTGCGCGACACACGGCTAGTAGCCTCTTCTTGACTGGGGTGGGGTTCAGGGCACGATATTGAACGATGCTGGGTTTGGAGTGGTAACGAGGGTCCAGGGTCGTTTATTTAGCTGTACCCATAAGGCCCCATCCTGGGGGATCAGGTAGCGTCTTCTAAATTAAACCCACGTCTCTGGAGAAGAAGGTCGAGAATAATCGAAAAAAGGATAATAAATAAGAAACAATACTGTAAAACAAAACCAAAAAAAGGGAAAAAGAAAAAAAAACCAGGGTATAGAATAAAAAACTCCCAAAAAAATCAGATCGTTTTACCTGTGGAGATAGAGAGCAACAATGAACCAGAAGGTATCAGGATGGGCTTTTCACTAGCGGGAACGTGGTGTAATAATGACTAGGGTGGTTGCAGGAGGGAGATTAAGAGACTCGAGAGACTCCGGTAAACATCCGAGCCTCAGTTAAAAATTAAATATCGTTAGACTAGCCGAGATGAGAAGCAGATTTAAACGCCATAAAGAGAAAATAAGAAAGGATAATGGGAAGGGGAAATGATGTGCAGCATGCAGTATACCGTAGAGGGTAGGGGGTGCGTGGAGAAAGTACTTTCTTTCCTCCATGTATTCTATCAATTTATTTTATTTTTTATTTTCGAATTTTTGGGGTTACGAAAGGTATATTTACCCAATTATGTATGCCTGAACAACATCCTAATGTCACCTAGTGCGTGGGCTTGGTGGGGACAGGGAGAAGCAGAATGACTGCATATCTCTTTCATGATGGATCCACGGCATTTCTTTGATCTAATGTATCTCATTGATTCCCCAACGGTCGAGATAACGCCCCTCTTGTTATTTTTATCAATTTATGGTTTCTTTTCAAGGAACGGTTCTTCGGAAGGGGAGGAGACATCATGATACGGGAAAACAAAGAACTGCATATTGATTGTCACACAATCATGATTGGCTGTCGTGGGGAGGGGCTAACATGCTGAGAGCAACGCTGGACAAAGACCGAGTGACGTTATTCCCTCAAATTTAGATTATTCATAGGGGAGACGGAAGAGATTGCGAACTGGATTTTCCGGCACAGGATTTTCCTAGCTGCTCCGTTCCGTGGTCTTTATTGATTTTAGTGCAATACCGATGGAGAAAGAGAATAAAGAAACAAAGGGAAAATAAAAACTATACTCGAGCATTACATGAGAAAATTAACGGATCTTTCAACATTTGAACTCCACTATAGCATAATTGACCAAGGGGAGGGCAAATAATTTACATACACGTAAATAGGGTGGATGTAGGGCATGTTTGTGGGTATGACGTTAGGAAGGGAGGGGCAGATCGAACGGGCAACGGGCTCCAAAAAAAGAAAAAAGAGAGAGATAAAAAAAAAGAAAAGAAAAGAAAAGAAACTCGCGGTCTTCAAGATGAAGGTTAGGTGGAGACAGAGAGAGGCCTGACGTTGCCCGGATCGTGCAGAGACCCAGTTTCAGGTACTGGGCTGAGCGATTTCCTCGGGGGGCTCGGAGTATATCGAAGGGAGATCGACGGGGAGATTGCTAAATTGGAAACTAACAGAGGTTACACACACGATCTGACTGGAGAAGCGCATCAGCCTGTTTCCACGGACCAATCTTGCCTTGGTTCCCCCCCACTTCCCCTTCAAATGAGATCCAGATTCGCGACTCCATCCTTCGGCGGACCCGTTTAAATAAACTCGAAACAGCCTAACGGCCGCCTATCACCCTTTGCGTTCGTGGTAGTGCAATGGATTCTTCGTTTCTTTGTCTTTTTGATGATGATTGTCTTTTTTTTCCTTTCTTTTTTTTTCTTTTTTCCAGCAACAGCCGCTGATCCTCCCGATGAACCAACCAATGTTTGGTTCATCACGGGCAGTTGCATCTTGGCCCCATATGCTAACGCGCGCATTTCTGGGCTAAGCGAACTTTCCGCACCACAGGGGCAGAAATCAGAAGGAAAACAAAAGGCAAATATCAAAACCAAAAAAGGCAACAGTCCAAGTCAAGGCTGCACCAATGGAACCTTAAGGCCTCCACGCTTCCCTCGATGCCTCCACCCAGGTTTGCACCTAAGCCTATACTGTACTAGTCTTCCCTCGTAGTGACTCTTGGCACTTGTACAGGTAGTTCGAGGGGAGAAAAAAACAAAGAAGCAATATGTAGAGCCATTCTCCGGCCCCGACGGTCTAGAATCGGCACGTCAACGCACGACACCTGAAATACTTCAATCTAGTGACATCTGGTCCATGCGATAGAGAACCACATGTAGACAAAACGAAAAGCTTCTCTGGCGTCCGGGAGGGGTGGAGCATATCGCAGCTCGCTATTTCTGATTTCACAATTAAATTTCACAATTAATTCTTTATTTTTAAATACATATCTCGATCATTATCGTAGCATGATGCTCAAATATACAGAGTCCCGTACCTGTAAGACCAGTTCACCAAGTTTTATCATTCCGATGGGGGAACAAGTAGCAAACCTTTAACCTTACTAGTCCCCGGTCCATTCTCTAGTGGCTAGCCTGGCCAGGCCTCTCCAAGCGGATATCCGGCTTCTGAGGCTCAAGGTGGACCGAACAGGAAATCCAGCGTGCCGATGATCTCTCTGGTTGCTCATTGCGTAGCGACCGTGCATTCGTGCGTTCCAAAAGTGACGGAGCCCATCGGCCAAGGGAGGGGGCTAGGTCTAGTTTGATTCGAGGTGGTAGCTAAAGGCTTCCAGAACCAGGTTAGCTTTCGGATGCGTCGTAATCGGAGCCATTCAGAGGTGAGTGTAGTTTCTTGGTTCTACGCTTCATCCAATAATGATCACTCGATCGCGGCCCAGTCATGTCCGCGCGGGGACTTGACTCGTGCTGTTTAGTCTGTAGAGGAGCTGTGGCCAGGAACTCAAAGGCTGAAGGTTGGGGCTAAGCTAACCCGGGTGCATGACCCAGCCCCCATCCCCCCTTTTTTTATCTGTTCGTTTCTTGTTTATCATTTTTTTTTCTTTTTTCTTTTTGCCTTTTTCTTTTTACTGTAGTCGTGGGGCCGGAGGGAAACGGTGCCATTTGAAGTCGGTTCGTCATTGGTATTCACCTGTGATCAATGCAGGGCGCTGGAGTCCGCGACGGACAGTCGCGGTAAGTTGTACCCGCTTCGGTCCCACTCAGCTCTACACAGCTCTAGAATTTCTTGGCCTTGAAAATGAGATCATTACGTGATTTAATAGCATGTGCTTTTATTTTTGCGAATCTTCCCTGGAGACGATCTTGCTATGCTAGTGGAATGATCATCCCAGCCTCGGGGGGAGGGAAATTCTGATAGCAAACCGCCCCACCACGCGTCCTTCAACGGGCTACTCGATGAAGTATACGGTGGAACAAAAAGACAGAGCAATGCCATTAATAAGAAACACTGCAAAATAAATAATTTTTTTGTTAAAAAAAAAAAGAGAAAAAACCCAAAAATGCCCAAAATCAACAACGCAAGGGAAAATACCTGGGTCTTACTGTAGCACATGCTCACAGCTTCTTGTCGTACGGTTCTAGAAAACGTCGTACGGGAACATCGGGGCGAACCATAATAGACGAGCGGGGGGGAAAGACTCCCGTACCACCAACGCACCCCTGAGCTGATCAACCGAGATCCAGCTCCTCGATTTGCACTGCTAAGGGTGCCACTACCGGCCCCCGGATCGACTGGCAAGAGTTGGTCCAGCGTAAGCAGAGAGTGGACTAAGCCAGGGTCGGCATTAGCTCAGCCTGCTTAACATACGTCCCTCCCCCCTAATTCCCTCTCTTTCAACCATGTGCCGATAAAAGGAAAAGGCAAATTAAAAAAGTTAAAGCTAAAACAAAAGCCAAAAAACAAAGCGAAAAAGCCAAAGCCAAAAGTAAACCTAACCTAGAAACCTTGAAAACATCCATGGAATCCCGAACGGAGAAGGTCGTACCCGCATCCTCCATATAAACACAAAACATCATAAAACTCTCAGCAATATCCCTTCAATCCAGGTCAACCCATAAAAGGAACTAGTACGTCATGTAACAGACCAAAACAGCCACTAAAAGCCACAAATGGCCTGTGCGCACTTAGTAGCTTTTGAATATGGGCCTTTCTATCGGGGCCACTTTAGCGCAAGCCCGTATTAGCTCTAGTCCTGTACAGACCTGCAGCCCCATAAAGCAGCGAAGCACAAATCCACAATGATCGTGATGTATGCTAAATAAAATGCACATACAGCAGCCAACAGTAAAAGCCACCAGCGGGGACCGGGGCGGCCGCGACGCCTCCACATTTTTTCATTAATCTACTTTTTCATCAAAGGGGAACCGTCGGAGAAAGCAAAAGCAAAAGCAAAAAGAAAAAGAAAAAGAAAAAGAAAAAAAAGCAATAGCTAGTGAAGGTAGAACGGCCTCGCAAGCTTGGTATTGATAACGGGGGTGTACTCCGCGATTCTTTTGGTATTAGCCCTTTATGATGGGCTCTCGGGCCCTCAGTTTCCATGATGTAATTTCTTGAATCTGCTCTGCCCTGCATCTCCACGTATGAAAACATTCCACTCTGTAGTGTTTGGCTTCAGAGTCAGACAGATTCAAATTTTGACTTTTGACTTTTCGATGCACATCCAGTTCCCACAGCGGAAACACGGGCCACGTTGAACTGGGGGCCCGGGACCCGCCCTTGCTGCGTGCAGATCGTGGCGGCTTTGGAGCTGTACAATATGTGTGCTGTAGGACTTGACATAGGATTATTATTAGATGTTCTGCTCTGAATCCACTTTTATCTCGACTAGAGTACGTCTACGTACTCTAAGCTAGTAAAATAATGCAAAATAAAGTAGAAAACAAGACAAAAAGAGACACAGAAGCCTCGAGGCCAGTGGGAGCCACGTGAGTTGCCATCTGTACATCTGCAGTGGACGGAGCTATATGTCTACAGTACTCGAGAGCACTTTGTGCTCCGCTTGGCGTCAACGGTGGCTCGCATGAGGAGATTGCTTGAGCCACAACGTCGTAATCTCGCAGTCGCGCGTCCCCGAGCGCCGACTATAGTGCAATGCTATAATACACGGTCTTAAGCCCGGATAAGCCAGTATTCCAATCTATCTACCTATGGCGCTAGCGGGGTAAGTACTTGGAAAGTACTACCTCCGGTGAGGCGAGCGAGACCTCGGAGAGGAGAAGGTTCCCTAGGTCTGTGTGTGCCCGGACCACGGATGCAGTCAACACTTTGGGAGTAGCTCAGTTTATCATCACAAAGGGAGTTAGAAGGGGAAAAATACAATTCTGGATTCAAAGTTGGAGGTTCCACTATGGTCTCGCCACTTTTTCATAAACGCGTCGCTTAGAACCTAGTCCGTAGATCTATATCTCAGACCTCGGCACCGGTTTGTGGGATTTAAAGTTGTCGTACCCTGGTCCGTTTGGACGCTTGTACGCACGGAAATACCGACCACCCTGTCTAGTAGGTAGGGATCTGCCTCGGGAGGCGCCAACGGTTTTTGCGGGATTAAGTTTTTTCCTTTTTTTTGTCCGTTGAGAGAAGGCTCGGAGTTTGAGTGAAGGTGGGGTAAGGGGTGGAAAAAGAGACTATGAGCCGAACAAGGGGCGAGAATGACCAACCGGAGTTCGATTGGTGGCCTTGACAGTCTCCATTGTATTGCGGATCGTCTTCTGGGCGGATAGAGTCCGCCGGCTAGACTAGTCCTTAGTTACATGCAGTAGCCTACTGTTATGGAGTTGTGCTAGTGAGGGAACGAGGGGGATGAACCCACTTTTCCACGATTCATGTGAATTCTCTTTTCTTTGATTCTCGCTTTCATTTCGTTTTGCATTTTCTCAAACCTGCTAGTTCTGTAGGCGGCTATGCCCGACTGAACGCGCAAGCCGGACTTTTTTTCGGGCCCTGAATTTGTTTCCACACTGCCTGTTTTGCGCAATTTCTTTTTCCTTTTTTCTTTTTTTTTTGCGATCCCCTCCGGAAGCTACATCTATGGAGCTTGGACTGAACTAACGGGATGAGGAAGAGAGTCAGGAATCAGGGCTTCGGCCCCACCATCCGACTCCGGGGCTCCACGGGCAGCTCACTGGAGCTCGCCCAGCACTGAAGCAAACAAATCGACGACATCAACAATTCATGCGTTTCTCCCTGGAACAGAGCGCTCCGGAGTTAATGTGCACCAACCGAGGAAGGAAATGATAACCAGCTGTGTCAGCGGGAAGAAGTGCGTGTAGTTAACCCAGACCGCATCGCATGGCAGACTGTACACCGTCATCGGCGAATTTTCTGATACCTTTTCGGGAAAGCAACACACCGATACTTTGCCTCTCATCACAATTGCATCAGGATTCTGTCAGCGAGGAGTCAGTTCGTATGCAAACCGCATTTGTGAGCTATCGACTAGCGGGAGGCGTTAAAACCTGCAGTGGCGGTCGCGTGGCCCGGAGCTAGCAAGTTGTTTCAGAATATCTGCACCTGCGAGGGGAGATGATGAGTAGGAGTTAGCCTTAGACAGAAAATAGAAATCCGAGGGCTGATCCCTGCAGGTTGAATTGGCGAGATGCGCTAAACGCTCACCGTTCTTGCCCACGTACTCCGTACAGTACGCTCTATGTACTTGGTCGATCTATATCTAAGCGAACCAACCAACAAACCAACAAACCAACAAACCAGAGACACTTGGAAAATATAACCATGACAATCACAATTATAACTTGGATTTGGAATTCTCAACACATAAGCGCCATTCGCTATCCACGGATTATAACACAGTAGCGCCGGAAGACAGGACCAACCCGGATTTGCAATGTAGATGTGGTCTTGATTGACCCATTCTCTATCAATACACGCACCAGTAAGTAACGTGTCTTCCCCCACCGCTCTTGTGAATGACATCAAGGATCGGACGCAGGGGGTGACCTAGCAGCGAACCACATGTGCCTGTGTCGATCATTTTCCGATTCCGTCTCGCCACAGAACAAAAAGAACCGGATTTTTGGATCGCAGCACTTGAGCACTCTTTTTTGCGAGTATACTTGTCAATAGTACGAGATCACTTTACTCCAAGAGAGTCTACTCCTTCACAATAGCAACTACGACACACCGACTCGACAGATAAATCAAGGGATGGATCCACGAATCGCGATCCATTCGAGGTACCAAGATCCTGTTCGATGATAGAATTTAATATAAATTGTGTCCGAGGAGAAAAGCGAAACGCCTTTGATCTCAGGAATACGCAATACCAGACCACCAACCACCAAACCACCATCTTGAGACTCGCTAAGATGCAGAGGTTTCATCTGGGTCTTTCGCAACCCAGAAATAGATAAACAAACTTGAAAAAACCGAAATTTCTCCAATCTATCCTATACCCACACGATCAAAATGAGACATCTAGGCAGTGATGCCCCTCTTCCAGTCCCGTTTTTGTTTCCGATTCTCAAAATAACTGTACTGTACATATGCTGGGGCCAGCACATGTGCGCTTCCAATCACACCAGCGTACATACAACGGTACAGTACTGTACACCTGTACCCACGTCTGTAGCTCCGAGCCCCATTATCACACATATTATCGGAAAACAGTATCGATAGCCGAGATCTACTGTACTATACCTCAGGAAGCATTGTCCAATGAGATTCAGTTTATGGATGTTGGATGTGGATTTGGAGGCCTACAAGCCTCCGAGGCTGTGTTGCTCAAGTTGATTGTAACGCAGGGGCAGAAAGGGAACAATTACAACCACGAATACAGAACATGACTTCATTTTCAATGTTGGATCGACTACGTTGCTGTGAAATCATCATACGCTAACGGTGGGAAAAGTCCCGGTCTTTCCTGTCCCGCTTAACAGCCGACGTTTTGCTTTGCCGAGCATGAAATGACGAATGATGCCGAGACAACTATGGAGGAAATATTTGCTATCGGTTGTTTCATGAAGGTCTTAGTACTTGGTACATGTGTATACTTGTTGGAGGGGCCAAGATAGACAGGAGTTAGAAAAAAAACAAGGAAACGATAGGCGAACCATAATCACTGTAACATTTCTAATACAAAATACCGAGATAAAGCTGTAATATAAGCCCAAGGCAGAAAAGAATCAAACATGCGCCATTTACCTTGATCTCTGATTGTCAAGATCGTTCGGCAACAGCAGCCACAACGGATGGATACCAGTCTGGGAAGCCCCCGGGGAGATTTCCCGGTTTCTCCCCGCTACACTTAGCATATACTAGAATAGGACAGAAGAGATTGGAGGGATTAGATTGGACTTGGCTGGTGATCATTAGCCAAGTGATTGCCCCGTCCCACACTTTTCCGTTAGTATCATCCAATGGGTTGGTTGTCGGGATAGGTGGGATGGATATTTGTGGAGGGTTGCAGTCTTGAGTACAGAGAATGTACTTTTCATTTTGTACTTACAGAACGTGCGATGAAACTCGATGGATCAAGCGCTTCCTTGGTCTATTTATTCAGATTCTCTTTTTGAGTGTTCTTTCATCTTCTCTTATGGAGAGAGAGCATGAAGAATAGGATACGGCTATTCCCCCAAGCACATACAATACGCTTTTAATATGATCAAGGATTATCAGACTAGCAATCAAGCACATGGCATGAAAATCACTCAGGTGAAAGAGACAACATAAAGTTTGGAACCAACTCAGATTGGATAAGGATTTCCAGCCCTGTGTGTCTCGATGTAACGCCAAACAGCCAACAATGGATCCTTATCCCATCCTGGACAAGATAGGTAGATGATCAGATGAAAATGACCAGAAATACCGTTCAATCCAGAAAAACCCAAAACCCAAAACCCAAAATACAAAATCTCCCTGGGGTTAAAGAGAGGGGAAATGGCATTACGCTACGCTACTGCAATTCTTGCTGCTTAACTCACAGTAGTCCACAACAAAGAAGATACCCACTCCTTCCTAATACCGAATAAGGTCATGCCTGTAAGCGGGCACAAGCTACATGTCCACTCTATTCACTCCACTCCAGATAGCGATCGCCCTCGGCGCGATGCAGCATTTTGTTTGTCCTGTTTCTGTGGCGCCTGTCGAGGATCTAGAACCTGCAGTGCTCGTGCAATGCGTGTACCCCCTTGTCCGAAACAATCCAATTTGCTTTTTGCATTTTAATTTTTACGTTATGTTCTCTTCCTGTATCTCTTTCGAAATGAGGT
The DNA here is from genome assembly GCA_028828865.1 of Penicillium sp. IBT 16267x. Classification (NCBI taxonomy): domain Eukaryota; kingdom Fungi; phylum Ascomycota; class Eurotiomycetes; order Eurotiales; family Aspergillaceae; genus Penicillium; species Penicillium sp. IBT 16267x. Next base: position 861,816 of record JAQJZQ010000008.1, on the reverse strand, counting down.
TCTGCGGTTATGTATTCTGTATTTTATTTTTGTCTCCGAGCTGGGGGGCTCTCGGCCCTTTCTTGGACGATTTCCTATCGTTAACGCCGATCAGGCATCATGATGGATGAGTGGAGAAGAGTGATATGGCCTCGCTAAACGCCGGGATAATTTCCACTCGGAGGGGGTGTGGAAGGGAGCGGAGGTCTCCGACTTTTTTTTCGGGGGCTCGATTCGATCCGACTCAGCTGTACAGTATCGTATCTACGGGATTTCTTGACTCAGTATTGGGCTTACATTATGTGGCAGTAGTCATCAGTGTAGATGAAAAGCTATAGAAAATCCAGTCATCCTCTGCAGCTGACGCGGCACATTGCCGATGGTGGCACAGAGTTGAAGAGGCAACTGCTCACCTCGAACATTTGTCTAAGCATACTGTGGATGTGTCAGGCCGAAGAGTACTGCAGTCTCATTACAAGATGACATCTGTCTCAAGAAGAGCAATTTCAGAAGAAACGAGAGTGAAGAAAGAACAGATCGTAATTTATATTTCGCTAAGCATGTCAATGGCAAAGACTGACTTGGACGAGTCCCCTCTATGCGTAGCATCTCTGGACGTGTCAATCCATGTGCTCTAATCGTACAGGAACGCAAGTAACCGGCGTACAGTAGGGAGGACACAGGATATTTCGAAACAGCTGCAGGGGCTTGAATCCGGCGAACTAAGCTAGGTGCTTGACTAGGGTTGGTGGCTAGTTCGCTGTGGCATCCACGCGGCGCGACATACCTCATAGCCGCACAATGTACACATTCATTCACATTTCAACCTCAACTTGCTTTTTTTTGTCTGTGGCATCATCATGGTAGGTCCTTCTCTACGCCGGCGCAGCAGAAGGGCTCATCCTCATTTTCGCGTTCTCATGGACAGAGTGGCTCGAGGATGGAGGACGCTCAGGCAAAGACAAGTGCTGACGCTGGGACTCGGTCCCCGGGGCTGCCTCGATCTTCAAAGGCTCATCATTCTCATCCTCATCATCGCTCGAGGTTGAATCGTTGTGATGGCCATTACGCTGGTGTTCATCTCTGTGCTGACGCTTGTCACGCACATACTCCTTGTGGCGGGCATCTATATTCCTAGTGAGTAAAACGAAAGAAGGAAGCCATGAACTTGTCAATGCCGGAGGTGCTTACCTCGAATGAGTTGAGTCGCCAACGCGAGCTTCTGAATATCTTCTTTGGACAGAACTTTTAATACAATGACATAATCCGGCCGCTCCTCGAACCGTATGCCTTCCAATTTCAACGCCGTCGGATTGACTAGCCGTCGATCGATTTTGGTCCAACGAGCACCAGGTGGAATTCCGTGCTTGTCTGCGTCCTTGGACAGAGGGGCCACGCCTTCTCGCACTGGGTTGGGTTCCTCAGGGAAGGCCGGACGAGGCTTCTTCAAGATTCCCTTTGGCATGGTATCGGGCTCTTTCTGTGCAGGCGGGTCAACCGCGACTACTTTCTTCCCTCCATCCTTGCTGTCATTAGAAATCGATCGGCTGCGCGACCGCACGTGTGAGCGCTCCCGTGGACGACGATGCCCCCTGGTTGCCTTGTTATCCTCGCTGGTATCCTCACTGCTGTGCTTCCGACGCGGAGCTGCGGATGGTTCCCGCTGGTATTTGCGAAGGTCCTCATCATCCGTGGGCCAATCCGACTCGTCCCCATTGCGTCGTCGGGAATGGGAACGTCTGTGAGATCGACTGCGTTGAGAGCGATGGTGGTCGCCTGGCTCAAGGTAAAGCTGCTGTCTTTCAGGGCTCGGCGTTCCTTCGACTAACTCCCGAGATGTTGACTGTGGCGGCTGGTAGTCGCGCTCTGGCTCGCGTGGGCGTCTGTGCTGTCGCGATGGCCGTTGGTCGTAGTCAGACATGTCTGTATAGCCGTTGCCCAGAGCAGCTGTTCCCAGTCCTACCAATGCCCGTTCACTCTCACCATCATGGTGGGGACGAGGGGACCTGTCATCATGGCGGTCCCGGGCAATCTCATGATGAGATCTACGATGCCGGCGATGACGGCGGTGGCTGTCACTATAGGAATCATGATCATCGTCTGATAGATGCGGCACTGTGACCAACGAACGGTCATGTCCCCTCGACCTAGAGCCATCCCGGCGATGGTCATCAGCACGAACAGTGCGGGATCGTCCATCCCGGTCTAGCTTATCCATCCCCCAGGACGTTGGCGGAGGACCGTGCGGTCTCTCTTTACGAGGCACCCGCTGGGAATGCTCATCGTCCATCACGATCATGCTCATAGGCCGATCGAGCGAGTTTCTACCCGTAGGATGGCGTGGCTGGACTGGGTAGTCGCGGTCAAACTGCTCTCGGGGAGTCGTGTAGGAATAAGCATGGTATTTATCAATGTCCTCGCCTTTCTTGATGTCATCGTAGGCGGGGTATTGCCGCCGTCCGCTAGGCGGAGGGCCGTGTTGTGATCCATGGCGACTCGACCGGTGTTTAGTTCGGTCATGCGAATCCAGATGACCAGTGTCACTTGCGTACTCAGTGCTATGCAATCGACGGTGCCCACCATGATGAGCAGGCATCACATAGTGGCTCGAATCAGTGGGCAGGGGACTTAGATCCCGGCCATGAACAGAGTGAGCGGAATGAATATATGAGGGCACCGACAAGTGAGCAGAATTGTGGTAAATATCGACAGCAGATGCTGTATTGCTCCTGCTCCGGTGTCGAGGCTGTGGTTCGATAGTATATTCCGTTCGCTTAGTCGAATGACCAGAATCCCTAACTTTCTGCATCGAAACCGGCCGGGCTTCTACTGGCGATCGGCGAATCGGGTAATGTCTGTAGGCACTACCGTATCCTGCATCGGAGGGATAATCTTCATGCTCGTAATGGCGTCTGGGTGGTTCATAGGGGTCGACGGAGGAGCCAAGCTGAACCATACCAGTGGACGCCCGTGGGCCAGCCACATGGTGTCGCCCGCCGCTGGGGGAGAGGTTGCGGTACTGGGTTGAGAAGCTCATGACCCTCTCAATAGGATTGTAGACGCAATTTCCAAAACAATAAGGCTATGAAAGGCCGAGGCCCTGACTCGGTGTTTTCCAATAGCTATGACCGCGGTCGGTGTCAGAAGAATACTTGTGATAAGAAGAAGGTGAAAAACTCAGAGAGGCTACCAACCAACAGGTGAGACTGAATGATCTTTTGTTTTCTTTGGGGTGTTGTGTTCTTTGAATCTCGAAAGCTTTCAAAATCTGATAGGAGGATGAAGGCAAAAATGAGCAAGTTGAAGCGGGATAGACAGCAAGAAAAAGCAACGACGAGACGCTGCACGTCACGAACGGGGGAGCTGATCAATTCGGAACTGCAGGATAGTGGGGATAAGTTGAGTCTATTAGAAAGTGAAGAGTTGAAACGGGGAGAAAGGAAAAGGAGGGCAATGACGCAAAAGTGGGCGACGCGATGACAAAGACCCCACTTTCTTCGCAGCCCAACTGCACAACGCTAACTCAACTTTCGCGGAACAAAAGTACTATGAAACAGATTTATATTAACGGGTAGATTATTGATTCACGGTACAGAAATGAGTGGAACGTCTGGAGACCCGCGGCACTGAAACCATGGATCCAGTACGTTGGGGATATTCTCTCTCCGGTTTTCACCCGAATACCGAAAGCTCAATAACTCTCAAAGTCAATCCTGCGGCTCTGTCTTTGATCCAATAATTCGCCCGGGTGAGCCGGGCAACATCACCTGGGGAGAGTTCTGATTCCACGTACTGATGTCATCCGGACACGTCTGTAATGAAGCTGTGGAGGGTTTCCATGCCGCACTTTGGTATCTTGGATAATCTCCCATGAAACGAAGACTTGGTCAAAGTTCAGAATCCTAGAACAATTAATAACAGTTAGATAACCATTCGCATCCTGCGTTAATTTCAGAGCGACCGGAAACTCCACCAGCCCCTCTATCAACCGTCCCGTTTCGCCGCGACCGAGACTTTGTCAGTCGCGACACACTGCTCGATGAGATACATACAAAGATCTCAGTCCCCGGCTCCAGGATAGCTCTTATAGGCGTTGGCGGTGTCGGGTGAGTACAAGGAGGTTAGCGTGTAGGTTAGTACTAACAGTCGACAGGAAATCGCAACTTAGCATCGAATACACCTACCGAGTCCGATCCCAATCACCGGCCACATGGGTTTTTTGGGTCCACGCAAGTAACGCGACTCGGTTCGAGCAAAGTTTCCGGGATATCGCCGAGCAGGCCAAATTTTCGGGCGTAAGGATCCCACCGTGAATATATTTCAACTAGTCGAAAGCTGGCTTCAGGATGCCAAGAGAGGAAGGTAGTTATTAATTCTTAATAATATTGATGATGATGGGTTCCTTCGCCAGCCCTCGGTAACAGGTCAACAGAGTCTAGAGGTCGGCCTATCTAACTCCTCTATAAAGCCACTATTAGAATTTCTCCCCCGAAGCCCTAACGGATCAATAATCATAATAAGTCGGAACCGAGAGGTAGCGTTAAAAATTGTCGACCACGAGGACGTTATCGAAATAGAACCAATGAATAGGTCCGAGGCGCTAAAACTTATTCAACAAAAGCTTGGACGACTAGCGGAAACTCCTAAAATTCTAACGTTAGTGGAAGAACTCGAGTTTATGCCACTGGCGATTATGCAGGCAGCCGGCTATATCGTGCATCGGGCACCCCGCTGTTCAGTATCGTAGTACCTCGAGAAATTTCGAAAGAATGATCGCGAAGCGACTAAGCTTCTTTATTATAAGGCGGGTCATCTCTATCGAGATTAGGAGGCGAAGAATTCGATTCTAGTCATATGGTAAATATCGTTCGACTATATTCGACGAACACGACCATCCGCTGCTGATTTGCTCTCCTTATAAGCTTTTTCGACCGACAGGGAGTTTTAGAGGACCTTCTCCGAGTTCAACGCCAGATACACAACGAGGATTCGAGCTCGGAGGAGATTACATTTGACCACCGCGATGAGGATACGGACGGCACATCAGAATCTAATACGGATGATGGGTTTAATGACAATGTTACAACATTAAGAGACTTTTCATTTATTTCTATCAGCGAGAACATGACAGTGTTCATGATGCACCGGCGGACATGGTAGGCGGATAATATTCTTGCGCCTCTTTGGCAGGAAGTAGGACTCTCCCCTGTTCAATTTCTCTGGAGTGGAGCTTTGCTTGCTGATAGCTTATAAAAACCCCCAAATAAAGAAATTCTGTTATCACGAAGATGAACGGCTTATATCTCATTAATTGTCAGATTGTAACATCAACAGCTAGAACCTTGGAAGTGTCTCGAAACTGTTTCGACTATATCCATCGGTAACTTACGGGGCCGTATTACGTTTCATGTTTGTACCATACGCCAAGACAGTCGAAAACAAGCATGATCTGCAGGCTAGCTTAATTTGCCCTAGGCGATTTCACTATCGTCTTGGCGGTGGGGCTGGAGATAGTTTCTCTGTGTAAAACATGGAAGTCAATTTCGAATATTGCTGTACTATTAAGTGCTTTCATTTCAATTCTCGATTATTCCATGGCACCTTTGGATACAAAACTATGGATCCCGGGACTACGATAGCTCTCAGGACCAACATGTCCGTTCCTGGAGGCAATAGATTCAGAAGCCAGGAGCAAAAATTATTGTAGACCCAGAGTGTTTTCAAGATTTGGCATGAAGGCTGCACGATTAGCGGAAAACACTGACCCGGATAGCGTGTATGGGTTGCAATGAGCGCGAGAAAGCAAATGAGGTTCCTGTAGCTACAGTGCCATGTCCAAAAGGAAGACGTGTAAATCTGCCACGACTTATGATGACTAGAAACGCTGTGTTTGGCATGCAAGATTTTCAGTCAAGCAACACCGCTTGGTCGCCCATGCAGCCCAGCGATGATGAGGCATATTTGCAATAACAGATCGTCGCTTCTGACTACGGATGCTTCCCCTGGCTCTTTCGACAATCATAGTTGCTGCCTAATTAGACATGCGACAATGCGACAATGCGACATCTGAGGTTTCGTCTCAAGATGTTGACTGGGTTCAAACATCGGAAACATGGGATGTTTCAACCCGCATTATATTCCATTACTCGAGAAGAGCAGAACTGGGGAACTGGGGTTCAACGTTGAAAATTTGTTCTATAAGACGCACCTTTTGAATACCGAAATGGTGATTTTATGCTGTCGGTGATCCCCTGCCTAGAACTCAAAGTGGATGATTAGCAATTATCAACCGGTCATCAACCTAGTGAGCCATGACAGAGGGCTTCTAATCTTGCTCACCGGCACCATCATCACAACATGCTTTGGACGGCCCAAACGAAAGCTGTAGGCCAGCTTTCAGGCGACCATTTGGAAAACAATACATAAACCCGCGATACCCAGGTATTGCCTAGCCTGAAATCATGTCTCACCCTGTATCAAATTTTGCCAAATGGCTTGCCAGGGCTCCCGCCGAAGACAAATTTGGTCTTTGTGGGCTCCTCGCAATGATATGCTGGGTCTGTTATAGCTTCGGCCGCCGATTCGGCCACTTACCCTTCCGGCTGCAACACGCAGTATCTTGGAGACACTTCTTCCAGGCGCCAATACCAAGCGTGCTCCAGTGGCTGGATATCCCGTCATACCTGCAATGGGGAGTGCTTATAGCCTTGGTGATTGCCAACATCATTGCAATCAGCCTTCATACCTAGAACTGGGTGGATGTGTAGAAGCGAGCTGGATGCTTAGCAGTTACACATCTTGTTCCCCTCTGCTCCGGGTTTAGCTTCAGTCTTCCAGTCCACGTCTACCGTGTCGAACGGGGCACCTTCTAGTGGGCTCATCGGTGGCTAGGCCGCATTTGCGTGCTGCATTGCCTTATTTATGGATCCGTCTTAAGTACAGTTGCTCGAAATTCAACTCTTAGGACTTCTCTCGTCATTCCACTCCTGGTACGTGAAGCGGGCCAGAGAACGGCGGCCTTCCCATATTCCCCATAGTATACCTGACTCGAAGTGGCTCACATTGCACAGGCCGGATGCAGTCTCGTCTCGATCTTACCTTAGACGCTCGCTGCGATTCTTCGACGGTGGCCGCAACTCGGCCTCAAGGTCCACCATGTGCTTGCTTTAGTTACCACCGGCGCTCTTTACTATCATTTGATTGACCGAGTGTCTCCCTACCGCTGGGTTGTACTTAGAGGTATTTGCGCCGGATTTGTCTGGGGTGCCGGGACATGTCTGTATACCATGTGGCATCACAGGTCGTGGCGCATCGCCTCCCGACAAGCCCTCGCGCGGTCTTCGAACCGGCTCTTATGGGTTGATATTGCGGTTCCGGTGGAGTGGGTGGCTCAGCCGGGGCAGTATATATAACTCTGGGCGCCACACTAGGGAGTCAGGGCATACTTTTAGCTTCCCGCATTCTATGTGGCTTCGGTGGATACCGTGTAAACCACATCAGAAGCACTAACAACCCGAATGGTACGGATAGTCACCCGGCCTCGGCTGGGCATAACTAGAAGAATCGCACAAGCTGCGGATCGTGCGCACACGACAATCCATTTTCCAGTATGCGTGCTGGGTCCCTACGGACACTCACCTCACCTAGACTAGCACGGAATAGTCGTCTTCGTACTAGAAGGTATTAGCCTCTTCCGTGCGCTGCCATTCATGCGGCATCTCGTCCAAGAAAGCCGAAGCCGGAGGAACTTAGTACGACGGCTAGAAGTTCTATAGTAAGTTAAGCTGAAGGATTTCAGTACGTGTCCCCTTATTCCAGATGCTGTGCGTTATTGTGCTTACCAAAATAGACCATCCCCACTGGGTAGGGGATGAAATCTCGCAGATCCTTAAACTCGATCGTATGTTTGATCGAGACGATTGTCCCGAACATAGACATCGAGATGACCGGGGGTTTGATGTAAGTGAAGCCCTTCGTGCTAAATATTGATAATAGGTCGGGCTAACTTAATAGCAGATCCTGCAATTTACCACACACATCCTAGGTGCTCGACCCGTGGATCAACTTCGTTATCGCAACCGCACGCGTTTGAAGTACCATTTTCAAGCTATAAATGTTGTCAAGGATTTAGCACGCCTGATAGATAGTACAAGCGGAACGACCGCGGTTTCGGGTATGTTTTCTCCAGCATATACCTTTTACGATTATGCCAACGCTAATTAATCTCAGTGTGCGCAAGCAATCCAATACGTGCAGCTGTACACCGTGTCGTTCACCCCAGAGCGAGTTTACATCTCCGGTTGATTAATCTAGACCTTAAACCCTCTCGCTTGTGGTGGACAGACGATGATCCTTTCAACCCTGCCACATCCGAGACAATATCAGCCTCGGAGCGAGCAGAATTCTCCAATACTGGTACAGGCTCTAAGCCCGCTTGGATGCCCGCTCCCTTGTCAGTTGCGCGTACTGCCCCGGAGTAGACTAGGCGGCTTTCAGGAGAAACGTTGGTTGATAACAGACGATTCGGGTAAGGTGATCCGCTGGCTGTTGGGGGCCAGAGTTTCAATCACAAAAGGTGGGTCCGGCAGAAAATCATCGAAGGCGGCTTCTAATCAGCCAAACGTATCAGCTCCGAGCGGCCTGTCCTTGTGCCTGATCTGCAGCGGCCTCATCTCAAACGCCCCACTCCCCAGCCTAGGCTACTCCTGCATCAGGATGAATTGACGGTGCCTACCTTTCAATGCCCTTTTCATAAAATACCTTCTTCGGTGTGATCATCAGAAGGGCCAGCAAGCAGATGATAGGGAGTGACATGATAAAATTTTGATTACACAATCTAGCAAACGCACCAAATAACTAACTACATGCAGATGATGATTAATGCAAATAAACATTGCGGGAGCATCAAAACCGGATTCAACAACCTCCATCACATCGATAGGATCTAACATTATACATGAGCCAGAGAACGCGACATTGAGCGATCCACTTTAAGCAAAACCACCGCTCAATCCCGTTGGTCAATTCGTTAGGGCGTCGTCTGTGGCGTTTTCTCCACTGATAGTTGCTGTACTTATTTCGGCGGTTGCTGACTTTGCGGAAGTTCCACCTTCAAGCTCGTTGACCGACCCGACCGCCTAAGACGGGGGACACGTCTTGGCTCTTCTGCTCGAAGACCAGCGTTTCAGCCCAGCGTCGGTTGGATAATTTCCTTGAATGATTGTTGAAACTTGGGAATATGTTGTTCGCATGCTGTCAAGCGACGTTCCCAGTTCTGCATCCGTACCGCAAGCGCCTGCTGCAGAGTGCCAGTCGTGGGATCCCACAGCTTGATCGTCTTATCAAGAGAGCCTGAGGCCACCAGCTTGCTGTTGGGAGAGAACGCCACTGCTGCAACCCAATTAGAGTGGCCTTCAAGCGCCTGCTGCAGAGTGCCAGTCGTGGGATCCCACAGCTTGATCGTCTCATCAGTGGAGCCTGAGGCCACTAGCTTGCCGTCGGAAGAGAACGCCACGCTGTAACCGAACCAGAATGGCCTTCGAGCGTCTGCTGCAGAGTGCCAGACGCGGGATCCCACAACTTGATCGTCTGATTAGTGGAGCCTGAGGCCACTAGCTTGCCGTCGGAAGAGAACGCCACTGCTGTAACCGAACCAGAATGGCCTTCGAGCGTCTGCTGCAGAGTGCCAGTCGCCGGATCCCATAGCTTGATCGTCTGATCATGAGAGCCTGAGGCCACCAGCTTGCTGTTGGGAGAGAACGCCACTGCCTGAACCGAATTAGAATGGCCTTCAAGCGCCTGCTGTAGAGTGCCAGTTGCCGCATCCCACAGCTTGATCGTTTGATCATGAGAGCCTGAGGCCACCAGCTTGCCATCGGGAGACAATGTCACTGCCCAAACCGAACCAGAATGGCCTTCGAGCGTCTGCTGCAGAGTGCCAGTCGCTGTATCCCACAACCTGATCGTCTAATCATGAGAGCCTGAGGCCACCAGCTTGCCGTTAGGAGAGAATGCCACTGCCTCAACCCAATTAGAATGGCCTTCGAGCGTCTGCAGCACTGGACTCCAGTCTGATTCCACTTTTGGTGATTCTTGAATCCAGTTGGGGATTTTATTGATATATTTATTTCTAATTATGCTTTTTTCTGGGGTAAAAATAAGTGCCGATACATAGAGCTGGAGAGGCGCCTGATCAATCACTGAGATGTTCTTTCGAATATACCGCATTGCGTCGTCAAGGAATCTGTATATTTCCGTGTTTTTAACACTCTGGATGGATTGTTAGAACAAGGAATCGTATATATTCAACTGGGAGATACATACTATAATAGTCTGTAAGGTCCGAACTAGGGTAATACTTTCTGAAATTATTCCTAAAAGGCTCAACGACTCCAGCCAATGTAATAAGTGGTCCTGTAGAAATGTATGGACCGGATCATTATCACTGATATCCATCTGGCTTTCTTTCAAGTGATATACCCAGAAGCGGCAAGCATATTGCAAGTCTGGTGATAAGTAGTTGGTTATGATTTTGCCATCGATCTCAGCTCGTAGTGTTCCATAGCCCGGCAGTCTGCATATATTTTCTTGAAGACTTCCCAGTTGAGACATTCGTTCAAGGCATTTAGCCATGATGATCTTGTGAGTCTCCCTCTCGTCCATCCAGAATGGGTTTGTGTGACGTTTGTCAGGATCGACGAGAAAATCACGGAACGAGAGGTGCAGCATCCTGATTGGAGAGTCCGCAGACGGTGGCACACTAAGGACAGAATGAAGACATGAGAGCTACCCCTCAATTTGCTGGCTGTCAATATCAAGCAAAGACGCTAGGGATGATCTTGAGAGAGGTTCAGCTAGATGAATAATTGTGCCTACAATGCTCCGGAATCTCTCCACCAGTGATCTCTGTGCCTTTTCCGGCTTTCCATGGATCAGCTGGTTCAGAATTAGAGTATAAGTGGCATCTAGCTTGTCCATCTCAGAGTCAATTTTCTTTTGTAATATTCAAGAACCTTTTTCAGCTGGCCTGACGGGTCTGACCATAGGGGATCCTCCACAAAGTGGCATAGGGTAGCAGCGAATATAAAGAGTGGAACAGCCATTTCAACCAAGACTGATAAGATTTCTGAGCCAGGCCAGTCAGGCGAAAGGGTCCTGCCATCGTTGGCATATTGGACTCGAATTTGCGCAAACTTGTACGTCAAGAAGGTAGTAATGTCTTGCCTGATGACAGGCTGCGGTATCTCATGGAGCACGATATAATTGAGTGCATCTACCAGCACATCCTTAAATCCAGATCGGATTGGCTGCTCTGGTCGACTAGTAATGAATATCCGCAAGCTTCGTGACCACTTATCTCTTGTTTGTGACAAAAGGCGAAGTAGAGTATCTCCATCTCATGAACATTCATCCAATGCATCAATCACGATAACAAGATGAGAGACTTCGGTGTGGTGTCGCTGAATATGTGACAGGGGTTGATAGATAAGCTTCTCAAATTGCTCTCCCATGGACTTGTCCGGTAAGTTCAGGTCCGCATCAATGGCCATTTCGACGTGAGCGATCAGTGACGGAATCTTGACCAAGAGCTGGACACAAATTGTGGTAAAAAGCATAGCCACACTACTGCGACCCGCCTCGCCTCGCTTAAAGAAGAAGCTAGCTCCCAGTTTTCCTTCCCTGTCCAAAGCATCGGCTATTGTTCGAGAAATCGTTGATTTTCCCGTACCAGCCATTCCCTTCAGCCAGAACATCGACTTTCCTTGTCCATATTCTGCCCATTCTTTGATTTGATGAAGCAAGTCAATTCTGGTTTCCGGATGGCATCTCGGATCAAGAGCCCCATCGAAAGAGTCGAATGTGGAATCTTTTGCATATGGTAGCTTTGCAATGACTTTTTCGCGACGTTGGTCACTATCTGAGATTTCGATTGCAGCATTTGTCTTTGCAGCGATATCATGTATTCCATTTAATATGTTTCTCTCGACTGTACATCTCGTCAATAGAGAACACTGAGAAGTTGCTAGAGACTAACCCAAAGAAAGTATATCAACGATCCTCTTCTCAGCTTCAACTTTATTTAGCGGAATGCGAAAAAGGAGATCTTTAGCATAAGCGGCTGCAGCCATTGCGGCATATCCTTGCCACGCTTTGTTCTTGTGAGAGTCAGAATAGTCACAAATACCCCGGATGACCAGACATGGGAAATGATTTATCAAGCCTGCTGCTTCACATCTCAAAACATAAAACATTCTTTTCTGCCGCAAGTCGGTCACGGATCATAGCATCTTTCATCAGCTGGTTTCCCGAGGCAACCAAGCCATAGTGAATGATTGGGTCATCCTCATGTTCTGCTCGCTCGCGTCGCTCGACCAAATATGATGGATTGTTAATACAGAATCCTGTACAGGTCTTTGTATGGATGATTTTGGCTTTGAAAAGTCTGTCAGAACCTGTAAAGAATCTGACCGTAAGGTCACGTGATACTATTCGCTCCGAGGCTAGCTATAGCTTCAACCCCTGAATTGTATGTAACAAGAGAGACAAGCAATATACACAGAGATTCAACGTATCGAATCATCTCCTTATCAATACTTCAAAGCAACTGATCATTGATCACTATTATTGGACGATATTAATCCTCTGAGTCTATACGATCCATTCACCGTTTTCTTTACAGAACCAGACTGCGGTCGTGCATATTTCTGATTTAGACGAGGATTTCTCTCAAGAACGGTTTCAATAGCCTCTTTAAGTTGGTGTCCCTTTCTCTCGTACTGGGCCTGAATTCCCGTCACTGCAGTACGTAGTACTGTCGGAGGCTGATTTAAGAGTTTTGTATACTGAAAGGCCTGCTCCTGTATTGTTTTTCCAAAGTCATACTGGAAAACACCGCCCTCACCGTCACGAGGCGCGCTAACCACAATATCGCCAAGACGGATATCATGCTTTCTATTAGGTGCCCCACCACCAATACCCACCATCAAGCCGATCCTAACATTTGGGAAACTGTGAAGCATATTTGTGGCCACACTGGCAGCGGAAGCTGTTCCATATTCACTATTGGGTAACACGGCGATGACGACGTTGTGTTTTCCAAGCCTGCCCAATGTGTAGTCGTTGGTGTCATTAGGCGAGACAAACTCCGGTGGTTCATGCTCGTCATTGAGGAATTCTTGTGCGGCAATGTATTCTGTGCTTAATGCGCAGATCCATCCGACTGTATAGTCCTGAGGGTTAGACATCCTTAGCAATCGATGACTTCTTATAGCTAGCGCACTATCTTATATTTATGGCGGCAAGTGCGCAATCAAGGATACTCTCAATCTACAATCCAATGTGACGACAAGCGTACGATTGAGGATACTCTTAATCTGCAGTCTAGTTTCTAGTTAGGCGCCTAGTCGGTGTCTATTCCTTGTTTTTAAATTAATCCTGTTTTTTAGTTAGGTGCCTACTTGGTGCCCTAATCTTGTATATATAGAGCAAAGCCTGGATCAAGCCTTCAGAAGGGCAAGCGATTATTCTCGTATAATCCTACTTCTTGTTCACAACTCTCTTAGTAGAATCTTCTATATAACTATATATGGTAACCACTACTTTAAGTGTTCTATAATCTATATCCACATTTGGACTATTGTTCCACCCTTGCTCTATGCCAAGCTTTACATTATAATTGCTTGCTTATGGAATCTTTTGTTAAATAGTTATACCATGTCTTCTTCCGCTGGAGCTCGTCAATGTAACCATGGAGGTGCTACTCCTACTTTACCTCTTCGCTCTAATATTTTAGGAACTTAACCTGTTAATAAAGCTAGTCAAACTCAACTTGGTGCTATATAGGAAGACACTAGGACTCAAAATGCTCAACCCTATAATATCTTTAAGCAATCCTCTAGAGACACTATACTATCCAATGTTAATACTCACCAAGAGTAATTATACAACTCTGCTACTTTTCCTATACTATATTGGATATTCCTTGAGGATAAGCACTTGATGTTATGGGAGAATTTTGGATAGCCTGACTTACGAGGCATGGAGTTGGGTATTATCGTATAAGCCCATTACCCCGCCCGATCTGCATGCGGATCTCTTCTGGAATCCCATATAAGGGGCCTGAGGAGGGTTTCCCATCTTCTCTTCTTCAAGAATTAGTCTTGACGATTCCTGTTCAATACTATTATTCTCCCCTTCTCGCCTAGCCTATTACTTCTTAACAATTCTAATTCTTCTCCCCCTGGCTACCCGAGAAGATGGTGAATACTCGACGAACCCTCTCCGAGAGAGTCGATGAATCCCCTCAAGTCCAGTCTCCGATAGACCCTGGAATCGGACCCGAATCGACACCATCTCTCTCGCAGACTCAGCTTCCCTCTCTGGAAGCACAACTGAGAGCGGCCCAAGAAGCGATCGCTAGACTGGAACGAGAGCGCCTCGAAGACCTCCGACCGATACGACCTCATTTTACTGCCGATTCAGTAGGAAAAGGCAGGGATATCAAGATTGAGGATATCGCTACGTTTACCGTCCGCTTCTCTATCCAGAAACGGCATGAATGGCTGATCAACCTTGAACTGGCCTTCGAAGCGGCCCCCTACCGCTTCTCCACCGAACGATCGAAGGTTCTAGGAGGATTAGCCCATATGGATAATTCCTGTAGGACAAAGTGGGTGGAACACCTCTCCGAACAACCTCCGGAAGAGGAACGAATCTATACCGAATCATGGACCTACTTCAAAGATTGGACCCTTGGGTTGATCCAGAACGCCACCAACCTTAAGGCCGATATCCGAGAACGTATCGAAGTAGCATACCAGAAATCAGGGCAAGATCCTAGGGAATTCCACACCTACTTGCACTCTCTGGAACAGCATCTCCAACGTGAATGCGAAGAAAATCGAAGCTTGACCTTCTTCGCTAAATTGCTACCCGAATTGAAAAAGGAAATCAGCAAGCACGTTCGACCACTTCCAATCACTAGAGACCAGATGGTTGAGACCGCAGTCCACTACTGGAATATAACCAAGTCCGAATCACGCCCGAAACGGTCCCGTTCCGACGACCAGTCTCCTTCCAGGCAGAAGAGATCCAAGTTCGACCGCGGCACTCAAAACCCAGGAAGGACCGACCAGTCAACCGGAGAAAAACCAAATCACCCCCGAAATGGCCGTGATAGGCAAATCCGCTGTTATACATGTGGTAGTCCTGATCATATACGCCCAGACTGTCCTCAAAACGCCAAAGCACAAGAAATCACTCAGAAATCAAAGACGACAAAAAACGACAGCGAGTCGGATTAGACCCTGCTATCCTGACTCGAACCCCCCTAGTAGGGACCTCTAAGCGTTTCAGCACACCTGCGACCGTGGGAAATAAACGAACCCACGTCGACCTCGACACGGCAGCCGAAGTCGATATCGTTAGCTATGAGCTTGCGAAACGGTGCCGATTTAGACCCTTAACACTTACCCCTCCGAAGCTCCAAGCGGTTGGAAACCTTTTAATCCCAACGCACGGAGTCTTCGACGTCCCAATCACCTTAACAGATAGCCGCGGAACCAGTAAGACTGTGAAACGGCCTTGTATCGCTGTCGATAGGGACCCGGACCTAGATGGGAGCCCTGTGCTTCTGTCAATGACGACCCTAACGGACCTCAAGATCCACCTCCTACCTTGGAAAAGAATATGGTGGTTCGAAACTCCAAATTTCTCTATTATCTCCGCTAGTCAACTAGCCAGAGAGACTCGAAATCATTCACATGTCTTCGCTATCGTAGCACTCCCAGAGCCAATCCCTGAAGCTGTGGTAGAAGGTGTAAGCGAAGACCGACACTCAAAACCCCCTCAATTTTCCGGCCCCACCGATTCGGGCCCGGATACCCCGCGAATTCCCCCTGAATTGCAGGAATTCGAATTAGTATTTTCTAGCAACGACTCGAAGATATTACCACCCAATAAATCTAGCGACCACGCGATTGACCTTATCGAAGGCGCTGAACCTCCATATGGACCGATATACCCGCTTTCTCAGAACGAGCTAAAAGCTCTGCGAGATTACATTGATGAAAACCTCGCACTAAACCGGATTCGACCGTCTACGAGCCCCGCTGGTGCTCCAATCCTGTTTGTGCCGAAGAAAGATGGTAGCCTCCGTCTCTGTGTGGACTACCGTGGCCTAAATAAGGTTTCGGTAAAGAATCGGTACCCATTACCTCTCATTTCGGAGATCCTAGACCGTATTACGGGCGCCCGATACTTTTCCAAGATCGACGTCCAAGATGCATACTACCGGATCCGGATCAGGGAAGGAGATGAGTGGAAGACTGCATTTCGGACAAGATACGGTCACTTCGAGTATACGGTTATGCCCTTTGGGTTGACTAACGCTCCGGCTACGTTCCAGCACTACATCCATACCGCTTTGCGGGGGATCCTAGATGTGTTCTGTGTGGCATACTTAGACGATATCCTCATATTTTCCAAGACAAAAGAAGATCACACAGACCACATCAAGCAAGTGCTCGAACGTATGCGAGGTGCCCAGCTATATGCAAAATTGTCCAAATGTAGCTTCCACCAGCATGAGACCGAGTTCCTTGGATATATCATCTCAAGAGAGGGTATCACAATGGACCCTGCACGCGTATCCGCCATCGAATCGTGGCCGGAACCCTCTAGTTTTAGGGACGTACAGGTCTTTATTGGATTCTGCAACTTCTACCGGAGATTCATCCAGGATTTCTCTCGAATCGCACAGCCTCTTACCTCGCTGCTTAGAGGAAGCAAGAATGGCAAGAAGCCTGGCTCCGTGATCCTTTCCGAACGCGAAAAGGTAGCGTTTCGGCGGCTAATCAATGCATTTAAAACGGCCCCTCTGCTAGCTCATTTCAACCCGGAGGCCCAGATTCTTCTCGAGACAGATGCGTCAAAAGAAGGCATGGCTGGGATCTTATCCCAACCGGACGAGAGCGGTGTTTTCCATCCAGTAGCGTTCTGGTCCCGGAAGTTTACCGAAACAGAGGTGAATTATGGAACTCCGGATCAAGAGCTTTTTGCAATTGTGCACTCTTTTAAGCACTGGAGGCACTACCTAGAAGGCAGTAAGCACACAATTATGGTGCTTTCTGATCATTCAAATCTCCAAGCATTCATGCGACAACAGAAGATCAATGGTAGGCAAGCAAGGTGGTGTATGACCCTTCTCCCATTTGACTTCGTGATTAAGCATCGTACTGGCAAATCAAATCCCGCAGATGCCCCGTCTAGGCTATTTGGGAAAACTGAGGACGCTCATGACCCTAGCCTATTAACGACGTTACAGCAGCGAATCGAGCCAGAATCAGTGCCGATCCAGGAAGTCGGAGTGTCGCGCACCCCTTCCCTGCTTATGTCAGACCTTATACGTCTGAAGACCCAATTTGAGGCTGGCGTTGAGGCCCCTCAGCATTTAGATGCAGAATCAGCTGATTGGGCTGTGTGGGACGATTTGATGAGTAATCATTCGTCGCCGAGGGCCGCTATCAACGCAATCGAGGCGATTAAACAGCAAGATGTGTATGATATGCTCAAAATTGTTGATCTTGAGGCGGAAATTCGTCGGATCCAGGGCAAAGACCCGGATACCATAAGGCGAGCCCGATCAATTAGGCACGCGTCGGGTTTTGAAGGCGATTCAGGTCCTATTCGGACCCGGAAAGCTGATGGATTACTGGCCCCTGCCGAGTCAGTCAGTGAAGGTGTCTTAGACACTGATGGACCAGTGGCGAACTTGTCTAGGCACGCGTCGGGTTTTGAAGGCGATTCAGGTCCTATTCGGACCCGGAAAACTGATGGATTACTGGCCCCTGCCGAGTCAGTCAGTGAAGGTGTCTTAGACACTGATGGACTAGTGGCGAACTCGACGGTTGTAAGACCCGCAGATTCGAGAAGTCATGCCCCTCGGACGAAGCAAAATAGTACCGTTTTAAGTGAAGGCAAAGTTGGGCCCTGGTCCCTAAATGCTGACGGACTTGTGCTGTATCGGAAGCGATTCTATATCCCTTCGGCAGCGAATCTAAGGCAGACGCTTTTAAAGCTATGTCATGATGACCCCCTTGCCGGTCACTTTGGTAAAAATAGAACGACTGAGCTCTTGAAAAAGCACTTCCATTGGGAAAGAATTGACGAAGACGTGAAAGAATACGTCGCGAGTTGTGCAATATGCCAAGGCCTTGCCACACCCAGACATAAACCGTATGGTAAGCTGAATTCGCTACCTATTCCGGGCCGACCCTGGTCCGAATTGACGATGGATTTCATCACGGGATTGCCCCAAACCATCTTTCAGGATAGGGTCGTAGACGCTATCCTAGTCATTGTGGATCGTTATACGAAGATGGCACTTTTCTTTGCCGTTTCGACCACGATTACCTCAGATCGATTGGCTGAGCTATTTCATACCGAGATTGAGCTAAAATATGGTGCCCCAAATGGTATTGTATCGGACAGAGGCGCTGTATTTACAAGCAAGTTCTGGTCAAAATTGTGTCATATCTCCCGCACAAAACTGCGCCTTTCGACAGCGTTTCACCCCCAAACCGATGGCCAAACGGAACGCACTAATCAGGTTTTGGAGCACTATCTTCGTTGCTTCATTGATACGGAGCAGACAAATTGGCCCAACCTACTAAGGTCAGCAGAATTCGCATGCAATAGCGCTGTGAATGCAACGACCAAGATTGCACCGTTTCGTGCCCTAATGGGATACGATCCAAGCTTCCATATCCGCGCTGAGGGCAGCGCTCAGTCAGGAGAGGTCCCCGAAGCAGAAGCAAGAATCGAAAAATTGAAGCTCGTACGCGAAAAGCTAGAGAATCAGTGGCGGAAAGCTACCGAATCGCACGAGAAACATTACAATAAGAAGCACAAAGATATCTCATTCAAGCGAGGAGACCTTGTCGCGCTCTCAACCAGAAATTTGCGTCTCAAAGTGGCCGCAAGGAAGCTGGCCCCTCGTTTTATTGGACCTTTTCGAATCCTGGACCAGATTGGCCAGCAAGCATATCGAATTGCCCTACCAGAACAGTACGACCGAATCCACAATGTCTTTCACATCTCTCTCCTGGAACCATGGAAGAATCGGGACCGAAACGAGAGCGATTCTATGCCTATGCCCCCACTCGAGGATGACACTGAATGGGAGGTTGAAGAAATCAAAGGAAAAAAGAAGATTGATGGAGAAGAACACTTATTATTGAAATGGAAAGGCTGGCCTTCTGAGTACAACCAATGGGTCCTGAAATCAGACGTCAACGCTCCAGACCTTATTCGCAAATTCGAAAAAACAAAAACCCCCAACTCGTTCCTAAATCGCACCCGTATCGACAGGCCAGCACCGTTGGTGGAGCAGTGGTGAAGCCGCTCAGTCACGAACTGGATAGGTGGTCTAGATCTTGATATATCTCTTCGTTGCCTGTTTCTATATTCTTCCGTTACGTTCTATGTTCTTTTGATCAATCTGTGACCCTTTATGATTTGTATACGGATCGAGGTCGATCCTGATGTGAGGAGGAGGATAGTTGTTATGGGAGAATTTTGGATAGCCTGACTTACGAGGCATGGAGTTGGGTATTATCGTATAAGCCCATTACCCCGCCCGATCTGCATGCGGATCTCTTCTGGAATCCCATATAAGGGGCCTGAGGAGGGTTTCCCATCTTCTCTTCTTCAAGAATTAGTCTTGACGATTCCTGTTCAATACTATTATTCTCCCCTTCTCGCCTAGCCTATTACTTCTTAACACTTGAGATGCTCCAAACCCATTATAGGTATTGAACTAACTCCTTAACAACTTGCTCTTGAGAATTAGGAATTGTGTCAACAGATAATCCAGCTAAGAGATCTCCTCTATTCTACTCTTGAAGCACAATTATGCAATCCTATTATTATTATAGTATTTTGATTAACTCCTCCTATAAACCTCCAAAACATTGGACTTGTTGAACCTATTGGAGGCACTGTCCTAACTATTCAATAATTGGCTTTTGAAAATTAGGTATTCCAATGATCAGTGGCTAGCCTGCTACAGTTAGTTAGTTAGTTAGATTTGATATACCTGCTGTAGCTAGCTACGGTCTAAGGGCCGCTATCCATGTGTGTGCCTGAGCCTGCAGGCACCAAGAAAATCGCGGCACAGCCACGGGAGGCGCGCCGCAGGGCGAGCCACCGAGAATGTAAACAGTACAAATGAGACAAACAACGAGTGTAAAACAGTCAAACATGCCAAAACAATCAAACAGTGCAAAGTCCTCGTACACCAGCTCCTGTACGACTTCTAGTTCCAACTTTCCCACGTATGCAACTATCCCACTCCCACTTTCTCACGTATCCAACCTGCACCAATTCTTCGCACTAATTCTCGCACCAGTCTGCACTCAATCCCACAAATCGATCGCGCGAATATGCGTATCCACACCCACACGTATGTCCCCAATGTACGAATCCTCACCAATCTGTACGTTTACATCTCCGCGCTCACTCCACAGCTCGTCCCCGTCAACTGGCTCATTGAATTGCTTTGATCCAAGGCTCGTATTCGCTTCGTTATTGGTCATTACTGACGAGCGAGCCGACCTGGCGCTCACGTCGCCTGCCTGCGCATTTGTACGTATTCCCACGGCAGCGAGGCCAGGTCCGGCCGTGGAGTCAGTCCCCGGACTCATTCTCCTGGCAGTATGGTCCCCCTAGCATCAGTGAGGCCTACTACTGGGTTAATGCAAAATGCCGGTAGTGGTACTGGCAAAAAGTGCTTATAACTATTATGAGTTCCCGGGGAGGGGGGGTTCTGGCGGAGCCATCGTTTGAAGACTATTAACTTCAGCCCCCTATCCCTCCAGAAAATGGATGAATGAAAGGTAAGGCTGAATGCTATAAGCTAGGAATCCCTGTCGAATTCATCCCCTGTGGCTTGTGGCTAATGTTTCGTATGTGTTGCCCGACGATGACGGCAACGACTTTGACGACCTTGACGATGACCACCCAAAGAAAAGGGAAGAAGACCCAAATCCTGGGTTACTACAAAGGTTTCCAACCACCAACGATTTGCTGATGGGATATGAAGATCATGACTCGTGTATTCAGGAAAATCTGATCAAAAGGAGAGTCAATTCTCTTCTCCTTCTACGAAGGCTAACAATATGGGTGCTTCTTCTTGTCTCTCTCTCTCGCTTACACACACTCTCTGTCTCTCTTCACAATTTATATCGGAATGTCGGCGACCGATCACCCAACTCACTGAGCTCCGTATCCGTCAGGTGGACATGGGCCGTATCCGCGTCCGCGTCACGCTGTCGGTTGATGCGAATGTACTGGGACCGCGAAACGAGCACGGCGACGAGTCCGAACGAGACCAGCATGATCTCCATGCCGTGGCCCAGGAGATATTTGGGCGAGTCTTGGCTGCGGTAGAAGTTCGATGCCATTGCGCCGGCCATGTTGCCTGTGCAGTAAAAAAATATATCAGCGTTCCCCGACACAGAAAAATGAAAAGGGGGGTTTCCTTTTCCGCACCGAAAGTCGTCGAGAATGCCATGCCCGCCGCGCGTTTGTAGCTGCCCGCCAGGTTGTTGCTGATCCATGCGACGTTGCCTGGGAAGCCTGAATAGAGACCGCAGGTGGCGATGAAGACTCCTACGAAAGACTCTGAGGTCAGGATATGTGACCTGCTAACTGTTTTTTTTTCTTTGCCCGCAATGAACTCACCAGCGTAGACGACTCCTGGTACATTACCCGCCGATCCGGCAACGGCAAGGACATATCCGATCAAACATGCAGCCAGGGATCCAAACACATAGGGCCAGCGAGACCGTCCGGCTTTGGCGGCTCGGTCGGAGAGCCAGCAGACGAACACCGCAACGACGGCCGCAGTAGCGTAAATTGGAATGGTCAGTAGCTGCGCGGTCGTGGAAGAGAAGCCCAGCTGATTGATGATCGTCGGGAGGAAGAAGCTGATTCCTGAGAAATCCATAACAGTCAGTACGCTTCGAACCTTTTTTTTCTTTTTGTCCGATTTTTCTTCGAGAAAAAGATTCTTTTATATGAAGAGTTCTCATACCGTAAAGAGGTCCAACGACTCCCCAGTACACAAACAAATTGACATATAATTGCCAATCGGTCAGAGCTTGGATGACATATTTCCACTCGAACGTGTCGCTCTCCGCATACATGCGGCCCGTGTTCTTGCAGGCCTGATACTTGAGCCGGTGGTACGCCCACGCCTTCTCATCCTCAGTCAGGAAGCTTGCCGTGGTGGGATAGTCGTAGATGAGGAAGTATGAAGCGACCGCGACGATGACAGTCAGAAGACCCTCGAGGATGAAGCTGTTTTTCGATCATCAGTCGACAAATACAGCAAACCTCGGAAAATCCCCTGAGGGACCATCAAAACTCACATCCAGCGCCAACCAGCAAGCCCAGCAACCCCATTCATATTGTTAATTGCAAACGCCAGTAACCCGGAGAACGCACCGGCGAGAGAGGCCGCGCTGAAGAAAAAACCTTGACGGAAAGCCATTTCGTCGGTTTCGTACCTGAGTTCACCCAGTGATTAGGGTTCGGGATTCCCCTTGTTGGGGGGGATTATGTTAAGAACGTACCACATCGTCAAATAGTACGCAACACCGGGATAGAGACCGGCCTCGGCGAGACCCAGGAAGATGCGCGCAATCAACAGGCCATGGTAATTCTGAACGAGGCCCATCAGAGTCATCACAACGCCCCAGGCGACCATGATGCTGGGCAGCCAGATCTTTGGGCACAGAGTCAGACGATCTCCCGGCGGGCATGCCAAATCCAGGTAGGCTGCTGTGGAGAAATGATCTTACCGACGGCTTGAATTTCTTCAGCAGAAGATTGGATGGGACTTCGAAGAAGCAGTAGGGGAAGAAGAAAACTGACGTTCGCAAATCAACAATCACCCTCAACTCGTTCGAGTGACCCCTAGAACAAGACTCACCTGTCGCACAAATATTATACTGATTCCCCGTCAGATGCAAATCCGTCTGCAGCCCCAGAATCTTTGCATTCCCGATATTCCCTTTGTAACCGAATGAATGTTATTTCAGCATCTCTCTCCGCTCCCACCTATTGGATTGGCTTTTTTTTTTACCTCTGTCCAGGAAACTGAGCAGATACAGAACGGCGAGCATCGGAATCAGCCGCAGGTCCATCTTTCGCAATATCTTGACTTTGTCCACGTTGGCAAACTCGTCCGCCGCGACGATCCATTTGGGGTCATCGTCGTTGTGCGTATCGTTCTTCTCTGTACTGGGTGGATCGGCAGCAGCTTCGAGTTGCTGGGTAGTCAGGTCCTCCTTCTTTTCGGCCATGACAAAGATCACAGGAGGGAAAGATAAGGGGGAAGACGAAAGGCGTAAGTGTTGAAAATTTTAAAAAACCGCAGAAGACATCAATTGTAGTCGAACTATTGGAGAAAATCATCATATTATATAGAGAGGTACATGCATTCAGAGCTCACTGCCATTTCCCCCGCGTCTTTCCAATCCCGGAAATCTCACCGTGCTCCTTTTTTGCCCCCGCCTACTCAATAATATTTTTCGGGGTAAATGCGAAAGATGCTTGATTCGCTTTAAAAAGTCAGCAGAACTAATTACCATGAAGCTAACCCACATTTTATCGTCCATGGGTGGTTTCTGGATTCTAAATTCCAATCGTCTTACATCGTCAGCCGCAGAGCAGTTATGGTCGAAGATATGATTCAACTGCTCAATAAAATACACAAGCTAGATATCACCAAGAAACAGGTGAAAGGAATCTCATAATTGAACTTGAATCGATCATTCTGACCCAAGCGTGTTGCTGCTCCGGATAGGGTTGTTTACGTATTTTCGTATACTTTTGCAGGTAGGTCCGGGGCCCAGTAGCGCTGAAGTCATCCGGCCGAACTCCCCAGTAAAGGCTGCAAGCTATATGTGATCTCATCTACCAAAGGTGAGTTCATCTCGGAGACCTTGCCGGAAGCCGGCCCTCGGAAAGACTCCGAGGGTATATCCATCATCAGAGAATGCGGGCGGTGTTTTGGGGTAAGATCTAGATCCCCGAGTGAAAAGAAAAAGTGCTTAAAAAAGGAAAGGCGATTTCTCTGTGGCGTAGTAGTACATAGGGATGAGTACAAAATTCGAGCTTGTCGGCTCTTAATTGCCACGATTCTTTCGGTCCTTTGTGTGTTTAATCATGCCGTCATATCCTTGTAATCTTCCCCCAGGGTCCTGGGATAGTCTCCGTGTCTTCTCTGTTGACGGTGGAGAGAGAGGTGCGAACCTCAAGGCTGATGCGGAAAGGAATGCTTGATCATAAGGGCAGCGTATGCGAATGGGATTGCGAAGTCAATATCAAGGATACGGATTTCTTTACTTCTCGTTTCGATGTTTTTGACATCTCAAATATGTTTTATTTTATTTTTATTTTTACTTTTACTTATTGTTGATTTCTTTATTTGAAGGTGTCACAAATGATTGACAACCATTGACGATGATGATGCTGCTGCGGAGTTTCCTTCTATAGTTGTATATTTTTTTTCTTTTGATGTCATTCATGGATAGCGCCAGAGGCGTTCGGGATTATCTACAAATATCATGCGTATCGTTTCTTCATTGCCCTCACACCATTCCTTGCACTGCGCGATAAACGCCGGGACGTCAATCTTGCGATACTCTTGGACTTGGAGACGATCACTCTCGGTTTTATTCATTTCAGGACCACCGACATGGGGCCAGTCGCTGGCCCACACTACTTGCGACCTTGCCTCCCGAATGATTTGCCGGACATAGGAATCCAACCCCGGCATATTTTCTCCCGCAAAGCGATAGATTCCGCTCAGTTTCACGTAGATATGCTTGTGACGAAGGAGGTCCATGATTTCGGCGTACCCAGCTTGTTCTTGAACGGCCTTTGTGGCATGGGGTGCTCCGAGATGATCGAAGACCACATCGACCCCCAGTGTGGGAATCTCCGACGCGATGAGGCCGATCTGGTCGAGCGTGATAAACATCTGAATCACCCAGTTCAAGCGCCTGATCTTGTCCGCGTATGCGCGGAGCGTTGCACAGAAATCGGCCGTTTCGAATCTCGTGTTCGTGGTGTGCAAGTTGAATCGGATACCGCGCACACCCACCCGGTGCATCTCATCTAGCTCGGCGTCACTGATGTCTAGATCGACAGTGGCTATCCCGCGTCCCGTCCCGTTCTGTCGCGTCAGAGCATCGATCAAAGACCGGTTGTCGGATCCATAGACGGATACGGCCACAATGCAGGCGTGGTCGAGCCCGATGCGCGCCTTGTACGTTTGCAGGTCATCGAGAGTGGCTTCTTGGGGGGTGTATGTACGGTCTGCGGCGAGAGGAAAGCGATCCTGGAGTGGATTTGTTAGCGACACGCTTGCCGTCAAGCAGCTTGACTGCTAAGAATGCCCGTCACTCACATCGATCACATGGACATGACTATCCCAGGACCCTGGGGGAAGATTACAAGGATATGACGGCATGATTAAACACACAAAGGACCGAAAGAATCGTGGCAATTAAGAGCCGACAAGCTCGAATTTTGTACTCATCCCTATGTACTACTACGCCACAGAGAAATCGCCTTTCCTTTTTTAAGCACTTTTTCTTTTCACTCGGGGATCTAGATCTTACCCCAAAACACCGCCCGCATTCTCTGATGATGGATATACCCTCGGAGTCTTTCCGAGGGCCGGCTTCCGGCAAGGTCTCCGAGATGAACTCACCTTTGGTAGATGAGATCACATATAGCTTGCAGCCTTTACTGGGGAGTTCGGCCGGATGACTTCAGCGCTACTGGGCCCCGGACCTACCTGCAAAAGTATACGAAAATACGTAAACAACCCTATCCGGAGCAGCAACACGCTTGGGTCAGAATGATCGATTCAAGTTCAATTATGAGATTCCTTTCACCTGTTTCTTGGTGATATCTAGCTTGTGTATTTTATTGAGCAGTTGAATCATATCTTCGACCATAACTGCTCTGCGGCTGACGATGTAAGACGATTGGAATTTAGAATCCCAGGAACCCATATTTCTTTGTGTTTTGTATGGTAAATTGGTTAAATTCGCAATCTCGGTGTTATCACCACCGAGTATCATCACATTCCGGGGGTATTTCAACCTGCCCTCGACCGCACGTTTTTCTATTCAATCAATCAATCATTTTCATCCGGGATTGGTTCCGCTTGATCTCATTCGTCAAATATGCATACTAGTCCATACAATTTTAGCTTGTGCTGATACAACATTATTGGGAAGATCAGATATGAATATGATTATTTAAGTCAAGCAAATGAGACCTTGACAGGTACCCTACAATAGCTGCGCCGGAAAAACGACAAACTTCTTCAAATGCTTTGCTGGGGTCGGAGGACAGTACTCCATCTTTTCGTCTCTCCAGAATTGGGGGTCTGGGTCTTCGTGTCTCAGGCATGCAGACTTAAGAGCTGTGTTCGAAGACGCCAAGGTAGTATCTTCACTCTTCAACCCAGAAAATTCAGTAGTATCTGCAATCTCCATGCTTTCGCAGGACAGTGTCTTATCCTCCGCTGACGTATAGACTTCGATTGAATAGGATGCACACCGACTTATGCAGCTCTCAGCGAGTCCTGTGTCTCCCCTATACGCCGCATTTTGAAAGACAGGGAGTAGCGCAGGCGTGTTACTCCTGAGTTCTTGCGCTAAGTTGAAAAGGCTGTCAAGTTGTTGCACAACCTGCGTCGAAAAGCCACTTCCTTTGACTCCTTTGCTGACAGCATCCACGGAATAATAGTTGCGAAGACTGCAGAGCTCCTTACGTCTTTGTCAGTCAATGGATTGAAAGTGGAATATTCTCAACATTACCTGAACAAGTTGAAGAATTTCAGACATGCTTAAGATTTGAGCATCCAAACAGTCCTGCACCGAGAGGGTTAAATTGTTAGAACGCCGTTTAATAATTTTCAAAGCTTGTTCGTCTTTCTTGAACGAGTCGTTGTCGAGCTTTCGATACAAAGCATGGTCCATTTTGGTCAGAGCTTTAGCGAGAGTTGAAGGCCCGAGAGATTGGAAGTCGTCCATAAAGTCGGTACAGGTGTCCAATGGTTTGCTCCATTTGTCATCAAGGCCCGTGATGTATCTCGAAAAGCGACGTCTAAGCACCTCTGCTTGATGTAATATGACTTCGGCGGGCTGAGGTTTCTGGAAATGTTTGTCCAGAGGCTCGGTGATGAAACGACAAAGTGGCGTCTTCAGATCCGGATCCTTGAGAGTTCTTTTGTCCACACACTCATATGCGTTCTAAATTACGGCGCAGATGAAAGGGTCAGCGCCCGCTTCTTCCAGGGCCTCCTTTATGTTAGCGTCCTGTTATGGGATCGTGGATGTCGACGGGCATACCCTTTTGATTCGGACCAGATTTTCTCTGCTTTTGTACCATCTCAAATAGTAACTGTAGAGTCGCACATTGAGCCATTCGTATTCCCAAAAAAGAGCCTTCAGCTCGGGGAAATAACGACCTAGGGCCTGCTGTACCATCGCTTCAAATGGAATGCGCTCAATCAACGCCGAGCTCTGGCGCAATAAGTGCCCTGCGACTAAACCACACGTTTCCTTTCGTATGTCTTCTGGATGGAAATTCCAGCTTTCGCCCAGAGGCGTCTCGGCTTGTTCGGGATAGTAGGTCTTGCCCAGAAAGCCGAATGTGCGAAGGCGGCCAACAGATTTACTATCACCATTGCGGACCATGTCCTTGGCCTCCTGCTTCCTCCAGAAGCAATGCGGAAGCTGTTTGGCCCAATCCACATCACATCCGTTGTCTCGTTGCTGGATAGCGGAACATTCGACGTTTGTTGAGGCAGTGCTGTAAAATGAAGCCGAATGGGCAAGACTTGAGTAAATATGGGATCAACTTACAGCGTTCAAACGTTTCGTGAAAGGAAAATATTGGTGTGATGGCCAAACATACCTTGCCCGGGTCCATGGTCGGCCTCGGCGTCGACAATCGCCCCCATGGCGTTCACGTTGACAACCATTCTAATGTAGGATGAGAAAACAACCTCTCGGGGCCAAGAAGAGGGATTCAGCCATTATATGTTGACATACAGCCGTCTTGGCTCGGCCCCAAGGAAGTGAGCATCGCTTGCATTGATCCTTGTACATCCACCAGGACTAGGCTCACGAGCCCTGAACCTACAGGGGGGCCAATCCTTCGGCCGGTGGACCCGGACGGTCCATGCGGAGCATGGCTGGAGAGGCCTTCCTTGGATACTAGACTCGCTGTCATGTGCCTGTAACGCTCGGTCTAGATTCACGGTCACAGGTCAAATTCAAGTTCCGTACCGGGCATAGTTCCCTGATCGGCACGCCTTATTTCGTTACACGATCTTTCCAAACACCATGTCACAAAAGCAGGTGGGGCGGGTAGCCCTGACCAACGAACACGCGCAGTTTCCTGTGGAAGAACCCTTCTCGCCGATACACCATTGTAACACTAGTATATTCTTTCCATTTGCGTTGCTTGGGTCGGACGCACCTGGACATACAGGTGGCTCCTATCCGTCCAACAATGTTTTAGTAGTAGTATAGCGTCAGTGCACACACCATGCAGACCACACTGACGACATACAAATATCCGGTCACCGGCTTCTTTTGCAAATCCTCCAAATACACTTCGATGTTTCTCCAATCTCACACCGAACATATCTGCCCCTCCAGCAAGAATGGCTCCCAGGTGAGAAGGCATGCTTACTTGGATAGCGAACAATATTCTAACGAACAAAGATCCCAATCTCAACTCGACCTCGAAGTGGCCGCTTCCCCGGTGTTCAAAGCCTTCCAGCTTTGGTTCCTGGGGTCTTCGTAGTTTGCAAAATGGGCGGAGCGGAATACCAGTCAGGCAATCCAGTCAATGGCCAAAGACTTCCAGGCACTACGGAAAAGCAATTACCACAAAGCAAGAGTGGATTTGGCAAAATGGGAAATCCTCAATGTCATTACTATGGTCTTCACAAATGACCTCGACCCCGACCACCTCCTCATCCTATCACTCCTAGCACGACACTTCCGCTCACGAAACGGGATTCCCTCTCGCCGACTTGTTCAATTTGCTGCACGCCCGTTTGGAAGACTAGACTATGTTATTTCCAGGGTCTACAAGCTCTATATCGCAAACAGCAAACCGACCTCACTGGAAGAATTTCGGAGGTCCTTCAAAAGAGTCTTGGGTATTGTTAATTACCACACTATCATTGGACGACGTTTGCTCGTTTAGAAGGAGCTGAAACATTCCTCGGCAAGGGAGCAAGACAAGTCTCAGTCTTTGACAGGTGTACTTCCACCAATTTTTATCTGTTCCAATTTTCAATGTATGCCACCAGCACTTGGTCCTCAGCTGGTGTGGGCTTTAAGTTTCCCATTTCGAGTGTGCCCTGATAGTCTTTTTGAATACAATTTGGAGGGTTGGATATCCTGGGTTCATCGTCAAATGACGACATAGTTCTTTCCACCCCTCAAAAAGAACAGGACATCTCCAGCTGCAAAGGCAGACAACAAAGCGAGAAGTATGGTTCCATGTAGATCAACCTCCCGTGATGCCGGCCCGAGGAACTCTATTCGGCACTTGATTTCTTGATGTCAGTTCAACTTGCAACATAGTGAATTTCAGCACTTACCTTTGTGTCGCAGGATCTCGTCAACACCAAATCATCGATAGAAATCAGGGGCTCCGTGCCCATCAAAATCAACTTTCATGCTATCCAAATCGACCTCCTGCCCCAGAAGCGCCCCATATAGCGTCACAAAGGTTTTCACTTCTTTCGAGAGCAGCCCTTGATGGTTGTCATCTCTCTCGACACCACAGTGCTCAGTAACGTATTCGGACTTTGCAAACCCGATCCAACATGAGGGACAGGCATAATGGATTCCAGCATTTTTGACTAGGCTTCTGAGGATATCAAGCTTTGTTGCAGTTGAACTGGTCATCATGTTGACGATGAATTTGCGTCCAAAACAGGAGCTGTACGATCGACGACCAGACTGAGTCAGATCCAGTGGTAGCTCTCTGACGGGGATTTCTTTTCGTTTTTGTCCACAAGCAGTAGCCAAGCCCTCCTGAAACTTGCGGAAGTCTCCTCCCATGGTCACGGCTCCAAGAGCCTCGTGGATTTCACACCTCCGCTTTTCTTGGTCGCTCATATCTGCCTTTTTTTTATCTGCTTCGTCCCGACAATGCTTGAAGACAGAATCTGCTCGAGAATATGAAGTCCGACACAACGGGCAGACATAGTTCTTCCCACTCGCTTTAAGAATGTCTTCCAGCGCTTGACTCGATATCTCGAGATCGGACATGAACTGGTGGGATAGTTGGATGTCAAGATTCATTTCTCAACAACTCGGCTTGAAGAGGGGTAGACGCAAGTGAACCTGCAATGAGAACAGGGACCCTTCTTTAATGACTGGCATGGCTTTCTGGCCCTCATATGGTACGACAACCCTGTAAGCCTCGATCTGACAACTAACTGGCGGTGGAGAGACAACACAGCTAGCGAAGATCTTCCAAAGCTCAGGAGGCCTGTACTGTCTGTTGCAGATTGCACAGATTCCTAACTAGGCATATTAGCCTATCGCTGAAGTTCATGCCAGTCTTCTGGCCGTGATCTAGACGGGCCGATGACCTAGCGGCGGACTATGATAGCCAGTCAATTGGGGACCTAGTCTCCTTCACTTCTTCTTTTGGTTCTTGTTTCGCTATTGCGTGCTACTCTACATAGCCTCCTCGCTCGGTAGGGCTAGATTTGGAAAAGCCGATTATATCGAGTCCTCGGCCAGCGAAAGGCCTCTAGTCTCAAAGAGCAGGCCTTACTCGTTCTCGTTGGGAATATTCTTAAACTCATATATTTTACAAATCAGCTCCAGTCAAATGAGCTGCGCGGCTCCTCCGCAATGACACTATCTCGAGGTCTCTCTGCATTTGCACGGCTTCTCCATCTCGCGGTAGTCAAGTGTACCGTGGGGATCAAGGAGCCATTGGGATGATTTATTCAAGTCATCCAGATCCCATCCTGCTTCCTTAACCGCTGCGGCTGCTCTAGTCCCATACCTTTTTTTGAACTCCCTCCATGGCATATAGAACCATCCCTGCGAGTCGAAAGCAATCACAACAAGATCAGTTACTGAACGCTCTGCTCTAAGGAAAATGACGCCCTTCAGCAACATTAGTTCCAATCCTCGACGTTGATAAACGTTGCCGTACCCCATGTGTCAATCTGCTGTCCACCCGGGATTGCGGTCCTCTCATGGTCTTAAAAGGCCGACGCAAGGCGTGCAAAAATATTGAGCACTATTTATGTATTAGAGTCATGTTGCACGAAAGCCATGGATGCACCGACTTTCTGCTAATAGCTCACTGATATTTGTCAACGTGGTATTCACTTTCCAGGGTCCGATAGCTTCGCCCTCGGATGAAGTATATGTCCTCGCGCTCGGGTTCAGTATTGAATTAAGGGACCCGCATAGTCGGCTGGTAGTTGGTTACGAATTTATATTGTCCCGTAGCGTATGAAGACCTGTGTAAGTCTGTCACATCTAGTCAGGGCACGATCCTCTCGCAGGAGTATAGAAGCTACCCCCTGTGCCGCATCTCGTCACATCTCACATCTCATTATGGGTCGCGATTTTGCATGTCCTTTATTGATTGGCTGCGGTGCAATTTGCCGCAGAATATTCTT
Organism: Penicillium sp. IBT 16267x; assembly: GCA_028828865.1. Taxonomy (NCBI): domain Eukaryota; kingdom Fungi; phylum Ascomycota; class Eurotiomycetes; order Eurotiales; family Aspergillaceae; genus Penicillium; species Penicillium sp. IBT 16267x. Next base: position 830,072 of record JAQJZQ010000008.1, on the reverse strand, counting down.
TTGCTCATGGTATCATTAAACCAGGCAGTGTACTGAATGAATCAAACCGTTCTGGACCTCCCGTAATACCTTGTAGACTCTCGTTGCTTACATTGCCAAGTAACATAGGTAGCTATTGTAATTATAGAACGTACATACTGATAATAGACTAGACTTATAGCGATAGCTGCTATTATGATGTTAATAGCACTCGTGGATAATGATGCGATGAGCCGCGCAGAGATGGAGAGAGATAGGGAGCGATGGGGAGAGATGGGGAGAGATAGGGAGAGACGGGGAATAGGGGAGAGACGGGGAGAGACATCGGTGCAGGCCCGGATGTTCTCTTGGCAAAATATCACGCACTACCTATAGTATTTCCGAAGTTATAGATGCCAAATGGCATAGAGACGATGAGTGGGACAGTAGTTAGTCCATCTTCAGCAAATTAAGGTGGGCTTGTGCACTCATACTACTCTCGCTCCTGATCAACTTGTTCTTTCTTTATGGAAAGATTAAATTGGCTATCGCGACAAATTCGTTCCAAAGGAAAAAAAACAAGAGTTTAGCAGGTGACTGCTGCAGAGAATTTCTCAATGACTTTTGAATACCATCCAGGCTTTCCCCTTTGGTATAATCTCATCGCCGTAGCTAAATGTTGCCTGCGAGAATCTTGTAATGCAATTGAAAGACGGTATCCTTCACGCACACCCATCTCTTCCTCCTTTTCTATCACTGCTGTGATATAATCACGTCTGTCAGCATACCTTTGTACGCTTTCCGCATCCTTTGGAACCCCACTTTCGTCGTAATTCCACGGTGCATCCATATCGGGTGGTATCATTGACAGAGTTAACGGAAATTCGCCGAAAAGTTCCCATGGACCCGCATAAGCAGCTTCCCAGTCAATAACACCCAACAAATTGTACTTGTCGTCGAAAACCATGTTGTTGTGACCAAAGTCACCGTGGCACAATGGAAATGGGCCCCTATCCTGAACTGAAAGACTTCCAGCAAAAGCTTTGACTAAAGATATGAAGGAAGACGCAGAGAAAGATAGTTCATCTGCCAACGAGCCCGCTGCCTCTCTTAGCTCTGCCTCTGATAGTCCAAACTCAACTTTGGCTGCCCACGCCTGGAAGAATTCAGTAGCTGTTTCAAAGGGACCGCCTATACCAGGTATAGGGCCTTGTTCGAATGAGTCGTCTTCGTTCTTGCGGAGAATAGTGCCGATTTTTGGTAGCTGTACCCTCGACAACTCAATCTGAGAAACCAGAGGTTAGTATTGGATGGGATGGAAGTGAGTGCATGCTGCGGAATACCTGAATTTCCGCCATTTTCGTAAGAACGCTTCTTTTATAGAAGTTGGGGATCTCCATGCCAAGGTCCATTCCGACATTACCCCTTAAGCAGTCCATCAACATAAATTGCGCTTTCACGATGTTTTCGGTGTTAAGTTCAACGGCATGCACACTGGGAACAGGAATTTTGGTTTTCCGCTTAACGAGCAGAATCGTGTTGTATTCATTTCCCATGATTTGCTTACTGATGTTTGATCCAGCCTGCTTTCCGGAAAGGGGTGGCATTCGCAATCGGGCGATCCAACGCACATCGTCTTCAAATTCAATGATGCGAACCATATGGTTGTATCCAAGACCAATATCTGCCAGCAATCTGCACATCTTTCCGTTCCGCAAACCGTTCGCGCATTCAATGAGTGCATCCCAGTTTGTCGAGTCAGTGAAGGTCTGGACCCTCAAACGCAGCGTTTCGTCTGTGAGGGAGGCGAAATAAGACCACCGGTAGCCTGTAAAAATGCTGTCGTCTAGATTATGGTAAGTATTTGTTCCACTTTGTGCTGAAGAGCTTTTCTTTTCGCACCGGACATGATGAAAAGGTTCTTGGAAATTAGGAATGCTTAATTTTAGAATCAGGTTGTTGTAGGTCGTTAATAATTTTCAAGTGGCGGTGAGAGTACTAAACAAACTAACATCTCTCCCATCGCCCCCATCGCCCCCATCTTTCCTCCCCCCTCTCTCTCTATCTGCCCTCTCCCTGTCTCTCCCCATCTCTCCCCCATCTCTCCCTATCTCCCCGCCCGTCCCCTTCTGGTATTCGTTCTATATCCGTTAGTGTGGCGCGGCTTCACTAAGATCAAGGTATCTATTTACATATATTCGAAATCCAGTATCTTCACCTATGACGTGTCATGACTTTAGTTACCAGTCCCTAGGCAGCCTTTGCTTAGAAACGGCTCTTCCAGGCACTGAACCAAATATAAATGGGCGAAGATTCTCGTAAGTATCTTCTTATTCATGCAGGCTTATTATTATCCTTAGATCCTACTCCTTCCCACCAGACAAGGTGTGTTCTACCCCTTACTGACCCTTCTCTATATTACGGCCGACGGAGGATATTGACTTAACGCAGTGAACGTAAGATCTATCGTGATCGGTGACCCAAAAATGAAAGCAACTTAGGTAATTTACTGACTTTAGTGAAATTATCTTAATGCTAAATTAACGTTGACCATGCGCTAACCACGGCGGTTAAAGGCACAGGACTTCGGCAACATGGCGGTCGAACCAGCAACCAGCCCAGTCGATTTCAGTAGCGTCTATACTGAATGCCAGAGATTTGGCTGCAAACTTGTTGTCAAGAGAGGAGAGGTCTGCAAATGTGGTATGCAGAATTGAAAATGCAATTCGCCGCCGTTCGCAACTACTTGGATTCAAATGCCAAGTTTGCAATTCTCTTTTGGTGGACCCTCGAAATTTCACTCATTCTGCGCTGAGGAAGATATTGAGACTCTAGGTCAAAGCGTCTCAATCTTCTGTCTTTAGCAATTTCTTTGTGAGGATCCACAATACTACATCATTGTCCAAAACAACGTCCCAATTTTATTTCCTCGTAAGGTTTGTGGTGCCTAATCCGCAGCTGAATGGCCGCCCGCCATCGCTCCCTTGTATCGCCTGAAACACGGCAGCCCTGACATCAGATTGCCATCTGAATGTGACGCTGGACTTCATGACTGAGCTTGCAAGAATCTGACTGGTCAAGAGCCGATGCAAATCTCCCTAATGCTTTATTGATGGACGATAGCCGATGAAAAAGCTCTTTGGCAGCTTCGGTTGTATGCTCGGCCGCTTTGATGGTTTCCAAAAGAGCAATGACACTACACTGTGACGCTTTTACGGATTGCGCCGTGAAAGTGCTGGTGTTCGTCGGTTCGGTCATTGTAGACAGGCTAGGGTCACGGTTAGTCGGCGCTTCTCAAAACCAGAAATATGAGAGAAAACTCACTGTGTTACCGGGGCAATGCGTCTAAATAGATCCTGATGAAAAGAGAGTGACGAGTATTAGTTCTTATTAAAGAAAGGACGGAGTACTCATTTACATAACCAAATTGGAAAACCGCCCCTTATTTCTGACACGTCGGGCAGTTATTTTAGGGGTCGTAAATGGCCTGAGTTCTTAGGAGCATGGTGGACTATGATGGGATGAGAAAATGGTCAACAAACTAGCTTGCACTTCTAAGAACTATTGTCGGTCTGGCAGGCTCCTAGGAGCTGAAAGTTCGGAACCTCAAGGACATACGGTGGCCTATAGAAGCATGAGCTTACTGGTGCTAGAAGTGGCTTTGCGGTCAAATCCCGTAAACTTTGTCACCAGTGGCCATTGCCCCAGAATAGAATGTCAGCCGGCGGAGTCTACGATTAAACCGCTGGAGTGCTCCACGGAGGTCCCTTTCCCCCAACGACGACTGATCAAGAGACTTCTGACTCTACCTCGTCCAACCATAGAGGAAGAGATGGTTCGACGGACCGAAGCCATCGATGCAGTGGCTGCTTATTGTCAATTCCAGGAAGGCGACGCCTGCCGTTTGCCACGGAACAAACGAATTGAGAACCGAATGGCTGAGACCAAGGTTCCTGATGATCAACCTTTGGAAAGTGAAGCGATGGAGATCAGCTCTCAACCAGGAACGCCTTTCGAATCTGCCCTTCAATCTGTTATGAAGGATTATCGACCCTTGTTTTGCTTTATATGTTTGGGCCAACAAGATCTGGACATCACAAAGCGTGTTCAAAGATGTTCCTCGCATGGAGACGTCACCAAACATATCAAGCGCAAGCATCTGCAAAGTCTCGTGTCAAACACGATTATCGCATGCAATGTTTGCGATGAGAAGTTCACGAAGGTCATGCATTTTCAGCGACATGCAAGTGATTCTCACAAGACTGCGATGGGACCTCTGTGGTGCAGATAGAGAGTTGTGCTGGTGTTTAGACAGTGTACTCAAAGCTCAACTAGATTTAATTTCATGGCTCGAATTTGCCACAAACTCCTAACTTGGCCGGCAACTCGGATCCTGGACAAAGGCCTAGCTCAACCGGAAGAGGAGAGTGGCGACACTCAGCCACGCAGGCAAGATGAGCCTTCAACCCGACCGGTCACAGCAGACGTAAGGTGAAGACCAGGTGCTTGGGGGATAAAATACTTTTCCGATCCAGCCAATCACTTGCATTTCGGTCAGCCAAGCTCACCTTGTACGCGTTCCAGGAGCCTCAAAGAGACGGTGTTAACCAAAGCTAAACAATCAACTTTTCGCCCCAATCATGGACCCCGGGAAAAGTACTGTCCTACGTGGATGACTGGCAGAGATTTGCACCCGTGGTAAGGTTTGAGCTTTCTTTGACTGACGGATGACCTCTGTTCGCCTTTCACCTCGCTGTTCTTCTCTCCCAGTCTTTCCCCCTTAAACGGGCAGATAAGTTTCTTGGGGATGAGACAGGTTTCGCACTCGCTATTATACACGGATGAACAGCCGTTGCCTGCAGCGTGAACCTTGAGTAGGGATAGGCTGTTACTGGTAATTCATCACGGGCACTCTGTATCACAGATGTGCAAGACCTTTAACCTCGGAGCTCCCTTATTCTCTGTTTGTCGTAGCCCTAACCTTACAAACCCTCCGTGAGCTCCTTAAACATTTGATATTAAACATTAGAGCCCCTAACATCTAAAACCCAACCGCCGCTAATCGCAACGACAGGAAACCGCATTTTCATCAGACATGCGTTCACCCAAGCACGAACTATTATAGACCACAGCCCAAACAAGGAAGCGTGTCATCGCAGCCTTGATATCAGATTCGCGATATTAAGATACATGTCTTGCATAAGATTTGCCTACTCCAAAGTTAGTAAGGAGGACTAGCGGCATGGGATTTGAAGCCTCACTGTGTTTTGCTCAATGAAAACCCCAATCTCATCAGCATGGTCCATTTGATCGTTGTCGCCTAAGTGCCAGTAGATCCCTTTCTTTCCGGGGATACTAAAGTCGAAATCTGGTAGAGAACTGATACCCCTGGCGGAGTTGAGTGGACCGCGCATGGACTCGGTGTTAACGACCCCGTCATTCTGGTACCAGTCTTCCTGGTTGACTCCCAGAATGTTCTTTTGCATCTGTGTAAGATCCTGGCCTCCCATTGCGTAGACGCTTAGTAGCATTATTGGTATGACGTCCTTTCGTGGGATGTACCTTCCGGGCTTGGGAAACACCAGATCGTAACCCAGATCTCGGGAAATCCTAGTTATCACTGCATCAGTAATCCACTCCACGAAGGAGCGAAAACTGGTTACGGTAGTGAGAAAGCTCCATCCAGCACCAGTGATTATGCCGATCAGTCCGTCCACCACCCACGGAACGATCGGAATATTTCTCGTTGCTCCCCGGACAAAATCCTCAAGCCTTGTAGGAAAGGAGTCGATTGCATCCAGTCCCCATGTAGGCCAATCTTCGGGGAATGGAACTGTTGCATGGAAGGATAGGCTGAAGTAGTAGACCTTCCCGGAAGTATTGATTGCCTTATGGGAAAGGTCATGAACGCCTTCAATGCTGTTGTCGTAAAACCCGTTGTGGTTAGAAGTCAGCCATTTCCACACAGGGCCGTCCACTGATTCCAGACGCAGAAGCATGTCCTGGAATGTTTCTCCCGTCTTTCTACGTATTCCCCAGTGGTCAAGCTGGAGGTCGTAAGCCCTCTTCTCTGCAGGATAGAAGGATGCTGCAGCGAAGAGTCTTGCGACTAGACTGACTGCCTGTTGCCTTGATCTCTATGATCCTTCGTTAGTCTTTGAAGGCTTGACAATCCTGAGAACCGAGGGCTTGAATACATACGGAAATAAATCTGTCGAGGGCATTTATAATAGTCGTTCCTCTGTGAGGGGTCCCAAGGGTTGTGACAGATACGATCCAGTCATCTCTCTCGTCTTCGCCATCGCCAAAGTATTCGGGATGCAATGCGCAAGGAAGAATAGGACAGGGATCCCCTGGGGTTGCAGCGTTTTCAATCCACCTCTGGTATCTTAAGCCCCTTCTTTCGCGCCTACCCCACCGGTCCATCCGACCTGGGCTTGGCTCATCTTCGGGGAATGAAGAATCGGTCATCTGTTCATCCACTGGGTTCAGTGACAACGTTCCATTCTCATCTGCAACGGAGCCTTCCGCAAGTCCTTCAGCTATGGCAGCGCTATCAAAAGGATCAAAATGCTCTGCCGGTGGAGATAGGGCTTCAGGAGTCTGAAGAGGCGATGGAGTTTCATAATCCGGAAGAAATTCCTCGTCATTGTCAGGCCAACCACCCATTATGTTTTAGGATATTGTATAGGTTGTGGGAGAAAATATGATTCGAAATGCGATGTATACGAAAATGCTAGCATCTACGCTGCCTTTATAATTCTTGGGATAATAAATTTAGAATATCCGCACACAAGAAAGAAATTCCCCTGATTCCAAGCTCATGGTATGAACTGAAGTAGACGTTTCCGGTAGTCAGAAATAGCAGCATTAACTTCAAAGGTTTACATTCCAATTTTGCCCTCAGGTACCAAAACTACCTGACCCAAACATTCAACCAAAGATAATGGCAGCTTTGGTCGTTAAAAAAAGCAGCCGGGGATTGGGACAACCTTTGTAGAATCGACAAATATCGTCCCCTCAAAGAAGCCGCCGATGGCACTCAAAGAGCCTCGATCGTGAGTGTCAATAAGCGAAACTCTATCATTAGTATAGAAAAAGAATTCTGATAATGATCCAGCCTTTGTCTCAATATTTAAGGCTGGGCTAACAATGTAGTCAAGCCTGCATGGCCCAAGCCCAAGCCTCATGCCGAGCCTACTGTTTCTTTGTTTCGGTTTTTCCGAAGCAAATTCTCATATCGTACGAATGGCCTCAATTTCCACCTAGTTCCTTACCAATGCGCAGAAATCTACGGTTTTAGCAATTATCAGAGCGTTCAGAATGGTACACCTACCCTCTTCTCTCCTAGCCCGGGTCCAGATTATGTCACGGGCCAGGTATAACCACGTCACAACCTCTAAGCACATCAATCTTTATTAAAGATCTCCCTCCCCCCACCTCCCGCGCCTACCCTCCTAGGCTCTTCCTCATCTCTCCCGACCTCCAACCAGAATGGCAAGCCATCTTTCCGCACAGGAGGTTATTGAGGCCTTAGGCCTGTCTCCACATCCAGAAAAAGGCTACTACCTAGAGACCTTCCGCGACGCCGACTTAACAGACGACATCTCACCCAGCACCTGTATTTACTATCTGCTTGAAGGCGAAGCTGGCCTCTCAAAATGGCACCGTGTTCTCAATGCCGTCGAGGTATGGCATTATTATGCTGGCGCCCCTATGCAACTTTCACTTTCCTGGGATGATGGAAAACCCACTCGGGACATTATTCTAGGGAATGATTTTGCGAAAGTAAGCAAATCTTTTTGAACCGATCCATTGCTCGTGCTCGGTCGCTTGAAAACAATGCTAAATTTTATCGATTTAGGGCCATCGCCCTCAAATTATTGTGAAGCGTGGAGAATGGCAGCATGCAAGATGCTTGGGTGACTGGACACTCGTGGGGTGTACAGTGGCACCGGCCTTTCAGTTTGAGTCATTTGAGATGGCTCCGGAGGGATGGGAGCCGCGGACAGTCCCATAATTTTAACTAGTACGAGAACATAATATATTCATAATGGGGATATTCGGTGAGAAGTTTACGGGCGAGGAGAGCCCTTTGACCGACCGCCTAAAATTACGCTTGCTTGCCCGCGGGACATTGAAAAAGATTGGTTCAGGTTGCTAAGAACGAAAAGTTCAAAGAAGATACAATTGTTTTCAAGAACAAGCTAGACACAGGGCAGTGAACCCGAAGAATGAAAGAATGAAAGAATGAAATGAAAAAAATAAGAATGAAAGATTCAATGCGCAAAGATCGAGATGAACCCATCTTCGCTTGGGACCGGGAGGCCTCTCGTCTTGAGTTTGCTAATCCTGTTAGCCATTCTCTTGGGTAAGAGGTAATCCCAGTTCCCATACAACGCTAAATCGGCCACCGAGCATCTCACCGACTGATCCTGCCCAGGCTTGGTTCCCCAAGGATGTGCAATCAGCGGCACAGATCACGATGGCATTAATGTATGGGTCATGGCTCGACGAATGGGCTCTAGACAAGCCTTCTATCTGAGTACCGTGCGGATCCAAATTGGCTCCGAGTGCACATAGTTTTCCGGCTCTTGCCTCCAAGAGCTTAGACTACACATCGAGAGCAGTGAAGACTTACTGCCGACGAAAACGCTGTGATTCCCTGTAGGCTGTAGCAGACATCTCTTCGAACATATCTTTTGCCGGTAACATCCATACAAATGCGAACCGGGAGAGCCGTGGAGATATGTCCATAGAGTTTAATTCAGGATTTTTGCCCCATGTGATTGGGCTTTGAAAGAGCTTCTCTATGTTGTCCGACATGGCGGCGTAGTTAGTATGTACCAAGCCAGTGGTGATGATGTATGTGATTGGACCCACTTGTGCCGCGCTGTCCTGAGATACACCGCCCGGCAGAAAAAGAGTGATAATATCATCCATGGTCACCCACAACATTCTCAGCACATGAAACAGCCTTAAGATGGGTAAAGGACCTTTGGAGCAACAGCTCCAGTTTGAAAAGAAGAATGTAGATCTTGTCAAGTTACCAAAATGTGCGTATACACTCCACCACGGACCCTAAATCCCGCCTGGTGACTAACCGCTGGGCTTGCAGACGCGAAAGTTGAAAAACGCCCTATCCCCCATGCCCCAGTTGCCTCTCCTTATGCAGGCACCTCTGTGCCAAAGATTATCTATGTCTCAACCAATACACCCTTCATGAGCGCCGTGAAGCGCGTCCAGAAACTCCTCCGCCACGCCGAGAAACGCGCAACAGCCAATATCGATCTCGAAGACACGCGCAAAACAGAGCAGCAGAAGCTTGCGGAGCTGGCCAAGGTCGCGGATAAGCGAGAGGAGATCTTCATCAAGGCTACTGGGCGGGCGATTGAGAAGGTGCTCAAGGTGGGCAAATGGTTCGAGGAGAAGGAAACCGAGTATGCGGTCCGTGTGACTACCGGCAGTGTGCTTGTGGTGGATGATGTTGTCGAGGACGAGGAAAAGAAGGAGCTGGAGATGCAAAAGGAGCAGCGCCGATCTAAAGACGAGTCGGTTCCCGAGAAGCAGGGCCAGGAAACATCCAAGACCGCTGCGAAAAAACGAAAACGCCAGGCGCCTACTGTATCCGATGATGCTGAACTTCCTGAGACACGTACCCGATGGATCAAAATGGTTGAGGTTGCCGTGAGTCTCAAGTGAAGAAGCACAGATAGCGGGCATGCATAGAATCACTGTGTCGCTATGCCTTGCGACAATATTGGTAGGACAACCACGACCGTCCACACGAAGAATTCTGACCCAAACAGCCTATAAGAAGCCATACAGCCTTGATTTTCATTCATAGGTGCTTCGGGCTAGGACCTGCTAGCAAAGCTCAAGGTCACCTTAAACGCATCTCTACGGGGTGCTCACGCCACAGCCGAAATACCCCCAACGGCGACTTGAGAGTCGACATCACTGCCGGTTTCAACTCATAATGAATTGAGATATCAATCAGAAGACGAGACACGGGGCGCTCAGGTCAGTCTGGAGGCTTTTCCGCAGCTTTATCAAAGCTCGTGGGACATTGTTATTCTCTGATGAGCAATGCTCTTTTGAATGGCTAGGAATTATCTCTTTCCAATCCAAACCTACACATCAAAGAATGAGACTTTCTCCTGGAATTGATTTACAATGAAGGATATTTGAAATTACACGACACGAAATCAAGTAATTACTATTATCATGTATTGGACACATACCATAATCTCACCAGTTCCACATGCCAGGCTACTGGGGGGGTGACGGGAGTATTCTGTATTCTCACATACCACGGGAAATGTCTCCTTTATCAAAAATCCTACTTAATTTTAAAAAAAACACCAACAGCCCTGAGTTTCATGGAAGGTTCTCATAGTCACCGGGTTAAACTGATATGGACACCAAAACCTAATACATGCAAACCGAGATATAATATGGGTAAGATCAACAAAGAAAATATAATATACACCTCCAATCATGGGACACAGACCCAACTGCAGCCAAAGCGTTTGAACGGCAACGGGCGAAGCTTCTCACCCGAAGTCCGCGCTCGCTTCATGCCATTTTCATGAGGCGTGCAGTCCCACCACTCTAGCCATTCCGTCCGAGGAATGATATACTCCTTCTGACATACAGAGCATTGCTGGCCACCTGCTGCACGGATTTTCTTCACTTGTTGCATCAACGGGACCACTAAAGCAGGGAAGTCTGCTAGCTCTTCGTCGGTGACGTGCTCGAGGTCTGGGAGTTTGCATACAGCTCGGAGTGCGACTTCGCGCAAGGAGGGAGCGGTGGAGATTGGGTCCGATGATGGAATGATCATATTTGACGCCGGGTTCTCTTCAATTGGTCGTCCTTCCATGTCCAGCCGTGTAGTTGGCCCTGTGGCCACATGAATTGTAGTCCATGCATCAGCTGGAGGAGAATCCTCGTAAACATCAAATCGAGGGGTGTCAAGGGTGATTTCGGGTTCATCTTGTTCGGAGTCGTATTCATCGTAAGGCTGATTCTTGGTCTTCTTTTCAGGCTCGCGATGCCATTTGGCAACGGCGGCTTCTTCGATTGAAGGGAACGGGTTGGGACATGCGGTCATATGTTTCAGCTCGCCATGCTGGAGCAGACGTAGGAGCTCCCACGGCAAATAAGCTAGTCTGTTCACAGACACATTCAGAACCTCCAATTTCTTCAATTTCTGAACTGTGTACGGAATTTCATGAAGTTCGTTGTTTCGCACACTGAGGACTTTAAGGCCACTCAGCTCAAACAACTCATCGGGAAGTTGGGCCAGGGAATTCCCGGGAAGATAGATGCTGAGGAAAGGCTGCAGTGAAGAATAAACATTCTCTGATAAAGGGGCCTGCTCTACAGAAGGCAACTTCGTCAGATGTTGTAGAGGTTGGAGTAAACCCGATGGAATATTTCTTAGGTTAAAATTCCTGGACACAATGTTAATATCGGACTAAAGCAAAGCCACCATCTCGAGATCGAATCAAAGGAGCAGACATACCCAAGATCAACGATATCCTCGCCCTTCTCCAAACAATCATTAACCACAGACCTCGCAAACCGGTGTTCCTCCGACTCGTTCGGTCCCTTCAATATGGGCAAAGGAAGAACCGGCGGTGCAGCCTTTCCACTTGGAAGCAATAGCAAAGGACCCTGAGCAGACTTTCCCGAGGCCTTTGGATCAAGCACCGTCTTCAGGAGGTCCTCTCCCCAAGGACCATCCTCCGATGGGAAAAGCGAGTCAACACCCGACTCGTCGCTCCCCATCCAAACACCACTGTCAACATTGCGCTTCTCCTTGAAATCCCCCCTCTTTCTCTTCGAATCTATCACCTGTTCCCCCCACCACGTTCCACGATATCGCCTCTTCCGTCCAGCCCCCGTTGCTGGCGCATGATAATTCTCCAAGCCCGACGCGGGAATATCGTCGCTTGAAAACAACGCCGGGTCACTAGAAGGCTGACTGGAGCGGTCATCGAAGCGCGAGAGCCGACGCGCTTTGCGAAATGAGGATGCAAGCGAGGGGGCGGGGGAACCGCTTGCATTTGCGCGTGCGGGCGATCGGTGCCGGATGCGCCGCGGCGGTGGGAGAGGGACCTCGTTGTCCATTGCGAGCGTGATTGTCGAGAGGCAGACGAGTCGCACCTCGGTTCCCTCTTAGATCATTCAGATGTGAACAATGCGTTGGAGGGTTGGGGGGTTGCGACGCGTTGTGGAGCCCGCGGAGTGGAGGCGGGTGTCAACAACGCGCGATCAATTCGCGATAGGTATGAAAGATAAGGACAATTGTGGATCAACCCAATGTAATTATGGGAATTCGAAGTAGATATTCAGGAGAGAAAAAATTACTACAGAAGGACGGATTACCACAAGATAAGATCAGATCTAACGACTCAAAACGGGTACGTATCACGCGTGGGCGCACGGCCATTGAGTTTATCAGTCGACCTCGGAGTTCACGACAGTCAGATCGGAATGTTAGAATGTTAGATCGGCATGATCTTCGTCACGTCAACTCTATACATTTATGATATAAAGATGGTTTCATAATCCTCAGCTTTTGCGCGCTCAGATCTAATTATGTCTCAGAAAGGAAAACATGGGCGCGTAGACACATGAATCGGTAAGTAAATATTTATTTTGGAAGTTATGTATTATATACGAAGAAAAAGGGTTTCATTTGGCGCCAAGGGAATGATTCCAGTTCTCAGCTTGTGAACAGACGCTGCAATATACCGGAGTATGGATAACTCCGGGTCAAACACGGTCTTGCTGATGATGTCCCAGAAGACAATCCCCCATACACAAATATAAACAGGAGAATTGAACAACGGGGTTGATAGAAGGAGACATCAAATCGTGTCCAGAAAAGTTCGTTAAAAAGGGGTATTTGAAGTGCATAAAACCGTTTCCTCTCCGAATGAGGTTCTCCAGTGAACCATGAGCCGTAAAAAGAATTGTTGAAGTGAAGAATCGAAAGTAGAAGTCCAAATAGAAGGTAACCCGGGCTCTGCTGGAGAGAACGGCGAAGAATAGAGTCACCGAGCAATCGCAGAGTTTAGCCAAATGGGTGTGGATGTCATCGCAACTCAAGGGCCGCTGCGGTCATGCCCGGTGCTCTTTGATGCGTATATGCGATTACAAGGCCGCGCCCATAATCAACGCAAAGGATCCAGCGACCAGAACAGCCGGCATGCCAGCGGCCATGTTAACAGCGCCGCCAGTCTTGGTAGCGGAGGTGGCGGCGGCGGTCTTGGTAGCAGATTGAACAAGAGGAGTGGAACTCATAGTAACGATGCTAGAGCTGGGGATGATGCTAGCGCTAGCGCTAACACTAGGGGTAGCAGTGACCGAGTGGACGCGAACCAGTGTCTTGGTGACGGTCAATGTCGAGGTGGAGGTAATCGTATCATTTGCGACAGCGAACTGGGCTGCAGCCAGGCAGAGGAACGAAGTAACAAAAGCCTTAATCTGCATTTTGTCGAGTTGAGATTGATATAGACAAGAAAATATTTTCGTCTGAGAATTGAAGTCGTGCACAGCAAGGTGTGATTGATTGAGATGATGATCCACGGGGGAAGGTGGATTGTAGAAGGGTGGTAATATCCGTTACTTAGGCAAGTGCGAATTTGAGGCGGTTCCGGGTGAAAATTTGACTTCGAGCGCAAAGAGCTGGGAGTCAAAGGGATATAGAGGGTAAAGATCGTGAGAGCGCGGCTCAAATGGGGCCAGATGGCATAAACGAGTGACTTGTATAAAGAATGACTGGGGGTGAGGAAGTTTGCAAGGTGCCTAAGAAGGAAGAAGGAGGGAAGTATGACAGGGTGCGGTATGCCAGTCCTAAATACGAGGGCCAACCTGGGGAAGGGGCCATTTGGGCACTCTGGAGCACAGTGGCGCCAAGGAAGATTTTTTTTATTGTCTTGTTCTGGATGAACTGACGATCCTATTGGATTAACGGGGCACGCGAGCCTGGGACTATCCGAAATAGGGCGGTCCAAAATCGAACTATGGAGCCCAAGCAATCCAAAAAACCCTAACTAGCGTGACTAGCGTCAGGCACAGCAGGGTCTGGATCGGTTTGCCCGCACGGACGCCCTACATGTGAGGGATTTGGGGGATGCAAATTCCAATCTGCGTCGCGTCATAGGGAGCTATTTGATGCAGTATCACTTGTTGATGGTCTGAGTGGTAGACGTGGAACATGATGTAGGCCGGCCCAGTATCGTCGGGTCCAGGGAACCAAACGGTCTGCAATTTATTTATCCTTTGGGGGCTTACTCTCCAGGAGAGAAAGCCCGAGAGATCCCCCCCTAAAGGGATGTCATAGGTGGTGTTCCAGCCCTAAAACCGAAATAAGCCATTGAATGAACCATTTCTGGGCCAACAATAATTGACCCATTACGGAGTTACGGAGTAAAATTAAAAATACAACAAACCTTTGGATGTTTGGGATATGTTTCCGTTAAGCGCTGATCCTAAAATGAGGATTTTCTCTAGCATCTGAGGCAGACCGTGTTTTCACGTAAATTACCTGTGTTACCCCTGGCGTCACGGATGCAGGAACGGATAACACGGATCTCCTCAGGACTGGAGGATTTTGATTCGCTGCTCTGGCTTTGTTCTCATCACTCGCAACCTCGATGTGGATTGGCTAGCCACGGGTTTAGCCGAGATTGGCTGTAGATTTTGTCGCTCTTAGCCTGGATCTGGGTGCGACCCGGAAGTCCCCCACCACGAGGCGGACTTTCCCATGTTTTCAAAAAGTTTGGCTTGCCAGAAATCTACAGAGCGGGAAATTAGGAATTGGGGCTCTCGGAGCGACTCTCGTGCCTGTTCCTGGCGGCATCCATGGAACCCTTTTCAAGCCATGATCCACCAGTGACGGATCGGCCTTTGCACCTTCCCTTCATAGCGAGTTAGTGATTTGGGTACACGGATGAAGAAAGTCTGGGGGTTCGAGAACTTGACCGATCATCCCGTCCAAAGTTTGGCCTGACCCTAATTGGCTTGATCTCCTTGCAGAAAGACGTTCGGACGTTCATCTGGGGGAACACATGTTCTTGGGCAGACACACCCTTGTTGATGTGGCATACGCGATTGATTGAATGCGCTCTGCTCGTACATGGGTCGAATCAGCCATATGTTTAACAGAAAAGAGTGAGTGTTGCCTGGCTCCATTTGCAAAATTGGCGATCGGCGCTACCATGGACCGCTTTTTCCGCATTCTTCGTGCAAACAACCAGGACAAGACAAAAAAAAATAATAAATGTAAAGAAAACAAAAAATAAAAAATTAAAAAATAAAATGAAATAGAAAACTACAGATTATAGGAGATGTATTATTCATTTAATTGGATCGTAGTAGACAACTGGGATGATGATTAACTGAGAGTACTGTACTACAGCCTTTAAGTTATATATTAAGTACAGGTCTACGGCGTAGCAAGTATGGAATGGTCCCGGGTGGAGGAATATATTTCCGTGCTGGGTAACTGTGATGACGATTTCCAGTTTTGAAGGCTGTGTCCATGGATATACCTACAAATTGATGACCTATTTTGATATTTAAGTCCACAACATAAGTTAATCAATACTTAATGAGTGCTTGCATTCATGGTGGGCACTTACATCCGGGAACAACAATATACCGACTACATCTATACCTCGGTATTCAATCTTGAGTTGACAATGACATCAGATGTCCACTGTGCAACTGCAATCTTGACATACACCATGATACTATGAAATACATTGATAATGTCCTCTAGCGTAATGCTTGGAGCAATGGTACATGAATTGTGCTGATTACCAAGGCCGGTTTGGAGACCTTTCATGAACTATGGCTGCATGAGGTGATTTCTCCACGGTATTATATATCTCAAAAAGTCAGGCTATACAGCAAGGATACCATTACAACGAAGTCTGGGTTGCTCGGCACCCACCGAACAAGGTACATAGCATAACCGCAGACGCGACCGGTACCTAGTATTTACATGATGAGCTGGATACTTTTTGAATACCCAGCCCGGCCCGATTCCTCCGCACAAGCCTTGCGTTCCCTAGACCTTCCTCCCTCCAGCTTATCCGAACCGCTCAAATAAACCACTCATATCGTACAAAATGCATCCCCATCAATTGGATCGTGTCGCATGTCCCTCTGACATCCCGGCCGGGGCAAGGGCGAATTTATTGGCGCATCGAGCGCAGGGGAGTCTGGCGAGGAAGCATCATCGGGGGTCCTTGGGCACGGAGCCAGAGATCATTGCGGGGTCCCTCAGAACGGATCACGCTACCGATGGACATGAAAAGACTGGAGAAGAATAGGATCAGCATGAGCTTGTTGTGGCTCGTGGGTGAGGACTCCTGGAAACCCAGAAAGACAAGCAACCTCGTCAATGTAATAGAAGTAGAAGCAATACGCACCCGAAAGTAGCACCGGAGCCCACCATGTACTTGCCCAAAGTGCGCATCACACCGTTGGGACCAGCGCCATGCTGGAAGATGACCACAGTTCCTAGTCCATGTTAGCTTTCCAAATATATCCCGATATGCCACCCGTCAGGTCTATATCAAACGTACCACCAATGAAACCCATAATAGCTCCGACAGCTAAAGACCGAGTATCGCATTAGTTGAAGCTCTTCCGTAGACAGCTAAGCGTGAGATGTGCACATACTTGAGCCCATCATGGCACCCATTTTCACTAAAAAGCAAGTTAGCTCCCATTAAGTCTCAAAACAGATGTACCGCATTGTAGTGAATCGGTGCTGTGAGTGTTGACATACTCTTGTCAAAGGTCGAGGGACCGGCTGCGGGAGGACCAGCAACAACAGGCATGTTGGAGGATATAGTCAGAGGATTATGTGGGTGGAATATGAAGTGAAAGAGCAGACGCAGCTCAGGCTGAGCAAAGCCAATATGATTATAATAATGCGCCTCAAGTGAACGTATCGCGCGAGGGATTCGGGAGCTTTTTCAAACGAATCGCATCACTTTCACTTCCGTCTCCGCCTTGATCACGTGCAGCTAACGGGTGCCACACGTGCACTACACGTGACCTCATGCCTGGTCGATGGTGGAAGGGGAGCAGGAGATCATGATCCTCCTCTCCCATGGAGTTGTTCCTTATGGCCTGCCATCTTGTTTGATTTTTCCCTTCTCAAAACTGCTGTTAGGGCAGTCTCCAAGCCCGTGGCAAGGTGGAAGTCCCGTCCTACATTTCTTCCATTGTCCTGGGGCAGTGAAACACCCGGTCGCTGCTCACTTTTCGGCAAGACCTCACACGCCTCCTGGTCCGGAGCACTGACTATTTTGCCCCCTATCCGCGATTAAACTTCCCTGAAACACCTTGAACAGGTAAGTTTGTTATCCACAACCCTTAACAAGGCAGTGGGTGGTAGAAGTCTCACGAGGGTCTTGAGGCGGCCAATGAATTGTTGGAATTCTTGGAATGAATATAGGCGCTAACGCGACCATTCCGAAGAAGCCAGCCCAGACCAAAAACAACAGACTTCCACGCGCAACCAAATAAGTCGATAGATACATATTGACGATCTATTATCAAAACCTCTGAGTGTGACGGACGTCTCACACGCGCGATCGTCACTTTCTGCCCACCACGTCATACTGTGCTGAACCTCTCCCCGGTGTCGTTCTCCATGACTGCCGTGGTATCTCCTCCTAGTGTGCAATCGGGCTCTCGCTTGGGATGGTACAGCACTGGTAACGGAGGACAAGGAGCTCTGTCTTCAGTGGACGAAGAAGTATCCCGGATGTTCATGCAACGGAAGCCAGTTCAGCGCTCAAACTCCTCATCCTCTGTGGGGTCGACAACCTCTACGACCACGGTGATCACAACTCAAGATCCTAATGCTGGGCAAGGCTCCACCAGTGACGGTACTTGGTCATCGAAGAAGAAACCCGCTCGAAGTCCGTGGCCCAGCTCCAAGTCAGAACCCGTAGCTGGTGTCACCAACACACGATCCCAGGCAGTCCCTGCATTCCTCTCAGGGCCAACTGCATCATCTACAATGTCCGCCATTCACCAACCACAGTCCATCGTCCCATCACAACATATGCTCCAGTCCTCGCAACAGAATGGAATTCGACAGCAGCCCAACGGGTCTGCAGAACCGCCAGCCATTCTAGGGTTGGCCCCAATGAATGGCACCTTCGAAAAGAAGCAAATAAATGTCCCCTTCTACCCCGAAGTTCTTCGAATTGGTCGACAGACAAATGCCAAAACTGTACCAACTCCATTGAACGGATTTTTCGATTCTAAGGTTCTTTCTCGGCAACATGCTGAAATCTGGGCCGATAAGACTGGAAAGATCTGGATTCGAGATGTGAAATCTTCCAACGGCACTTTTGTGAATGGCCATCGGCTGTCTCCGGAGAACCGGGAATCGGAGCCACATGAACTGCGTGAAAATGATACTTTGGAACTGGGAATCGATATTGTGAGCGAGGACCAGAACAGCATTGTTCATCATAAAGTCTCGGCTAAAGTCGAGCACGCTGGTTTATATGGGACCACACCCAATATTCTTGATCTTAACTTTGGAGACTTGGACCCTGCCTCGGGTGGTGGTCTTCTTCCATCTCCATTAAGCCAGCCACTCTCACACTTGCGAGGACGATCCGGTAGCAACGCGAGTAGCCGCAGTGCCCAGAGCGCTGCGAGTAGCCAGCTGAATGCTATGCACCAGCAAAGGCAGATGAACTACTGGAATTCGCCCATCTCTGTCGAACAGGTTGTCAAAAGACTTACTGTATGAAGTCCTGTCCATTGCTGTTGTAATTATGAGTTGCTAATAATGTTTTCTAGGGCGAATTGAAACAAGCCAAACAGCAGTCCATGGACCTTCGCCAGACTGACGAGTTTTTGACAGCTATAATGAAGCCAGGCTATGCCGAGAAAGAGAAGTCTAGCAAGCCATCTTCTTTTGAAAGCAATGGTCCTCGCCAATTAAATGGACGCCCCAAAATGCCTCGTGTCGACTCTTTCTCCCGATTTTCAGACCCCCCCGCTCCTCCTCCCCAGCAACCGCTCCCCGAGAAACCGGATGCTCCCCCGCGAAATGCTTCAGATTCCTTCTCGCCTTTGAAGCGCAGCGACACAGAAAAAACGAAGCCGGCTACAAGTTCCCCTGTTTCGCGGGACTCGAGCCAGATTCTGAATCTCATAGAGGCACTTTCATCTGCCAAGCGAGAAATCGATACGCAAGGTGCCCGTGTCAAGGAACTCGAGACTCTTGTTCTTCAAGAACGAGCTGCACGCGAGTCAGCGGAGGAAAAGGTCAAGAATCTGGAGATGCATCTCACGCCACAGGTCAATGGGGTTGTCAAATCCGAGGATAGTCATGCAGAACAGGAGTCGGCCGTCAAGGATGAATTCGACGATTTCGAAGGGGCCCAAAAACCCAACGGCTCAATTTTCCCATCCGAGGCTTCTCCCGCTCCTGATGCTCATTTGCCAGAGCCCACCGCCGCGGTGGATACCACACAGCTCGAGCATCGGTTGGAAACGATGATGCAAGAAATGGAGGAGATGAGAAAGCAGATGGCTTCGTTCAAGGATCGTGCAGAGAAGGCCGAAGTGGAAAATGTCGAGTCCCGCGCGTCTTTGGCGGAGATGATAGAGACACTCCGCCGAGAACGTGCCGAGAAGGCTCTCGTAACAACTCCTGGCTCCAAGTCGGATCCCCAAGGCAATGACCAGTCAAAGACTACTACTGGGCAGGCGCCGCCGATTGAGAATGGTACAGTAGAACCCGACAAGAAGGGTGGTTCGTCTGTGCAGCCCTTGGATCCTGCCTCTGCAGACGGCAAAGAGATGGATGCAGCCGCTACTGCTATGGCCACAGAATGGCGCCGACGTCAATTTTTGCACGATACCAGTCCTTATGCGTCCATGATCGGTGTTGTTCTTCTTGGGGTTGGCATCATGGCCTATCTCAACGGGTGGCAAAAGCTGGAAAAATAAACAATACGCTTTGGCTGCTTCGTCTACACTGTTTGACACATTAACGATTGTCTTTTCCCGAAAAGTCGGCGCCCTGGAGCACCCTGGCATGATTATTTCTCCTGACGACTTGATTCCCCTGTATTTCTGGGCCTAGCTTGCTGCCGTGCAGCGTCTCATTGCCTGATTCCTTTTGGGACTCGGCGTTGGTTCCCTAGTTGTCATCTTGCATACGTTGCATACCCTGACTTTCTCTCTTGTCTTTTTGTCTCATGGTACTTAGCCCTATTTTAGTTCGCGTCAATCATGACCCTTGACGACGGATGTCCTGATCCTTGCACCTTCTTGATGTTTTCCTTGCCTTTACCTCTCTTTTTATGCCCCCTGTGTTTCTACTCCATGTCTCATCAGCCTCTAGCCCATACAGTCTTTTGCCTCTCTCATTTATTTGTCTTGTCACTCACGAGCCTCCGTCTTAGGACTCTGGCAACTATCTTCTTTATCTGTACATGATGGAATTACTAGGGATATTCTCACGACTGAACTTATCATTGTAAACCTTGAATTTGTATTCTCTCCGTACAACCGTTCCTTATTATTCCAAGGGATGTATTTTTGCATAGACAGGACAATGTCTGTCAGATGGGGCTTTGTCATGATCACCGAGAAGACTTCATTATACAGTACTAAGTACATCGAAAGCACCCTCAGAATCGTAAACACTATAAGCGCTAGCAGATAGCATACACTCAAGAATTGCACGCCCATTGGACTAGCCCTGGGATATGTAATATCAACGATTATCTATGCTTCAGATGCATTTCAAGCGTTCACTTGCACTGACGGTTACTTTGCTTCCGAGTGATAGGAAAAACAAGCCGTTTGATTCCACGAAGAGTCCGACTACTTCTGATACAATTTTGTTGTGAAAGCATGATTCGCAACCAAGCAACACGTAGAGCCCAAGATTTGAAATTTGATACCCAATTTAGTCTGGTAAGAAAAAAGAATCAAATAAAGATCCATTATCGACAACTCGTCAACCACGAAACCATCCATGCCAAGTCCACTAATTTCCGCGCTGGTTACCCGTGGCATTACCCTCGTAATCCGAGCTACGCACTCGTGGATCAAGCTTGTTGAGAAGGTTCGAGCTGTGGGGACCAGAAGATCGTCTCTTAGGAGCATTAGCTGGATTGTAGCTGCTACCTCCTGCAGCAGCACCCCCACCAAGGCCCTGCTTGTCCATCTCAGATTCGGACCGTGTCGATGAACGAGTGTTGTACCTGTTCGTACTGCCAAGGTCATCACCATAGTTTGAGGTGTAGGCACCTGTCTGGCCGGTTGTGCCGGTGGTTGCACGGTTATCTATTTTGAAGTGGACGGTTAAAATTGAAATTGATAGAAGGACTGAATGGAGGTGGGGGTTGTGAGATAGCCTTACCAAATCCACTGTCCATCTTGTTGGCCATCGGTGAATCGCCAATTCCGGTGTTCATGGGATTCGAGCCATAGCCTTGAGTAGCTGACCCGTAGGAGTCGGTGTTCATACCCGACCCCAGGGTTCCGGTACCAATGTTAGAGTCATATCTTCCAGAGCCGATTGGTTTCGATTGGTAGCCGGTGTCATAGTCTTTAGCTTTGTTGGCAGAGCCATAGGTGTCAGTGCCCATGTTGCCCATATTGGAAGCACCGTAAGTGTTACCTGTATCTTGGGTGCCCATGCCCATGCCAGTGGATCCGTAGTTGCCGCTGCCTGTATTGGTGGATCCATAGGTATTCTCAGTCTCTACAGTCCAGGCGTTAGTCTTTGAGAATTGGATAATCACAAGAGTAATCTGACCTTCCATTACACCGGGCATCGTGGTTCCGCGCTGCGCACCGGTGTTGTGGCCCCCGGTACCATAGCTGTCAGAGCCCATGGGCTTTGAACTGTAGTCGCCGGTGGTAGTGGGGTCTTGAGCATTTGTGTTCGAACCCCAGGTATCACCTTGACCTTGGTCATAGTTGTGACGGGTATCTATTAAGAATAAGTATCTGGCAATATTGTCAAAATAGATACAAAGAGCCTACTGTCCACCTTCTGCGTCGCATGCGGCGAGTCATGAGAGGATGCCTTGGTTTCCGACTCATGATGGCCGGTAAGAGCATCCTTGACTTTGTGCATCAAGTTCGACATGATGAGTGATTTGTATGGAATGAGTTCTTAGATAGACGGAGAGAGAAGTACGTATTTGATAGTAAAAAATGAACGAGTCAAATGGCAAGTTACTAACAATGGAGAGAATGTCAGCAGAGGAATGAGGGGCTTTAAATTCTAGAATTTGTCTTCCACGGCGTGGTTGCTCAATCGTTGGTCGTGGTACTCAATCCATGACGACACAACACGGGATGGAAGAAATAGCAACCAGAATAAGGTCCTTCCATTGTTTCTCCCATGGGCTGACATGACGTGCGACTAGCATGAGTGATGCGGGGACAAGTGTACCAAACAACAAAGTCACACGATTAATGTCCTCCATCGTCATGATTTCGCACATCTCAGCCATGTACGCAACCAGACAAGGATATTTAGAGTATAGTTGCTGTAAGTCATGTGAAGTGGAGAGCTAGGTGGGAACCATGGATCGTTGTTACAGTATTATCTTCTTGCTATGGGAGCGTGGCAATAATGCCACATTCTCGTGGGCCCTCCAAGTGGGCTGATTCCTAACCAGTAACTTGATCAATTTTGATACTTGAGACTTGGATTGGTGATATTTCTAGCTGAATATTTACTTACGGTTTCTAGAAGGGTTTGTGTGGTATCCAAACAAGGTGGAAAACAATAGGCTTCTATTGCACTTCTACCGCCGTCCACTACAGCCACACTTACCTACCTGGTATTTTCCTAGCGCTTGAGGAAGTATCTGAGAGGCACTTAAATGCACCTATCAACATTTATTACTCGGACAGTTTTTCTTTGAGGCATTTTTCTTCTTGCTTGGTTTTTGTTGGCTTTGAACGACGACACACATGAACTTGCATACACCTGCATCTACGTATTTCTTCCTGAAGCAGAGAAAGCATATGGGGGAACCGATCAACCCTGAAAGATAGAAGATAGGTCGCGGTAATGATATGAAGGTAGAAACTGGAGAAAAGTGAGAGGAAGCGACAAAAGGGGAGTATAATGGCCAAAGCGTATAAGACAGCATTTTTAAAGTGGGCGGGCATCCGCCTAGGGTGCGATTCTGTATGGGTGTGTTCAAGTCACATCAGGATAGCGCAATCCGAATTCGTTCAGCACTCTTGACCATTTTATACCTCTTCACGTCCCACGGTCCGTCCATGATCCTGAGTATTGTGTTGCACATGTTGCTTACTATCTTAGAAGTCGTTTCAATTGAATGAAGGGGCTAGACCGTTGGTAAAGATCGAACCGCCTTTTACTGGTATTGGGAAAGTTGGACATTAAACTTTTTAGATGCATTTCAGAGTCTCTACCTAGAATCAACCAGCAATGTCATTTGTTCCAAAATCACTCAGCTAATACTAAAGCAGCCTTCTCGCTTAATATCTGTAGAAGGTGGAAGACCCCCGATCAAGGAATGGAAACTTCTTTGGTGGGGGAGCCCATCTTCTTGTACGAATGCTCTCAGCTTCGGTCTTCAATTCTAACTCACTCGTGTCCTCACTCACGTCCTCACTCACATCCCCGTAATCAGACCCCGAGCTATTACCATCAAACAATGTCGCATCCAGCACCGGCCGACGGGACTTCACTTGATGCACCACTGTTTCCAAAAGCGTTTGATTCGAAGCTCTTTGGAATGGACACAATTTAGCTCCACTTAAGAGTGACTTATAGTCGTGACCAAGCTCCTTTACGAAAGCGCGCAGCATTGATCGGGGGATATAGCGCCCGGAAATGCCCCAGAATGGCTTTCCCGTTTCCTTTGGGGGTATTACTGTGGTCTGGCTATCCATTTCCTGGCAGTTATGTTGCCAAGCTGATCTCAGGGTCTGGACACAGAAGCTAAAATACAGATAGCGTGCTGCTGGGCGGACAGAAGAGCGGAACACCAGCTTTCGATCGTTCAACTGACCGAAGGTAAGCTTTCGATTATTGAATGCACCGAATGTGGGCCTTCCGTGGCGGGAGCTTATATACTCGCCTCGAAGCTCCCAGGTGGGGTCCATGACTTTGATTTTATACTCAAGTTCATCAGATGAGAGCCAGTGAGTCATTTTTGCGGGAATTGAGTCGATCGAGATGCTAGGAACGATTGCCAGTTTACCAGATTTGAAGTGCTCTTCCATAGACCTCGACATCAAAAGACCATTCTGGGCTGAGAATAGCTCCAGGGAGCTTTTCTTTCCAAATATTGCATTCATGATTTCTTGTCCATGCATATAAGGAAAAAGCTGCACGGCAGTGACATTGTACTCATGCTCCCAGCTGCCGAGAATTGGGCACCAAAGCCAGGGCTGTCTGGTATGTTGGGCTTGATATTGTTCAATCAGCTCATTACGAAATATAACCTGCTCTGCATAGTTGTCCTCTGGCTTCACCTTACCCATACCTACAATGGGGTTTGAAGTTGTGAATAATTTTCGTACGCTTCCACACAGGGGATTTGGGTGAGACTCTGCACGTTTGACGTAAATCTTGCAGCTTTGCTCTCGAGCATGAATCTGCTCGACAATAGCTTTTGCTTCATCCGTGATCTCCCACGAAGCTTCGTCTCCTTCGAAGAGATACAGTGATATCTTTCGCTCCAGTTCAGATCTTTCAAGATAGATCGATTCTACTCGAGCGGCACGTGCCCAGAAGTTGGGATCAAACGGCCCACCGGCTTGCGATGGTTGACAAAATCTGCGGATCTGCTCGTCAATGGCCAACATTTTCTGCTTCAGGATAGTAAGTGATTCATAGTCGGAGTCGAGGGATTCGATGCATTCAAGCGAGCGGCTTGTGATTAGCTTCATATTGATGGAGTGTTCAAGAATAGAAAATTTGAAATGTGATAGAGATTGAAAAGTTATAAATGAAAAGCGAGTAGAAAATAATGGTATCGTGCTTGTATACTTGCCCAGGTGGGGAGCGGCCAGAAAGCGCTAGTCCTAATTGGGATGGCACTAGTATAAGTGGAGAATTGATCGAAACCCCAGATTCCCAGTGCTACAGTACATTTGATATGGTCTCTATCGCGTGATTCTTCAGTCGTCTGATGGATTAGAATAAGATAATCATATGATAACTGCAGAAATTTCAGACCTCATGAGCCGACTGAAAAGTTGAAGAGCAGAGGACGACTCAGTTGTCTTGGCGGGCCGTGATGATCGGCATAAATCGAATCCTAATGGAGAAAACACCATTGGGGGGGGCACGATATGGAGAATAACCCAAAATATCTCGAATCCGTTTCCAAAATAACAAGAGCATCACAAGTCCTATATAGATAAAAGCCTCACGCGGGGTAGGTCAGGCGCCAGTGTCAGGTGATTCTGCCGCCTGCCTCAGGAACCAACAGGACAATGTCGCGATGCCGTCACTGCCTTGTTTATGTAATCCGTCAGTTCACTCCTCCCGTTTCCTTCTCCACCTGCCTAACTTTCTACTCAGCTTCTCCTGACCTCCTCTATATCCCTTTTTTTGACCTTAGGAAGTTCAGGCTGTGACCGTTGGTTTCTTCTTGACTTGCGGTGCTACTCATTGTTCCCGATGAGTGGCAGCCTGCTTGTTTGACGCCAACCGTTGGATCGGTAGATTCCGACCCGTCAGCCTTCTGTCATACAACACTCCTGGCATCGTTCCTCGCCCCCCTCGAATACCCACCTTTTCAGTCCAACTTTCTACAATTTTTTTTTATTTCATCTAGGTCGCTGCGGCCCACACGTCTGCCAGATATGCGACCGCCACGCCTCCTCGTGGTGCTCTTCTGCCTAATATTCTTCCCTATCTTCGTCACCTTATTTTCAGCGCTCTCTTCTTCTGACGTAGCGACTCCAACCACACTCACTGGCCGGCAGTCCGGACTGCACGCCCTGTTTACATTCAACATTCCGACCTCCCTTTTCCCCCCATCGGCGATTATTAGTCTGACCGATGACAACTCGACCTTCTTCCTAGCCCGCCCGGCTGCGTTTGGACCGCTACTGCCTAGCAAAAGCTTAAGCGGTCAACTATGGGTAGGCAGTGGATTCGGTGAAGGAGGCCTGGCTGCCGGCGTCGAAGGGGAATTAGGTTGCTCTGATATCCCTGGCTGGGGTGAAGGAAACGGGCCCAAGCTGCCAGACACCTCCCCCAGGGGCGCAGACCAGAAATCCGGCAAAGTCGGAGGTGGGACAGCGAAAGAGGGGCCTGTTTCACCAAATACACGGTCGCCATCGCAGCCTGAGGGTTGGCAGAATGTCAAAGACGATGCCTCAGTTGCCCCCTCATCGAGTGACGGTACCGACGACCATCTTCACCACCCTTTGCCGGAATCCAGTGGATCCGAGATTGGCGGAACACAAAAGTACGGAGACTACGTACAGGTCAAAAAGTCCACCCATGCAGATATTCAATCGCTGCAAGAAACCGCGGAGATCCAGGGCAAAGTTGTGTTACTAAGCCGCGGTGGCTGTGGGTTCCTCGAGAAGGTTAAATGGGCCCAACGCCGGGGAGCTATCGCTTTGATTGTTGGCGATGATACTCGTGGTGGTAGCCTAGTTACCATGTATGCGCGGGGGGATACGTCGAATGTGACGATCCCGGCTCTTTTCACTTCGCATACGACCGCCCACCTTCTTTCATCTTTGATGCCGGCGCACTCTGGCGTAAATTCTGACCTGGGTGAAGCCCTGAAATCTCTCCAGGCAAATTTTGCTGGCCAAGTCAATGGGGACTTGCAAAAAGCTGCGACTACTGCACCTGCGACCGCAAGTTCCACGCCCACTTTAACGAAGTCCTCAGCGAAGGAACGGACTACATCCGCGACAAAGCCTGGCGGTGGATTCTTCCGTACTCTAGGCTCTTTCCTCGGGCTATGCAATAAAGTTGGTGGCTCGAGGGGTGTCGAAGATAGCCGACGTCCGCCGAGCAGTGGCAACATCGACTGGATGACCTGGGATATTACCGAAGCCCGAGTCGACCGTACTAAGAGCTCTTTGACATACAATAGCCGAAACCAGGGCAAAACTGATGATAACTTGGATAACAACAAGGTTGGCTTGGTCGCTGACAGTTTTGAGGCTGATGATTTTGTTATTGGCGTTCAAGATTGGAGAGACCCTGACTTGATGCCTCCACGAGGCAGCAGTATTCCGACAACAAGTACAACTGCAACCGGAAAAGATGCCCTTAAGACCTCCGCCCCAGGATCAGAGGCCGTTTCCTCCAATGTTTTGCGTGGTGGTAGCATCACCCCCGGAAGTGGAGAATACCAAAGTATCGACAAATCTACTGGAAAAGCTCGGGATCCGGCAACGAAAGACTCCGGAAGAGATGCTCATGCGACCAAAGAAGAACCTAAGTCCTCTGAAAAGGGCTGGTTCGCCAGTCATTTTGGCTGGGGTGATGATCTGAAGCAGGATGTTCAACCCTCTGCTTCGCCTTCCGTCCATAATGTCATCTCCAATCAGAAGACACAAAATGCGGCACATTCTTCAAGCACACCAGCTACCATGTTCTCTGAGCATGAAGGCCTTTGGGTGACTTTAACGCCTACAAGCATGTCGACGAGCCCATTTTTCGATACTCTTCTGGTCCTTGTGATCAGCCCACTGTTGACACTCACGGTGGTCTATTCGCTTCTGCTTCTCCGATCACGCATGCGACGGCGCCGCTGGCGTGCCCCGAAGTCTGTTGTTGAGCGCCTCCCCGTACGAACTTATCATACCATCTCCAATAGCTCCTCCTCCTCCTCAAGCTCTCCACGTCCATGCAGCCCTGGTGCTGCCTCACCTACTTCCCCTCTCCTCAGCAGTGACTGCCAATCGAGTCCATCGCGGCCCACCCGATCGCGGTCTCAGACCATTGCGGGCGTAACATTGGATTCTGGATCTCACAAAGAAGAGAAATCAACTAGTTTCCAGTCGGGCTCGATTTTATGGCGACGCAAGTATACTGGTAGACAGGTGGAGTGTGTTGTTTGTCTTGAAGAATATATCGACGGACAAAGTCGAGTGATGAGTTTGCCGTGTGGCCACGAATTCCACGCGGAATGCATGTAAGTGGTCATATCTGAACCCTCCACTGAAAAACGGTAACTAACAATCATAGTACCCCTTGGCTTACCACCCGTCGGCGAACTTGCCCTATCTGTAAGGGCGATGTTGTACGTTCGATGGCCCATTCCCACGGTGACGATGCTCACTTTGATAGCGAGCAGTCCGCTGGCCTTGGTACCCAAGACGTGGGCTCTTCAGCTGATGCATCATCTGCCCCTGTTCTCATCACGGGTATCAGCGATGACGCTTCTGATGTCGAGGAGAACCGAGGTCTTCTTGGAGGTCACTCGGCCTCTGCACCCCAGGCAAGCTGGAGAAATCTAGCTTCCTTGAGTTTATCTGCTCTTAGCGGTGATACCATCTGGCACCAGGCTCGTGCCGATCGGAACCGCTGATTACATATCCTTGCTTTCTTCTTTCTTGTGTTTATTCTCTTTCTGTTTTCCTCTCCACCTAGTGGTGGAACCAGGGTTTGGTTCTTTGACACATGCTGTATTAGCGATCCTTTGATTCCCTTTATGACTTTGACTTTGCGGGGCGTTTAATTGGTACATCTCGGAGTGCTGGGAGGTGTTGCGAAGCATCTGCGAGCATCATTGAAGCGGCTGGGATATACCGCAGGTCGATCGTTTCAACATTTCTTTCGTCAGTGGAAGAAAATCCTAACAAATACCATTAGGTTGGGGCTTTGCTGTTTGCATTTCTACTACCAATACTGTTTGATGACTATAAAGTATGCGGTTTATCTTGGATTTGTCATGGTTGTGCAATGAAATTATAAATCTGCATCTGTAATGACTGTTAAACCTCACAAGTCCGTAGAGTCCTATCCTCGTACATCTTACTCATGATCCACGTGAACATTACCGCAAACCTCCCCAAACACCTCCAAAGCATGCGCGTATTGATCACGAACCAACCCAACCCGCGGAAGCATATCACGCCCTAGCGGGAGGAATCGCTCCTGCTCATGCCCAGCACCACCACCCTCCCCCACAACGACCTCGTATATTGCCTTTGCAGCTTTCTTCGGGTCACCATCCGCAGTAAACTTCCCACTTCTAAAAGCATACATCATTTGCTCGAAAGCCGAGCCACGATAATCCTCAGGAAGCGGACCCGGCACAATTGTCGAGGCATTCGCGATATTGGTGTTGAAGGTACCTAGCCACACAGTCAAAGGACGGATATTGAAAGAGGCAACCTCCTTAGCTAAAACTCGCGTCGAAGCTGTATTGAACAAGGTTAGACATAAGATTCCAAACATCAAAATCAATAGCCACTCTTACCATCCAGTGCAGCTTTTGCCGCAGCATAGGCACCCATACCACCATATCCATCCAACGCAGCCCCAGAACTAATATTCACAATAATTCCAGCTCGACGCTGTCGCATCCCCGGAAGCACAGCACGAATGAGCCGCTGTGGACCATAATACAGCGTTTCCATCTGGCCGCGCAGGTCCTCGTCCGCGAGTTGCTCCAGAAGACCGAAAGTGATTAAGCCGGCGTTGTTGACCAAAACATCAATGTAACGTCCCGTTGACTCAAGAGTACTCATCAGTGACACGGGGGCACTTGGATCATCCACATCTAGTTCATGCCATTGTCCACCGTTGTCCTTGACCTCTTCAACCAGGGCGGGGGTTCGAGAAGGTTGGCGCGATGTGGCGATTACAATGTCCCCGTGAGCCTGAGCTATGCGAGTGAGCTCAAGACCTAGGCCAGAGGAGCAACCCGTAATCAACCAGGTGAGAGGATGAGTTGGCTTGGTGTATGTAGACATAGCGAGGTATGTTGTAGCTTTGTTTCGTAGCTTTGTTTGGAAGAGAAGAAAAGAATGATGCTTCGTGATGAGATTTCAGAGGTATTTATAGCCCGTGATGTTAGAGTCATGGATTTGATCGAGTTCGTTCACACGGTGATTGTGGACGGTAACTCCTGGAGTAAGTCCGTATAGTTGGAGAATGTAGAACGGATATTAAAGTGGGTCCTCCACAGTGTGATATGATTCGTTGGGAGAAGGTGGGACCGGCTTTTACTCCAACCTTGATTGAGAAGTGGCCCTGGTACTATACAACCTTTAGTATCTGGGGTAGATGATTATGTGGGTTACCCTTGAGCCGATATGTCCGATATGTATATAGGTAGTCTGCTATGTAGCTAACAGCGGCCTGCAGGAATCGTGGTCATTCCAAGTGGGTTCATCAACCGCGCATGCTCCAGAATCAGACATGGAAATTGATGTGTTACCAAGATCTGTTGCGTATGAAGTTTCTACGTATGATAATCATGGAATTTCTGTTCTCTGAAGTTTTTGGCCGGCTAAAGTTTGTAAAGCAGAGCTTGAATATTCTATGAGGAGCACCGATGCCTAAAATGATGCCCCTGACGCAATTTCCGAGAGCTTGAAGGGTCCTCGTGGAAGAGAGCGTGAAGTAGATCAGGGGAAGTGAATATGTACAATGTAAGCTTAAAATAAACCACGTTTTCGTTCTCATCTGCTCTCGCTATTTACTGTTTTCTTTCCGCTCCTTCGTCTTTTCTTCTTCTTCCTTCTCCCCATGTTTTGATCTTCTCTTCTCTCTCAACACATTACCCACCGACAACATGTTTCCTCCCAGCGAAGGAACACGTCCCCCCGGTAATCCTAACAACCAGTCTCCTCGAGGCTTTGAGAATCCGAACATGTCTCGAGGTCCACGAATTGATCGGTCTTGTACGTATTATGCCTAGTCTTGGCTTCCTTGTTTGGACCTGTCTGACAAATTTTACCAAGACTACCAATCTCCACCTCCAACTTTCTATGCCTATCCTGGCGGGCACTTGTCACAGTGCACCCCTCCCCAAAATCCCTATCTCTATCCCGGTCCACATCCTCATGGCATCATGGGTTACAGTCAACGACCTTCGGCTTACCAGCAGTACTACCCCACTTATGATCCAGCTACTCCCAATGGCAAATTCGGTAAGTGCGTGCAATATATGGTAGTATCTATCCATAGAACATGATATTCGTGCCTTGAGAGAACCATCCAGCACTGGCCGTAACTTCCCATCACACTTGACTGACAAATATTTTCAACAGGCACCGCCCCGGGAATGAACATGGGGCAAGCTCATAGATGGGTATCAGCCCCTCTAGCTCCAACTGCTCTAGCTCCAACTGCTCTAGCTCATTCATGGGTATCAGCCCCTCTAGCTCCAACTGCTGCGCCATATGTGCCCGTCTCCGAAAGACAGCACTGGCAACAGGCACAGGCTTATGGTTCACCGGTTGCCTCCTCGCAGTCACCGTATGACTCTCCAGCACCCGCTCAGCGATATGTCCAGGGAGCTGCCCAGAATCAGACGCCCAAGCGGTCTCCCCTGAGGGCCACTGCTCCAGCATTCTACCCAGCTCAGATGCAGCAAATCGCAGCCCAGTCCCCACGAGCGGAGATCGAAAAACCCCGGATCATCCAGCAGAGTGCTCGCGCTAAGATTTACGAGCAGATGCCTGTACCTGCAAACGAGGCACCCATGAGAAGAAAGAAAGGACGTGCAGGATTTATGAATGGCAACCAACGTCCCGAAGTCGTGATTCGTGAGTGCAATGGCCAGAACAGCTCTATCCAAGGCTTTGTTGCTGACGCAAGACATAAAGCGATGATCCCACCGCAGCCATCAAACTCTCCGAGACTTCCCCTTACCGAGAACACGGTGCAGAGCCTCCCTCGCCGCCCTGTGGGACAATGGAAGGAGTTTGAAGAAGATATGCCTGCTCCACGAGGCTCTGAGCGACGTGCTGCTGACCCACGGCGTTTTATGGAGGATGATCCTGAATATGACGATTCACCTCTTCGCTCCCCTGAGATGGACCCGGTTTTGGAGTTCGACCTTGCACGAGCCCACGTGAAAGGCTATGCTCGGTACAACCCTCATGGCCCTCCTGCCTCTGAGCGCTGAAGCCCAAGGAATCCGGCTCAATACTTTGTGTTCGTTGCTTGTTTTGTGTTCGTTACATTTTCCATCCCGCCATAGACTGCGGTGGCTCTCGTATGTACTTGATTCTCAATTTTTCTGTAGTTAGGCATCAAGATCAGCTAAAAAGGGGGAAAAGGAAAAAAGAAGATAGGATAAAAAAAAATTGAATTATCTACCATTTCTATCCCAGAGTAACTGTAATGATTGTTAAAAACAAATATAGACCTCTTATTGATTGTATCATGGTAGGTCTGTTGAGGTCATCCACGACTACAAGTCCACCAAGCCCTTGTTGATTCATTAACGCCAATCACCTCTCTGGCATAGCTTCCAACATAAAAGAAGGCAATATAAAGCCCCCAAAACACGAGGAAACCCTCAACACTGAATATCGTATATGATGCGTCTTGAAAGGTCATCCATTCCACAAGCGGCCCGCCCTTGCGTGGAGAAACCCTCTGTTTGAAGAAAATATACGAACCCAGCGACACAGTTTGTAAGCTTCGCTTGGCCTCGGTGCGGATTTGGCGGGATCGGCGGATTTGACGGCTCGGCGGATTTGGTGGAGCGGAACGGCCCCACAATTTAAAGTTTAAGGTAGTATAAAGTGGCCAACGTCCCTCGATCTTAATTGGCATCAGAATTTCAAGATGGCATTGGATTATACCTATGTTTACTTTCGTGTCTCCAAATCCGATGACCTCATCACCTCTGCTCATCGATATAAAGAACTACGACTTCGAGCCCTGAAACTCTCTCCTTCCTCTTTTGCTTCTACCTACGACCTCGAAGCCACATTTCCCGATGAATATTGGATCTCCCGCTTAACACAAACTGGAAGAGAGACATTCATCTGTGCTGCAATACCGACTGCGGAGCCCAACCAAGTCGAATCGGAATGGGTAGCGCAGGTGACATTCTTGGGCCCTCAAAGCATCGAGGACTTCACCCTCCCAGCGGTATCGGGTCAACCCACGCCAGTCTCAGATGAGATCGAAGAAAGATGGCAGATGCTCGCTCTATTTACCCAGTCTACACACCGTGGTAAGGGTATCGCGAAAGCCCTCACTCGAAAAGCGCTGGACTACCTCGTTTCCTATCGAAATGAACCGAAATGTGTCAGTGTTCGCCTTATGGTTAAGCCTGGAATGGTTGCTGCCGTGAATCTATACCTGCAACTTGGGTTTATCGATGTGGGGAAATGTACCCTTGCGGAGGCGCTCATTGCGAATGGGGATCGGGAGCTTTTGCCGAACGACTACCTGCTACAGGAAAAATATACTACGCGGACTGGTCACCTTATGATCAAGCAGCTCTCAAGAGATGAGTGATGCATGAGGCAGGTCTCGGGGAACGATGTATTGAAAATAATCTTTAGACTTCCAAGGCTGGTTGCAAAGGATTGATATAGAATATGAATAAGTAAAGCCGCTTTTGACACTATTGGGCTTCTATCCGTTTGTTGTCATGATCTCCGCACCTATTCATCCCTGGGTTTAAGTCACCGAGGCCCCTAGAACAGAAACGAAGACCAGTCTACAGGCCAATCCCAATTATTAACATCAACAAGGAGGTCCGAGAATAGATCAGGTTGCCCCGTCCCACTTGAGTAAGGTTCCAACAACTCCAGAGTCGGACAAAATCTCGGCGGGTAAGGAAATAGAGAGAGGACTTCCTGCGTTATCTCTGTAGTGGGTGTGGGCGCCGCATTCGGAGCATTCGAGGGAATATCAGACGCGCTAAACGCGCTCGCCCCTGCATGACCGATTTCATCGATCCGCTGCTGTACCAATAACACGGCAGGATGTTTCTCGCTCATCTTCTCTAAAACCATGCGGCTAATGCGTTTTTCACTAGCCTGGTTTGGAATCTGCTCATCTTTGCTGAATGTTCGCGGTATCGAAGCTACCAGGTTTGCCCAAGCGTGTATTGGCAGCAGAAATGGAGTGCCTTCGTGGTAAAGAATCTCTTCATATAATCGTGAGACACATGATGATGCAACAATTGAGGCGCATTTCAATAACGGGCTATTTTCTCGACGACCAAGAAAACAAGTCAAAATGATGGTCACCAGATAGAATATGTGAAGTTCTGCGACTGCTCGATTGTATCTCTTTCTGATCTCTTTTGTTTGATCGAAGAGAAGTAACTCATGTGGCAAGTTGCCCCTCCAGATACTGAGCGACCCAAGCGTTGAAAACACCTGCGCTTGCGATGTATTGTCGGACTTTCCCATCTGTAGGATTTCCCTGAGCCTCTGACATAAGGAAGTCATTTCACAAAAAAAGTGAGCCTCGGCGTTCGGCGTATTGAAATCCGCGACTGTCGGTAGTCGTACATTGCATTCGCTGAGTGGAAACATTCCAGGGCGCCCCGAACAGCCCATTTGCATGGTATCATTCATGAATAAGTACCACCAAATCCTCCTAATTCTTCCAGGGTGTGCGAAATGCGCATACGTATTTTCGTCATGCATCTGTAACTGAAGAGCGAGTCGAATTGCCATTCCGACCCACTGCCATGGGTTATCCAGAGCGACTTCATGACCTCCGTGCATAGGATAGCAGGCTAGTATACATAGTGCACTCAGTATATTGAGCGGCACTGGATCATGGTTGAAGGAAATCAACGTCTTGACCCGTTTGTAGATCGCTGATGTAGACCATTCAGTGGGTCCCTCGGCAGATCGACGCATGCCACTGCCTGCGAAATACAGTGATTGTCGGAGTAGAAGCGAACTTTCCAACTCCTCTTGGTCCTGATCCAGAACAGGAACGAAATGATGTAGCTCACAGAAATAAAAATCTGCCAGGGCTTGCGAAACGACGGCAGGCGGACAGTGAGCAGCTTGAGTTATCTGTATTATAAGATCCGCCTCGTTGGCTTCATTGACTGGCGACGGATGACTTTGGCTTTCAGAATTTGCCATAGCGGATTGATGGATGTTATATCTTAGTACATTCAGTGACGAAGGCGTCAACTGCAGAGAAGTGGTTGGGTTTGCTCGGACCGGTGAGGCATGACTGCTAGGCGTAGCCAGTGAAGCACGGAATGATTTTCGTTTGCGTGACCCAATGTGCAGACTACGCGGTCAGCACCATCAATGTTAGAGAAAGCCTAGGTAGGATTTACTGGCAGTCACGCCCTTCATTTTCGCATCTACTGCAAATTCCACTTGATCGGGCCTCAAGATCACAGCGGACCTGAAGGATGTTAGTATCACCTCGGTTGGTAAAGGAGACTAGAATTGACCTTGCGACTGTGGCATCGCACACAAACCATCCGCGCCCGGCTTGACACGTCATTGTCACGTCTTCTCGGCATATTCACAGCAACAATTTCTCTTTCTTACTTCTGTGATGGTTGTTCGGCTGAAGTGCTCGGGAAACGAGGTTGACTTTGCCGAACATATTATATAAGCACAGTATGTGATGTTCGGCACTCGGCTTGTCTCCGCAATCTTGGCAAAGGTACGCCCATGAAGCTCATGTCTTTTTGCTTTTGTAATCGCCTCAGACCTCTCAGGCTAATTCCGGTGCGTCGCTCTTTTCAACGCTTTACTCAGTCAATTCACAATTGAGCACAAAGATGGAATTGTGAAGCGGCTACATGGGCTAGGAATCAAAAGCCGACTTAGAGGGTGTTACCCTCAGCCATTTGCATAATGATTACGCAGGCGGTTTGAAGGACCTTATCCCAGAGGCCCCGGATTTGCCCATTTACATTGGTCGCGAGCACTGGAAGGCCTTTCGCGAACACCCGTTCTTTGCAAGCATGGAGGGCGCAACTCCTAATCACTGGCCGAAGGACTTTTCGCCGAAAATCATTGATCTACTAGACAAGTCACTTGAACCGTGGAAGCAATCCTATCCTTTGACAGACGATGGGAGGATAGTCGTCGTTGACACTTCCGGGCATGTCCCGGGACATATTGGTGTGTTTGTTTACAGTGAAAATGAAGGCGAGGAGAAGAAGCGCGTGACATATTTCCCTTCCCGGCGATGCGACGTATGGCATCAAGCTTCTCGAGAAGGAGCCACCGGATGGCATTAATGATGACGCTATGTGTGCTTTGAAAACCCTGCAGACTATCAAGCAATTTGCGAGAGAGTCGGAGGTGATTGTATTGCCAAGTCACGATATCGATACTCCCCGTCTTCTGGCTGAGCAGGTAGTCTTTCGTCCAAGTTCTTGATCGATAAGAAGTGTTCGTTTGGTCTTTAATCATCGTGACTCTGAATTTGAAGTGAAGGTGGTCATGATATGTAAATTTTTAGAAAAAAAGTAGTCTATAGGGTATCACATAAAGTCTATCGATATAAAATCAACACGCATCAACGGAGCTCCACCTGAAATCGTGGATGAGTTCGAATCATCGCTCCATACTTAGCAAATAGGAATGGAACAAAGCACATAGCAAGTGCAATAAACGCCAACAGCGAATTTCCCCATCCCAACCCAAGCGCATCGTACATGGATGGGCCAGCCAGCGGTAAGACGGCACCAAAAAGCGAGCGCAGGAAAACATTCGCGGCGGTCACGGATGCAGCGTATCGAAGATATGAATCGACCAGGTAGGCACTGACAGTCGCAAAAACCGCCACGAGACCGAAACCAAAAATGCCAGTACCAATAATTGGCATGATCCAGTGAACCTTCTCCTGTGCAGACCATCCATACCAGAACAACCCGACCGGGATGGCCCAGGACCCGTATAACATTGGCGGGAGACGAGATTCCGGCGAGAAACGTCCTTCAGCTGAGTGTTTGGCTGCGATTTTGTTGACTGTTCGTCCCACGATGAGTAGACCGAGGGCACAGCCTACTCCAAAGCCAAGGTAGGCTAGACCCGCTAGACCTTGGTTGAAGCCGTAGTTGTCTTCGAAGATTGAGGTCATAGTGGTGAACATCAGGTAGAGGTATCCATAGGTGATAGCGGCGAAGAGGGCCATCAGGAAGACGATTGGCGAGGTAAAGAGCAGTTTTATGGGACGGGAAAGAGCAGAGAAGAAGACTTGACGAGGTGGCCTAGCCCCATCATCGAAGATGGAGTGAAGATTAGGATTCCCAGTTTCTTTGCGCAGTCGTGCTGCTTTCCGTCGCAGTAACACTGGCGCGTAAGACTCTCGGTAGCAAAATACTGAACCGATAAGAATAACACCAATCTAAATTTTACGTTAGACATTTCATCCATGTGGATAGAATGGGTAGAAAACACACCGTAATTGCAAGAACCCAAAACACCCATCTCCACCCTTCAGCCTCCACCAAGAAACCACCCACAACGGGCCCAACCACCGGTCCCATATACGGGCCCATCGCCCAGATGGCCATGACACCAGCCCGTTTCTCTTCATATACCATATCAGCTACGGTGCCCGAGCCGATCGTCAGCGGACAAACACCGGCGATACCAGCCAGCAGCCGAAAGACCAGGAGTTGAGGCAAGTTCTGCGAGACGCCACATGCGATGGTGAAGATCAACAAGAAGATATTGCAGGTGTGGTAGAGCGGGATGCGCCCATATAATTCAGATAGTGGAGCAATCAGAAATGGTCCGACGACATAACCTAGGATGTAGATTGAGACTAGAAAGGAGGCCATCATTGTACTGTCGGAGCCGAATTCTTTCTGGATGTCTGCTACACCTGGTGTGAACATTGAAGAGGCGAGAGGGCTATGTGGTTTGTTAGCGAGTGCATTCTAACATTTGAAGATTATGGTAGTGAAAAAAAAGCAAATGCATATATAATGTACATATACTGTAGAGTGTATAGTAAACACGAGCTGGAAGCCTTGGAAACGGGAACATACGTCAGAAATGTGTTAATC
This sequence comes from Penicillium sp. IBT 16267x, assembly GCA_028828865.1. Taxonomy (NCBI): domain Eukaryota; kingdom Fungi; phylum Ascomycota; class Eurotiomycetes; order Eurotiales; family Aspergillaceae; genus Penicillium; species Penicillium sp. IBT 16267x. Next base: position 792,126 of record JAQJZQ010000008.1, on the reverse strand, counting down.
GCCATAAAAATTAATTGTCGCCATTTCTTATAAGAAGGCCAATTAAATGGATTCTCAGGATCATCAGGACCATCCCAATCGACCAGATCGGGATCGCGATCCTTCTCTGTGATAACGGGCTTCACAGGCGGGGCTTCGATATCTGTTTTTGCGGACAAATCGACTGGATCCGTCGAATTTTCCATGGCTCCACCCATTTACTTGACAGCCTTGGCAAGATAGTGCTACTTTATACAACACACAAAGGTTTTCAAGACACAAGCGGACACAAGTGGACAGGGTTGGGAGGATGGCAGTCGCTTTATAATTAAGCATGACTCAGGAAGAAGAAAAACCCGCCACCAATGCCATGTTTCTGGATCATGTACAAACAGATATCACGGCAAAATCGGCAACTTAGCCTCAAGGGGAAAACTGGGCTCGGTTAAGCAGTTTCTGAGCCTCGGAAACCCGAGTCGAGATTACTTATCGTTGCCGACGGACCCCACTCGCCATATCCACTACTCCACTACAAGCCATGGATATAGACAACCTTCAAATGAACAGCACTGTAAAGACACTTGCCAGTTAGGTACACACCTCTTCGAATTTGTATATACCGTTAGTTTAAGGAGGATTTATACCGCGTTTGCCTCGCGGTAGCCGTATCTTCCTCTCTAGCCCCACCTATGCTTTCCTGCATACTACCTACCATCACTAATCCCGGTGCTTAACCCCGTTCTATGGTTCCAAGGTCGTTTACCCCGCTAAATCTATACATAAATCAGTGTCTAAAACTATACGAGCTCCTGCAGTAGATACCTAACCCCGATATCTGCCTATTATCCTTAGTCCCGAGGTCAAAACGTCATAGACAGCGGCAGAAAATGAACAAACAGAATGGTATGATGAATGTACATAAACATAATGTAAACATAATAAAGTTCATACATCGTGAAGGTTCTCGCAAAGCTGGAAACCCATCCAACCATCATACCTAATCCTCTCAAAATAACTATAAACAGTGGACCTAGAAGACCAACATACCAATCGCCGCAGCTCCAACAAAGGCAAGCGGAACAGGCGCAACCGATGCAGCAGCACTACCACCAGTAGAAGCAGTCGAGGTAGACTCAGTAGCATTCGTAGCCCCAGATGCCGTAGCAGAGAGCGTAGTAGACGGATACACCGTAACAGTAGCAGAAGGAGTAGCCGTCGCCGACGCAGAACTGTTAGAATGAATCCTGAACCCGGGCGAATAGCTAAACGAAGAGGTATCGCCGACCAGGCTAATTTCAATATAGTACGTTTCATTGTTAGGAAGACCGTCGGTTACATTCCAGGAATGGTGGCCCAGGGTACCGTCGATAATGGCTGTATATATAGTCAGTACGCATAGCAACATGGTAAGTGATAGGTAGAGGTCAGGTATTGTCGGGACAGCGCTGGACGGTGGGCTCATGTTGGAAGGGCGAGGGAAGACATACGGGCAATAACAGCCAGGGCGTCATCAGAGTACTCAGAACTCTTATGGCTCATCAGCTGGAGAAGAGCGTCGCCAGATTGTGTACAATGCCATTTGATGTTGTACATTGTGCCCGCTTGGAGGACTTCTCCTTTGCTTGGTTTGGAGATCTGGTCAAAAGTCGCGTCGCTGGAGAAGGCTGCACAGCATAAGCTGGCGAGCAGGATAGCGTAGGAAGCAAACTGCATTTTGTAACTGCTTTATATTTTTGCAGGGTGGTCAGAATGTTAAAGTAAAATTTTGAAATGTGTAGGTTCAGGAAAAAGCTTCGTGGGCCAAGGACGCCATTTAAATAATCCAGAGTTAATGCCTGTCACTCATGAAAATAGAAGCGGGGGCCACTGAAGGAGACTCTTCATTCCCCTGGGGCTGATGAGGCTCAGTGCAGTCCTTCCCCACTTTCTCGAGGCACACACGAGTGGTTTGGGGGGCCGGGGACCGGGCGAGGATTTGCAGGTCTGCTTCCTGAAATGAATAGTTTAAAGCATGATTTAGCATATGTACTTCGTATAAGCTGAGTGCCTTCTCCACATTGCCATGTTTCTGGATTTTATTGGGTCCTCGTTGGCCTCAAAGTTTGATGGTTCAATAGCAGTGCAGGACTAGGTACGGGGGTATGCAAAGGTTGAGATGATACTTTACCACATGATGCAATCATGCATGTACGCTCCTCACATGGGAGATTTACAAGTGTGATTTGCAAGAATGATTCAAGATCAAGAAGAGAAGTATGGATTGTATAAACACATTATTGCGTTACCGCAGAATGATGAACAGTGAAGAAGAAAATAAGACCGTCACCGAGGGAAAACAGAGACTGCGATAGCGAGCCGAAGCAATTAGTCGCATGTACCCATGATACCTCATCTTCAGACTTCGTGTCGATCCACATAACCAAGGCGGGATATTCAAAGCTCAAAGGGAATAGCAGGAAAAAAAGGACAAGGAAAAAAGCATCAAAAAGAAATGTTTCGTATCGTGAAAAGAATGAAACAAGATCGCTCGAAAACCAAGGCAATCGAGCGTTCCAGCTCAAAACACGGGTACAAAAGAATGCCAAGGGGCGCCCATGTGTCGTTGTTCGAGTCGCCGGCTCAGTGCTGTAGAAATTTGCGAGTGCAACCAAGCGCCATATTACCATAGACTGCCACGAAATGTGGCAATAGAATGGAACTGGGGGTATGAAGAAACACAATTCGCTAGTCTTCTGAAATCCAGAGTCTTGATTTCTCTAACAAGAGACAAGATTGATGTGGTTATCATTCAGTGCTGCGCAGGCGAGCATAGTGCGATGGGGGTGGAATGCAGTGGTGGCAATGGGTGAGGCGCGGTTATGATGAAGGAAGCTGGAATACGGTTCGAAGGTAGAAAGGTATGTGCCATCGACATTAAACGTCTTCACCTCATGGCGGTTTGTACCCCTGAATCAAAAGTTAGCTGCTGGTCTAAACACAAAGAAAGATACCGAAGACAAAGCACATACATGCTGAAGACAGGAGCGTGCTCATGGACGCTCAAGGTACGGAGAGTATCCTTGGTGGTATAAATAGTGGAAAGCGCATCGTTCATGCGGAGGTCCCACAGGCGGATCTCACCATTGCGACTACCTGAGATGAGTTCTCGGAAGCCACCACGCTGCATATGAACATTGGTGATCCACTGCTTGTGCTCACGCCAGACTTTGACCATAGACGTAGTAGGCTTCAATCGCTGATCAAACACACGAACAGCACCATCACCAAAGCCAGCAACAAAGATATTGCCAGCCACTTGGTCTGAAGTCAATGATGTAATGCAGGAGCCGGATCGTGCGGGGATATCCTATTCAAGAAAACCGTTATTGGAATCCAAACCAAAATAAAGAATAGGACAAAAAGAAGACAATTGGTCTTACATTAGTGCAGACTTCGGTAGCTGCATTCCACACTCGAATAACCTTCACATCACCTGCCACCAAGGCCTTTCCTTGCCCTTGTTGCCAGTCAAGTACAAGACCTGCGTTGCGGTTGCTTGGTATCAAGTCAGGCAACGCTCGGAATGCCGTTACGACCTCAATGCCCCTGGCAGACTCGTAATTGCGGAATAGCTTGAGCACGCCGTCCGAAGAACCTGTCAATAGAAGAGCCTGGTCATCTTCGTTGATATATCGAACTTCGTTGATTTTGGATCCGACCGGGTTTCCATTCGAGAACTGATTGAGACGTTTGTGGCTTTGCCAATCCCAAATACTGAAGGCAATGGTAAGTAACTAGCAGATACGGTCGTGGCCTTTAAAAACTTACGCAATGGTGTCCCGATCGTCTGCCACGGCGATGTGATCCTCAAATTGATGGAAACACATCCTCAAAGGTTGACTGCCATTTGATAACAATGCAACCGAGTTATCCCATCGACTAGTACCTGCCTTTCCTTTGAGGGGTTGGGTTTCCGCAATGATCTTCTCGTTGCGACCACGCCTCCAGAGGCGCTCATTGTAGTCGGAGCTTCCAGGCTCATCGGGCTCGTTGGGTTTCATCTGGGGTTCCCGGAAATACTTCTCAACGGTTAGTACGTGTTCATAAGCTTGTGGAGATATTTTGCGATGCAATCAAAGGAGTCTGGATTTACCTCTGTTGACCAGTCCAGGAACCTGCTTTTAAGGGGGATAGCAGGGACCCCCTCTGGATCTATAGGCTGAAATCCGCGCGAGGTGGGTGTAGGGGCGAGGTGATAGGCGGTGGCGGGAGCGACATGATCGTTCACTTCGGGAGGTCGGGTCCATTCAGGCGGAGCACGGCCACGGGGGGTCATGGGCATACGGCTCTTGGTGGGCGAAGAAGGAGTATTGCTTTCGGATGATGGATCTCCGGATCCTGCGCCGAATGCAAGGTTCCTAAGGGAGGCAGCGTAGCTTGCTGTACGCTTGAAACCAAGTGATAGATAGCCTTCCTGTTTGGAAAGTGCCGTGTTGGCGGATGGCGGCGTAGAGGGAGGGGCGGTCTTCTTTGCCTCTGAACGTTCAGCTATTTGCAGCTTTTGCGACAAACGGTAGGTTAGGTCCAAGATCTCGACTCTGTTTTTGTCAGCGAGAGCCGCCATGGGTGACTCCAAAAGGATGAGGTGAATATAATCGACAATGATACCAGCACCTTGGGCAATTTCAGGGTGCGGATCGACAGAAATAATCAAGATTTGTTTCCAAAGGGTCCCGAAAGTGGTGTTGCGTGAGAGCTGGGGTATCTTGGCATCGAACTCCGAAGATGTCTTCTGGAATTCTGCTTGAGTGGCCGGAGATGAATCCTGAAGACGGTGCTGGAGAGACCGCTTCTCGTTTTGAAGCTCCTCATATGCTGCCACTAAGAACTTGTTCTGATGACGCTTGACGAAGGTGGAGAAGAACACCAATAGCTCTTTTCTGACAAGGACACTCCCATCGGCAGCCATAGGCAAGACTGCCAAGGCTAGTGACTCCTCAATCTGAGCAACTTGGTCTGTCAAATCTGGAATGCCGATGAATGTGGTGACCGCGTGCAACATTGCGGCGCGGACTTCTGGGACCGGATCAAAATTCAGCTCGCAGAGTCGCGCAGGGGCTGCACATCGTATACCCATCCATTTGGCTTCCGGGAAGTCACACCAAAGCATACTCAGACACAGACAAGACCATTGACGCAGCAGGGGGTTCTCGACATCGCCGAGATGTCTCAAACACGAGTCAAATAATTCACCGGACAAACACACGTTTTGGCCCTGTGGATAGTTCTTGCAGAATATGGAAACAATAAATGCACACATAGCTCGATGCTCACTGGCATTTCCAACAGGAATGGGCGAAGCAGGGTTCAAGATGGAGATGAAATAGTGAATTCCATTATCCTTGAGAAGATCGTTCTGTACGGTGTGATCAACTGCCATGATTCTAGCCCAGATAAAGACCATGACAGGCTTCAATTCTTGGGCAGCTGACTGCAGCAGCTTGACAACGTAAGGAAAAATACCGATGCTAAGGGCAAGGTGTACAGCCCACGGGCCCAAATCCAAGAACTTGCTAAGCAGAATCAGAGCACGTAGACGGTGTGCTTGACTGAGAAGGACTTGCAGCACAATGGGGAGTTGGTCGGGGGGCGTTTTCTCCGTAGGTCCAGACGAAAGATAAACCTCAAACGCAGTAAGTTGCTCAGCAAAGAATGTAGAGTGCTGGTACTCGTATTGCCGACGGCCTTCTTCTTGATCAATCAAAGCGGGCAGCTGCGCTAGCACCATCTCCACTGCAAGGTCCCAGCTCTTCCAAAGTGGATGATGATGGGTCTCGGGAAGTTCGGGTGAAGAGATCGGGTTACACTTGTAGGTACGCATAATGCGTTCGCTCAGAAGGAAGTTTCGGAACAATGCCGCAACCATAAGATCTTGCCGGAAAAGCTTCTTGAATAACGCACGAGGAAGCGTGTTCCACGCAATTGTGTCCGTGATCGCGGTGAAGATCCAGTTCAATTCACCAAGAGGACTGCGTCGATCTTGGAGGCGACCGGGAACTCTGAAATCATCAATAGAAATATCTGTCCGCAGAGGATTCTGTAGAATGAAGAAACGCAGCGCAATTTCAATTGGGGTTGTCAAACAACAGGTGAAAAGATCGGCCGGTAGGTCTGGGTTGGTCGGGAGAGACTCATTCTTCTGGCATGCCGCAAGCAGAATGCAATCGCCATAGTTCTGGACAATGGCGTTGGGATCACGCTTTTTCGCTTCGAGGTTCTCTTTCTCATGCTTCTCCACAAAGGTATGAAAGTTTTGGACAATGTTTCCTGCATGCGACACATCAAAGACGAAAAGACTGGGCCCAGCCAGCCAGGATTGCAGATCATATAGAGGCACGGGGATGTACTGTGTATAGTTCTTGTTAAAGACCCAGATCTCACCCGATTGGGTCGGCAAAGGAACTCCGTGGCCATTGTAATGCAGGAGTACCCGCTCATCCTTGGCATTCCGACGTAGGGAGATGCAGAACTTCTTAGTCTCATCCACGGACGGATCCAGGTACTGCTTGTATCTTGTCCGAAGGCTCAGCGTCTCGTATTGCTCTTGCAGCTTCTTGCCAATTTGCTCCATGATCTTGTTTTGACCGCCACCCGTGGTGGAGGTGGGATCTACCCAGCATTCGAGCTTCGAGGTCGGGTTCGTTTTGACCACGTCGGGAGGATCGACACCGATGTTCAAGCAAATCGCTAATGCGGCTGATACGGTCTTAAGCCGGTCCTTCATCCTCCAATCCTGACTCGGCCAACTCCCTACAGGGTCTCGGGGGATACCATTTGTCTCGTGGCGCTTCTCGGTGAAGTACATGTAGAAATTCTGACGAACCCCCGGCATTAGTTCATATGTACAAGAATCCGGCTCTGTGTCCATCGGCGTCAGCTTACCGAGTGCAAAATTTTAAGGTATTCGCTGGAGGTGTATTCCTCCTGCCATCCGTGTCGCATGGCGAAATCTTCCTCGTCCTCCCCAGCTGGCTTGTCAAATGTAACCCGACTTGGACCATAATCGCTTTTTGCTCGCTTCAACATCGCAGGTCGACTGCTTTCTGATCTGCGAGGGGACGGCCGCCGCGGCGGCTCATCCGGTGCTATGGCCGCATTATCGCCGGCTGAACTTGTGGGTCGAACAGGGCGTGTGATTGATGACGGCCTCTGTTCTACAGTGGTGAATGAGCGATGGTGGCTGGAGATCGGTGCTGGAGATCGCTCGCGGGTGGGGATAGTCGTTTCCAAGTCCGGACCGAACGCAACTCGGACTGATTTATTGCGGCGGGGTTCAGTTGACCCATTCGTGGCGGGGGGCTGGGTAGATGGTTCCATTTCTGCTGTAGGGTCCCTCATGTTGTAGTATCGGTCATCGTGTTACTTGACGAGAGGTAGGACGGCGGGGGATGGGAGGTGAAGAGCATGGGCAGCTCTGAGACCTCCCAGATGCCCAGACTAGGATGAACGTCACAAATCTAGGAGCACCCCCACGTTTAAAGAGAAAGGCAGGAATTGCAGATTCCGAGACAAATTCCTCAAAGCGCCTCGTAATAAGCTCAGGTGGAGGAAAGCTAGCGATCTAGACGCACGCGGCAACGAGGCTCGGTGCCCAGGTGCTGTTCGCCGGATTATCGGCATCCCCGCCCCCCGGCTGACTAACCGCAGCTTTGACAGTTGAGCTCGTTAACTACAACCTTTTACATCTACGATAATAGGTTCAAACGTCTCAAACGATGGTGGCCTGGTTTTTACTCTGTATTTTATGCATAGCCTATCTTAGGAATTCGCGTTCATCCAATTCCAAGTCTTCTGCTCTGTTGAATGTATATCTCAGCGGTTATTTTCGGGGTATCAAACCTGGACGTGACGGAGTTCATAGTTGCACTTGCCAACCTCCTTTTATAAGAATAATTTTCTATTCACAGGGGATTGCAGCCTCCAGTTCATTCAAAGTCTCAGTCTAGGAAATATGATATCAGATAAATTGGATGTTATGGTTGATCCCTGCCGAGAGATTAATGAACACACTGTCTCAGACGGGAGATCATGATGTACACGGTACATTAAAAAGGTTTCACTGGATATAGAGACAATGAGTGTGATGTATTTGATCCAGGTCGTCTGTACTTTGGAATGAACCATCACATAGGAATAGCAGAATAAAAGTATAGAGATCAACATCCCTTCTGTGGTGTTGTCAGCATACCGTAACCGAAACCCTAAACTTCGAGAGCATTCCCTAGTTGTTTATCTCGATCTATCTTTCTACTATTTACTTTGAATTGTCAAAGAAAACAAAATGAAGAAAAATCGCTGTACTTTGTATATACTTTATGTGTAATGTGACGTAGACCCTTTCCATTCTGCGTGGAACCTGTTCTGGATAGGTTCCCTGCACGTTGTGGGGGGTGGATCGGCGTGTGGGCTTCGGGGGCGTGCGCTACAGCAATTGGCAGTTTCTCACCTACCGAAAAGCCAGCCCCGCGGCTTAATTATAGCACGGATTCTTGAACAAGTTTCATGTTTCCTACCACTGTGGACTTCCATACATTCACATAGATTTGACTGTTTAGGGGTCCATTCATATGTAGAATAATCTGAATATCATACATATAATACTTCAGTCTCTCAAGATCTGCCTAGTATCTCATTCCTATTGATTATGGAATGGTGGCTCCAATGGTGTTCAGTGAATGGTCTCTCTTCCCAGACCTTTCTTTAAGTTATATGCAAGATAAAAAATAATTCAAAGGACTAGCACGAGGAAAGTGACAGCCACAATTCCCACTTCTCCATGACGACCGGGGGCTGGGAGACATGGAATGTTGACACACAAAGACCGTTGGAGTGGTAGCTGCCCCTGAGTATGCAGCCTGTTCCCCATACACTAAGACTAGTTCGATTAGACCCATCTCCGCCAGGGAAATTGAAACCTCTCTTCTCATCTTCGCTCTTGTTTGGCCCCCTTTTCTTCCTCATTTGTTGGCCTTTCTTTTTTTGCTTTCTTGGAGTCGAATCCCGGTCTTGATGTCCAGGATCGTCAATCGCTGGTCTCGTGTTTGATCCCGCTATCCCGCCCAACCCCTGGCCTATTGATTTTTTTTCCCTTGGCTCGGTGGATGGAACACCTCTCTACGGTTCCTTGTGGTTCCTGGTTCCGAACTCCACACCATCTTTGAAAACACACTCTGGTCTCTTTCGATCGCACCTTCAATCTGCATCCACCCTTGCCAATTACGCCGACGAACAATTCGGTGCTGGGGCTCCAACAAACGCAATACCGGCGCCGGCGCACCAGAATTCTGGCAGCAGAATTCCACCCGAATTGCGCCGTGAACGACTGAATACGACTCTTAACGATGGCCTTTTTGTTTAAATCGAAGAAACACCAACAGGGGGGTGCGCTTCCCCCTGCGACCAGGAACGTACACACCTCCGAAGGTGCCCCGTCCAATGGACCGTCTGCCCTGACCAATGGGACCAAGGCCGAGGGAAGCTTCTCTCAGACCCCAACCCCCAGCAGCAGCTACAATAACTCCTTAAATTCGGCGGCGAGCCCCACGAGCCCTGACTCCGTCAGACCGCGCCAGAGAGCGGAGTCCGAATCACAGGTAAGCTCGCCGGCCGGCAATGGTGAAATGGCAGTTCCTGATGAACCCTCTTTCCAGGCCCAACGACCACAACAAGGCCCGAATGGGGCCCCGCAGAGCCCTAGCTCTTCCCTTTATCCCTGGTCGCAACGCCGCCTGAACTTCGCTTCCCCGCAAACAACACCATTTCCACGATATGGAGCCGCCATCAATGCCGTTGCATCCAAAGAGGGAGATATCTACATGATGGGTGGACTAGTGGATGGGTCCACCGTCAAGGGGGATCTGTGGATGATCGAGAGCAGTGGCGGGAGCTTTTCCTGCTTCCAAATTGCGACCGTCTCCGAAGGCCCAGGGCCTCGAGTTGGCCACGCTAGCTTGCTGGTTGGAAATGCGTATATCGTGTTTGGAGGAGACACTAAGATCAACGAGACTGATGCATTGGATGACACATTATATCTCCTAAATACTTGTAGGTTGTTTCCGCCTTTCTATTTGTCTATTTGAACTAACATCGACCGTGTCTAGCTTCTCGGCAATGGTCTCGTGCGATTCCGCCAGGACCTCGCCCCGCTGGACGGTATGGTCATACTCTGAACATCCTGGGCTCGAAGCTCTACGTGTTTGGTGGTCAAGTTGAAGGATTTTTCTTCAACGATTTGATTGCGTTTGATTTGAATCAGCTACAAAATCCCGTCAACAAGTGGGACGTTCTCGTCCAAAACAGCCACGAGGGCGGACCTCCTGAAGGTGAAATCCCTGCGGCCAGAACTAACCACACCATTGTCAGCCACAATGACAAGCTTTACCTGTTTGGAGGAACTAACGGTGTGCGATGGTTCAATGATGTCTGGTGTTACGATCCTCGTGCTGGCGCATGGGCCGAAATTGACTGTGTCGGATTCATCCCATCTCCGCGTGAGGGCCATGCAGCTGCCTTGGTTGGTGATGTGATGTATGTATTTGGTGGGCGGACCGATGAGGGAATAGACCTGGGTGATCTTTCGGCCTTCCGCATCGCCTCACGACGCTGGTACTCCTTCCAGAACATGGGACCGGCACCGTCTCCTCGATCTGGCCATAGCATGACGGCGTTTGGAAAGCAGATTATCGTCATGGCTGGTGAACCTAGCTCCGCTCCCCGTGATGCGAATGAGCTGAGCATGGTATATATTCTCGATACGTCTAAGATCCGATACCCCAATGATTCAGGAACAGCTGAACGCAGCGCTGTTCCAAATGGAAGGAAAGTCAGCCTCGACAAACAAGGGCCGCCATCTGGCCGAACATCTCGGGAGGCTCAAAGTGCCACACCTGACCAGTCGCGTCGTGGCCCGACACCGTCTCGTGAAAGCTTGATCCAGCCCATGGGTAGCAGACCTGGTGAATTAGGACCCAACCCCAACCTCGGACCGGGCACTCGGCTTCCCCGTGCTTCAATCGCGCAAGCGCCCTCTGGACCACCTCCCCCGGGACAGGCTCCTTCTCCTGGCCCTCGTGCTAAGGGTCCCCAGCCTGCGATGAACCCTCGCGCCAAGACCCCAACGAAGATGGATCGTGGCTACACAGGCACAGTCGATGTACGGGTAGCTAATGCCGATCGAGGCACGGAGTCTCCAGTGGCTAAAGAACTACCTATGGATTCCCAGTCCTCCAGCGGTCAGCGCACTCCCACTCAGCAGCAGCAAAAGATAGCTGCCAAGGCAATGGAAGCTGGTGAGGCCGCTCCAATGATTACCACTCCAGGCCGTCAACGTTCATTGCGTTCACATCGGCAGCGTGGATCGATGGACAGTGCAGAAGAGTCTGTTTTAGGCCGTCAGGTTAGCATCGATGGTTCCATTGAGGCTCGAAGTTTCCGCAACTCCAAGACGTTGGGTGACGAACCTCGCTCACCGAGGCTGACTCCGCACCAAGAGGCCTTGATCAAAGAGCTGGAGTCTGCCAAGGCCCGGAATGCCTGGTATGCTTCCGAGTTGGCCCTGGCGAGAAAGGGGGGCTATGTGCCGAATCCATCCAGCAGTCCTGCTATCGACGAGCGTGCGAGCGATTCATTGAATGATGAAGACCGCCCGCTAGTCGAAGCATTCCTGGGCATGAGAGCTGAACTGGCTAAAATGCAGGCCACAGTTGACAGACAAGCTGCCATCGCATCCAAGCGCATTGCAGAAGTCGAGCATCAACGTGATGTGGCTGTTAGCGAAGCGGCTTATTCTCGTGCTAGGCTCGCTGCCCACGGCGGCAGCCAGGGTGGAACCCCGCAACCTGAGATTCCTCGTGAAGGCGAAGACGGCGAACGACCAACCGACATGGGCCGTCGTCTTGCGTTGGCTCTGGCATCCCAGTCTGAACTCAAAGCCAGACTCGATGTGCTGACCATCGAGCTTCAACAGGAGAAACAGGCTAAAGAGTTGGCAGAAGACACCAACGAGGCTACCCGCAAACGCTTGGCAGAGCTTGAAATGCAGAGCCACGCTCTAGAGGCTGAGAATCTGCGTGCTGAATTGCACCAAGCAGAAGCTTCTTCCCGGGAAGAGTCACTATTGCGTGCGGAAGCTGAGGCTTCATTGAAGCAACTCGTCCTTGATAAAGAGGAGCTTCTCTACCAGGTTGAGGAATATTCAGGCCGTCTGGCCGACTTTAACAACAACTTCAGTGCCTTGAAAGAAGCTGTTGGTGCCTCTGCTGCAAAGACCGCCATTATCGAGAAGCAATTGGAGGAGGAACGAGAGCGCCGGGAGGGCCTAGAGAGGAAGCTCTTGCAACTTCGATCTGAACATGAGGAGCGAACCACTGAGTTGGAGAATACCACTCGCCGTCTGCGTGAGACCGAAGAGCTGGCTGAGAGTCATGCTAAGGAGGCTGAAACCCACAAAATGGCTTTCGTCTCAGGTCTTGAGCGTGCTTCATCAGCTGATCTCGATGCTTCGATCCGGTCTCGCGCTGATCAGCGTGTTGCCGCCTTGGAGGCCCAGATTGAAAGGTCTAGTACTTTGGCCAAGGCCAACCAGGCTGCGGCTGATTCTGCAGCTGAGAAATTGCGCCGTGCTGAGGAGCGGATCGCTGGCCTCGAAGCATACCAGGAGCAGGCTAGCCGGGAGGGACTACAGCTACGCCGACAACTGCAGACGGCCATGAAGGAAAGCCAGGCCGCCACCGCTGAGAGCAGAGACTTGAAGGCCCAACTCGACTCTCATCAGCGAGAGGCTGGAGCTTTGAACATCCAGCATGCGGCTTTGAAGGATCTCTTGGGTGAGCGTGCCGTGAATCCCGATAGTCGCCGGTCACCGCGTCTTGAGTCACCAGGATCCCGCTTCGGCACCCCCGAACAGACCCGGTTGCGCGAGCTGGAGCAACAGTTGTCGACCAGTATGAAGGCTCATGATGATCTGAAATCTACATTTGAATCCCGGGAGCAAGAAGCCGACCGGGCGTTCCGAGAGAAGCTGGAGCAGCTTGAGAACGACTACCAATCAGCCGTCCACTATGTTAAGGGCACTGAGAAAATGTTGAAGCGCATGAAGGATGAACTGAGTCGTTACAAGGCTCAGAATGCTAAGATGCAGTCTGAATTAGAGACTGCTAATAAGAGCATTGAGGATGCTGGCAATCAGTCAGGCAGCTCTGCTGAATGGGAGATTGAGCGATCCCAACTTCACCAGTCCATCGCTGACCTGGAGCGGAAAACCTCATCTTCAATTGAGGATCTGGAGAGCGAAGTCACCCAACTGAGGGAGCAACTTACTCTCGCTGGTGCTGAGAAGGATAAATCGCTGGCTGAGCATGAACGTATCAAACAAGAACTGATGGCTACCGCGGAGCGCACACGTGCCGAACTAGAACAGTTCAAGCAGGAAAACGTCCACCTGGAGACCCGGGCCTCCGATGCAGAGCAAAAGGTGAATATGCTCTTGCAGCAGGTTGAGACCTCTGTGGGTCACTACCGCCGCCAATCCCAGCTCATTCCAAATACCAATGGGATCTCCCGCAGTCATAGCAACGCCTCTAGCAACACCGCTGGTGGCCGTAGACGAGCAGACAGCAATGTCTCCCAAGACTCTACCTCCTTCCCCGACAACCGCGGGTCCATGGCTCTCGACTCCCTCGCCAATGAGCTCGAGACCCTTCGCAGCCATTGGGAAAGCACCAACCGCAACTACCGTCTCAGCAGCCAGATGGACATGGAGCGCACCCCGACTAAAGAGGACAGCCACGGCCCTGCCTTGATGAACGACAGCCTGGCGGAGTGGCGTCGGCGCCTGGATGAAGACGAGCGCACTGGCAATAAGCCGAAGACAATGGCCCCTGTCACCAGTGCGGCCAACGTCATCTAAGCAACTCCCCCTTCTACGACCATGTGTTCTGAGATATGTCCATCTGCAATTCTCTGAGCGCTTTGCACATGTATTCTGCCACTTCCTTCGTTTGTCTTTATAATTTCGCGAAGATCCCTTGCATGATATGAAAGGTTCCCTGGTCTTTACCATCGTTTCCGTCCTATTTTGATTTGTTTTGAATTCTTTTTCTCCGATCGGCCATAAGGGACGGGATTCCCTTCGATTGTTTTGATTTTGGATGTTCTTTATTCCGCTACCCTGTTCTCCTACTCTTGCCCGCTCTTCGTCTCTCTTTATCCCTTTGTTTTTTCCTTTTATACCCCGGTTTCCCGATGTTTATTGGACTCTGGCTGTACCATCAACACATCCATGAATTCGCCGTCTACTAATAGTCAGCAATTGTCAATTATTCTATGAAGAAGATTCCACGTTGCTTTTTCAGGCCCAAGCTCACCTCGCGTATAGATTGTAGATGGTAGTCACAAGAAATCCGGGATTCTGATTTGCTCGCTCTACTACCCCGGGTGCGGTAGGTCGCATTTGGCCCCATGCAGGTTTGATGCAGACGTAAGGCCACTGGGGCCAAACAAACAATTTCACGGCAACATCCAAATCTGGTCAACTTCCGAGGTTGGAGCCCAGCCGAGACATGCTAGTGTAGTAGTCTGCAAAGTACATTGGGCAGTATTTGGGAGAAAGACCATGGTATATTAGGAGGGACCATATTCAGGGTCTAGATCTGGCACCAATTGTTGTATAACTGGATCCATGGGACTCTTAAGTTATTAATAGAAATCATGCAAGTACCTATCACTTACTTAAATAGACTAAGGTACCCCAGCTAATCTGCTAAAGGCAACTTTCAGGGTTTGCATCCCAGTGTCAGCTGAGCGCGTATACCGGATATCTGTACATAAGGCAAATGCCGAACCCAAATATCATGCAAACCACCATGACTTCAAATCTTAGAAAGAACAGATAAAAAACAGATCTACATAATAATAAAATAAAAAACAATAAAAATAAAAATAAAAAAGAACCCTCCTAATAAAATTGTGTCTAACATAAATTCGCGCAAAAGTGACGGGGCAGGTACCTCGGGCGTCGCACGAAATCCCTAGCGGCTCCCTGTACTCTGCAGGTCACTGTTCAGCCACCTGCCTTTCGCTAATAAAATTATTTACGCGCTGTTCACCGACTTCCCCCCTCTTCTCTTTCTCCTTTCTCTTCCTCCTCATCCCTCTTTTAGGTGTTTAGTCCACTCCTACTGGACTTTTCTGCATCTTCTATTCTTCTCCTGACTCGGCTCTGCCCGTGTCCCTCCTCTTGTCCCTTTCCACATCTATCCGGTCGGCTTCTGTACGGTCGGCATTGGACATCTTTGATCCTTATCTGCGTTCTAGGTATGGCCTTATGTCTTCCCCTCTTATTTTGATCTCATATCTCTTCTATTCCCTTGCTTTCTCGTTACTACCTCCCAACCTTTTCCTTTTCTATCCCTTTCACTTCTGCCTGTGAAGGCCCAACAATCCTCGTGTTGGCCACGTCCCCCGTTTACGCCTTACGCTTGAGGCTAATATAGGCAAACCCCCCTCTTCAATTTCAATTCTTCTTTGCTTTTGACCTGTACCACCTTTCATCACCCACTCTTTTCCTTATCCTCTCGACCACCTATTCCTATTTTCTCTATGAACCGTCTTCGAACCTGCTCTAACTAGTGACACCGATAGCTTTCAATCGTTCTGCAGGGCTAATCGCTTTGCCACTACAATCCATTCAAGATGACGACCATGGTGAGTGCCCAATCTCCCCCAACGACCCCTTTTCCCGTCACATCTCCACGTCCCTGTGTCGATCATCGCCCAACCCGTTCGAAAGGGGTTCCTCATCTCAAAAACGCGTCAAATCTCGTCTCTATCGGATGGTCACCAGGTGCTGACATCATACACAGGATTTGCGTGTCGGTAACAAGTACCGCATCGGCCGTAAGATCGGAAGCGGCAGTTTCGGTGACATCTACCTTGGTATGTATTCTTAATCAGATATCCGTGAATCTCCTGCTTGACAGGGGCTGACTTCATATGGTCAGGCACAAACATTATCTCCGGTGAGGAGATTGCCATCAAGCTCGAGAGCGTCAAGGCCAAGCACCCCCAGCTCGAATATGAGGCTCGTGTCTACAAGTCTCTTGCCGGTGGTGTCGGTATCCCCTTCGTCCGCTGGTTCGGTACTGAGTGTGACTACAATGCCATGGTTATTGATCTTCTGGGCCCCAGTCTGGAGGACCTGTTCAACTTCTGCAACCGCAAGTTCTCACTCAAGACCGTTCTCCTACTCGCCGACCAGCTTATTTCCCGCATTGAGTACATCCACGCCAAGTCCTTCATCCACCGTGATATCAAGCCCGACAACTTCCTCATGGGTATCGGCAAGCGCGGCAACCAAGTCAATGTGATCGATTTCGGTCTGGCTAAGAAGTACCGCGACCCCAAGACTCACTTCCACATCCCGTACCGTGAGAACAAGAACCTCACTGGTACTGCCCGTTATGCCAGTATCAACACCCACTTGGGTGTCGAACAATCTCGCCGTGATGACATGGAGTCTCTCGGTTACGTGATGCTCTACTTCTGCCGTGGCTCTCTGCCTTGGCAGGGCCTGAAGGCTGCCACCAAGAAGCAGAAGTACGACCGCATCATGGAGAAGAAGATGACTACCCCCACCGAGGTCCTGTGCCGCGGCTTCCCCAACGAGTTCGCCATCTACCTTAACTACACTCGTTCGCTCCGCTTCGACGACAAGCCCGACTACTCCTACCTTCGCAAGATCTTCCGCGATCTCTTCGTCCGTGAGTCGTTCCAGTACGATTACGTGTTCGACTGGACCGTCTACAAGTACCAGAAGAACGCCGCTATGATCGTGGATGCTACCAAGAAGGACAAGGATGAGGAAGCCGCCCGTCGCCAGGGTGCTGCTGCTGCGGGCCCTATGGCCGCTGGCGCTGCCGCTAAGCCCAGTGCCATCTCGGGCCAGCGTCGCAAGGTCATTGACCGTGGCACCCTCGACAACACTCCGGACACCAACCGTGCCGTGGGAGGAAGTGACAGGATGTGAGTACTTTGAAACCTGGTTCCGAGTAGGGAACCCCTTCTCTTTTCCCTCTTTACGTTTGGTGTTTTTCTTCTGTGACGCTGGCGTGGAGGACCCTTCAGTTCTGAATCTGACTAATCGCATAGTCTTCGGCGTTAGGCTTCGTTCTGCCTCGAAGGACGCTGCTTTAGGTGCTTATGGACCTTCTGGTAGCCGTTCGAAGCGGGACGATGGGACTGGGGCACAATGGTACTAATAGTGGAGTATTTGCGGAGAGCTCTGGGGATGTGTGGATTTGGTTCCTTGTCTCGCGTCTCCAATTCTCTCCTGCATGCACACAACAACCTTTGAAAAATCCCGAGACACTCACTGTCAACTCGCCATGGACGTGACTCCTTGCACTCGACCTTCTCGGATTTCTCTTTTCTTTTCTCCTTGGATCTCCATTCATTCTGCAATCTCTCTAACCGCCCTTCTACCCCGTTCTCGATCATACTTCGACTTCAACCGTTTTGATGCCTCAGTGTTTTGTCTAGCCACCTCGGTGGCTGCACATTCCTGACGACTGCTTTCCCCTTTTCGGATTTTATGTACCCGCTCCCTAGGGACAACCGATCAGTCTCGAAACGTTATTGATATGGTGGCTATTCCTACGTCTTCCCTCTCTTCGGTTCTTTGCGACAGCTACTTTCCCTTTCAACAATCTCGCAAATTATCGAATTGAGGCTGACGGAGATGCAAATGACGGCGTCAACCCTGGAAACAGAAGATTATATTACGTCTCTGTTGCTTTGATCGCTTGCCCTGGAATTCTTGGAACTCGCATTAACATGCGCCTATCTTCAATTTGTGTTCTCATCGCGCCCCTTTAACCCAGATTTTTTTTCTTTTTGATTTTTACCCCTGCCCCCCTCATGTCTGAAATTTTTATTACTGCAAATCGACGCCGCATGGGGACGAGGAGAAGACTGCTACAGTCTGGAGGATGGAAGTGGTTATTCGGGGTATGACTGTCTTCGAAGATATTATGGGCCTTTTTGAATTCTTGCCTTGGGTCTTGTGCAAGAATTCTTCTTCTTTCAGGTGGCCTATGGTTGTTCTCAAAGAAGAGGGTCTAGTCTCGGTTGGTAAATGGCGACGGAAAATGGAAAGGGTCGCTTCCGGGGAGGTTTTGCGTCGATTTGCATGTTTTATGTTTCTAGCTTTTTTGAAATTTGTCATTCCCAACTGCATGCTCAATCCCTAACTATTGATTGCATTCTGAGATTGGAGTGTTGTCTGCCTATCAAACTGCCGGCTTCCAGAGTCCTGGCAGGTCCCGACCAGATACTTGCGACATTTGCTGTGGTTTTCCACATCCAATATCAAAATAGCTTTTACCCCCCACCTCTATGGATCGTAAGGAGTACCAGTCCTTCTAACACTTTAGTAATTACCTTTGTCTTGAGTTTGCGATGAGATAGATCATCGAGTCGATTCCGCCCGTTCTGGGCGATCCACGCACGGGGACGCACGGGCCAGACTCCACTCCGTCGGGGAACTTGTTTAATAATCTGTAGTCAGCGTTGTGTGGAAGAAATGTTCAGAAAATAGATCTACGTTTAGTTCCATATCAAAGAGTAGATATAGCGAGACCCTCATATTAGTAGATGTGGCGGCGTGCCGGGTCTCGGGTCAAACTTAAATGGTAAAACAGAATCTGTCAGAACGTGTCACAAAAAGCCGCATGGAACGTTGACGCTCAAACTTAAACCTTCCCCCGTACGACCATCATCCTCTCCGGCTTCTTCTCTTCCGTCCTTTCAGAACATCAACAAACTCGACTCTCCTGCCATCGTCGCAAGATGGATTACTCCAACTACCCCGGCCACCAATCCCAGCCTTTCTCGGTGTACGGGCTGCCAACGCCCGACCAACCACCATTGCAACAACCTGACGACTCCCTACACGATCCATTCTCCATTGTATGGGCTCCGATCACCCTTTCTATCTGATATCAATTAATCTCTCATTATAATGGCAGCACCAGAATACCTATAACCATTATTTCCCCGCCTTGGACGGCTCCTTGCGCATCGACCCCTCATCTTTTGTCCCGCCGCCACATTCACCACCCGACTCTTACACCAAACACTCCGTCTCGGATAATGACTTTGGAAACAATTCAAAACTCGACCCGTCCTCCATCGACGGCGATGAGAACCATTTTGCAGATTCTGGTATCGCCCGCAGCAGCAGTGAAGAGAAGGAACCCATGAACCCGGCGCAAAGCAAGCGCAAGGCGCAGAATCGTGCAGCGTATGTGATACGATCTCCTGCATCTATGCTATCGACAGTATCATGCATAAAACAAAAGAGCCAAGATGTCAAAGGACTTGAATTAACATATCGAATTACATAGTCAACGAGCATTCCGCGAACGAAAAGAGCGCCACGTCAAAGACCTCGAAGACAAAGTCAACTCCCTGGCAGAAGCCTCCAATACCCTCCAAGCCGACAACGAACGCCTGAAGCGCGAACTCGCCAAGTTCGCCACGGAAAATGAGATCCTACGAATGACATCCGGCTCCATGAACGGTGGTAGCGACTCTCATACCCCCGGAGGTACGCAAGAGCAGCCCTCCGTCACCGGTCCCATGAAATACTCTCCCACAGACTTCTATTCCACCTTGATACCTGAAGAATC
This sequence comes from Penicillium sp. IBT 16267x, assembly GCA_028828865.1. Classification (NCBI taxonomy): domain Eukaryota; kingdom Fungi; phylum Ascomycota; class Eurotiomycetes; order Eurotiales; family Aspergillaceae; genus Penicillium; species Penicillium sp. IBT 16267x. Next base: position 772,423 of record JAQJZQ010000008.1, on the reverse strand, counting down.
TGGGTGGGGTCCTGCACCAGGGAGTAGTGCTACTGCGCCGCCAGCTTCGCATCGGGTTACAGTTTGTCAGACCACGGGCGAGAGATTGCTTGATGTGGGTGCCACGTGGGATTTTATCCAGGCGCATGAGCTTTACAAGGCTGGGCAGGTGGATATTGGGGATATTGCAGATCGGCTCAGGGGGGTGGCCCAGTGTAATGGGCAAGGTCCTGCTTTCAAGGAGGGAGAAGTGAGGAGGGCTATTGAGGCGAGTGTTGCGGATCGAGATGAGTTGATCTGAGATGTTTGCATCTTACCCTGGCCACTTTCTCCTTGGTCGAAATAACGAGTCTATGCTTTTGGTTACTGAGGTCATTACCTTTTCTTAATTGGGCGTTTATATGGTTATTATGCTTGGAATAGAATCTCTGGGCGCTGGAATGTATGAAATATGAAATAACTGAGACTAGCGGGTTGGTGATGGATCTACCTGCCGTAGGAGGTTGCAATATCTGTCTGATGTTGTTGGGGCTTTTTTTTTTTTTTTGGCGCTTTTCGGTCTATATTTACTTCAATTTAGACATGGACACTCTGTTTTGTTGGTGCAGCAACCAGATGAGTCTCGGAATACTGCAATCCTGACACCCGTGAACTTAATATATTTGCAATCTGATGGATACTTGGGTAATCAACAGCATTTGAGTGCAAAAACTCATGACGACAACCGTCATCCTTATATGCATTTCGAAAAGGTGTTCATCGAACCCCAGGTTGTTTAATTTACTTTTCTTTTCCGTTCAAAATCCTTCCAAAGTTGTCGCAGTGGTAAGGATGGTCTCACTTTGTTTGAGCGCATTTCATAATGTACACACATCAAATCATAATATGGATTAATCGCATAGAGTCAAGCTCAAGTACGACTAATCCCAATCATCATCATAATCCTCAACATTGAGGTCATCGTCCTTAGACTTGTAGTCATCTTCGTCGGCATGCTTCTTGAGACGAACATCACTCTCCTTCAGAGCCCCAATCTCAATGAGCAGCTGTTCCAGATCTATTCACAAAATCAGTCTGAGGCCTCTCAATTGAATTAGTATCATTGGTAAATAGTCACCTTCTAGCTTAGTCCGCACACCCTTCAGTTCCCGCAGAGTAACTAATTGCCTCCGGATCTCAGTATCCTTGTAAATAAGAATAGTGGGCGTGTTCCGCTCTGGATACCCCTCGATACACATATCGGCACGGATCTCGCAGAACTTAATATCGCCAAACTTGGTCGCCAATTGTCGCCAAAGCTCGGTCAACACACGAGACTCAACGTTGGCACCCTGGGAGGTGAGATTGACGAGGACGAATGCGTCTTTTGAGGCTTCGGTGACTTCTCGGCCATAGTCGACTTTCTGGAGGGGGTAGACCTGGTTGAAGTTGCTGGTTTTTTGGAGGGTGTGAAGTTCGGCGAGACGTTTTTGGCTGTCACTGTGGGTTAGCATGGGGCCTTGAGGTAATATATGTAATATGGTTTGTGATTTGCATTAGATGACGAAGACATATATGATAGTCAATTACTCACCGGTATTGCTCGAGGAAGCCCTCGTCCTCCTCTTCCTCCAATGCGTTCAGCTCATCGAGATCCTTGTCCTCCAAACGGTTCTCATGTGCCCTATGCTGAGCCGCGATCAAGGCTTCTTGAATCAATGGCTCTGGGTCTTTGGGTTTCTCGGGGATAATTCCATGTTGGCGGAGGATATCATTCCTAAATATAGCACAATCATTATTAGACCCTGTTGACAAATAGCTCCAACCGAGCGGAGAGGGGGGATGCGGGCAAGATGCAGCTGGTGGTGGTGGGCCTGTACCATTCAGTATCCTCATTAGGATTGACTTCGACCTCCATAGTGAATAAATAGGAATGAAGAGCTCAAGGAATTTGTCTCCAAACCTATATAGCAAGTAAATGTAAGAAAGAAGTTGGAATAGGCAGAGTATGGTAAGTCCATGATGCCACCTGTTTGCAGTGTTTGCCCGGACCAGCCAAACACACGGAAGGCCAACATTCAACTTTACTCCATAAACAAGTGATCGTGGAGCTCGAGGTTGCGATTCTATCACCACCTCTTCTCCCTCTCTTTTGTCTCTCCGCCTTTTCAATTTATTGGAGGTCCAAGTTACGCGAATGAAGTAGCTGCCTACACCGCTCTCCCCTGCTGTCACTGTGTCCTTCCTCTCGTTGAATCCCCGACTACCGATCGATCGCGAAGTACATTCCGCTGGTGCAATCCCAGCACCTGGGCAAAATGAGTTACATGAAAAAGAATGAAGATGCGGATCAGGTCATGATCAAGCTTGATCGGACCTCCGTATTCCAAGATGGTACGTCAATCTGCAATGGCAAATGGCCATGACCCCTGGCTATTGCGGCTCACCACCACCTCCCCCTCCCCTTGCCCAACGGGCACCGGACTAACCGATCAATTCTTTCAGCTCGACTTTTCAACTCCTCACCGATCTCGCCGCGAACATGCCGTACATTATTGACCAAGATTGCGGTCCTTGTCTTCACCGGAGAGCAATTCCCCACAAACGAAGCCACGACCCTGTTCTTCGGCATTTCTAAGCTGTTCCAGAACAAGGACCCGTCTTTGCGACAGATGGTGTATCTGATCTTGAAGGAGCTCGCCAACACCGCGGAGGATGTGATTATGTCGACTAGTATCATCATGAAGGATACCGCTGTCGGAAGCGACGTCTTGTACAGAGCCAACGCTATCCGAGCACTGTGTCGCATCATTGATGGATCAACTGTGCAGGGTATCGAGCGATTGATCAAGACCGCCATTGTCGACAAGACTCCTTCGGTCTCTTCAGCTGCTCTGGTCTCCTCGTACCACCTCCTCCCCATCGCGCGCGACGTTGTCCGGAGATGGCAAAGCGAAACCCAGGAAGCTGCTTCGTCTTCCAAGCAATCGACTGGATTCCTGGGCTTTTCATCCGGCTCACAGGCTCACGCTATCTCCCAGTCCAACTTCATGACCCAGTACCACGCAATTGGTCTCCTGTATCAGATGCGTTCCCCTGACCGCATGGCATTGGTGAAGATGGTGCAGCAGTACGGCGCAGCTGGTGTGGTGAAGAGCCCGGCAGCTTTGGTGCTGTTGGTTCGTCTGGCTGCCAAGCTGGCGGAGGAGGACCCTGGTCTCCGGAAGCCCATGGTGCAGATGCTGGATGGCTGGCTCCGTCACAAGCACGAGATGGTCAACTTCGAGGCTGCGAAGGCTATTTGCGAGTTGCGGGACGTCACTGATGCCGAGGCCTCGCAGGCCGTTCACGTCCTGCAGTTGTTCCTGTCTTCTCCTCGATCGATCACGAAGTTCGCCGCTATTCGCATTCTCCACAACTTCGCTTCCTTCAAGCCGCACGTCGTCAATGTGTGCAACCCCGATATCGAAGCGCTCATATCTAACTCTAACCGTTCTATCGCCACATTTGCCATTACAACTCTGCTGAAGACTGGTAACGAAGCCAGTGTGGATCGTCTCATGAAGCAAATCTCGGGCTTCATGGCTGATATCACCGATGAGTTCAAGATTACTATTGTTGAGGCTATCCGCACACTGTGTCTGAAGTTCCCCAGCAAGCAAGCTGGCATGTTGGTCTTCCTGAGTGGTATTTTGCGTGACGAGGGCGGTTACGAGTTCAAGCGTACCGTTGTGGAGAGCATGTTCGATCTAATCAAGTTTGTTCCTGACAGCAAGGAAGATGGTAAGTTTGTGTTGTTCTATACTTCTGTTTCCACGTCTAACAGTCAACTTGTTTAGCTCTCGCTCATCTTTGCGAGTTTATTGAGGACTGCGAATTCACTAAGCTGTCTGTTCGTGTCTTGCATCTGCTTGGTGTTGAGGGCCCCAAGACTTCGCACCCCACTAAGTACATCCGTTACATCTATAACCGCGTTGTTTTGGAAAACGCCATTGTCCGTGCCGCCGCCGTCACTGCGTTGGCCAAGTTTGGTGTTGGCCAGAAGGACCCTGAAGTCAAGTCTAGTGTGCATGTTCTTCTCACCCGCTGCCTTGATGACACTGATGATGAGGTGCGCGATCGTGCTGCCCTCAACCTTCGTTTGATGGGAGCCGAAGATGCCACAGCTAGTGCCTTTATTAAGAACGGTAAGCATGCCAGTGACATTTTCCAGCTCCTTTTTTAACTGACAACTTTAGATTCCATGTACTCCCTTTCCACCTTCGAGCACCAGCTCGTTATGTATGTGACCTCGAATGACAAGCAGACATTTGCTACGGCCTTCGATGTTGCTTCCGTCCCCGTTGTCTCCCACGAGCAGGCCTTGGCCGAGGAGCGGACCAAGAAGCTTACAACAGCCACACCTACCCTCAAGGCCCCCTCAGCGGGTCCTCCCAAGGGCAAGTCGAACGGAGTTGCCGAGGCAGCCACTGCTGCTGCTACCCAAAAATACGCCGAGCAGCTCTTGCAGATTCCCGATATCAAGGAGTACGGTACCTTGCTCAAGTCCTCCGCGCCTGTCGAGCTCTCAGAGAGTGAGACCGAGTACGTTGTCACTGCGGTTAAGCACATCTTCAAGGAGCACATTGTTGTGCAGTACGATATCAAGAACACCCTGCCCGATACTGTCCTTGGAGACGTGACCGTGATTGCCTCACCATCAGAGGACGATGTGCTAGAAGACGACTTCATTATTCCCGCTCCCAAGCTTATGCCCAATGAGCCTGGCGTCGTCTATGTGGCTTTCAAGAAGCTGGGTGGCGAAAACAGTGTCCCTATCACCTCCTTTACCAACAACCTGAAGTTCACCAGCAAGGAGATCGATCCTAGTACTGGCGAGCCGGAAGATGAGGGCTACGAGGACGAGTACCAGGTGGAAGATCTCGAGCTTACCGGCAGTGACTACGTCATTCCTGCATTCGCTGGCAGCTTCGACCACGTTTGGGAGCAGACTGGTGCTAATGGCGAGGAGGAGAGCGAGACCCTACAACTAAGTAACATGAAGGGCATTGCTGGTATGTCTAACATCAATTACCCCAATTTCTCAGAACATACTAACGATCTACTGTCAGATGCTACTGAGCAACTCATTTCTGCATTGTCCCTCCAACCCTTGGAAGGCACCGATGTCGCCCTCAACAACAGCACTCACACTCTCAGGCTTTTTGGCAAGACTGTCTCCGGGGGCAGAGTGGCCTCTCTCATCAAGATGGCCTACTCCAGCAAAAGCGGTGTCACAACCAAGATCACGGTCCGGGCAGAAGAGGAGGGCGTTGCTGCCGCGGTGCTCGCATCTGTCACTTAATGTCTTAACTTATTTTTCCTTTTTCTCCTTTATAGCAAATTGTAGTAGACATGAGGATTTGTTTTATTTTATCCTCTTTTTCTCTCCCATTTTCTCCTGTCCACACGAAGAAGCCCTGCTATCCCCTATTTCTGCTACGTTTTCTCTTGTTTCCTCCATTCACTGTGCTTCTGTGGCGTGATTTTGTTGGTCTTGACGAGTCCCATGAAGCTCACTACAAAATTGGAGGGTCTTCTCTTTTTCCGGTCTGCTGTCCAGCCTTGCTGTAGTTTCTATGCTGCTTTTTAGGTATCTCGAATAGATTGAGATACATATATAGTTTGCATTAAAAGCAATTTTCTTGTTGCCTATTCGATACTTAGATCTATTTCGATTGCAGTAGAGAAGGCAGTAGAGAAGGAAAAGGAAACATTGGTCATTTTGCTTCATTTGATAAGTGCACTAAGGCATTGATGGGTATCTACATGCTATGCTGGCGCTAATTCTAGAACGTAATTCATCCCACGGCTTGAAGATTAGGAGGACAAGTTTCATTCCGAAACTTGAAATCCAAAGTACGGACCCCATTCATCCAGTTCTTTATCATCGACATCGTCCAGGTGGCTTGTGACAAGTTCATCAAGCTCTCTTGGGTCCACGCCGTAATGCTCGAGGAGCGAAGACGGGGCGGTAAGGTGCCAAAGATCGCTCAGAGGGCCTGATTTGAGGGATTTGGTAATGTCTTCGCAGAAGTGAGGGTGGATAGGGTACAGCACACCGTACGGGCCGATATCTTCAGTCAGTCCCAGAGATCGAATAGACAAGGCTGGCATTTCATCGTCAATCAATAATAAAGGCCAGATGAGACCCGTGGGCACCTGAATATGCTCGAGGACGTGTAAGTCGCTCAAGGCACTCGTGCTTTCATTTAGTTCCACTCTGCTGACATCGCAATCCACGTCAACAGTGAAAAGCGTCAAACTGTGTTGAAAATTGTCATTCGACAAAATATTGTGGAGAAGCGAGACGGTCACGTTTTTGCATTTCGACAGGGTCAGTTCAATCACGTGAGGTGGCCAATCGAAGCTTTCCATTATCTTAGGGTCAATGTGCCCGCCAAGTATCATACTATCGAGCGAACTAGGCCATGGCCCGGTGGTCGGCAGAGTTCGGGTCAATGGGATGTAAATTGGAAGGTGAAGAGTGCGGAGATTCACGAGTTTGCTGATGGCCTTCTTAAGCTGTGGGAAGGTGAGCGATGCATCTCCCACTCGGCTAAGATCCAAATATTTAAGGTTCTGGCACTTCGAAAGGGCTGCTAGGCCGTTCAAACTTGTCAATAGTTAGCTAGAACTCTCCGGTTTGCAAGGTATGTGGGTACTCACGAGAACGAGACCCGGGGCGCTGTGAAGGTAACTAAGTTCTTACTAGCCTTGCTAAGCAGTCGTGCAGTAACACTGTTCGAGCTTTGGTGAACCAGTTGACCCAGGCTCAAATCATGAATCATTGAAGCCATGTCGGACTTGGTCTTGTTTTTTGTTTTGATTGGTGGACACACGGTTTGGGTGAACTTCACAAACCTGTTGCCATCCGAGATGCTTGGCTCACGATAGAGAAGCTCGACTCCTACTGAGTACCACTGATGGCTCACAAGACAAAAGTTGTATAGAGCGTTTTGTCTCTTCAGTTCCGCGCAATTCAGTTGCGCGCAATTGAAGGCATACTCAGCGCGATTGTGGGCATCCTCCATGTAAGTTTTAACGTCGTACACATATTCAGCAATCAATATCAGAACCTCCGTAGGAAAGTAGTTGAATTCCACGGGGGCCATGGTGAATGGGGGGTCTGATCTTTGGTGTGGCGATTGGGGTTGGGTTTTTTTTTGGTGCGGAGGAGTAACCAGAGATAACGGGCCTGATGGTGCTTGTCCGTCGATCACAGACACAAAAGCAAGACGAGTTTGCAAGACATGACAGATACTGAATTTTCAAGTGGAGGGGCAGTAAGGAAATATCATGAGGAGAGAGAGGAGCATTAGAGAACGTAATCAGCAAAGTTATAGAGAAGCGGAAGAAGAGAGTGGGGCCGCATGAGTCGGGGATGATATCACACCTTTGCCGGTTTTCCCCTTTCAACATTCTCCAACTTTTCACCCAAACACCACAGAATGAGACCTCAACCTGTCTGGCGCTCTTTCAGCCTGCTACAGCGATCATCGCGTTGTAGTGCTGGCCGCCGCGCTATTCAAACAGCCAGCCCTGCCCGGGTTCCCAATTTTGCTTTTGCCTTTGAGTGAGTAGGGATGATGATGTATGCACACAGCTACGGTCTGAATCGCCATGTCTGACCCTCTGTCTTAGTATCGATGGTGTTCTCCTACGAGCGTCTAAGCCTATTCCTGGCGCTGCCGACTCATTGGCGCTCCTGAAACAGCAAGGCATTCCTTTCATCCTCCTCACCAATGGCGGTGGTAAACACGAGACGGAACGAGTGGCTGAGATCAGCGAGAAGCTGAACGTGCCCCTGGATGTGACTGATATTGTTCAAAGCCACTCTCCTTTTGCCGAGCTGGTGAGGGGGCCAGATGAGTTAAGTGCGCTGGAGAACAAATGTGTTTTGGTGGCTGGAGGCGATGGGGACAACTGCCGGCGCGTTGCGGAACAGTATGTGGACGGCATGCCCACGCCAGGATCATTGAAACTCTAACAAATCGCTCTAGGTATGGATTTAAGAATGTTGTGATACCTGGAGACATTTTCATGGCCAATCCATCCATCTGGCCATTCTCCAAGAACTTCTCAGACCACTACCAAACATTTGCCAGACCTCTTCCAAAACCAATTGACCCCACAGATCCGAAAAACGGTTTGAAGATCGATGCAGTCTTCGTTTTTAATGATCCTCGGGACTGGGGCTTGGATACGCAGGTCATTATGGACATTTTGCTCTCACGCCAGGGGCACGTAGGTACCTTATCGGAGAAAAATGGTCAAATTGACCTCCCCAACCACGGGTATCAACAAGACGGCCAGCCTCATCTATACTTTTCCAACCCAGATTTATACTGGGCAGCCGCCTATCCCTTACCCCGTCTTGGTCAGGGCGGATTCCGTGAGGCACTGGAGGGTGTCTGGGCTGCGACCACTGGTGGACCAAGCAAGGGCATTGAATTGAAGAAGACTGTAATTGGAAAGCCTTACCAGGGGACCTATGAGTTTGCTGAGCGACAGCTGCTTCGGAACCGATCCAAGATCTTAGGAGGTGCAGCTGATCTTCCGCCTTTGCAGCACGTGTATATGATTGGTGACAACCCGGAGTCGGATATCCGGGGTGCAAACTCCTACCGCAGTGACTATGGAAGCAAGTGGCAATCCATCTTGGTTCGCACTGGAGTTTATACCGGTGGTGAGCCTGCTTGGACCCCCACTACCATAGCAGATGATGTCCAGAAGGGTGTGCAGTGGGCTTTGAAGACCTCCAAGTGGTCTTTCTGATTTTGCCTGCATTTGAGCTTGCACCTGGCAGTGTTATATGCACAGCGCTTGGTTTGATTTTATGTGAATATAAGCATAAACATTGGCGCCTTCACTTATGGTGTATATATTCCGAATATTTATAGTTATCTTGCAGCAATTAATACATGAACTTTGAAGCTTTAACAGGATGTCACTGGCCACGAAAATCACTAGCCTGGGCGTCTGGTTATATTGCAAATACACAGTAACTGAATTTTGGGTACTCATGTACCTACTTGGTACCTACCCCAGTCTACTGTACCTAAAATGTGAATTGCTACATGCCGTGGTCAGACAATGTAGCTCGACTTGTTGGTTAACGTAATTCCCAAGCGAGCCGCGCACCCAAGCGAGCCGCGCACTCCGCCCACCCTACCCTACTATTTATGAATATTACTCGACCACCAATACTAGTATGAAATTGAAAAATATATCAAATTAAACGTTACAATTACCACAGCGCGGGGGGGGGCCCTCTGATAGGTGTATTGCCCTGCCGCACTAGGCTCTGCGGCTACTACCGCGGTAGTAGTATTGGCCTGAATAGACTCCTCCTCCCACTGTTCCTTCGTACAGCCCTCAGTCCTGTGTATATTTGTGCTAGGGATAGCACGTTTCCGTCGCTGCTTAGCATTCTCAGTGCGTATTCGATCAAGATCGGCTAAGTATAGAGCTTTGTCATGCATACTCGCGGGCGCCCCCTTCGCCAATTGTTTAATTTGGACTAAAGCCTTCTCAATATCGATATCCGATTGATTGGCCTGCTGTAGTAGCTTGCCAATTGACCTCGTTTGACGCTGAATATCAATAGGCTTCTGAGGCGTACATGGAATAAATCCACTACTGCCACTCTCTCCTGCCCTACTACCCGGGGGGGTAATATCGATATGGATATTCAATTTATCCAATACTCGTTGCGCAGAGAGAGGAACAAGACCAGCGCCAGCGAATGCGCTTTGAATAATTGATGTTGTATATGCCTTAGTGCGCGCAAGGGGATAATTAGATAAGAAATCAAGCTTGTCAATATGGTTTGCACCATTAACCATCATCGATTGAACCAACTGACCATACTCCCGCTTGATAATAGAGAAACAACCTATATCAAGCGGCTGGAGCAAGTGGGATGAGTGCGGCGGCATACAAATCGATATAATATTGTTCTCCTGGCAAATCTGATCGAATTGGGCCGTCATATGACTACCATGCCCATCTAATATCAAAAGACGCCATTTGCCCTTTGTCTGATAGGAAGTCAATGGTATAAAGTGGTTTTTTTTTACCACCGAAGGCCAATTTGATTAGTCGTCCACCCATTATCACTGACTTCGATATGCCAATTGCGAGGGTAGTCAATCTGCGAAGAAAACCAGGCTGAATTATAGGTTTTAGCTTTGAAGATGATAACGGGAGGGAGCGCCCATCCACCAGCGCTAATTGCTTCAATTGCTGTAACCCACTCGCGATTGCCAGGCTGAATTTTGGCCCTTCTACCATAGTAACCAGCGCGCGTTACTACCTTAGCAGTACTGCAGAGACCCATTGCGAAGCCAGTTTCGTCGAAATTGTATATATCATCTTGGTGGATACCGTATTCGCAAATAACCTCTTGTACACGGTTAAACCACCCCTGAATAAGCTTCGGGTTCTCACAGAGAGCGCGCTGGTAGTCTCTACGGCATGTATAACGGGAGTCGAGCTCTGGATGGCGTTTGATATAATTGGTGACCCAATTTTTGCCAACCCTAACCGGGGGGGCTTTGCCGCGTTGAGAGAGTAGTAAATTAGCCATTTCTCGCACTAATTCATGCCGAGGGGCAGTTCCACGATCGTCCATAGAAATAACCCATTTTTCTAGAGATTCCTCTTCCAATTGGGTCAATTTATGGTTATTTGCGCGAGTAGTAGCGCGTTCGGTAATACCACTGCGGCGTTCGCGGAGGGTAGTCTCAGGGACTTCGAAAATACGTGCAGCGCGTCGGACAGATTATTTTTCGTCGTTTTTGAGAGCCTGGATAGCAAGTAATAACCTGCCCTCTTGGTTGGCACGCGTATAGCTAGATTCAGTGCGAATTGGTGGCATGGTGGGTGGTTGAAATGGTAGGGGTGGTTAGAATTACGCGTTTTTTGATGGGGTGCGCGGCTCGCTTGGGAATTACGTTAACATTATTTTTACCTCATTTATCAGGCAGAAACTTGATATCGAGGTCATGTGACCAACACCCCTCTTAGGGCTTAGGGCATTCTATGGCCTGTCGCGGGGTGGGGTGACTCAAAGTGCTGCTCAAGTGGATTGCCCGTGACGAGATATCAATCCATTATCAAGGTAATAAAGCTCTCCAATTTGTTGCTTTTCCCCTTGTTATCCTAATTCGGACCCGCTGACTCCCTGCTTCAGTACCATGGCGGACTCTGAGTTGCCCACCCGTCCCAAGCCCGAGGAGAACCCCGCGGTCGCTCCCGCCGCCGAGGGCGAGACCAAGAATGCCAGCAAGAACGCTGCTAAGAAGGCTGCGAAGGAGAAGGCCAAGGCTGAGAAGGCCGCTGCACGAGCTGCCCAGGAGAAGGCTCAGGCTGCCGCCCAGGAAGCCAACGATACAGCGAAGGACCTCTACGGCCCGCTCCCCGAGACCGAGGACGTCATCTCTTCCACCCGATTCAGCCAATTGACAGAAGATTCTTATGAGAAGGAGGTCACCGTTATCGCGCGTGTCGACAATGCGCGTGTTCAGAGTGCCAAGCTGGCTTTCTTGATGCTGCGCCAGCAGGGTCAGAAGGTCCAGGCCGTCATTGCCGCCGCTGAGCCCATTTCCCGCCAGATGATCAAGTACACCGGTGGATTGAACGTCAACTCGATCATTCAGGTCACTGGTATTGTGAAGAAGCCGGAGATTCCCATCTCCTCCGCCACCATCCAGAACCTGGAGCTTCACATTCGCAAGGTCTACATGATCTCTGAGGCTGCGCAGATGCTACCCATGCAGGTCAAGGATGCTGAGCGCCCGATCCCTACCGAGGAGAAGGAAAACGAGGTTGACGAGTCCGGTGCTCCCATCGTTACTCTCAAGACCCGTCTTGACAACCGAGTTCTGGACCTGCAGACCGAGACCAGCCAGGCTATCACCTGGATTTCCAGCGGTGTCGCAGAGCTCTTTGCTGAATACATGATCAAGAGCGGCTCGCGATGGATCTTCACTCCCAAGCTGGTAGGTGCGGCTACTGAGGGTGGTAGCAACGTCTTCGAAGTCAAGTACTTCAAGCGCATGGGTTACCTGGCCCAGAGCCCCCAGTTGTACAAGCAGATGTGTATTGCCGGTGACATGGAGAACGTCTTCGAGATTGCCCCTGTGTTTCGTGCCGAGGACAGCAACACCCACCGTCACTTGACTGAGGTATGATCATCCCGTAAACCAACGAGTATCTTATTGCTAACTTCGTCACAGTTTGCCGGTCTCGATTTCGAAAGGACCTTCGAGAAGCACTACCACGAGGTTCTGGAGTTCGCCGAGGACCTGCTGGTCTTCATCCTGAGTCAGCTTAAGGCCCGCTACGCCGCCCAGATTGCTACCATCCAAAAGTCCTACCCCAAGGCCGGTGACTTCAAGCTGCCCAAGGACGGCAAGGCTCTGCGTTTGAAATACATGGACGGTGTCGAGCTGCTGAAGGCGGCTGGCGTTGACATGTCTGAGCAGGAGCGTTTCGAAAATGACTTCACCACTGCCCAGGAGAAGCAGCTCGGCCAGATCATCCGCGAGAAGTACGACACTGACTTCTACGTATTGGACAAGTTTCCCATGGCTGTCCGTCCCTTCTACACCAAGGCCGACCCTAAGGACGCCCGCTTCTCTAACTCTTATGACTTCTTCATGCGTGGCGAGGAGATCATGTCGGGTGCTCAACGTATCAACGACATTCATGAGTTGGAGGCATCCATGCGCTCCAAGGGTCTCGACCCCACCCAGGAGGGCTTCGAGGATTACCTCAACGCTTTCCGCCAGGGATGTCCTCCCCACGCTGGTGGTGGTCTCGGTCTGAACCGTATTGTCATGTTCTTCCTTGGTCTGCCCAACGTTCGGTTGGCATCGCTGTTCCCGCGTGACCCGCAGCGTCTGCGCCCTTAGAGGATTGCTTGTGTAGATAAGAGATGAAAAGAAATGCATTTATTGGGACGGTCCCTTGGTTGAGCTTAGCGAATCCAGTGTGCCCAGTCAGGAGTAAATTCGGCAGTAGATTGAAATTCGCTTTGGATGAGACATCATGGATAATATATTTCAGCATATTATTCTATTCCAAACAATTCTCCATGTTCTCTCAGTATGTGGAGATGCACTGCATGACAGCCCCACTTATAATATTTGTGGAGATTCGGCACGTTGGACTTAAGCTTTTGAATGCGAGGTTTGATTGGTGCGCTGCCATGTACAGAAGCTTACCTAAATTCGCTCTAGTGAGGAGGGTATTCGTGCTGTTATGGCTCCGATATCCCATGCCAGCGTATCTCCTTCCTCTGTGGATCATTGATGCTCTACATGTGATAGGCTGACATATTCCAACGTTTGTCGGTTATAATCAAATTCCTTATGTTTCAGGGAGAACTTGTCTGGAGAAAAGTTGAGCCTTAGATAGCAAATAGGTCCATGGATATCGTGGTCGTTCCTAGGCTTTTATACTCTGTCAATTGAGGGTGACAGGCATAAGTCACATGGCCGCTTTCTGAAGGTTAATCGAATCTAAAAGTTCGCTTAAAGCTGTCGACTGAGCCAATTCATCTTGGATGATCTTCTTCCCCAGCCACAGGACATAGAACCACAGGTCTATTATTTAATCTCCTAGAGCACATCATAGAGATAGCCACACATCCTATAAAAGCAGAGGATTCCCGAGGCTGGTTAGCTGTTGATTGACGTCGTTTCGCAGAGGGTATAGAATACATATGAGACGGCGGAAATGCGCGAAAAGAACCCAGTGGGACAGAAGAAAAAATCCCAGAAATTGGTGGCCTATATTGAGAAACAGCCAAGAGGTCCATATTCTGTCGAAAAACCTGCTGCTTGAAGAAATAAAATGAAAGTTGTAATGGGTTGGTAAATGAGGTTGATTCACCATTGGATTTCCGATAAAGATAAGCGATAAGAAGCGATAAGCATGTTGGAGGTTCGCGACTTTTCCTCCTGCAACACCGCGATGCCGGACAAGCGAAAAGCATCGATGGCCCCCCCCTCATCCAAGCGGGCTCGCATATCATATGATGATGAAGGTGAACAGTCCTCTGTGATACCTTACGAGAAACCTTACAACAATCCAATCTACGGCCAGAAAAACGCGTTCCCGGGTCTAGACGATGCCAGTGAAGAGCTCTGCTACGACGATGCGGACGATGGGCTTGAATACCTACGTATGGTCCGGTAGGTTTTTCATTCCCTTGGTTGATTTTCCACCTGCTAAATATCACCAACTGCGCCCCAGTCCCCTACCCCCTATATGCGCTGTACAAAACATAACCTGACGTTGTTGGTGAGCTTCTAGATCCGAGGCGAGCGCGCTACCTTCACTCTTTATCGCAAAGACTCCAAAGACAGATGACACAAGACCGATACAAACTCTCGGTGCACCTGAGACCAAATCATCCTCAAACTCTTTTCCTCATGGATTCTTCGACCGCGAGCAGGCTTACATAGCTCCGCCCGAGAACAAAACCACGCCTTCAACCCCTCCAAACCCATATCCTGAAGCTCAGGCTTCCTACTACAACCTCCTCCGACATCGTTTTCTGCTTCTCCGATCTACTATGAAGTGTTCGCCCCCAGCTAGCACGATCGCTGGCCTCGATGACAGTCATCCAATTACCCTCCCCCGCAGCGTCGATGCCGCACGCAAGGAATGGAGACGGCTGGTCATGGCTGTGGATCCACAAATGGCACAACTAGCCTGTATGGACCAGGAAAGTGTACTCGGGGTATTGCAAATAATGGCACGACTGATGTCTGAGATTTTGCGGGGTGGAGACGCCGAGAAAATTCGACGCATCGGTGCATGGGCCTGGGGCTTGCTAGGCAAGTGCCGGGAGATTGGAGAGTTGTCCACGGAAGAGGTGGGAGACATTCGCGATATCGGGAAACGGGCTGTGAAGATCTTACAGAAAATCCGGGAGGCGGAGGAGATTCCACCGATGGAAGGCGAAACGCCAGACTCGGATGCTGGAGAGGACGCACAGCCAGAAAATTTAGCTCCAGAGGGAGAATCAGAGGAGGAAATACAACCAGAGCCTGTGAACGATACCGATGCGGATATGTCTGATGCAGTTGATCAGGCATCAGAGCTTGAGGCAGCCAAGGCACGGTTACAGGCCAAGGTGCAAGAAAGTGCGGAGGATGAGCCCGCCAGTGCAGACCAGGCATTCCTGGCTAAACAGACCCGCGCCATGCTCGACATGATCATCACGGTGGCTGGCGAGTTCTTTGGCCAGCGGGACCTGTTAGACTCACGAGAGGTCTGGGCTTCTGTCTGAATAGTTCGATCTGAGAGGAATATGATACCCCTAATTTGATAATTTTGCGTAAAATCATGCTCTTCTGGCTACAGCCGCGACCTCATACGGCGTTGACCCAATATCTGGAAATTCCAGCTTCGAGAATGACGATTGCCGAAAACACGGCTCATAATCAGGCCAATCGACCCGCGGCCCAAGCCAGACGATCAACTCTACAGCTTCATTGCCATATGTGTCAAGGTATCTTGTGATAAGCTTCGGATCGCGTGGGTACACAAACATCCATGCTGTAGCCTGCTGGGCAAAGGAATATAGACCCCATGCGCCGCTAACAATATGCATGTCTTCTTCGGCAATGTACCGGTTGACAGCTGAGCTCACTTCCACGCCATGTACAGATACATGTTCATTGCTATGAGCAAGTAGATACTCGAGCAGACCGGACCCACTGCCGATTGAGAGCGTAAAGGCGGGCTTCTTGGGGAGGAGGGAAACAATAGAAGTGATCAAGGTGCTGGAAATGGCTAAGCAGCAATCGGGGAATCTTGTAGGTGACAATGATAGCTGATTGGTAATATTAGACATGTCCATTATGTCTGTAATATTCACAAGCTCGAGAGAGGAAGAAGTGATGTTCAATGTTCAAAAAATAAAACAATTGTGAGGTGGGGACTAAGACCGATTCGGGCTGCGTCATGCGGGTAACTCACCAGGCTCTTATCTCTGAACAGCTTCTCCCAACTTCCATTCTGTTAACAACTAACATTATGGCGCCGACTCTAGAGATTGCCATACCCACAACCTCTCTATCCCCCACTTCTCCCCCGCACACAGTCTACCACATAACCCTCCGTCTCCCGCTCCGCTCCTTTACCATCTCCAAGCGTTACTCCGACTTCTCAGCATTCAACACGACCCTAATCAGCCAGACCAATGCTCACCCTCCAGTCCCGCTCCCAGCTAAATCATGGTTCGCAAAAACTACCTCCAACGACGGCTTCCGCGAACAGCGCCGTATCGGCCTAGAAAATTATCTCCGAGCCATCAACGAGTCCCCGGACGGACGCTGGCGCACTTCACCCGCGTGGCGAGCATTCCTCAACCTGCCATCAGCAGCCGCCTCCACATCAACCAGCGCAGCCAGCTCCTCAACAAGACTACACGCCGCAATCACGGACCCCGGCAATGCATCCAACGCCCCAATCACCGACCCAACGCTTTGGCTCGACTACTTCCGTGACCTGAAGGCCCACCTGCACGATGCCCGCCTCGCCCTCTCCCGCCGAGACCAAGAGACAACACCGCAGAAACAGCATGAGAGCTCAGCACAAGCAAAGAGCAGTCTTGTCCGTGCAGGATCTATGATATCCACCCTCGAAGAAGGCCTCAAAACCCTCAGCGGCCGCGGCGCGCAATCGAAGAACTCCGCTACACCCAGCCTCGGCGATGGCGAGCTCCGTCGCCGAAAGGACCTCCTTATTAACGCTCGTAAAGAGAAAGATGGGTTGGAGGATCTTTCACATGCCATGGCGACCAAGAGCAAGCTTGACCGTGCTGTTGCCTCGATTCAGGATAAAGAAGCACTTATGAATGTGGGCAATGGAGACTCTGGAATTAATAACGGGCGGCGAACGCCTGCCAAATCTGGACGGGTCCTTGGCAAGGAGACCGAGCGTACTCGCGAATTAGATAATGAGGGCGTGCTGCAATTGCAGAAGCAGATGATGCAGCATCAAGATGCTAGCGTTGAGGAGTTGATGAAGATCATTATTCGGCAGAGGGAGCTTGGGACGGCGATCCACGAGGAGCTGAATGTGCAGAATGAGTTGTTAAAGATGGCTGATGAGGATACCGATCGGTTTGTCTCCCTTTCTTTCCTGGGCCTGGGGATTTCTGTGGAATTTACTAACTTATTGCAGTCTGAAATCCAAGCTCGATGTTGGCAAGAAGCGGATTGGCAAGATCTCCTAAGCAGAAGATTGACTGCACATTTCTTTTTTGTTCTTTGAAGATCCATGCCATTTATACATACCGGGCATTTTGCACTTCATGTTCTCTATGGAGCGTTCATTCGGCGCAGATCACTTTCTTCTATTCTTGATTCCCAGCACGGGCGATTATTACCAGTTTCTTTGGACTTGCAAGGTTGTTCATTTTTGTACGATAATCTCAAATAAGCGCATTGACTACTTTTCAAGATGGGAATATATCGCAGTAGACATCAAACATCCATGCGTGATGCAGTAATATCGCTTACGTAGCAAAGGCATGTAACAAGCAAACTGATACGTATCATAAGTGGTATCTAAGTTTAAGCAGCAGACATGAACTATAGAAAAGTCAGTACAATATCCAATACTCTTTAAGAGTCAACTCACCTCATTCGCTTCATCCTCCGAAATCTCAGACCTCTCTGACGTATTCCGATCAATAAGACCCAATTTACTCCTCCGAATAAGCCACCACAGCTCCTTTCGATCTCCACCAAGCTCCTCGCCAAGAATATTCTTCTTCAGACCCCGCAAAAGATCATTGTAAGCCGCCGGCTCTTCATATTCAACTAGCTCCTCGCGAATAGTCCCCAGTCCCTCAACAACACGGTCGTAGTTAGCATCGCCCAAACTATGCTTGATCTGATTTTCAATAATAGCGCCCATCTGTTTGACGGCATCAAGAATGGCCTCGACGTTATCGGCACGCGAAAGCAGCTGCTTGAATTCAGGGATGGCGTTTTCTGGGGAAATTTTGGCGCGCTTGGGTTCCAGATTGAGGAGAGCGTCGACATCGAGACCGGAGAGGGGTTTCTCAGTTTCGCGGTTGCGTTTGCGGCCTTTTGTTTTGGGTGGGACTAGACGATTTGATGGGGTCAGTCATTTCTTATAGCGTCGATGGAAGTTGAGAACATACCTTTCTTGACATCTGCTGCGGAAATGAGTTTCTCTAATTGCTTTTTGGACTTGTTCACCAGGTCCTCATCGGGATGAGAGAATCTGGTGAGTTGTTCTGATACTTTGGGAACGGGGTCATTGGGATGCACAGCACGCCATCGCACCGCAGCTTCGATGCGATGCAGCAGTGGAGAAAAAGAGTGCTCAATTGGGAGCCCTTCTATTAGATCTCTGGGTTGATATTTCGTTAGCAATGCCCCCAATATAATGCTAGGAATGCTTGACCTACCCGTCATCATCTTTCAATTCTAGCTCCATACTGTCCACATACTCATCCATTGCCTCCTGCAAGCTGGTGCTTGGGAGGTTGCGGTGCTCAGTAACAATTTTTCCGGACACGGTGACGACCTTGTCCAAGGGCGGGAATCGATATGATCGCACATCCTCTGCGAATGGAAGTTGTACTTCCAGAAGACATTCGTAATCAGACTCAATTGATGGGGCGAGAAGTACGAGGAGCGGCGGCTTGGCCTCCTTGGTGACCAGTCGAGCAATGGCATAGCTATCTGACTCCCAGAGTGCATGAATAAGTGACGATAACGCAAGAGTGGCTTTATCGTGAGCTTTCTGTGGGATGATAACGTTGACATTGGACATGTGCAGGTATCGATCGTACTGGATGGCAAGATTAGTGTGAATGATTAATGACCGATGTTATCAAGGCAAATACCTTGTCATTTGTGATGAAACCAATGAGCTCTAGACCAGCAAAGGTTTCCAATGTCGTAATATTCTCGTCTGTCTGGCTGATATGCACAGCCGTACGTCCATACTCATACCCCTTAGCAAGGTCATCGCGCTCCACATCGACCTTGCCCCCCGGGACAGATTCGTCATCAATCTGATATGTTCGTGAAGTTCGGACGGTGGTCAATGCGTCTTGTTTGCTTTCTCTTATAAGAGACCTTAGTTCATCCGCTGGAGTGGCAGCAGGCCCTGAGTCTCCTTGTCCTGACTCACCGCCATATCGCTGGACGAAAGAGCTGGACGTTGGAGGTTTGGCACTGTAAGTTCTGAAATATCGTTCGACAGGGATGCGAATGGCCGTTTCATATTTCTCTGCATCGCCAAGTGATAGGAAGCCTTTGAATGATGGCATACTTCTTGTCTCTTTTGGACGAGGAATGTCCAATTGAGAGACGGCTTGATCAAGGGTCCCGAATGCGCCATTGGGACAGTCTTCAACGAAGTCCTGAAGCAGCTTTTCGTTCGCAGCCTGTGATTGGAATAAGCACGGGAAGCCGTAAAAAACACGCATTTTTGTTACCTTCCGCTCATCCTTGTCTTCTTCTTTCACCCCCCAATCCGCATCATCGAAATCAGGCCCACTTAAGGGGTTAGCAAAAGTCCAGAGAGACCAGGCCATATTCAACATACAGGACAGTCAACTTGATGTTATCCTCTTTGATCTTTTCCTTGATTTCATCCAAGCCTTCGCTGTTAATTAAACCAGTGGCATTGGTTACAAGAACGATTTCCCGCTTGTACTTAAGCTTCTTGCAATAAGTGCTGATCATTTGAATGGCAACAACAATGGACGAGAGAGCTTGCAATATGTTATTTGAAAGTTTCCACCAAGATAGGAGGTTCTTTACATACCATCGCCCTTGTAGGTACGACTGGGCTTGATTGCATCTCGCAGTTTTCGAATGTCAGGCATGAGAACCCTAGATACTTGACATTAGCAAGTCGCCTGAAACTTCCATCATGGAAACATACTGTCCAATCTTGAACAGGACGGAAATATTGTCGAAACTATCGTCCCCCTGGAGATCATTTGAAGTCTCTGTAAATTAAACAGATTAGACTCAATCAAGACCATTGACAATTGGATAATTACCATCGGACCGTAGGGCAACCACCCCTACCGTGGCTGTCTTGCGACCTGTAGAGACCTGGTAACAGTGGTCAGCTTTGAATCTTTCGTGAATGAAAGCTTTCATACTGTGGTGGCGATGCGATCCCAGACATATTGCATGGCCCACTCAAGATCGGTAACGGAGCGGCCATGTCGACACTCCCCCATTGACCTCCCGACATCCACAATATAGACGGTAGCTTCCTTGTCGGCCATTGCGAAGATGTGTATGGATTCAAGTTCGCGTGGGGGATTCTACGAGGCAGAAGTACAGCAAGTAGAACAGGCAGACGCGTGATATTTCCGTTTTGGTCTAGCGCAAACGCGCGCACATGACATCATCTGATCCCGTGCTTTTAACGGATTATGCGTGCATATAGCTACCCCAACTATTTACTGCGTGGAAATAGCCCTTATACCGCGGAACATGTGCCGTGGAAATATACATCATTGCACCCAGCTTTCTCCACGCGCCACCTTCGAACTGAGACCTAAACTCTCTTGTAGTACAACTTCATCCATCTATATTCTCCGGAACAGTTATCACCATGACTGACCCTCGTCCATACCACATCCTCGGGTGCGTCATTACTACAGCTATGAATAATATGCAAAAAATGCATTATTCAGTTAAAAAATAGACTAACATGTTTTGACCAGCTACGGCACCCTTTTGGGTACCCAGTTCTTCCAGGTGAGCGAAACTTGAATTAAATGACAAGCTTACATCCTAATCAAGCTATTCAATCTTGCTAATCCTATACCAGTCCTTTGTCGGTGGCGTAGTCGCATTCCGCGCCTTGCCGCGCCCACAATTTGCCAGTTTGCAATCCGCCATTTTCCCCATCTACTTCTCCATGCAGACTGCGCTTCCAGTGGCTGTGGCTTTGACAGCCAGCGCTGGTGGTAATGCACTAGGAATTTCTGGCCTTATGGCTCCTGAGAACCGTTACAACACCACGCTGCCCCTGGCCGCTGTTGCCATCGCAGGCCTGGTTAACAACGTTGTTCTGCGCCCGCTCACTATCAAGATTATGCGCGAGCGAAAGCACCAGGGTACGTTCTCATCTCTTCATGCATGACTATACATTTCTGACTGCGTAGAAACTCGCGATGGGAAGAAGAGCTACGACCCTGCTCCTCACTCCAAGGAGATGCTGGCTTTGAACAAGAAGTTTGGTCGTGTGCATGGCGTTTCGAGTCTAATTAACATGGCTGCTTTCCTTGCAACTATCTACTATGGTGTTGTTCTGAGCAAGAGACTTGAGTAAGAGATTGGGGCTACCTTTGAATTTATCTGGAACTTTGGGGAGCACATATTTTCTCAGTTATTTCTGATCATCTTTATCACCTAGTATATATTTGAAAACCTGCATATGTATTAAGTAGTGCCTACTGATAGAACTGGAGATTTGCCACGAGGAAGGCTTGAAAATTCGATTTTGGATAAAGGGGAGTCACCGAGGAAATAAATATAGTGGAAAATGGAAGCCTGCTTATGCTATCGAAAATCAATCTTATAAAAATGCAAATGCAAACCATATACTCAAGAGCGCGGTGAGGTATAAATTTACCTGTCTCCACCCTAGGACTACAATATTGTTAGTCTTTCTCTGGGATTCGAAGAGGGTCACTCATTCAAAGGCCTCTTCAAACCCAAAATTGTGAAATGGAGCGCTCGATCCTATCATGGCGGGACAATTCCAGTCGTGCACCGAATCGGAAATGCAGAGGCGACGATCATCGATGCCGCAACTTCCATTCCTGTTTCCTGTCCCTTCCAATCGAAAAAGTCTATACATTGCCGGCTTTGACAGAATTGCGGGGTCATATTAACCTTTTGAAGGACCACTCCGCAAATCAGCGGGAGGCGTCCCGCCGAGTCTACCGTAAGCCACAAACGGTCTAATCCACGGCTCTTCACGGAATAGAATCTCCATGAGTGTGCTTGGACAGTGAACGTCAGCCCGGTCGTCAGTGGCTTGATAATCCTTGGGGAGCAGAAGCAAGTTCCTGTTTGATCTGACTCGAGCTATGGACTGATAAAGACCATTTGCAAGTAGATTGCCTACAGCCCGTTGAACGTGACGTAATATATTCCGTCCACCAGCTTGATAAGTCGTTTCCCGGATGCCTCGTATCGTTTCGAGTGCTTATCGCTGACTGGAACGGCGTGACCGAGATTCTCATGGGCAAGGAAAGATATCCTACGCTACCCACTCTTTTTTCGATGTCATTGGCTTTCATCCGCGTAGTGGTCCACTCTATTAGGCCCACCACCATGGGGATACTCCGCATTGCGGCGTACCCAATGACAAGGGGCACGTTCTCACCCTTTTTTGATGAATTCTCGGTTCGTTCGGCTGGGGCTGACTGGTTCGATGACCCGGGTGAGGAAGTAAGATAGGAAAGAAAACGGCGCTTTGAACCATGCTGGATGGCTTGGTCCACGGATTCAATGGGATTTGCAGCAGGTCTTTCTCCATTTGCGGCCCATACCGCACGCAATACTATAGTGGGAAAGCAAGAAAGAAAGATGAGTATTGACTGGGGTTTCTTAAGATGTCAGCACTTGTCTGAGCGCAGGAATTGAACAGGTAATAAAAGGATTGCCTTCCCACGACCTACTTTTTTTCAAAGAAGGCCCTTCTCCACAATTCAGATACCTTGTTGCCAGGCTTTGTGAAGCCATTCTAGTCTAGATTATCTATCGTCTAAAATCTACCTACTATGAAGGAGGACGAGATTGTGAACTCCTCACCGGGGCTCAGTGACCCTCCATCTTATGAACACAACGAGAAAGGGGATGGTGCCCTTAAGGACCTCGAAGGTCGCGGGCCCAATAACCTCAATGCCGTCTTTCAAAACCCATTGGCTGGGATTCCTCGTGAGCAGTTGTTCAAGAACGTCCAAGAATTCTGCAGCAAATTCGATCTCCTAGAAGATCTCGAAACTTTCAAGAAGGGCGCTCTCGTCTCGCAAAGTCCCGAGACAGCAACACAATTGCCGGATCTCAACGAGTTCGAAAGGGAAGCACTTGTTCGAGAACATACGCACAAATGGCATCAACCATGGCAGATGTACTGGCTTGCGAGTATGTCTTTAGTAAATAGAATCAATGAAAACCAGCTAACCACATCTTTGCTAGTTATGTGTTCCCTAGCCGCTGCTGTGCAGGGAATGGACGAAACAGTCAACAATGGCGCACAAGCTTTTTACCTCAAGGTAATTGAAATCCTACCGCTGCTGAGGGGATTGGGAAATTGACTTTCATTAGCGATTTGGAATAGAGAATAGTGATAATCGTACAGGCCTCGTTGTCGGTGCTCCATACCTAGCTTGTGCGATTCTGGGCTGCTGGCTCACTGAGCCCCTCAACCGATACTTCGCGCGTCGCGGTACCATCTTCATTTCCTGCCTCATCGCAGCTATTGCCTCAATATGGGAGGGTGTCGCCAACTCATGGGTAAACCTATTCATTGCACGGTTTGTTCTTGGGCTGGGCATTGGCTCGAAATCTACAACCGTGCCCATCTATGCAGCCGAATGTTCACCCGCGCCCATTCGGGGTGCCTTAGTAATGATGTGGCAGATGTGGACAGCGTTCGGTATCATGCTGGGTAATATAATGGGAGTGGCTTTCATGAGCGTTGGAAATGACCTTAACTGGCGTCTTATGCTCGGATCTACCGTTGTTCTTCCCTTGATTGTCTGTGCTCAGGCCTATATTTGCCCCGAATCCCCCAGATGGCTCATTCAGCATAACAAGATCCATAAGGCCTATGTCAACTTCAAGATTCTTCGGCCTACTGAGTTGCAGGCTGCTCGAGACTTGTACTACGCCTATGTGGGTGTGGAGCTTGAACGTGAGATTAACAAGGGCAAGAACTTCTTCTCCATGTTCTTGGAGCTCTTCACAGTCCCGCGGAACCGCCGTGCCACGTTGGCAAGCTGGATTGTCATGTTTATGCAACAGTTCTGCGGCGTCAACGTGATTGCCTACTATTCCACCACCATCTTCGAAGATTCAGGCTACAGTACCTCATCTGCACTGCTTGCATCGATGGGAACGGGTATTCTCAATTGGGTCTTTGCTCTACCAGCCGTCTTTACAATCGATACCTGGGGCCGCCGCAACCTTCTGCTCTTCACATTCCCGTTCCTATCTATCTTCCTCTTCTGGGCAGGCTTTTCTTTTTGGATCGACGCCAATGATGGCCACAAGCGAATTGCTATGGTAACCACGGGGATGTATTTGTTCGAGGTCTTCTATTCACCAGGGGAAGGACCCGTTCCGTTCACCTACTCTGCTGAAGCATTCCCTCTACATGTTCGAGAAGTGGGCATGTCCTGGGCTACCGCTACAACTTGGTGCTTCAACTTTATTTTGTCCTTTACCTGGCCACATCTTTTAAGCTCATTCAAGCCCCAGGGAGCTTTTGGATGGTATGCTGGTTGGTGTATCATCGGCTGGATCCTCGTTCTGCTTTTTGTCCCAGAAACAAAAGGTGAGTCTCTAGCAATATTATCAGCTTTAAAGGGTTACTAATGACATTTCTTGCGCAGCTCTCACTTTGGAGGAACTGGACCAGGTTTTCTCCGTGTCTACGAGGAAGCATGCTGCGTACCAGATCAGGAACAGTATCTGGCACTTCCGGGTGTGGATTCTCCGCCAGAAATTGGAGCCTCTGCCCAGGTTTTACCAGGGTGCTGAGGATCTTGCTGAAGTTGGGGATGCGGCATCGAAATAGGGTGCGGGTAAAGTCAAGTGATATCTTTGAAGTTGCCGCTGTGGTAATGTGGCAGTATTGATTGTTTCTGGGTTTCAGGGCGTTCTGGCCTGAGGACAAAGCTTATGATTTATTGTCAATTGCCTATGTAGTACATTACTTACTCTCCCACATTAGGGCCCTTTAATCGAAACTTCATATTCTGGTTCACGATGCGAAGAAGCTACATTCAACCTTGGAACCAGCGGGAGATGATGACCTTTTTCAATGTCTAGGACGTAGGTTATACGTAGCTTTTTTAGCATCCAAATCTCAAGCTAAAAAAACGGCAAGGGCAACAAACGACAACGAAGAGCCTATCATCAACCGAATTTTAAAATGGATCAACATCAGCACTGATGGACACAAAAAGAAACCTGCACCTCCAAACTTGATCCGGAAGAATTGCGGCGCCGAGGCCTAATTAGCTCTAGCGCGGAAACGGAAAATCTCCATAAGTTCTTTCCGCGAGAATTTCCCCTTCTCTGCTTCTCTTTCCTCTCCATCTACAGTTTACATTACGATGTAAATCCATTGGGACTCCACATTGTGGCTTGCTGAGGGTTACTCGAATGGCTTTGTCCTTCATGGGTTTCTTTCCGTTCCCGGTCCTGGAGAGTAAAGTCGCTTCTCTTTCCTAGACACTCTCTATGCTAGCGCTGCCCTCCGCGGGAAGCCTTAGGGTGTTGGTTGGGGAGAGGGCGTTACAAAGTTCGTTAATTCGAGATATTAAGTGTACTACAAAATTCAATCATGGCGCTCCAAAGAAAAATCATGATTCTATCTCCGTTTATGCCAACCTTCCACAAAGTCATAGAATTGCCTCACTAGATATTGAAGACTCGTTCTATCCTAGGTCTTTCTACGAAGGAGGCAGTATAAGTAAGTGACGAGGAAGGATATAGCATGACCTCCAGGGTAAATATCGTCAATTGATAAAAAAGTACATTTTGTCTCACCTATTGCAGGAGCGGACAGCAACTGAAGACAAAAGGGTCTTGGACACTTCAGACTATTGATAAATACATAACTCTCACATCAGAAAGCCAGGAGGTAAGACTAGAATTAATCATATTCGAAACTGAATTATTTAAAGGGTATGCAGCACACGCTTATACCTAACTCCCTCCAGGGCTAGCACATATGAGTAGGCCTTGCCTACACTTGAAATTGTTTATAGCTGATCATCGTCACATACATGGCTTTGTTCACTATTTGCAAAACATAAGCTATGCATTCGGCATAGTCCCGACAAACACGGTTGAGTACACCTTCCAAGGTTAGCTAAGACAATCGAAACCTCATGTTTGCCCACCTCATCGGTAGTCTCATGACTCTTTGTGTGAATATAATATGATATGCACTTCCTACCAATCCAGACCTGCAACTTCAATGCAGACCTGCAACTTCTCAACTCTTCCAACTTCCTCCAACTTTATTTGGCCTTGGAACTCTGAGAAAATTTCACTATGAATTGGACAGTCCCTATCCTCGTCTTTTTAACCACTAATCTCTGGGGCCTCTATGGGGGAATCCCCTTTACAACAGTCCAGCCATCCCGCTCTATTTTGGATCGCACAATTGGCTCTTTCCAAGTGGCTAGTACTGTGTTTACACTCGGCCAGACAAAGGAACACTTGATGAATCAGACGGCAGGAAATGGAAACGGAAACAGGAACAGCGTGCGTCCCACAATACCCATCCCACAGCTTCAATCGGGTCCTATGGTACTGTTTGGTCATCTTCCGATGGCAGAAACTTATACCAACAGAAACCCAATTGACCTTCTCATCAATCAGCTAAGAATTATGTCGTCAGTACAGACATCGATTCCAAACGTCCAAATTCCCAACGACCTCCCTGTTCCTCCTCTCAGCTCAACAAACGAAAACGACTTAATCGCATTGGCGCTCATTTTCTTTGGTATCGTCGTCTTGCAAACCGTAGCCCTTGCCGAGATCACTCGACCCCAGCAGGATCTACAACTTGAAATGAGTCGAAACATTTTTGAAGTTCGGCAGGACTTCCACGATTTCCTGACGAGTACATTCCCCACTATATTCCAGGCTGTCCTAGGAGTTCCCCTAGAAGTACAACAAGGCGCCCGGGAAGAACTCCAATATATACACCGAAGCATCCAAACCCTCGAAGAGCTCCCACAAGATTTCGCCCAGCTCTCTTCCGACCTCCGCGAAGGGATCCAAGCGCAGTTCACCGAAATGTGCGGAAGTTTGGAAACAGGATTTGACCAGGTCACCGATGATCTTAACAAAGTCCAGGCGGAGTTCAGACAGACCTGGGCACAGGAAAGAGTCTCGCCTCTGTCGCGTACGGACACTCCCGAAGCGGGCGACCAAGATGGATTCTGGAGGGAAACCTGGATGGAGATGAAAGATGATTTCAAACGGACCGTGGAGGGCTTTAACAGAAATCTGCTCATGCTGAATGTGATTCTCGATGCTTTCCATGACCAGTTCCAGAGACTTCCGACTATGATGGCTGATGAGCTGACGAGGGCATTCAAGGCGGAGATTAAGAAGTATGAGATTGATATCAAGATTGAGAATGCGAATTCGAGTGCGGCTGCAGGTGCTGATCGGCTGGCCTCACTGTCATCGAATTCACGGACGAACGGGACTGAGATGCATATACACGAGGATCCAATTGTTTCCGGTCATCGGGTGCAGGCAGTTGAGACGGGGCAGGAGGGCCAGGGAGATCCTGAGCTGTTGAACTCTGAATCACAGGGTTCTCCGTCAGAGGGGTCGGCGTTTGAGCACTCAGAATTCGTGACGTCGAATGCAGTAGATGCAAGTCTGCAAGTCGATGGAGCGGAGTAGACAAATTAGAGTCGGAGCCAGCAGACCCAAATCATATTGGTATTGATTTGGAGGGGTGTTCACAGAGATCTGGAGTGTGGTGATTGAGCTGAGCATGTTTGATTTCTGTTTTTATTGCTGTTTTTGGATAAGAATTTCGATATATTGGAAACTTCGGAAAACTTCGGGGTATCTTGATAATTGTTCTAGGTAGTCCTAACATATAGCCAGAATCAAAGACATGAGCGAGTCTGTCAGACCGAGAACTCAACGATTATAAAGTGGCTTAGTCAACGAGATATTTCCGACAAGCAGTCTTTAACATCTCAATGCGTCTCTGGGTATGAATAAAGACCTCGCGGTACATATCAAGACTCTGCTGTACAACTTCCTGTTTGGTCTTCGTGCCCGCACAGACCTCAAGCATTCTCAACTCCATTTCCTTCCGTAGAAATGGTTTGCTAAGCGAGATACTGTTTGGAAGGCCTGCAACAACGTTATCGTACCCCTCAACTAGGGCGACGCCCAGCCGAGTTGGAATGAGTTCTTCAACTGAAGTACGCCCACTTCCTCGCTTGTTCGTGACGACGTATTCCCGTTCTTTGACTTTGGCAATATGCTCTGCCATGGTTGCATCGGTCCCAATACCATTTGCATCCATCAGACCGATAAGCTCTGGTTCTGTCAAGTAGTTTGGAGCTGTGGTCTTGCCCTCGAAAATGTTCGCTTCGGTGGGCACAAATCTTTCTCCGTACTCGAATTTGGGTAGCTGTTGACTGCTCTCCCACTTGTCATAGACGTAAACGTCGAGATAGTTCCGCTCCAAAACAAGCAGACCATTGGCGTGGAAGGTTTCTTCTCCATATAGGATCTCAATATCTGTACTTTGGCCTTTCGCGTCGTCGGAACAACAAGCGAGGAACCGCCGGGTCACGAATTCATATACTTTTTTCTCGTTGGCATTAAGCGAGCTCGGTGAGACCCAGCTTACTGGGTGAATGGGTGGATGGGCCTTGTCATTATGACGGCCGGACCGGGGGGTTCTGAATTTCCCATCGATGAGGCTGTGAAACATGGTTAGCTATGTTTAAAAAGAGTATTCCGTCAGAAGAAGCATACTCTCGAGCATATTGACCCCATTCAGTATCTGGGAACTGCTTTTCAACTAATTTTTTCAAGTCAATGGCCTTGTCAAACTGGTCCGTTTCCGTTCTTGGATAGCTGATGAATCCCTTAGTATAAAGGCTCTCGGCTACTTTCATGATCGTTTGACTGTCAATGCGAAGGAATCGACTGCCCATCATTTGAAGGTCCACGGTTGTCAAGGGCAAAGGCCGCCACTTGCTTTTGGGCTTTTGGTTCACTTTTGTAACCTTGGCCTCCTTCGCCGTTAAGCAGCGCTCCAACATCATCGTCACAACTGCTCGACCAAAGAGGTGAACGCGTTTCCAGAGAAAATTGACTTTCTTTCCTTCACGTTGGAGCATGACTTTGATACCCCAGAAGGTCTCGGGCTTGAAGTTCTGTACCCGTAGATACCGATCGACTACGAACCCCAATGTAGGAAATTGACAGGACCCTGTGATATATGAGATGACACATCATCAAAGAAGCAAGAAGAAACAAACCGTAGCTGATGACTTTCTCCTTCAAAACTGCCGCTACAGCTTGAAGCTGAAGGGTCTGTAGCCGAGTGAACGCCGCCCCAATACGGAGATCAAGCTCGATTCTGGCCGATACAGCATTGGCTTGATCTTCATCAAGATCTACTGGCTCCCGCGCAGCACGGAGGACATGACTATCATGGTATTAGAGAAATGTGGCATCAATCTTTGAATGGCACTCACGCTCTCTCTGTATTGCTGAACTTGGCTCTTTTAACCTCGATACGTGCGTTTCCACTTTTGGCTTGATTGCGGACTTCACTACCAATGTGCTCTCCCTCACGATCACAATCGGTCCAGATGAACAGGGCTTTGCTGTACCTGGCTTGATTTCGAATGTTTTCTGCAATCGGCAGCTTGTCCTACAATGATCGGTGAGTATAATAGAGCCCTGACGGAATGCGGAGCTCTCCAAACCTTATCAACATCCTCATTCACGGGAGCCTCAAATAATACAGAGGGCGGACAAGACTGCCAGCCCTTGTACTGGCGTTCAAAATCCAGGCCCGTGAGGTGGCCAATCACGCTGGTCATGGTGACAGAGCAGTTTCCCCAAGGATCACCAAAATCAAATTCAAATTCATAATTCTTGACATACTGGTTGCCACGGATTGCGTGCTGAATCATGTTATCAGTCGGTGATCTTGTTTATCCTATGGAAACACTTACAGTCTGAAAAGACCCTCCGGACATATGCGTGGCCACTGCACGCGCAATGGCCGGCTTCTCCGCCACACACAGAATCTTGCGTGCCATGAGGCACCATACACGGTCAGATGAAACCGCCCATGGGAAGTCGGGGTGGCATATCGCCTGGACGGAAAAATGTAAATTGCTTTGGGACGCGAAAATCCGGTGCCTGAGGCCGACGCGTTGGTGATCGTCGCCTGAGGCACCAAAAGCTATACCCGATGAGCTAATCGAAACATAGACGTTCCGATTCCTCTCTATTATTTCGCCCCCCGAAAACAATCTTGTTCAACGATAGTGTTGGTGTTTGTTTTTGTTTCTTGGAAAATGGCAAACCTTCCTCTCCCCAAGGTCGAGTCCCTGGTGGACTGCACCTCTTTCCAGTTAACTGTGCTCCCCTACCTGACGCAGCTGCAATGGCTCCCCGCGAGCTTGCGCGAGGCGGGCTGGGATCTGGAGAGCTTGAAGGCTGTCTACCTCGCCACCAACCCCTTGGTTTCTGCACTTGCACTGGGAACGGTCCTTGCTGGACTTTTCTTCATCGCTGCTGAGATTAATCGCAACTACTCGCAGGTGGATCGCTTCTGGAGCATCCTGCCCGCAGTGTATAATGTCCATTTCGCCGCCTGGGCGCGTCTGGCCGGCATTCGTACCGAGACTTTGGATACTATCGCTGTTATCAGCGTCTTATGGAGTGTACGTGCAAATAATCGACAGGACACGCCTATATCTACGTGTTACTAATCAGAACATCTCCATTAGGCTCGTTTGACCTACAACTATTGGCGCAAGGGTGGCTACACGATTGGCTCGGAGGATTATCGCTGGCAGATTGTGCGCTCGCAGGTTAACAACCCTTGGCTCTTCACGATCTTCAACTTCGGATTTATCGCCTTCGCCCAGTCTCTGCTGCTCCTACTCATCACCACCCCAACCTACGTCTTTGTCATTGCGGCCAACAGCCAAGCTGGTGAGACCTTCGGTCTTGCCGACCTGGTCTTCTCCCGCGCCGCTATCTTCTTTATCGCCATCGCCTTCTTCGCCGACCAACAACAGTGGAACTTCCAGACTGCCAAGCATGAGTACCTCACCAATGCGCGCATCCCGGAGCCCTTCAAGGACCAATACGCCCCTGAGGACCTGGAGCGTGGTTTCGTCGTTAGCGGACTCTGGTCGTGGTCACGCCACCCCAACTTTGTCGCCGAGCAGGCTGTTTGGTTGACAATGTACCTCTGGTGCGCCTACCGCACTGAGAATTACCTCCAGTGGACTGGACTTGGCGTCATTGGCTACCTTGCTATATTCCAGGGCAGTACACGTCTGACCGAGAAGATTAGCGCGAGCAAGTACCCCGAGTACAGCGAGTACCAGGCTCGCGTGGGCCGGTTCCTTCCTCGCCTGTCTGTTGAGGCCAAGAAGACCGATTCCAAGGGCAAGAAGGCAGCTCCAGTTGTGGCTGAGCAGCCTGTCGGTGAGGACACCGAGGAGAAGAAGATCAGATAAATTGGGGATCTATTATTGATATATGGCAAGCTTTGGAATTGCTGGTTTTTGATCTCTTTCATATTAATACATTGCACATGCAGTGCACGTGCATATGCTTATTTATTTATTCATCTGCCTTGGTTTTCTTGTCGAAAATCTGTGACATAAATTGTTCAACTCTTCAATTCTGGGTTCTACACGAACTTTATTAAATGCCGCATCGGGTAAAACGGCACTAGTTGGGTCAGATGATGAAACGCGAGGTCAATACGAGGAACCCCGTCGATCATCAGTTCGGGGTTTTTTATATTAATCGTGGTCTCAATTTTGATTCCTGATGGATTAAGGATTCAGCATAAACTACAGCTTCGCCGAGGTTGGCTCTATCCTTACCATTCGTGCATAGAATCCTGGAAACTTATACTAAGATCTTTGTTTAGATCTAATCATCTAAACAAACCACCAACATGCCAAATTCAAAGCAAAGCAAAGACGTCCCGTCTTGCTTTACAGATACCCATGGCATAGTCACATCGACAATGAACGACCTACCGGGCTACAAAATCAAAAGTGTCCTCAGCACCATCTACGGAATCACAGTGCGGACACGCAACTGGGGCGCCGACTTAGGGGCAGTGGTCAGATCAGCTGTGGGAGGGGAGATTCGCTTCTTCACGAATTTAATGTACACTTCTCGAGAGGAAGCTATGGAGCGATTAGTAGGGGAATGTATGAGTCGAGGAGGGAATGCGATTATTGCGGTTAGGTTTGATGTTGCGAGTTTTGGAGCTTGTTCGCAGATTTGTGCTTATGGGACTGCTTGTGTAGTTGAGAAGATTGAGGATTAGTCCACCAGTATTAATTGGCAAATAGTTTTTGTCTCAAGAGACAAAATGATTGGATTTTAGTCCATGGATATATTTGACCTCTCGGAAGAACTGCTACAGTGCAATGGCTTCAGTGAAACTCTGCAAAAGACACATGGATCCTAGAGTGACCAAAGACAAGAGATCAATTTCTTTACATTTATTCGCGACATGGTAAATGGAAGAGATTTATGAGATAGAGGAGGGATCGAAAAGGAGGACTGAGGGGGGAGTAAAGGTAAACCAAAAGAAAAGAGAAAAAGGGAAAAAGATGCAAGTCCATAAATACAAAAAAAGAAATATCAAAGGGACCGTGATATCACACGCCCTGCAAGATTGACGAAACAGGCCTTCCCAAAATGCAATCCAATCGGTACAAAATAAAACGTCTACTTCAGGCCATCAATCAAGGGATGGGAGTTTGGTCCCGGCCATCCTTGCCAGAAGTCTCCTCGGGGTTTACAAGAGGCTCTGGTGGAGCGAAGGTCTGACCACCCTTACCATCGAAGTACTTGGCAAACTCGCTAGATTCGGGATAGGGACGAGGTCCAAGAAGGCGGATCATATCATCACGGCCGAGGACCTCCTTAGACAGAAGCTCTTCAGCGACGAGGCCAACTTCGTGCTTCTTTTCAGTCAGAAGGTCCTTGCACTGCTTGTAAGCCTCGTCGATGATGCGGCGCACTTCGGTATCGATGTTGCGGGCGGTATCTTCGGAGAAAGGCTTCTGGAATTGCTGCCCTTGGTCTTCCTCGTAGTGGACGAAACCAATCTTCTTCGACATACCGAACTTGGTGACCATAGCGGTAGCCATGCGGGTAACCTTGTTGAAGTCATCGCTGGCACCGCTAGTCACTGTGTCAAAGTGGAGCTCCTCGCTCACACGACCACCGAGAGTCATGGCCATGCGATCCATGAGTTGGTTGGTGTTCATCAGGTAGGTGTCTCCATTAGCAGGGAGGTACTGAGCGTAACCAAGAGCGCCTTGTCCACGCGGGATGATAGACACCTTGAGCAGAGGATCGGCCCACTGGAAGTACCAGCCACAGATGGCGTGGCCGGCCTCGTGGTAGGCAACGGTGCGCTTCTCCTGGGGAGATAGCACAAGGGATTTCTTCTCAAGACCACCAACGACACGCTCGATAGCCTGTTCGAAGTGCTTCATAACAACCGTGTCCGCGTTTTCACGAGCAGCTATAAATCATATTAGCACATGTTTCCACCAGTTAACGAAGATACAAAGGGCGATAGCTTCACTTACCAACGAGGGCTGCCTCATTGACGCAGTTCGCAATATCAGCACCGGCAAAGCCAGGGGTCAGGGCAGCAAGACGGCCTTCCAGGTACTCCATGTTCTCGGTGGTAACAATCTTCTTCAGGTGGACACGGAAAATCTGCTTGCGACCATCCATTGTAGGACGGTCAATGTTAATGTGACGGTCGAATCGGCCAGGACGCATGAGGGCCTTGTCAAGAACATCAGGTCGGTTGGTACCGGCCAGAACGACGACCTGCTCAGAAGTGTTGAAACCGTCCATCTCGGTAAGAATCTGGTTTAGAGTGCTCTCACGCTCATCATTGCCACCACCAAAGTTCTGCTTAGCTCGGGACTTGCCAATTGCATCAATTTCATCAATGAAAATGATGCAAGGAGTGTTCTTCCGGGCGTTGGCGAACAGGTCACGGACACGGGACGGACCGACACCGACGAACATTTCGACGAACTCAGAACCACTGACACTGAAGAAAGGCACGCCAGATTCACCGGCGGTGGCCTTAGCAAGCAGCGTCTTACCAGTACCAGGGGGGCCAGAGAGAATAGCACCGCGAGGAATCTTAGCACCAAGTCTCTGGAACCGCTCAGGCTGCTTAAGGAAGCTGACGAATTCCATAATCTCAACCTTAGCCTCGTCCATACCGGCAACGTCGGCGAACTTGATCTTGATGTCGGTCTCCTGGTTAAACTTCTTTGCACGACTCTTGCCAATGCCGAAGATTCCACTCTGGCCACCAGCACCACCGCCAGCGCGGCGAGAGAACCAGTAAATACCAGCGAACAAGAGCAATGTAGGAGCGAAGGTCATAAGAGCACTGCCCCAAGAAACCTCGTCGACATAAGCAACCGGGATACGTTCGTGAGTCGGGATACCAAGTTCGTATTGAGCCTGCTCCAGCTTCATCTCAAAGCTGTCGACAGAGCCAATGCTGAAGTATACAGGGCCGGGGTTTCCATTTGAATCGGGGTTCGACTGAGCCAAGGCATCACGATTGGGGTCAACACGGACTCTGCTGTGGTTGAGCACGGTCAACTTGTCAACAATGCCCTTGTCAAGGTAGTTGGAACGGAATTCCTGCCAGGTGATTTCACGACCACTGCTCTCGCCGGGGAAAAAGCTGCGGTAGATGTAATATGTGACGAGTGCGGTGACGGCGAAGGCGGCGGGATCGAATCTGAACTCAAACACTTTTCCAACGGGAGGCTGTCCTGGTTTCTTCTTCTGCTCTTGTCCCTTCTCCTCCTTCTTTTCCTGGTTAGACTCCTCCTTGCCCTTCTCTGTCTCCGAGCCGGACTGCTTCTTTTCCGTCTCTTTCTTGATCTCCTCGGGCGTTTTTTTCATCATACGAGCAATATCTTGATTGGCATCCTTGGATGCTTGCTCATTAGTGTACTTCAGCAAAAACCGAATCATCCGAAGGTAGTCCATCACCGAAGCCTCGCGGTGTCTGTCAATGAAGGTTTTCACGTCATCCGGTAGTCCATCCCGCATCAATTGTTTCCGCATCGCTTGAAGGGCAGCATGCTGTGATTCAGGCAAACGCCCTTCCACATGCTTGACGAAAGCATCTAGATTCTTCTGGTCCTCTTCAGACAGGACCGACTCCGGCTTTTTCGGCTCCTCGTCTTTGCGCCCATTGTTCTCGGGCCCGCTGCCACCGGTCTGAGTGTTCCGGGACTTGTCGTCAGGGCCTCCGGGGCCGCTGGTGGCAAAAGTTCGGACACGGTGAGATGTGATAAAGGAGGAGAGCCGCGAGGAAGGCACCCGAGCAGATACCGGTGTGCGACTAATGGATTCTGTGGCTCTCCTCGAGAATCGAGCAAGGTTGCCAGGCCTTCGGAGGAAGGTGGCCATGATCGAGGAAAGGGGAGCCCCGAGGGCTATGAGGGCGGGGGGAAGAGGTGATCAATCGAGCTCCGGCGGAGTGGACAACGGCATGCAATGCCTTGAGGGATTGAGGGTTGCGGTGGGAAGCTCATGACGAGCTGCGGCTTTCGGCATCGGTTTTTCTGCCGTTCCGGTGCTGAGTCATTTGGCCGGGGCGGTACCCACACTAGACTATAGTATTCGACCCGGATTCCCCTTAGGTTCCCCGACTACTGAAATTGATCCACTCTATTAGGAATTCAAAGCTGGGAGGAATGACGCCGTTGATCAAGCAATCTTCTTGTGATGGCTCTCCTACGACTTTGGATGAAAGCACTACTGATCGATCGCAAGCTTGGAAGGAATGAGACTCAAAGACCGGAGACCAAGATCTCATCTTCGACCTTAGTGTACGATAATGAAAGACGAGAGGCGATAGGTATAAATATGCATATTTGTTCGAAATCCTATTCGGAGTATCTGGCTTAGATTGGAGACTATCTGTAAGCACATTCTGGGAAAACCGTTCTTACGCCCTGCAGAAATCATAAAGAATAGGAGTGTTCTTCAATGTACATGAAAGGGGAGATAGGTAAGCAAAGGATGAATGAGTAGTGGAGGGATCAAAATGCATAACCCAGTATCGGAAGCTCATAAAAAGTAAGAGGAGAGGATAAAATAAAACATTAGATGATGTCGCTTGGGTGAACGCCACCATTTTAAGCAAAAGCCCATGTAAAAACCCATATGTTTTCCGGCTCGATACAAATAGTCAAGCTATGTTCATAATTACTGCGGAGGCGGTTGACCATTACCCTCTCCCGCATCGAAGATAGGGAAGTTGGAGGACATGTCTGCCCAGTCCCATTCGATGGTCATCGGCATCTGCCATAAGTCTTGTGGGACGAATGGTTGCTGGAAAGGAGCCCCCATATTCGGACTTGTTTGCCCAAAAGGATTTTGTTCACCGAATTGGACATTGTCCAGTTGGTCTGGACTCAGCATATCTGAGAAGCCCTGGCTATAACCAGGGATCGGGTTGTTAGGGATACCGGTGTTCGAGGGCAGGGAAGGATCTGGGCCATAGCTCTTGGCTGTATTAGGTGAAGAGGTAGGAGCGGTGGGGTCGTTGGTAAACATGGCTGGTGTGAAAGGCGTTGATGAGGGAGGCTGTTGAGATTTGAAGGATGGGGAGGTAGTGGGTTGGCCTCCATTTTCTTGCCGCTGGGACGTGGCGGAGTCATCGGGTGCATTCTTTCGCTTCTTGCGAGCATGAGACTCTTTCTCGGCCTTGTCAAGAACCACCTTGGCAATTCTTTCGAATTCGCCACAAAGAGAGAGCATTCGCTTGATGCTACCGTTGGACTCGTCGGAGACCAAGGTGGACAGGAAATTGACGACAACGTTCATCAACTTCACATCCGATCGAGCACGAGCATCGTTGGGGTTCTGAAGAATATTGGCGAAGAGGGTAACAAGAGCAGACACGGGATAGTATAGAATCAACCAGACACAAGCGAAATCGCCCTGGGGAATATACTTGATCAAATTGATCGATGCTCTAGCCGCAGTCACGCATAGAACGGCAGAGAGGAAGACTCTGGGGTTCAATGGTCGGGCATTTAGACCTTGAATGGCGTAATTGGATAATCGACTGGTCCAGTAACCGTGGTGCACGGACATGCGATGAATAGTGGTCAAGCAGTTGTAGTATGAGAAATGAAGGACCACAACGTGGAGGATGAGAGGACCGTGAGTGGCTTGAATGTCATGTTCCGGGCGGAAATCGGTGGGAATACTGTCTTTCCACTCTTCGAGCTCTTTATCAAGTTCACCAATTGTGTTAAGCAATTCACCGTCAGACTGCCGAGATGCCTTGGCGGAGTATAGTTTCTTGTAGACCTTGCTCTCGATCGTGGCAAACTCACACAATGATCTAAAGAGGTTGAACTTGCTTATTCCATCGGCAAGTGGGACATTGCCAACGTTGTCTGGTGGGTCCTCACTTGGAAGTTCAACGTTCATGTCATCATCATCCTGAACTGGTGGTCTGCCGGATCGTAGACAGAGATCTTTGTCAAGAGCATAGGCAATCCAAAAGACTCTCTTCCGCTGCTCCATCTCCACTGGGTTTAGACCAAAGCCCGAGCCACGCTTGTGCAAGCCAATACTATGTGACAGACGAATAGCTGCTGCAACGAGAAAGAAGGCAGGCTGGGGGTTGGGTGTCCCTTGCAGGAACAGTGACATTCCCAGGAGTGCTTGGACACTCAGAAGATCAGTATTTCGCATCGTTAACTCGGTCAAAACACCCATGGCATTCTTCAGGTACAGCCATGCCTTCTTGTCTTCTTCATGAGGTACCAAGTTGCTCATCACTCGGAGACGATGAGAAATAGCCAGCACAACATTAATGCTCGCCCACCACCCAGAGCCTTCGTACGGGTCACGAGAATATTGTCGTTCCACCAAGTGCATAAATGTCGCCTCATGGAAAAGAGGAAACATACAATTGAAGTTCTCGAAGAAATCCTTGAATAAAGAGAGAGCTTCTTCCTTTGGAGGCAGAGGCTTGAACACCCTCCGAGCAAAGATGTCGCTGAAAATCTCCGGCTTCCAGTACATCCACTTATTATCGTCAACATAGGCCGATGAGATCATTTCTTGGAAAGAGGTATCTCCTGTCTTCTCGTTGACCCATTGAATACCCTTTGGTGAAAAGATCGAAAACCCGGACGAAGAACCTGAGATAAACCATATTAGTGTGAATGTTCTCCTTCATATTCCCCTATAAAATTCCCACATACCAATGTATCTAGTCTCGCCACAGTTGTTGGTGACCAATGAGCACATCATATCCGACAACGCCTCCACTTCCGTCTCGGACTTCTGTGACTCGGGGGATGTGGCGGCGGTGGTCCGTGGACTAGATTGCGAATCCATGCGGGGAGTGGTATTGTGAGAGGTCACAGCTTGCTGGGCTGCACTCGGGGTTGTAAACTGGTTTGCATTTCTCGCCGCGTCCAAGGCCATTGTTCGGTCGGCCAGTCGTTTCTCCAGTGTACCCAGGTCTGTCTTTCCGTTATCGCCTTCGGATAAAAGCCCAGACAGTCGCAGCAGCGACTCCATGCGGCCCAAACGGTTCTCTAAGCCTTCAATGTACTTGGCTCTGCACAAGACGTCAGGTCAGCCCCATCGCGGATATCAGGGAGGGGGGTTTCGGTTTAGCTTATTGCAGTCTGCCAACTTACCCTTTGGGCGGATTCCGTTTCTTCTCTACTTGTGTGAAGATACAGTCTGTCTTATAGTTGATGCAGTGCGAACACTTGGGCATCTTCCCGTCGCACTTGATCTTCTTTTTCCGGCACATGTCGCATGCCTAAGGTGGGGGATTAGAATCAGCATTGTGTGAACCGAAGAAAGTAATTGAGAGTCGAAGGCTACAAACCCTAGCAATGCGTCGCCTCTTTGCATCGTTCGCATCGTTGCCATCATCCCCGCCCAAGACCGAATCGTCCGGGTACATGGACCCTCCAGGTACGGACATTTGCGATCCATCGTGAGGATAACCTCCAAAGAGCTGGGATTGTTGGTTCATCATCATGGGCTGCATGTCAAAGCCCATGCCGTCGCCATCCCCCAGGCCATCCATTTTTCCTTAGGTTCGGGAACTCCGCGGGGTAGAGTCCAGGAGAGGCGGTGTCAAATAGGTCGAAGCTGCGGGGTTCTCATACGTCTCGGAGAAGTGTTTTATCCGGAGCCTCCCCAGAGGTTGAATATCGGGGGAAGATGTAGAAGTTGATGACGCATCCAGGGTAAGCTTGGAACGGTTGGCGCAAATAGGCGCGAAAAGGGCTTCGAAGGACTTTGCCGTTTGAGTGGCTCGTTTTAGTCAGGACCCGGCTGAGTCAACCACATTAACACGGAGACTCTTGAAGATGTAGAGCATAGAGCTTACCACGCTAGACAGACAGAGAATGTGTGTTCTTTGCTGCCTTGAAAGAGTCTACAATGTATGAGCCACACGGAGTCCGTAAAGTCCGATTGCCGGGCATGTGGGCTGTGCGGTTAGTTGAAATATCCGTCCTTTTCGTCCGGCTCCGAGTACGGGGTATATTCTTTCTTTCTCCACCACTTGGCCATCCGACCGTCCTCTGATAAGATGGAATTGAATTGGCCGAGTGCAGAGACTTGTCTAACCCCAAATCTCCGTAGTTTCGGGAGGTAGATCAGTGTGCAAGCCGAGTTCGACTAGTGGGGTGATACGACTTCCGAGTTTAAACTTTGTCTGCACTGTTCTTTTTCACCGCGTGTTCCCAGGTTGCTCTGCTCGACTGAGCAGAGATCGGCGGTCTGTTGAGGATTGGGTCGTACTCGGCTAATACTTGAATCTGCGGCATGCTCATGGGACGGCAGTCAGGTCTATCAGACCCGGTACTAGGACCTTGTTTGACAGTATGACTATATATCTACCTAAATAAGATACACCGTATATCCTATGAATCATTATAACAGGATCAATAATAATAGTACATTGAATAGGAAGAGTGGCGATCTGGTGAGAGTATATCACAATAGTGCATAAAATATAAGCAGACCAAAGGGATCCAAAGGACCCCGATCTGATAAAGACGAACCAAAAACTCCACGCTATGCACCCCAATATACAGTCTCGGACACAGTCAGACACTGCCGATCTGATATTCCCGAGATCAAACACGACAAGCCATCAAACCAAGTCGCATTTCAGGTGTGTTTATCGAGGAACTCCTTGGCCTCGTTGATCTTAGTGGCCAAGTAGGGACTGCCGCCACGATCGGGGTGGTTCAGCAGCATGAGCTGACGGTGCTTCTTGCGCACCTTGTCCTTGTTCAAGGTTCGTTCACTGTAGATTGACACAGATTAGTTTATGTTCGATCGGGCATCACAAAGCGGGTCGAAGAAACGTACGGAAGTTCGAGGATCAGGGAGGCTTCGCGCTTGTTCATACGGGGCTCAAATCCTCTGTACCGAGTGGTTAGCAAGTCATGGCGAAAAGGAACTAGGACCATTTTCAACGAACCCCTTGTAGAATGCCTTTCCGGCAGCATTTAAACCACCCTGGGAGCGGCGGTACGCGACCAGACCGGCACGGCCCTGCAGACAAAGAATAGTCAACAATCCCATCCTGTCACTCATCCATCCGATTAAAGGACCATCAAAATCTTACCAGGAAGGCAGCAACACCCACACCAAGTCCAATAGTAAGAACGGAAGCCATTTTGTAGAGGATTCCTTGCGGGTGGCCAAAGGTTCAACTGGTGATTGAAGGTCGGAGAGATCGCGGGATTAAAAGTCAGCGCACAACACCCGATTAGGTTTAGCGCAGACTCCTCCACGCCGAAAGCTTCAAGAAAAAAAAGTTCTGCGGTATCAAACTCGAACAATCAACACCGTCCCCGCCCACCACAACCATGCGGTAAGTCATTTCGACTGAAATCTCCCACACACCTCACGTACATTCCCAACTAATCCATTTCTTTCATAGTGTGGAGACCTGCCATTTCTGCTCTCGCCCCGCCTTCCCGGGAAAGGGCATCACATTCGTCCGCAATGACGCCCGACAATTCCGCTTCTGTCGGTCAAAGTGCCACAAGAACTTCAAGATGAAGCGTCAGCCCCGCAAGCTGAAGTGGACTAAGAGCCACCGTGCCTCTCGCGGCAAGGAGATGATCGTCGACTCGTCCCTGGTCCTCTCCCAGTTCGCCAAGAAGCGCAACGTCCCCGTCAAGTACGACCGCAACCTCGTTGCCGCCACCGTCCAGGCCATGCAGCGTGTGGAGGAGATTAGACAGCGCCGCGAGCGTCAGTTCACCAAGCGTCGTCTGGCCGGCAAGATTGCCCGCGACCGCCAGCGCGAGGCAGACCGCAAGGTCGTCGCTACGGGCGAGCACCTTATTCGCAAGGAGCTGCGCGATCGCGAGGAGGGTGTGCCTATGGTTGCCGAGACGAGCAAGACTGCCAACCGTGTGCACGGAGAGGATCTTATCGCGGCCCGGCAGAAGAAGAAGACCCGTCTTTTGGTGGACGGTGGTGCCGAGGAGGAGATGCAACTGGATTAAAGAGAATTTTTTCGGCACTCTTTTTTCTCTTTTCTAATTTTTTTTTATCTTGGGTTCTCCTCGGTTTCCATTTTGTTATGCTTCGACCGCTACGATACGATCTTACGGAGTTGGGCTTGCATTTTCATTGTTGTTGTCACGGTGTTCTTCCCTAAAAAGCTATCGATATCATCTGCTTTACATACATCCTACAGATTAGCAGCATGGAAGTTTCTTCACTATTTGGTTTTTTTCTTTTCTTGTAAAATCGTAGACATCAACTTATATTCTTGTCTGGACTCCAACAACATAACTGTGTCAATCTCCACACCTGGGAATTAAGGGAATTCGGCATGTCGCTACAATCTGCTCTAGGCCCATTCCCACGGGCCCGCCCCACCATACGAATGAATAAGTAGTGATGGGGCGGGAATTCTATAAAACATGTGGAGACGTGGGCGCCAAACGGATTTGACACTGGTAGAGACTGGTATGTGGACTTTGGAAGAAGTCACCATGAATCTATTGCCCAGGCTCTAAGGTTACTCCGCAGGTCTATCCTCTGTAACGACCACGAAGCATGTGTACTGTACACCATTGGAGGATAATTCTTGTCCTGCCTATTCGTGTGTGGGTAACTCGCGAATCCTCAACCCGCGATATCTATGCCTGTGTACAAACCCAGCATATGTAAAAATAAAAAAAAATTACAATCTATCCGTGCCAAATTGTGAGGACTACTGGTTGCAAATGTATTGTGATTTCACGGTATATATTCATTGTGTGTCCCGTCCAAGGGTCATTGAGTACACATGGGAGAGCGTGAGAGAGCGTGAAGGGCTAGGAAAACGAAAAAGGGGAGAGAGCGCGGACGAGGATCACACCAGGGATATCAGGTTTCAGAACGGGACAAGGTATATGTTCGAGCAAGCGGGAAAAAGAAAGGAAAAGAGGACGAGGACGAGAGAAAGGATGGAGGGATAGGATGAGATGGAGGTGTAGGATATGATGAATATGCGCCGGCCGATTGGGTAAGGCCATTTATGATGTTTCCAGAACAGAAAAGGAAAAGAGACTCGGACAAGCAGAGGAAAAAGAAGGTGAAACGAACAAGCGGGCCAAGGAAACATGATACATGGGCGGCAAGGTCCCGAAAGCTTGGAAGCACGCTGTGCGAGGAGGAGCGTATCTCATCCCAGTTTCGATTCAAAGATGATGACCCCGGGAGAGTACGTTCCTTCATTATGCAGCATGCTCGTTAAACATGTAAACAAGAAGGGTTTCCCAAATAAAAACGCTCAAGCGCGTACATTGCGTCGTGAAAAGAGTCGTCAGGTTGCTCAAAATGAGAGCACTGCGACGACTCGGGATGGGCTGTGCGTAACGAAAATGCCAAAAAAGGAATAAATCCAATTACTCCTCCATGCGTCCAAAGACACCGTCGTCATCATCATCCGCAGGTGCAGCACGGCTGCCAAAGTCGACGTCTGCGTTGCGGCTGTGACGGCGGGGGTCAGATTCCTTAGGTCCGTTTCGAGGCCCACGCTCATCCGACACCTTGTATGACAGTGATGGGTTGAACGAAGCCGCGGAAACTGAAAGGAAGAGGTCGGCGTTGGATTCTCGTCGGTAAGCCTCGTTCATTGGACCTGGTTGCGACAGACGCGGGCTCTGGTTGTTCGGGTGGCTACTCGAGTCCAGGTAACGAGCTGGCAGCGGAGGAACAGGGGGCACATCAGGTGTCATGGAGACAGGCCCCGTGCGGGGAGTTCCGAAGTTGCACAGCCCAATTGCTGCAGCAAGATCGGCCTCGTCGTCATCGTGCAGCCGGGTGTCAGCGGTGGATGGGCGGGTATCGATGCTGGACTGGCGGAAGTGAGAGAAGGTAGGGGAGTGGAGCGGAGCACTCTCGTTGTACGAGCTAGAGGGAATCGACTGGTAGGAGCGGGAGAAAGCCGAAGCATTGCTAATGCTGGGGCGCTTAGTCCAGTTTGCCGGCATACCGGACATCTCAAAGTCGTCTTCGTCTTCCTCGTCAATCGGGGGAGGGGTGGTCTCGGCGGAGCTGAGTCCATCGTGCACATCCGAAGAGGCGTCGGGCGATCCAGACGAGACTTCGGAATCCGCTTCCGGGCAATGCTCGTGGCATTGCTCGGGACCGTCCTGATTCATTGTGACGAGCACCGTGGCCGCCTCCAACAGTTGAACCTGCTGATGCTTGGAGATAAGTAGTTTCGAGGTCACTGCCCATGCCGGGTCATGTTCCCACCTATACCACAAACAAACGTCAATCGACTGTCACCGAAATGGAGAATGAGGAAGGGGAAACGCCGGACGGGAGATGAGCCACGAGGGCGACTTGCACAGAGCCGACATGGCGCACACTCCCGTTCCAGCAGGAAAACGGTCGGGGCGGGGTGGGGGATACACACATATGCTTAGACAAGCAGCTGCCATGCTTATACCCTTTCCCGCAGCGATCGCAGCGGAGTTCGGCCGGAACCCGCTTCCCCTCAATCTTAGATTGAGCGCCTTCGCTGGCTCGGCGGTTACGGCCCTTTAAGGCTTTGCCGTCATCGGAGTTGCTGGGAGAGGTTTTGCGAGCGACCGGAGGCTCCTGGCTAGGACTGTTCACGCTTCGTGAGAGGTATGAACTAAATCCCGATGCGCCCCCAACGGAAGTGGACTCCAGGCCCTTGCGGCCCCCAAGGCTGCGACGGTGCGCGGCCATGGGGAGAAGCGCGGACTCACCCTCCTTCATGGAGGCGGCAATGGCGGCGGCGGCATTGACCGCCGCGGTGGTGACACTCTTTCGACGCGTCACACGGTGGTTGGCATTGACAGCACCGAGAGAGATCGAGTGGGAGTGTTGTCGTGGGGTTGGGTTGGGAAGCGGACGCGAGAGGGACAATTCCTGTGCGGACCGGGGCCACATCATCAGTATGGGAACACCACGACCCAGGAGGTTTCCCAGGCCCTTCTCACGAAAGGATAAAGGTCATACTTTGAACGAGGCCATGGTGAAGGACTTTCTGGCAATCGACGGATTTTTTGAAAGCCCTTAAGAGTCGTGTATCGGACTCAATTCCGAGTGGAAATTAGTAGAATGACGCGGAGTGGGTTTCGGGCGTGAGTCAATCTGGGCTGTGCCGAGCGATATAGAACACGTCAAGGTGAAGGGAAGTGTAGAAGATAAGAATTCCGAACGATAGCAA
Source organism: Penicillium sp. IBT 16267x (assembly GCA_028828865.1). Taxonomy (NCBI): domain Eukaryota; kingdom Fungi; phylum Ascomycota; class Eurotiomycetes; order Eurotiales; family Aspergillaceae; genus Penicillium; species Penicillium sp. IBT 16267x. Next base: position 727,600 of record JAQJZQ010000008.1, on the reverse strand, counting down.
GGCGAATGGAAATGGAAGAGAAAGGTAGAGGTCAAAGTGTGAGGAACCAAAAAAAAAGTTGTAGGGGTAAAAAAAAAAAGAGGAGAAAGGAAGGAGAACTGGTACAAGCCATCCGGTATGGTGTGGCCCACCAAAATCGCTCATTGCGCTTTGCGGGGGCTTTTCCCTTTGAGCATGCGGGGGGCGATCTTCGGTAACACCGTGGTTTTTGTTGTATTGGGTGAAATGGGTTCTAGATGGCTTTTACGTATTTCATCTTTGAGTCCTCTTTACTATATTATGGCTTCTGTCGCTGATGCTATTCAATCTTCTATGTGCGTCGCAAGGCCCAGGATGATGCGATAACCATGGTTCCACTTCGCTTCTGCGCTGCCGGATCACAGCTGGACCTGAGTCACTGATCTTGGCCACCGACCACCAAATGACATCAATTCAGTCCTCATTTCTAGCTTTCATTTCGCCAGTTTCCACCATACAGGCGCCTAGGAGTCTAGGAGGCTTTGTAGGGAGCTCTGTCGGATGGTTCGCCTTCCCCTTTGGTCTTCCATACAGGGCAGAGTTCAGGGTCTTCCCGGTTGTAGGACTCCCAGGCGCCCATGGATTGCAGCAGGCAGCACACAAGGACAAGAACTCAATTTAGGGCCCCAATTCAAGTCCGGGCAATGTTTCGATATCTTGTTTTCCTGCCATTCATCAGTTAAATGGGATCGAAGATGAAGAACATCTGTTGCCTGACGATCACCCGCTAGGATCACAAAGGGGAACAATCCGTCTCAAGGGAAATGGTATCCTGACAAAACAGAAACGGATTGCGCTCAGGTACCTCTCACTAAGTCACTAGTGTCTGGCCAATCTGCGAGTGGAATAATTTACCTGTTATACGACAAGAACACCAATGATGGAACGGACACGATCACCTGCAGCGATATCGACCGGTCTAGGACCAGAGGTGAGTGGGTCTAATGATGTCACCCGACGATGAGAACCGGGCATTGGAGTTGGACGGGGCACCTGATAGGAGAAGTCAGCTGATCCCGTGACTTTGTGGCTTTGTGACTTTCGCACCTGATCGTTTACTCATCACGGAGTACTACAGTATGTGTCTGCCTAAATAGGATATATTACTACTTATGGCCGGGGGCGAGACATATGGAAGTAGAAATATGTAAGTGTAATGCCCTAAATTATGGAAATTATCCAAAACCTATTTTTGTCCATTTCAAGCCATGGACGATCAGATCTCTCGCCTCAACCGCGCTAGCGCCGGAGGGGATCATTACTCCGAGCGGACATAGCCCAAGCTAGCCGGGATTACTTCTGCCAATATATTTTTGGCCCCCCCAACCCTTACCATGGAAACTAGACATTCTGGCACGTTCCCGAGGCTTGCGGCATTCCGCACAGAAACATGGGTTCCTGCGGCTGACACAGGGAGGCTGATGGCGATCTTCAGCTCAAAGAAAAGGCGCATAAGCAAAGAACCAGCCAAGGAATGACAAAGAACCAAAGAACAAAGGAAAAAAAAAAAAAAAAAAAAACCCAAGCAAAACGTCGTGAAACATGTACAAATTTAGAAATTGCAGAAACTAGTAATCCATTAAATGTCTCGCATGTCGCGATATGAAATTCCCCCATTGGAATCCAAATATTCAATTCAATATTCAATGCCATGAATCTCCACTATGACATCCCACAAATGAAACCCACTTTTCTTCTTCTAAAGATAAGAACAAATTTGATGACTCCCCCCAGAGTCCAATAATGATACAGTTATCTGATCTTAAAGTAAAACTCCCCCCTGAGATAACAAATAGCCAAATGAAAAAGCAAAAAGAAGTAAAAAAGCAATCATACCATTATTTAGAAATATTACTAATTGATCTAATTATGCTTCCCAATGGCAACTCCCCACCACACTCGCAACCCCCGCACTAGACGAGGTCCAAGACCGAGCACCGAATGTGTAACTACCCTAGCTCCTTTCCCCACCTTTCCTCCGATTCTAGCCATAGCTCGAGGAAGGAACTTACAACCGACAGATACTGTACAGACAGTGGTATTTAGGTATTTAGGTAATTAGGTATTTAGGTTGCATTGGGACACGAGGGGCAGAACGTGGGGAGCGGGAGCTTGGTGTGTGACTCGTCTTTCCACTTTGAAATTCAGCTCTTTCCAATGCGTCGCCAGAATTGTCTCCTTGCTTGTTCTTTGCAATCGATTGAAGTTCCCATGGGGGCACATACTACTTTTGGGAAGACTTTGCCTCAATGAGTAAACAAGGGGCGGGCCGGAGACTCAGTGACGGACTCCCACTAGCATTAGAGAGTGAGGAGTAGGCCCAGCTCCTGCATAATACATATACCTATTGTAGCTAGGTACCTGAGACTAATACAAAGCTACCATCACAAATCACAATCACCGTCTCCAGTGCTATGGGCATAATCGTGAGCTCGAGATAACCTTATCATAGACATGTTCATTTGTATATACGCAATCCAATGCAAAGACACTCTATATGTAACAATCCCAAACTCACCCAACCCGCTGAAAACAAACCGTACAAACCCCCTGCCCCTCCTGGCCCCCAAACCGAAAGCGCGGATACTCCACACGCCCCCAAACAACCAACCGATCCGAACCAGCAGCAGCCGTAAACCAACTAATTAACTCCTCCTCCGTCCAATTACAACTAGTAACAACCAAAAAGCCACCGCGCCTCAGTAACCGTCTCGCAATATCAGGATACCGCTCACAAACCCTCGTTTCCTTCGCATCATCCGCTAACGAAATCGCATCAAAAGTCCCCTTATCAAGAACGATATCGAAGCCACCCGCCGCATACGGAAACCACGATAACTCCTCAGAGGGGGGCTGGATACCCAGTCCCTCAGGAGAAAGAACAGCATTCGAGCCTAGGACATCCCACTCCTCGAATTGGATTGGAGCTGGTACTGTCATCGGCACAGCCTCTCCTCCTTCTTCCTCTCCCTCCTCGTCAGAATCAGATTCATCCTCAGAATCAGTCCGATAAGCAGAATGCCCCCTAGACCTTTGCAACTCCCTCGCCAACTCGACGCTCAACGGCGAATAATCCACACCAACCATCTTCCCGACAAAACCACCCCGTTTGCGGAGTAACGCGAGCATGCTCCCGTTTCCAGTACCCAGATCTAGGATACTCGGTTGTTGCTCTTCGTTGCTGCGCAGTGTATTCTTCGGTGCGAGCGGGAAGGAGCGACGCGTCAGGAAGCGGAGGACTTTTTCGGGGGCATTGTGTTCTGAGAACCAGGATGTGCCTGGGTCATCTTCGTCGTTTACGTCTGAGTCTGAGTTTTCGTTTTCGTTTTCATCATCGTTTGCTTCGGTTGTGTTGGAGATGTGGGCTAATGTGCGGGCGTAGTAGGTTTCCCAGCTTGGGGTTGTCAGTAAAATGTTATTGTAATGAGAGTTTAGAAGATTGGTTTATAGAGGGAGTAGAGTGACGGAAATTGAGCTGGTGTTTATGGTTTACTTGGTGGGTGTATGGAGGGGTAGATCGGGATGCGCGGGGAGATTTCAAGCTTGATCGGGCTGGTAATAGGCCGACCTTGACTGTGGGTTCAATTCACTTACTAGTCCTTTGAGCCTAGCTCACTAGGTGAGAGATAGGTCGGGTGAGCGTCTTCGGCCATTTTGTGTTGGGATTGAGGGTGTTAGCAGCGCGAGAAAATTTGTGATGCGGAGATGGTCTTATCGACTATCAAACCCCGCTCATCTCTCACTCTATGTACTCTGCGGATCTACCAACTTGAAGTTTAATTTACGTCCAAGGTTTACCTCTGAACTAGATTTACATTGGATATACATTTTATAAAATGTAAGCTCGAAGCTGTCCGTTTTTCTATTGAGACTGCGCACAGGGGGTATTTGTTGTTCGTTAAATCCGCCCAAATCCAGCATACCATTTTGGTCCACGGATAGACGGACCACAAAACAGGAAAAAATCAGAAAGCAATGAGAAAATGGAAACGAAGGCTTGTCAATTGACAAGAGATCACAAAATGGAAAGGTAGCGAAAGGTGTTTTGGTGGCCGACCAAATGTAAAAAAGGCCCAATCATCCTCCGCAATAGAATTACAGTTATTGGGTTGCGAAAGATCGTAAGTCTTTGGCAAGTATCCAAAATGTTGACGCATTCTCATTCGAGATGACGGATAGGAAAGATGGAAAAGGGAAATAATAGCGATAGAGGCCGGTGAAGAGGCTCACTCAGTAATGTGGGGATGGCGGAGGAAGATGCGAGTCAAAGGCGATGAGCGACAGCAAAGCCTGCTTTGGTCATGGGATCATCAACCCAGTCTAGGGGTATGTGACTGGAAAAAAGAAGGTTGAGAAGAAAGGTAGCCGAAAATAAAAGGCCGGTGAAATGAAGGATCCGCGGATTAGGGATCGTAAAAGACATGCAAAATGTCGGGTCGTGGAATCGTTGCAGGCCCTTGTTCGTTTGGGAAGAGGGCAATAAAATTACAGGAACTCGTCAATGTTCCTCATGATCATGCGCTCACCTCCTGCAGGAGGGGGAGGAGATCGGGGATCGGCTATTTCCTTGGCATATTGCGCTGCGCTGGAGGCATCTGCCACGGAATCAATGCCTCGAGGGGGCAAAGGAGCAGGTGGGGCGAGAAAGCCCGAGGTTCTCGGTGAGAACAAACCAGCGTTTGGTGAGAACAACCCACCATGATTTGGGGCATCGCGCACGAACACATGAGTTTGGACGAGGGGGTCACAGCTGTTCACATAACGTGGCATACGTCTAGGTCTCCCAAATGCAGGCTCCACAGACTGGAACTTTTGCCGGAATGGCAACGGACGAGGGGATAGGCTGCGCTTCGGCGACCGGTTCCCGTTATCACTGGTCTTGGGACGAGATAGGCGCTGGGGTGGAATAGCCAAGCAGTCCACGGAAGGCGCTTGGGACAAGCCGCGGAAAGGAGGCTGCGGAGTCTCTGCCAGCGCTGCTCGCTCCTCATGTGTGAGTTGAGGCTCCGAGCTCCTTCGGTTGCCGCTCTTGGCCCACCATTCATGAGGAGCAGGGCGTGACGGTGATCCGCGCGTCAAAAGGCCCCGGAAGTCCGTAAGCTGGTAGATGAGGCTCATGTTTGGGCCCACCCATTGGCTTCGCCCCTTGACCGCTTCGTACATGGAGTTGAAGTCCATGTGACGGTTCTTATAGAGACCATACGCAATAACCAAAGATGCTGATCGACTGGCGCCCAACTGGCAGTGGATTAGGACATTCTTGCCTTGAGCGATTCGCTCATCAATCAGCTCACACAGCGGAAGAAGGTCGTCCAAGATCTCAGAGTTATGGTCCCAACCGACGTGAATATACTCTGGCGGGGAGGCGAATTTCGGAGTGGAGGTGGTGGGGGTCGCAGATTCTGAGTCGGAGGGCTGGAATTCGAACGCAGACTTGAAAGAGATCTCTGACATGGCGGTTTGCGGATCCTCCATGGAGAATCGCTTGGATGCCATGGACGCGTTGCGCCATGTGCTCATCACAGTGTCGTTCCGCTCTCCTTGTTCCTTGTTGAATGGATTGCGAACTTCCTTCGCGACATTGATCACCACATCGAAATGCGCCGCCTCCTCTGCCGTCGGTTCCAAGTACAGGTAAACGCCAGTGTCGTGAATCCGAATGGGACCCTCCGGGTATCCACGGTCCTTTTTCCGAGTGGACTCGCGGGAGTCGAGGTGATCGTCCTCTTCTTCTAGGCCAGGGAGAACGCGGTGAGAGGTAGTGTCTTTGTCGCGAATAGAGGCTAAGGAAGGAGCAGCATCGTGGGAGAAGCTAGAGAAACGATGCGTGCTATGGTGCGACATGGGCCGAGGAAGTTGCATGCCACCCTGTGGAGCAAACGATGGCGAGGAGATCGAAGCAAGTGAAGGCGATGACTCTGCATGTCGTAAGGAATGCAGCCCAAGAGAAGGAGTTGGGGGTACAATGTCGGGTCCAGTGAAGGATTTGTTGAATGTGGGGGTTTGGATGGTGAGGTTCGCGGGACGCCGCCGGGAGCTCTTCGGGGGGAACTGGATCGGAGATGGTGGGGCAGAAAGATGTTTTGACGAGGTCTCCACCAGAGACGCGGTGGCAATTGGGGGTCGCGACTGTGTCGGAGGTGGCATTCGCAAGGACAAGTTCTTCAGATTACGGGCTCGACGATTGGGCGAGTCCGGACGCACCTGGGGTGCGGACAATAACCTAGAGCTGTCGGACATTGTCGGACGCGCAGCAACTTCGAGAGCACGGGCAGGGGGCGCCAATTTGGGATAAGACAAGGACATGACCGACGGGGATTCTGGGGAGGAGCTAGGAGAGATATCCCCGCCCGAGGGCGAGTCAAAGGGAGAGATGGTGGTGGTAGGTGAGGATTCAGTGGAGGCGGAGGCGGTAGAAGATATACTCTCGCGATGGGGACGAAGACGTCTCGAAGAGAAATGAGCGGAGGCTTGTAGGTGACAGGAGCTCTCTTCCTCGTACTGGGGAGGCAAGCCACCGTAGACGGACATAAATGAAGGGAATGAGTCCGGGAAGGACGGCGGACTGGTTTGTACCGGCATGGTTCGGGAAGGAGGCGTGTTTAACGGTGAATCCCAAAACCCACTAGATTCGCTCGTAGCCACAGAAACTAGAGGGGCATTCGGATCGTCTATTGCTACCGGCGCAAAGTAGGATCTTTTTTATTCTCTTTTGGTGTTAGTGAAGTTATTCCCCGTCGATGGAAGCAAGGGCTGAAATCAATGATCTGCACACCGCGAGACAAATGCGCAGGCACGAGTCACATTGCAGATGAAACGAAGTGTAGAGAAAAGAGACATACCAAAGCCACCGGGAAGATCAGTTCACTTTTCGGTGGGGATAGGATGCAGTATTGTAGCGAAATGGAGGTAGTGGTGAGGCGAAAGTCGAAGTAAGATTTACTTGAAGGAATGACAAGAAAACAGGGACACGGAATCCGAATTCAAAATGGGGGCGGGGGATTCGGGGGGGGCCAAGTCTCGTTCCTCCGGGGAACGATGAAAATGAAGATGAAGAAGGTGTATATCCCCGAAATATAGGGAAATATCGAAAGGGAGAGAAGTAAAGAGAGGAAGGTTGGACCCTTACTGTTTTTATTTAGATGTTCTGATACATGTTAGAGATGTCTGATTTCAGGCCCACTGTAATTACATCCTCCTACACTGTGGATCAGGGAGGGCCCCAATGGCCGCCCGCAGATCCAGTGGCTAGGTGTACAGCTCTCCGTATGTATACACACCAATCACACCGTCACCAGCTCTAATTTTAGCCGCCGGGGGCGTTGTTGCGTCGGCGTCAAATGCACGTAAATGAGAGGTCCTTGCCCTGGAGCACACTACAGCCGTAACTTTGACGTAATTCTTAGTACACTGTATAGTGAAGCCCGAGGACCATCTACAGTAATCTCGGTTTTAATCGATGGCGGGCGAAAAGGGAATCAATTCTCGAAAACAAAAATGAGGGAAAAAAAAAAATGCACCATCTCTGGGTCCACTCACGAGTCCCACATACACACAGCTGAGCCATGGGGAAAGGAAAACCTTCACATGTTGAGGGCTACTGGCGGGGGAATCGGGTGGTAATTGGACCAAAAACGGTCCCCGATGATTACATACGTGATTAGGGTATAAAGTGGGGAGTTGCGCGAGTGGCAAGTTCTAATGAAAGCGGAATTTTGCACGGCAGAAAGTGGAGAATTGTGCGTGTTTAACAAGGCGCAGGCTTGATTCGAGAAATTCCAAAATCGGTCCTATCCGACCCCTGCGCACGGGTCGCGACACGGGTGAACGGTGGATTACACGGTTCCAAGGTTACAGTTACAGAGTGAAGTGTTAGAGTAGGGGTGTACACTGTATACAGAGAGAACAGTGTCGGAGGAGATGAACTCGCCGTTTTCGCTTTCAATTTTCCCCTCTCACTTTCTCACTTTCTCATTCCTCCCTTTCGTCATCTGAAACCCCGGAACTCAATGGATCTGGATTGTCCCATTCTGAAACACACCAATCCCGCCTAGCAGACGCTAGTGCCGTCTTGGCAGAGGCATCCCAACAGCCTATCGCATACGCACTTGACAGTCGATACTTACCACTTTAGGCTGATCACCTTGCTGAAGGCTGCAGCCTGTCTCCAAAATTGAACTTCCAACGCATGAGGTCATTCCAGAGCTTCCGAACATCGCATATCATTGCACATCAAACGGACCTTTGAAGCCCCAAAGTTGGGGGGAAACTATGGAATAGCAGCGGATCCCTCAAGAGAAAAAAGGATCGGCCATTATTCCACGTGGGAACCGTCAGGCTGAAACCTGGTGTGTTCCAAGGTTTTCAAGGTTCCAAGGTTAGCAATGGGGAGTCTATCCCCAGTTGATCGATAGCGCGGAACATAGGGAACACTCTAAGGAAGGCACGTCTTATCGATTTCGCCCCAGCCTTGGGGATCTGCACTGGAGTAAATGAGAGAGAGAGAGCACTATCTAGTCTAGATAGATTTCACCGCGTAAAATATGAGAGAGGATTTGGAGGATCAGGTTCGTTTCAGACTATATCCTCGCTTTCTGAATGAACACCAACTCCTGTGTTTCATGATGAAAGAAATTCTAAAAATAAAGACCCCTGAACATGACGGCTGACGTTGGCTCTTGTGTTTCGTGAAGTTTTCGTGTGTTTCGGGTCCTTGAATCTCGGTTGCCACTGGTTCTTTGATGTACAGGGGGATCTTGGTTCACCAGCCAACCATGGTTGCTATTGCGAGTATCACTGTCAGGTCATCTGCGTATCATATAGATGCTCGGCTATCAAATGTCCCCCGCAGCATCTCCGTAACACTCATGCTTAGTAAGGCATTTAGTAACGCCAGAGTACCTCTCAGGTCCATGTAGAGATGTTTCGTGTCATCCCACCAGGTCTCAACTATTGATTCCAGGCCCCACAAATACGGAGAATTTGATCCCCTTGCCACAGGGCTGGCGGCTGTTCGCTTCATGGAGCCGTTCAGGGCTAGTCCACGCCGCCACCGATTGGCAGCAGAGCCCTGAACCATTCTGGGCCCTAAAAGCGTGGGACCCAACAAACATTGAGAGCTGAAAACCAAGCTACTGTGAACACAGGACCTGGATCACAGCAGCTGGTATTCCAAACAAGATGCCCAACCCTGATGATTACCCGATGTTAGCCAATGAATACCAGTCTTCAATCCATCTCCATCTGCTATGGAGCCCGGATCGGAGCCCTTCTCCTCCCTGCAACCCCGGGTCAACAGTGGTAAACCATTGGATTGGTCAGGAAGCCCACATAGCTCAGTAGTGAATATATATACATGCTGGTATCGCAACTATTTGGATCGACCAAGATTTCCCCCAGAGTCGTGGAAAAGGAATCCCTCAACCCACAAGGTTGGGAAGTTCTGACAACCCAAAATAGAATCAGATCCATCGAGTCGGCTAGTTCATCCATGGTTCATGACATGTGGTTCCATGGGTCGATGCCTTATTTGTTTGTTTGCCAAAAATCAGTTTAGCCGCTCTTCAGTGATTGATAGACGTTGCCTACATAGGACTAGACCTGTCATGTCTATTCTGACAGGGATGCTTAAGTATAAGCCTCATTAGACTATTGTTTTGAACTTCTATGGTACGGAGTACATGGATATGGAATCATTAGCTGTTTTAAATGTTTAATAAGGGTCCACGTTGATGGAGTTGGGCCCAAATGGGGCTCGTCCACAACTGAATTTTCCTAGCCACTTGTATATTCATTTAGATTGGAATATGAAAATGTTGAAAGAAAAAAAAAAAAAAAACCTCGTCAAGTTGACTCCTCCGTGGACCAGGGCTTATTCCCTCATACTGGGTTCATTGTTTGCCTGCATGCAGCAGTAGCTTCCCTAAAGATCCCGTCGAAGCAGCGGTGACCCGTGCAAACCATTTGATTCAAGTTTTTCGCAAAGAATCACTGTGCTAGTCCAGACAGTCTAGACGATAGGGCCAGTGCAAGCTCTCACGTTCGGTCCAAGCCTAGCCCCACTGCAACCACTCGTGAAACGCCAGTTCCTGCCACTCTGACCCCCAGGGGATTGCAGTCCCGACGATCCGTCCCAAGCTTCTTTCCCAGCTTCCAAAATACAACAGCTTTGGAACGTCATCCTTCGCCTGGTGCGATCGCGATTCCTTCTTCTGAACCCAATGCCGCGGAGCCACCCGACTAAGATCTCCCCTCCGCGCTCCGCCCTCATGTAAACAGCGTCATGCCATCGAGCATAGCCTTCTCCGAAACACGAACGCTGGCGAGTGGGCATAGCCGCAGCTTGAACGCCGCCCCTCGCTTGTCCGAGTCCAAGGGCATAGATGACAACAGACCTAAAAATGACGATGTCTTCCTAAACATCGCAAGGAACGACTTGGACCGCAGAGACTCGCTGGGACGGTCGGATTTTCGACGGGTGAGTGCCTCCCCGTGTTTATTGTCGCGCCCGTGATTCTGGCGCAACCCCAAACCTTACAACCCAAGATTCGGTGCTGACGACAAGGTGGATAGTCTCGTCTGGCCTATTCCAGTGGAAGTCTACGGTCGCCGACCGCTCGCGACGAAGAACATACCCCCTCCCCAGATCATCGCCCCAGTAATTTTGACAGCCCCTTGCATTTGCAAAATGGCTCCTCTACCCTCTCATACAACCCTGTTCCTCATTCGCCAGCTGCCTCAGCTCATCCTCTTGATGACTCAAGTCGCTTTCGCTACTCCAGCTTGACGTCAGGGGCGCGATCTACGATTGGCGCACCCCGAAGCCGACTCAGTCGCACCAGCCCTGAAACCTCTCCGCGCTCGCCTGCCGTGAACAGAGATCACGAGCCCCGGGAGCGCCGAGCATCGTTACATGAATCCCGCCTCTATCGTAACTCCGGCTTATCTACGGTCAGGGGCAGTCGGCAACCGTCCGCCTCGGAAGCCAATGAACGCGCCCAAGACGACGTGGAGAAATCGCGGGCAGAAGAAAGTGGATCCAATCTGTCAACAACGGCACCCTCTACGGTCTGGGACCAACTAGATGACTTGAAATCTCGTATTCGCAAACTGGAGTTGACCGGGAAACTACCCCCGTCGTCTCAAGCAGCCATCGCGGCGACCGGCGAAAGACCGCGAACTGCAGCCACTACGATGACGGGCTTGTCTACCTCCCCCAGACACTACCGTAAGGCCAGCAGTCCTTCCATGGAGACGGAAACCCCCGTACAGAACCAAGTGCATCCTATTCTGCAGTCGGCATTGGCCAAGGCCAAGATGGTACTGAGCAATGACGTGTACGCAGCGCTAGAGGTGACGATCACGGATGCTCTGGCTCTTTCTACTACATTGGGTGCCAATACAGCTCCTTCAGGCTCCGTCTCGGTGGTCAATGGAGGGTATGGTTCACCCGAGCGCCATGCGCGCCGCAAGGCCGACAGTGTGTGTCGGAGTCTGACTGAGCTTTGCATCGCGTTGACGGATGGAGAACTCAAGAGACGTCGGCCGTCGTCGAGCCAAGGCCCAGCCTCACAGCCCCAACGGGTAAATGGTAGTGAAGTCGAGTCGCTGAGGCCAACATCATCATACCGAGCCCCCATTCATGAACCAGAAAGTGTCGAGCGACGCCCGAGTACCAGCCGCATCTCGAGTCGTCTCGAGGCGCGCAGAGCATCAGTGGCCAATCCCAGCCCAGGATCGATCGCTGAATCTAAACCAGCCCAGTCGCCCAACCTACCTACCCCACCAAGCCGCCTTCACCGCATCTCCACCTCTCTCCGCAGTCGCAGGGTACCTACCGAGGAGGCGGCTGTGGAGGCCCCTAACCCCAACAGCCGCTCACTTTCCCGGGCTATGACCGAGGTCGCTACTCCGAGTCCTGCTCAGAACGTATCGCCACGGCAGCGATTCTCCTATGGCCACTCGACCACTCGGTCAAGCTCTGGTGTTCAGCAAGAGCAAGGCCTTGGGCTCACGCCTCGATCCCCGCAGTATCCACCATCAACTCCACAGACCCCGGCATCGCAACCTCGAACGCCCTCTACTTTATCTCAAACTGGTATCCCGTCCCATACCAGCGTTCCAACTCAATCTGGCATCCCATTCCGTCGCAGCTACATGACGCCTGGCGTCTACTCTCCCGCAACATCGCGTTCCAACATCCAGGCAGGATCCCGACGATATGGTATTTCGCCTGGAATTGAAGGAACCTCTCGGTCCTCCCAGCTAGAGCCCTCGCAGACGCGTATTAGCGTTCCATCTGGAAAATCCGTCACCAGCTATACTCCCATCCAACAACCCCGCCTGCGAACCAACAGTCTGGGAAGTCGCAGATTTGCCCTGAGACGCCGCTCCGCAGTTATGCCTGATGACACCGTCAACCTAGACGACAGCATTGACTAGTCTTTTATCTCCGATTTTCTGCATCTGTCTGCCATCATGCCTGCCCACTGACTGAACTCCGGTTCATGCCCTTTGATACTTTTTACCCAGCAATATCGCATCTGTTTCCATCCGGCGATTTCGGCCTCAATTCGGCGTTCTTCTTTTTCCCTAGACGCTTGCTTTGCTAGTGTATGCATACGGATCAGGTCTGGAGTCCTTTGTTGCATTATCCACCCACATAGCACTCGACGTTGATGCATCGATGAATTTCCTCTGTTCGATTTGAGATCACCCACTTGGCCCCGATGGCCTTTGTTTCTTTTCTCATGTCCATTGTTGTCTCGAATGTCACTCATTCAACCCCGGATTGATTCAAGGAGTTTGATTGACCATGTACAAAATCAACCATCACAACCGGCGTCTTTTCTGTTTTCTTTGCATCTGTACATGTGGTTTCACCTGGTTCAAGTCTTTGACCAAGGTATTTTATTTTTCTTGTTTAGTATTGATGTGAAGCGTGGATACATGCTTATATGGACGAGTTTCTTTACGAACGAATGAACGAGATTTCAAACAAACAAAGCAATCAATTCGTCGTGTGGTGAATGTGCATAACTCTTCCAAGGTTAGGCATATAAACCTTAGAATAAAAGGTTCCAATATTAAACGGTCTTGGTCAGGGAAATACGTCTAGACCACCGGGGCACAAATATATGCAGGCTACCTCCACCAGTCCTAGATAGGCTTAGCCGTGGCTTTGGCGTTAGGGGTTGACGTAGTTTCTGTGTGTAACTAAAACCTGGAAGCCAATTTCGAATCCGAGTGTAGCACTTGACCAAACGGCACACTTGTGATAACAGGTAGAGCTATATTAGCCGACATACCTATATTAACCGATTAAACTGAACTAGGAAGCAATGGCAACCGGCAAGCATTTTTATGACCTCGGGATCCGAGTACCCATCGAAAATCGTTATCGGACCGGCTTCGTCAAGCGTAGAAATGCGAGACTACTCTGGGCTCTATGCCATGGGGCGATACCAAGTGAGGTACACTCTGATTTGAATTAGACAGACTCACCCTGACCTGGGAGGTCTCGTCAGCTCCGATTGGTGTTGAATTTGGAAGTGTATAATTTTATAAGTTATTTAACACCTGTTAGGAGATCATGTGACTGCTCCCTAGATAGATCAGGGCTTCTCCCTCTTCTTGCTTCTTCTCCTCCTCCATACCACCTTCACAATACACATATTGTTCTATTCGTTCTTTTCCCTCGTATCATCAGCAAGCTGTTGTAGCTTGTGTTTCTCCTCTGATCCTCGACCAGCCCACGCGCTGACAACACCGTTAGCCTCGGAGCTTGCCCGGCCTTATAGTTATGGAGAGATTCACGGTTGCAATCGGCTAATTGTTTTGGGATTTTACGTGGGCACGGGGCATTGCTTCAAAGTAAATCCTGTTTATTGTCAATGTTTGAAACTCTCCGGCTTTGACGCAGCAAAGAATGCCCAAGTCCGGCCACTAAGAAACTTTCACAACCACCTTCCACTGACCTAGCATGTTATCCCCGCAGTCATCCCCGCAGTCTCAACAATGCCGGTCTTCCTTCCGGTACTCTCTATTTACCGAGATATGCATATAAAGTGAGCTGGTACAGTATGATTTAACCTTAGTGACCTAGCAGGTTCCGGCAACCAAATCAATATTCTGACTGCAGTTTCTCTTCTGCGACTATGTTACTTCGCCCATTAGTGGCCTCTGCCGCCCTGATCGCTCTTTGTGCCGTCGGTGCATCTGGGTTATCTGACCATGAGCTATCCCTCGCGCCCTCACTCGACCGCTGGCCTCGCGGGACTCACTTGGGTGTCGACTACTACCCGTCGCAGTGGCCGGAACAAATGTGGGAGTCCGACATTGCTGAAATGCGAGATGCCAACCTATCGTATGTGCGAATAAACGAGTTCGACTGGGCCATCTTAGAACCGACCGAGGGGCAATACAATTTCACACTTCTGGACAGGACACTGGAGCTGCTCGCCCGGTATGGTCTTAAAGCGATCGTTGGCACACCCACGGCAGGTCCGCCCAATTGGCTCACCCAAAAGTACGACGTCAGCTTTGTGGACCACACCAATACCACATTGCTTTTCGGATCTCGGCGTGGCTATAGCACATCCTCGACTGATTACCGTCTACTGAGTCAGAAAATCACGCGAAAATTGGCAGAGCGGTACGGCAACCACCCCGCCGTAGGGGGCTGGCAACTGGACAATGAGTTCGGATGTCATGGTACCGTGCAGAGCTACGATCATAATGCCATCAGGAGATTCCGAGCATGGCTGCAGACTAAGTACGACACCATCGAGAATTTCAACGCTGCCCAGGGCCGTGTGTTTTGGTCGGACCAATATACCAGCTTTGACGTAGTTCAGCCACCGTTTCTGGAAGTCTACCTGCCACCGCCTGACCATTTTCTCGATTGGTACATATTCAGCTCAGACATGACAATCGAGTTCGCGCGGGAGCAGTCGGAAATCTTGAGGCAATATGCGCCGACAAAATTCATCACACACAATTTTATGATGGGCTTCACGGACTTCGACCATTTCAAGTTCTCGCGTGAAGTGGGAATCGACCTCGCAATGTTTGACGAGTATCCCCTTTCTGGTCCGAGCTCGTTCTCGTGGCTCTCTCCGGAAGAACAAGCAAATTATCTGCGTACCGGTCTACCGGATTGGCAGGCGCTGAACCACGCTCTCTATCGCGGTGTTGCGGGTGCCGCATACAACAAAACATCCGGGCCGTTCGGCGTTCAAGAGATGCAACCCGGCGTTCTGAACTGGAGTCCTTACCGGGTGTCTCCCTTAAGAGGCATGGTGCGACTCTGGACACACGAGACGTTCGCAGATCTGGGCGATATAGTGTCATATTTCCGCTGGCGTCAGGTCCCGTACGGGGCAGAGCAGACGCTGTCCGGCCTGTTTACCTCGGACAATTCCCCAGACGAAGGCTTTTTCGAGCTTCAGACCGTGGTAAACGAAGATCTGCCGAAGTTAAGGAATGCAATCAATATCGATCAAGAACCGGAGCCCCAAGCAGATGTGGCTCTCGTATTCGACTACGTCTCTTCCGCGGTTTGGGCTATCGATCCGTACAGCGGGAATTGGAGTCCCAGTGACTCCAGCTTTACGAACCCAACCGTCACGTATATGGACATCGTCTATAACTTCTATTCCGCTCTCCGCCGCCTCGGTCTTTCTGTTGATATTATTGGCCCCGACCAACCGATTCACGGCTATAAACTCGTCGTCGTGCCGAGTTTACCCATCATTCCAAAAGCATTCAACCAAGCACTAGCTGAGTATAGTGGCCCCATCGTTTTTGGGCCGCACACTGGCTCTAAAACAGCCACGTTCAGGTATAGTCCTGGTCTTAGCCCCTCGAAAGGTCCGCTCCGCGATCGCCTGCCGATGAGAGTCACTCGCGTAGAGACACCGCCGACGTACGCGGATAGCGGCGTCAAATATGCGGGAAAGACGTTCAATATTTCAGGCTGGGAGGAGTGGGTGGTCTGCGAGCGAGAGAATCGTACGAGCGTTGTGACAATGACATCTGCCTCGTCACATCGTCTCGGTCAGCCAGCTGCTTGCTCAATGGATGGGTTCCACTACCTTGGCTTTAATCCTTCCGTCGAGCTGCTCGTGTCATACCTGGGTGATGTCGCTAAGGACGCGACGATTACTGATTTTGCGGGACGGCCGGCCAATAGCAGCAATGACCTTGGACCAACGCTGCGGTTTGCGAAAAGGGGCACCTTGCTCTGGGGGTTCAACTATGGTTCAACACCTACGAGTTTTCCTGCCATCGAGGGTGCTGAGCTCCTGATTGGTGGGAATGCTTCTGAGATTGCGTCGGCTGATATAGCTGTTTGGAGGCTGAAGAGTGCGCAGCTGTGAAGTAGCTAGTAAGCCTTAGGAATTAAGCATGTATCGCAGCTATAGATCACAGTATACGTGACGGTACCGCTGCCCTCACCATCAACTAGTGCACTTCAGTCACAAAACATGTGTAGAAAAAAGAGGTGCTGAAACGGGGACATGTAGAAAGCAAAACGAGTCGACGGAAACCGTGCGATTCGTACTGAGTCAAGCTCTAAACGACGGAATAGAGTGTTAGGGGAGGTGAGGGCCAGTTCAGATGTATCTAGCTCCTGTATCAGCTCATTTTGATAGCTTTAGGAAATTGTGATTTATAGCGCAATTCACGAAGGAATAAGTGGCTCCTTTCACGGCTCGGATAGCGATAATGCTGACACTCTTGGCCATAGGGAGTGGCTTTTCCAAAATGTTGGGCAACACGGTGGTTAGGTCCAATGGGCAGCTCGTGAGGGTTTATCTTCCCATCGAGAAATGTTTTCAGGGTATTGGGGATGTCTGTAGGAGTTAAGGAGTTATCAAAAGACGGTGCAAAGACAAGCATACCAATTGAACGGCCCCGAGTTTCACGCTCCCAGTACACCAGACTTTCCTCACTGCCCGCAGAGGATGATCGTCTTTGACGTCGAAGAGCTCCCAGCCCGGAGACAGAATTCGGAATGCTGAACTTGACATCAGCCTGCTCCCTATGAGCACGACGAGCCGATGGTAAGTTGAAAAAGCCCTCCTGCTGTCTGAGCTGTCCATGAGCAGCCTCATTATTGCTCATGGCTGTGTTGACCTTCTCGAATGTGCAGAAGCCACGGCAGTGAGGCGTAACCCATCCAATGTCAGGACTGCTCTCACGGCTCCCAGAAAATTCCGTAACATTGGTCTTCATGATTGTGAAGCGGAGCGAGGCGAGTGCGAAACCTATAAGAAATCCACAATAAATATCTTAAGACAAGAGTCTGGCAGGTAGAGAGAACCCGTTGAAAAGCTGGAGAGGGAAATGTGGGAACAGTAAATAAATAAGAAGCCAGGCTTGAGGGCTTACTATTTCAGGCAGCCAGCCCGTAGCAGTACAAAGTACAAAGCCCTGATAGTTTCTCCACAGCGTAGTCAATCATTACTGCGGCATTCGTTATTGCTTGTGCCTCCTGTGGCAGACGGTGTTAAAGACGATGTTGAAGACTCACTTTTTGTGGGACTTTAACACCGACATTTAAGTTTAAATACCATTATAGACAACCCTTAAACAACCTGTTTAACCTCCTGTTCCTTTCACTTAATGTGAATGGTTGACCGGAGTGGTCACTAGACCCTGAACGTTTTCATTCCTAGTCTAGTTCCTAGGAGCTCGTAACTTCCTAGGAGCCAGCCGCGAGCTCCTAGGAATAAGCTCTCGCTAACACTATAACCTTAGTATCCCTAAGATGTTGACCGTTTGGCTTCGGTCACAAGTTCACAACATGCGCTAGTACTTACGCAGAAGCTATGACGTTGTACACTCTTAGAAGGCTTCTGATAGATGCGCCTAGTGGCAACAAAAGAAAATCCTTAGTGGTGATATCTAAGCACAGATGGCTCCGGCCGCCCCATGACAGGATATAATAATAGATCTCTAGGCGATTTCATCTAATTACCCTCGCCCTCGTAGCTCTCTGAAGCCACATGAATAGGTTAAAGGGTTAGTAAGTAAGGCTATATTCCTAGGAGCATAACATGGCCTAGAAGATCGTCATCGCTTAATTAGAGGGGAGCATTTGTTATTGTTAGACCAGAATGGATAAAATGAATTGAGCCAGAATGCTATAATTCGGAAATAAATCGATGATCAAGAATTGTAGAGTGTGTAAAAATCCTGATGTTTGTTATCACTTTGTTATCAGATAAATAATGAATATGTATTCAGAAAATAAATAAATAGAAAAAAAAAAAAAAAAAAAGTGCAAAGAGGAACTACCGCAGGATGTTAAAAGGTTGATCGGTTAATTTAATAGACCTCACTCTATATTTGCCACGAAGGTTCCTAGGAGTAACTCCGTAGGGTCCAACGTCGGTCATATGGATGATGCCAGTCCTATTGTTGTAGAGAGAATGAGACTAGTAGGGAAAGGTCATAGGGCAAAACTGTGGATCTTTAAACGGCTTCATCCAATTACTCCAGTTTTCAGCAGATTAAGGAGTTAATAGACGATACTATATTCCTAGGAGTATAACATGGCCCTAGGATCGGTCATCGCAAATTAGTGGAGGGAGAATTGGTTGTTGCTGGACCAGAATGTATACAATGAATTGAACTGGAATGCTTCAACATTAAAGACAATCGATGTCTAACAATTGTAGGCAGGCGTGTAAAAGCCTAAGGTTGTTTATACACGTCGCTAGCGGACGGACAATGATCATAGATTCGAAAAACTAGTGTAAATAGCTGTAGTACCGCAGGTTGTTGAGGGATTAATAGGCCTGTTGAACAGGCCCCACCGCGCATTTCGCCACTGAGGTAAGAAGCGGGCCATAGGTCCAATAAGAGTCACATTGTTGAAGCCATTTTTTTGTTCATGAGAAAAATATGAGCGATGTAAAGGGGAAAATGTTGCATAGGGAAGAAACTAGCGGGGTGCTCTTTGGGGGTATGCTTACTCAGGGTGATCAAGGGCGAGCTCAGTGAGCATATGCAGAGCACTACGGGATTTAATTTTAGCCGGAGGGCAGCCACGAGCTACAGCTCGGAGTCAGTCCTGGTCATTGTATGGTTTCTTTTCAGCCAGGGTGTCGTGCTGCTCTAACATATTTTTACAGGTTTGCTCGACTTTAGCACTATACAATGCCATTGAACTGCTGGTTCTCATTATTACGACCTTTAAGAGACGCAAGGGTCTCTACTTTTGGAGTATATTACTCGCGTCATTCGGAGTGATCCTGTACTCCGTAGGTTGGACAGTCGACCACTTTAAGCCTACTATAGGTTACATCGGCATGATAATCGCCAGCATCGGCTGGGTCCTGTTGGTCTCGGGACAATCTGTCGTCCTATATTCGCGATTGCACCTAGTACTCAGCAATGCCAACATACTCCGCGCTGTTCTTTGGATGATTATCTGCAACGGCGTTGTCTGGCATACCTCTATTACTATTCTCTATTTTGGTTCCACATACAGTCCGCGTCGGAACGAAAGTGGCTTCAGCGCTGTTTTCAATGTCATGGAGAAAGTCCAAATGAGCTTCTTTTGCGTCCAGGAGTTCATTATCTCTGGCCTATATATATGGGCGACGGTGGATATCCTCTGGGTAGCCTCCGGCAACAAGCGACGATTCATGTGGCAGCTTTTCAGCATCAACGTCATAATCGTGATCATGGATGTCGCGCTCCTCGCATTCGAATATAAGAGTTACTTCACCTGGGAGCAAGGCCTCAAAGTTGTTATATACTCTATAAAGCTCAAACTCGAGTTTGCTGTCCTGAGTGCGCTGGTCGAATTTGTGCAGCGTCTTGGTGACACCGATCTGAGGTCTACTTCGCATTGTCATATGACTGGGTCTCCGGAGCCATCCATTGACTCGCCACACACGAAGGATAAGAAATCTCGATCTGCAATCATGCCGGAGGCGATACATACGCAGGCTTTGCAAATCGACTCTGCGGTGTCTGAGACCGGTCGGATTAGGGTTAAAACAACGACAGCTACGGGAGACGTCGATCTTGGGGATTATAGGAGCTCGAATCAACTCTACGACGACGCGATTCGGCAGATATCGAGTTTGTCTACTCCGTCTACTCCGTCTTGAAATCTTCACAGAGAACAGGCGACCAAGGAAAATTGAGGGGGACGCTAGGTATAAAAGGCTGCCTTTTCCCAAACGAAGCCACATTTAATTCGCCATTATTCCTTCCTTTTACAGATCAGTCTTGCGCCGGGGCTTCTTGACATAAAATGACTTCTAATAAAATACCCGATTATCTTGGCGGCATTAACTGCGGACAGCCCTTTGGCGATTTGCTCGTTGGCGATATCACCGGGGACGTTGCCTGATGCAGAATATTCGCCATAATCTTTAGATGGTGAAAGAACTAGAAAAGGGGATGAGAGCATTAATATTGATTTTGCACCTGTCAGCCCATTACTCCTTGAAGAGTTTGAGGTCATCGGAAAAAGGATCATTAGCTTATCTTCACGCATGGAATTGAGTCCTCAGTTGGAAACTGATTTTCACGATCTTTGAATTGTACTCAGGGATATCACGAAGCATAGCACAACCCATTGTGACCAGATAACTGAGACTGTCAACTTGATATCTCAGCAAACGCCCACTGCGAAATCTGGTGCAACCTTTGTTACAGCAAAACCCCACCAAGCCTCCGGATCCTCCTAAGGGATCCGTATATCTTCTACGAAGAATCTGCAGGCGAAGAATCTGCAGGGATCAGAGCAGAAATTTCTCCCAAGCCGGCCTGAAGAAAAAGCCTTAATGTCGACGAAGCAAAACACCAGAATGGCGGGCCATTCCCCGAAAAATGCATTGCAAATATTCTATTGCCCTTATACAAAAAGCTCTGACATATTCCCCGTCAGCTTGTGGTACAGCCTGGCTTAGTCATATAGCACGTGACTAAACTAAGCGTGATCACTAAGTCTAAGCCCGTGCTAACGTTTACTTAGTGATCCTGCTCCTAAGCGCCCTCATAAAAGCGGCGGCGGCCCAGGTAGGAAGGCCCCACCCGGTAGACATTTTCCTGTCTACATAGGTGCATATAAATTATAGCCAATCACATGCAGTACTGTGCGTACTAGAACGTAAATGGCTCGTATATAGAACGGTCGAGACCAAATCCGCGGTTTGGAAGTCCAAAATTTAAAGACCGAGAGATACTTCGCGGGGTAATTGCCTGTACTGACGAGCGCCACCTCATGCACACGCTCGGGAAGGCACGTGGCCACGATGGGAGACGCAAGGAATGCTTTGGATTGTCGACCCCAAGGTATCCCGTTGCCACCGCAGAATCTCGCCGGGTGGCAAGAGAGCTTTCCTCAGACATTCCCCCGTAAGTAAGTAGGTCTTTGGAATTGGAATTCACTAGAACTAATGCCATCCATGGTTGTGCTTCCTCAAGTGCTCTGCCACATGGTCATGGCCCATGGGAACAGGGCGTGGAGGTGGTCGATTGCCGTGGTGAGGCTCCATGGTAGTAGTCACCGCCGAGGTCGTAGTGAGTTCAGAAGATGTAGATGTAGTCTGCGAATTTTGACTAAGGGGAGTCGATGTAATCCTCGAAGACACAATGGCACTTCTAGAGGCACTTGCACTTCCAGACGCTAACCCACCAGGCACAGAGAGATGAAGAAGAGAAGAACTCGGTTTCAATCCTGGGTAAAAGCTAGTAGTAGTAGGAACCGGCGGGATCGTAAAAGAAGAATTGGCAAGCAGCTCCGTTGTGAAGTCATTCGGCACCCAATTCGTCGAGTACGATCTTGACACGGTTAGTTATGAGGAAATCTTTAGTCCAGACAGGAGATGGAAGAGTTACTCACTAACGGGGCTGCGGTCATTGTACGGGCCGAAGTAAAGGTTGATAAAAAGCTAGAGCTATTCCTCATGCAAAGCACCTTGACTGTATGCATTGTAGCAATCTTGAACAGCATACCCGGCGTCTTCGGTCCAGAGATTCACGTTCTCCAGGATAATATCTGAGCAAGGGGCTCCGGCTGGGCACCATAGTCGGATATTTGGACGAGCGCTTTCATCGTTGTAAACGTGCCAGTTCTGTTCTTGTCAGTCACTGCGTAAACGAATAGAGAAGTAGTGACAAACTTTGAAGGTAAAATTGGTGTACTGGACTCCATCACCCTCTCCAGTTTCGCTTTCCCACTCAGAATCGATGGAGAGAGGATAAGCTGAATTTCGCACGGTGACAGTGTCCCAGAGTACGTTTTGAACTGTTCCATTACCGCCATTAGATTTGATAAAGCAAGGGTCCGCATTATTGGCATAAATATGACGGTAAGTGATATCAGCGAAATCGGTGCCAGTAGACAATGAGCCAATAGAACTGCCACCACTCAAATTGCAGTAGATGCTCTCAATCAAGAAGTTCGAAGCAGGATTCTTGACCGTAACAGACTCGTCACCATTCGTAGCCTCAATATCATGAATCCAGTTATTGCTCCCCCAGACATCAGTCGCATCAGTTCCTCCGAGCGTAGAAGGACCCCGCATGATAATATTGTAGATCTCACCATTATCAACGGTATCAAGAGTCAAATAGAAAGAAGGCGAATCAATGAAAGCAAAC
This sequence comes from Penicillium sp. IBT 16267x, assembly GCA_028828865.1. Classification (NCBI taxonomy): domain Eukaryota; kingdom Fungi; phylum Ascomycota; class Eurotiomycetes; order Eurotiales; family Aspergillaceae; genus Penicillium; species Penicillium sp. IBT 16267x. Next base: position 704,950 of record JAQJZQ010000008.1, on the reverse strand, counting down.
GGATTGAATGGAAAAGTTGCCCATATCCTGGAACCGCGTCAGGCGGGGACCATAGTTGCCATCTTCCAGATACTCACGTCCATAGCCCTGGATCGCACCCTTCGAGTTGCCACTGAAGAATTCAAAGTCATGGCAATTGCAGAAAAATAACATCGTGGCCTCGTCCGATCCAGTGCGATGGATCACACCATCCAGCTGGAAGGCACTTCTCTCGCCGTCCTTCATTTCGGAGAATGTTGACACCAGTTGCCGGGGGGTACATAGACCAGACCTCCAACGGCACAGTCACCCCATGCGTCCGATAATGCGGAGCTTATGTCCGATTCGTTCGTAGATGCGCCGTAGTCAATGATATTGCAGGTTTTGGAGGCTGCCTTGGATGCAAACGATGTTACTGGACCGACTCGCCCAGATAGGTTTGCGGATACCTGCCCAACGCAGGCGATGAAGAAAAGACTCGACCACATGATTGCACTCGGGCTCAGCTGAAATTTGAGCTTAGAGAGATACAAAGTACTCGAGACAGCAGTACTTATGTACTGATCAAGTTTCCTGCCGACTCAGGCTATGCGACATAAGGGGAGGTTCGGCGAACAGGGTGGATTTAGGGTATATATGGCGTTTTAGAGAGACCCATCGGTTGCCGAGTTATATCAATGGATCCTTTCAAGTTATGACCCAGTTAGCGCCGCGATATATCTAATGAAATATACCTTCTAATGCTTCATCTATAATAGAACCGTCCGGGGGTTTTAAGCGAGGGGCCATGGCTGTTTCATGCTCTTAAGATGACCCACTCAAGCCCGTTAGACCAAACCATGCTAGGACGTACACAATGGAGATGGATCACGCGGGGGTTAGACCTTGATTAAGGCGAAACTATCGATGTCGGGATGCCGATCAGGGATAAACATTCAAACGACTGCCGAGCTACGTATACTTCGTATTTTCAATTTTGACTACACGTAGGTCCACTAGAGCTCATTGAGCTTTGCGTCAGCTTCTTTGTTAGCTCAGTCGTAGCCTACACTTTTGCACATTGAGGCTAAACGCGTCTACGGCAGACGTCTACGGCAGAACAAGATTGACTATATCATATGCCTATCCATGGCCGAGGTATCGTCTTTTGAAAACTTAGTGTAAACTCTGGATATGCGGTGACATGTCCCGGTCACTTTGGACGTAAAATATTGGGAGAAACAAAAGGAGCAAATGGAGATAAAATAGAAGGGCGGATTTAAGACAAGCATTAGGAGAACAGGAGGTATGAAATTGGTTTTTTTTTCGGGTTTGAGGGAGTTTCGATGATCAGAGGCGCAGACTAGGAAAGATAAGGGGCGAGCATTGCAATTAGGACATGAGAAAGGGGCGGACGAGTGATCAAGGCTATGATAAATCATAGTCCTTGGAGAGATGATTTGATGTTTAGGAGGAATACGGGACAAAAGCGGGAAGGAAAAGTGAGGAGGCAAGAGGTAGAGACTGGGGTGGGAGAGAAGCCAAAGGAAAAAAGGTATGCGATATAATAGGTGGGTTATACGCGTAGGGTTTTGGCGAATCGAAAGCTAGATCTCCGAGGTAAAAGAGCGTAGGAGAAGTAGACTCGAGGGAAAGGTGGTCAATCTTGTCGAGCCCACAGTCGAACCGCAAGAACCAATCTCTTACCCAGAGAACATATCGCAGCAACTTTTACCTCGTGAGTCGAGGCGGAGGGGAGAAGAAATCGGTGAACGGGAATCAAACTAGAAAAGGAAACGCGCTTGCACATGACCGCCGCTGATCATGACCGACAGTCTCTGAAGTCATAAGGTTCAAAGAAACACAAAAGGAACCGTGGCAAGCGGTTCCATTCAGACTGCCAGGATTAGATATCCTTTTCTTACTCCTGGGGCAGCTGGTGACGGCGAGTCTTCTCGGCCTCAAGGTTCTCGTAAAGAAGATACAGGGCCTTTTCGTTGGCCTGGGCACTGCCCATGATGGTGAACATGCGCTCGCCAGTCTCATCGTGGGGAGCTTTGGCGATAGAGATGCGGGCTCCAGAGCTCCGGCGAATCTCGGTAATCTTGGTTCCAGCCCGACCGATGATGCAGCCAACCATGTCCGCGGGAATGCTGATGTTTTGGGTTTGAATCTCTTCGCCGTCCTCAGTGACCAGGGGGAATCCGCGAGTACCAGCATCGGAGTTGGACCGACGATTGTAGCCACTGTTGTCGCTGAAGTCGGCACCGTTGCCGGTGCGGTTGTACTGACGGCTGGCGTAACCATTGCCGGCCACTGGGGCGGCGTTGCCGTTGTTGTTGAGTGGCTGAGAACCAATTGTTGCGCGCACAGCGGGGTTGTAGAGCACAGTGCCGGTTCCACGCTGCCAGTCATCGATCAAACACTTGCCGATCTCCCAGACAGCTTTGTCGATACCTTCGGGGGTGCCCTGCACCTCCACAATGCGCTCAGTAGACTGAGGAAGCATCTCCTTCTGGGCGACCATCCGCACGCCCGATGCGTCCTGGATGTGCTTAATCTTCAAGCCCTGTCGTCCGATGATGGTACCCATCTGGTTGTGGGAAATCAGGAGTCGCACGGCTAAAATCAACGAAATTAGCAGATTTTCTGATTTATTTCAGACGCTACATGTCCACAAGGAATCTGCAGAGGCATCTCTCGGGATATAAATAGTCCCTCGACAAGAGACTCTTGAGTCCTAGGTGGGGGAAAATCGAGATACTTACGGTGGGTCCCATTGTTGGAGACAACACCACCCATCCCCATCTGCGGGGCTCCTTCCAAAAGTCCCTTGGCCACGATTGCATAGGCGCGAGCAGTGCCTTGCAGGGGACCAGTGACAGTAAGGACTCGGTCGTGAACGCCAGGAACGACCTTGCTCACACCAGCTTTGACACCGGTCTGATCGCGCAGGTCGGCAACGTTCTTTCCAGCCTTGCCAATGATAACACCGGCCTCCTTGGACGAGACGATGGCACGCAGAGTCAGCATCGACTGCGCGTACTCCTCTTCAGTCTTGGGGGTGGCATCGATGTCGCCTTCGGGGACATCGTTGAAGGCATCGGGCATGCTTTCCTCAACCACGGTTTGGTGAACCTCGGTGGCATCCATAGCGTCCATTATTTATGCAGAAACGGGTGAAGAGTCGGCGTTGGGATGGGGGGTTTTCGGATTCAGGTGAGTTCGGAAATGAGACGGTCGCGGAAAAGAGGGGAGCTTCACTTAGTAAACACCATGGTCAGCTTCTGCGGGGTCAAAATAGCAGCGCACATCACGAGTGAATTTGCGCGATCACATGGTTTGTGATAAGAGCCAGTGTAGTTGGCAGAAAGACTCAAACGTGGATGGATAGCGTACCGATGAGGGTCCGAGATTGAAGGTGGAGAAATCAGCGGAGGGGGAAAAGAGGGGAGGAGCGGAGAGACGGAGAGGGAGAAGTGGTAAGGAGAGGAGGATTAAGGGAAAAGCGGAAAAGAGGACGAGAAAAAGGGTGGGAGGGAGGAGAGTTGGAGAGATGGAGGGGGGGAGACGTCGTGAAAGAGTTGGAAGAGGGAATGTGGTGAGTTTAGCGGAGACACCAGTTGACCTTGGATACATCACTCCTCCACTCTCCACCTATTATATACATCATACACCTTCTTCACCCAAACCAGGCATACTATTCACATCTAAGTCATTCACAAGCTTATATCTTTTGAATATCTGAATGATTCATCTTTCATTTTAAGCCATTAAATATCCGATCCAAGTTGCACCGGATCATCTTCCTATCAGGGTGGTCCACTGGTCCGCTATACCCACTATACCAAGTGCCCCATTGCGCATTCTGAAACTTTCAGCCCGAGCCAATTAATTCAATCAAATACTCAGATTTGATCTATTGCCTTCCAACCCTCATGGTAGCTCATGATTTGGTATTCGATCTCGTGCGAGAACAGGCACACGACCAAGTCGAGTTGTACAGACATACAGCTCTTGTGGACCCCAAGATAACCCCCAGCTTCAACGAAGAAACAATTAGGTATCAGGGTTCATTCATGCTGATTCGTTACTGTTGATTCAAGCTATACTTTAAAATCTCGATCAGCTGGGACAAGAGATTCCGAGTGTACAACATTGGCAATCAACGGGCCCACATTGACTCAAAAGCGTCCAGGGAAAACTACGCTTCGGTTTGAACATGAGATGACACCTGTCATTACGATCAAAGAATGTCATTATTAGGAGCTAACCTGAATCTTCCTCGGACTTTCCAGGTGTGGGGAATGTTCAAATGCAAGGAAATGGACTCCCCTTGCTTTTGCGGGGTTGGAGAAAGGATGTATTGAAGCTCTGGAGCGTAGTCATCCAATATCAATAGTTGAAAGTTTGAACTTCTTCCTCTTTATCCAATATTCTATCCAACATTGGCTAGAAGACACGTCTAAATAGTAACTTCACAACAGAAGTCCACATTGAATTAATCTGCAGAACCAAACCCCATACACCACCTACCCGGTACTCCACCATGCACGATTTTTTGTAGGACTTACAGTTCAAAGCTACTGGTCGGGCAGAAAAATAACCTTCTGAACCTTCATAGCATTGAACAGCTCATATGCCTCCACGGCCTGCGAAAGCGGCATCATCTTCTCAGTCATGAATCTAATAGATAATTAGCAAACACCCATCTTAAAGCTAAGATCCACATACCCTAGTTTATGCTGATTTTTCTTCAGAATCTCCAAAGCCTGCGGGGCAACCGACCGAACAGGGCACCGGCCCATCTGAACAGTAAGGTTCTTGTTGTAGGCATCAGCGCCACCCCAAGGAATCTGCAAATATAATCGTCAGTACAATCAAAAGAAGAAAAGTATCATCCCTACCTCAGCATTATGAACTCCAACACTGCTGATAGTACCCCAGGGACGCAGAAGATCATATGCAGTCCGCAACGCAGGACTCAATCCCACAACCTCAATCACAGCATCAGCACCCCGACCCTCCGTCAACTCCTTAACACGCTTATCCAGACCTTCACGGTCCGTCATGAAGTTCCATGGCTCAGCACCAAGCGACTTCGCAAGTTCCAGTCTTGAAGGAACGGAATCAATTGCCAGAACATGCTTTGGCTTGAACTCGAGTGCGTTGATGAGCGCGCAAAGACCGACAGGTCCGCAGCCGATGACGACTACGGTTTGCTCGGCGATTTGCTCAGGTGTGGAGTTCTTGAACGCGTTGCTAGCGGCGAAGTATCCTGTTGGGAAGATATCGCCCATAAGTACGAGATACTTGTCATCAACACCTTCGGGGGCAATCATTGCGGAGCCCTCGGCGTTGGGGACTCGGATCTGGAGGATAAGATTAGCCTTTGGTTTCTTAAGGTAGTACAGGTCGAAGCTTACATATTGAGCTTGACCACCGTTCAAAATCTCGCATCCGAAGAGCTTGCTCTTCTCGCAGCGAGAGGAGAATCCCTGCTTGCAGTAATAGCATTGGCCACTGATGTAGTATAAGCGTCATTCTTGAAATGAGGAATTAAATCTATGTCTATAACTATACGTACCACGAAGTCGTGAAAGCACTAACAATGCGATCTCCCATCTTGAAGCTCTTGACCGCACTGCCAAGCTCAACAATCTCACCCACAAATTCATGGCCCATGATAAAGCCCGGGGAAGCAGGCTCAACACCACGGTAAGTATGCAAATCACTACATCAACCTATTAGCAAAACCATTACTAACCCCTCATCTAGGATTTCCACATCGGAATCACATAGATCCAGAAACTCACCTCCCACAAAGCGCCGTATATGTCACCTTAATCACCACATCCTCAGGATCCTGCACAGTAGGAATAGGCCGCTGCTCCACAGCAACCTTATACGGCTCATGGAAAACCACAGCCTGCATCATACCGGGGGTAGAAGGTACAACCATTTTGCAAACCGAGTAAAAGGTACTGTGGTATGGAGTTGAGGTACTTGATGATTACGAAAGCTGGACTGGAGGGGTAAATTCGATCCCGACCGAGCCTAACGGAATGTCTTGGGATTAAGAGAGAACGGAGCTCTGGTGGTTCCGGGTGGTCTTTGTCAAAGAAGTTGCAGTTGAGGAATTATTTGCGGGTCCATTTACGGGTTTCTGTGCGAGGTGGGGTCTGCGACGGCTGGTTAATAGGATTGTGCCACGCGATGAAGGTCGGCTCTCTCGGAGCTTGAGGTGTTCGAGACATATTTTAGGGGTTGGGTTGGAGATTTATAGTATTTAAGATTGAGGAGAGTCTTCTATATCATAACATTCAAGTGGTGCTGTGCTGCGAGTACGGAGGTGGTTGAAGTAGGGCATCAGCATCATAGATATGAATATCGGAACCTTCCCGAGGCGGGGATACATCTATGTATGATATTTCATTTTCGGATATGCAAAATTTACTGTTGATTCATAAAATTAGGAAATAACTGTCTACATTGTACAACTTAAACTAGATTTCACCAGAAAGCAGTCCGGTTTAGCCGTCTATATTCCCAAAGTTTCTGAGTAGAGATTCTTGTAAACTCGAATTCAAAAGAACTAAAGCAAGAATTCAAGAGCCATAGCATGTCTAGGATGTATCGATCAAAACCTCCTGCGCCCAGAGCCTGCCCTGCCCCTGCAATAAGCGGCTCATTCCGAGACTTGGAAAGGGCACGTTGGCAAAATTCATGTGCTCCGCGCAACGCCTGTCAGAAACACCAAAGCTGGCAAAAGTTGAAAAAAGCAGACCGGCTAAATCAATCAATCATCAATCTGGCAGCAGAAATATGCGGTTGTAAGAGGAAGAAAAAGGCATCGCTGATCTGATCGCAAGGAGGATTGGAATGGTATCGAGGGTGTGGTCATGTTCATGTTGGGGTTGGTTTGGGAACCAGGCATGGAGTCCGTTATTGTGCATCCTTTCAGCACACGATGCAGAGCAGTTCCTCCTCCAAAATGAATTTCCCTTCCTTGTATTTCTCGCTGGCCTCGTATGCTTTGTCGTACTTCCATCCTACGGTTTCGTTGCACTGGCGGCAGGTGATGTCGCGTACGATATGGCGGCCGGTGGTCATGCTACGCTCCACGGCGTCAGACTGGTTGACATTTACAACCATGTTGAATAGGTATGCTTTGCCGTGTTGGCCGCGGAAGTTCTGTGAGACAAAGGGTCCTGGATTAGTGGCTGATGAAGGAGCGACACTTATTTTTTGGAGACGTACCCGACTTATGATGTCGTTATAGTCTGCAAGATGCGTTTTGCATGTCTTGCAACCAAAAATCTTGTTGGAAGTCAAGTAAATATTGTATGTGAGACCCATGGTGGCTGTGTTGGGTTGCGATCGCTGGTAGGGAGGAGTTGTCAAAGGATGAGTTTCAAATGTAAAAGGTGGCTGAGGTCAGTGTTTCAAGGTGATATAAGGCACCAGGTGGCCTTAGGCTATGAGAACGTCCGCAGAATTCGGCTTATGTTGGAAAGCTCTGGGCTGTCACGGAAGCTCATGCGGTATCCAGAGCAATTTGGGCCGGCGGTGCTCGGTCAGTGATGCCCGGCCCTAGCTCGTTTCGGGAAGAACGGCCTTATGCTCTTTCTCTCTCTCTCTTCCCCCCTTTTGGATATTCGATCGTATGGAATCGTTGTCCTGGCTCTGACCAGAGAGCTAGAGGATGTTGGAGGAGGGAGGTTACGTCGGTGCTGTTCGGATGACGATAAGGTCTCCGCACGATAAGATCGGAGGAGGAATTCACGTGTAGGATAGACTTGCGGTCTTGTTAAGGGCTGAAGGAGTGATTTAAGGGGTGTTTGAGCTTTAAGAGAAAGGAAGTTTCATTACTTGCATATGTGAAGGAACCGTTGGAACTGGGCAAAGTTAAGTTAGCAGGTAATCAACCTCAGGCAAAAGCACCCCGCACCAGATTCTGGTTGGATCACCTGTTTACTTTGACTCCATTTTAAGTCATTTCTCTATCCGTTAAGCAGGAAAATACATGGAGATACATTCAGATTTTATTACCTACCTTCTTTTAAGCCGTCAAGCTAATCATTATTAAACGGGACTAAGGATAGTGCTTGCCCGTACCCCTATACATCAAGTCCCACCTCAGCCCCTCAAGCACCTCAGCACGACAACACGGTAAGGCAACCTACAATAGAATTCTAGGCAAATCATACACGAAAATACTACATGAAGAATGAATAAATGAAAAGCCGTATCTATTTTGGGTAATGACAAAAAAATCCCTGTACAAAGCGCCAGTCAAATGTGCTCCTGCATGCTCTTCCATATTACACAATGGTCGAAACGGAGCCTCGACAAAAGGTCTCTTTTTAAATATTTCACTCGTAATCTTTCACATAGCGACCAGGCAACTCAACATCCCACAGAGGCCGCTCAATAACCGCAACTTCTAGGCCACCCGCCTCGTCACCTGACGTGGTGTTGAGGGGCACGATACCGAAGATATCACGGTACTTGTACGTGTGCCACCAGCGCCGCGCAACCTGGGTGTCATTGGCCACTACCAGCGGCTTTTTCGGAGTGTCGCCGTGTCCATTGACAGTCGTTTTACCGTTGGATCCCTTTTGTGGGGTGTCTGGTTGAACGACCGTGTCACCACGCCGAAGACGGGCCAGGGTGCCCTCATTACCAGCCGCGAAGGTCTCATCATATTCGTAAGCCTCATCATCATCTCCTAGAGTGCGCGGCTGTTCCGAGTCGAGTGAGATCCACTCGCCCTGGGACTGGTCGCTGCCGACGATCTTGCGAACCTTGGTGCCAAGGTGAAGGTCCATCTGCGAACGGGGAATTCGATCACCAGCACCAGTGTTGGCCTTCTTGCGGTCGTTTTCGACATCCTCGAGGGGGTCGCGCTTGCGCTTCGAAGCCTGAACAAGTTGCCCAGAGGACTTGTTCTCGGCGTCGACATCCTCGGAGGCTGGGAAATCTTGCTGCAGGTCAAACATCCACAGCCAAGAGTTTCCGTACAGCCAAAGTCGTTCACGACCCTCAAATACATCCCACATGCAGCCCATGGCACGGTCTTTCACGCCCCGGAACTCGGCTGGAAGGTAAGCCTTGGGGTTGCGTCGTGACCAATCCGAAAGCTTGCCACTGAGGGCCTCGAATTCAATGAGCTGATGCTCGCTGGTAAGTACCATCAGTCTGTCCTCTCCGGATGTGTGGTTGGCACCGTTGGTCAAAGCCTTTGTCGGGGCAGTTTGTGGGCGGAAGGACAGAAGGGTGATTCCTGACTTCATCCGGGGAATGGGAGACTCGGAAGCAGCCGTGCTCCAGCGCTCTCCCTCAATCACAATATCTTCATCTTCGTCATCGGAGGACTCGTCATCAGAGTCGGAGGCTCCGTTGCTCTTAGACTGGCCATTTGTATTAGGTTCGGTCGCAGCACTCAGCGCCCAAGTATCCACACAACCAGAGAGATCACCCGTAGCCAGAATTTTGCTGTCTTCGGAGAAGACAACTGTCCGAATAGCTCTCTCATAATCACCCAGGGTACCGTGGGAGGCCTTCTCGTGTCGTACATGACGTGTGGCGCGCTTGAGATGCACAAGTTGCTGTAGTACCTGAGGCTTCTCTGTGGCCGAAGAGGCTGGCTGAATTCGTGCCACATAGACATCGCTGTTAGGGCGGATCACCGAAAGCCACTTGCTGTCGGCGGAAATAGCCACAAGGCGTGCGCCTGTGGAGGAGAGGGACTTAGGGGTATCAATCTTCTGTATCCGCAAGGCTCCCTTCTCGTCACCCTTGCGACGACGAACAGTAAACAACTTCACATCAGAGACTGTAGCAATAACGAGCATCTTTCCGTCTGAAGATAATCCGGCAGAGGTGATGTTTTCTTCGCCCTAAATGGAAAATATAATCAGTACAGTCCAATTTCTCAGCGAGAACAGTAAAATCTTACCTGGATCATAACCTTTCCAACCAATTTATGCCTTTGACCATCGAGGTTCTCGTGTACAGAGGCCGGGCCCCGGGATACACGCCATAAGCTGACTTCTCTATCCCAGAAGCTCATAAGCAAACGAGACGCGGGCGAGGATGTAAGTTGAGGGATCTGAGGAAGGTTGGACAATTTCCGGTGGTGTTCTTTCCCGAATTCACGCAGTGGCAAGACAACGGGAGTTGCGTCGGGGCCTGCAAAGCAGAAATTAGTACTCAGGCATATAGATAGATCTGATGGAAGATGTCTACGTACCACCAGACACAGCAATACTGATGTCCTTTGTCTCGTAAACAGCGAAAGTCTTGACATCATGCGAGTGGTATCGTCGGTGCATAAGCTCAGCCCAGCGAGACTTCTTGTCACCCTTATCACCATCCTGCTTGCGGTAAACGACTGTTCTCTGGTCGGCACCTCCGCTAATCACTGTGTCGCCATTTGAGCTGCAAGCCACATCAAGTACATCTGCCAAATGACTCTGGATCCGTTGAATGAGAGAGTAGTTCTTGGCATCCCAGAACCGAATTTCACCAGCAGAGTCACCAGAGACAATTGTGCCATCCGGAAGACACTTGACAGACCAAACCAGGAGTTCCTTAGAACCACCCGTAGGGCCCTTTCCGAGCGAGATCGTCCTCAACTGCTGACCACTGCGAATATCGAACAAACGGATAGAGCTGTCCGCGTAGCCCGCAACGATGGTATGACGGTTCTGGAAGGTAACGCTAAGCACACGGGCTCTCTTGGTGGAAGGGCGCATCAAGCGAAGGAATTTCAAATCATTATCCGCGGTAGACAATATCACAATCGAACCATCTGCACATCCAGCAGCCAGGTGCTGTCCTGTGAACTCTCCCTCAGCGGGAGGCAGGAATTTTCCATCCTTGCCTCTCTTTGTAGGCTGCCAGCGTGGCTGGGCAGCAAGACACCATATTTCTCCATAGTTTCCGCTTGAGTGACGCAGTGGACGTCCCTGCTCCAGATCCCACTCAGTAACGGCCGTAGAGTACCCAATGCTGAACAGGCGCAGTTGGCCCGGCAGCTTGGAACCATCAGGTCCTTCCTCCTGGGGGTCCAGAGTCCAGGTCAGTCCCTCAATGCTGCGGTCTTTTCCTCCACGGAGCACAGACTCCTGGAACCATGCGCCGCGCAACGGATTCCAGATCTCAATGTCGCCGTTCGCACGGCCGATAGCGAGTCGAAGGGTCGGTACGCCTCGTCCGGCAAGATCGGCGGATGGTGGGTGGGAGAAGGCAAGTGAGTTGATCGCCTGGGGATTGTAGGAAACGAATCGACAACGGTGGATATCCATGGTGAAGACTTTTGGGCTTTGAAGCCGAGGCGCTCTTTAAAATTGATATAAAAAAACGGATGAGAGCAACAGAAGTGAAGGTTGAGGTGCGGGGTGGAATTAATTCAATTCAATTCAGCTCGGGCAGCGATGCAAACCCTTACGCACTCATCTCGAACAAGAATTGGGAATAACGTGCGGTGTCGAAGCTGGTCGTCTAATGCGCGATCACTTTTTTTTCCGTAGATAAATTTTAGCGGGCCGGAATATCTTGGCGGAGAGTTTATGGTCATGTGATGCAAACCTTCATGCCTTGTCGATGAGGCATCCACAAATGGATGCTGAATAGTTTTACTCGCGACAATAATCGCAAGACCTGTGATTATATTGACCTCATAGTGTTGAGTTGGATATTGTCAGTGATACAGGCTACAGCGGGTATTCATGGCACTCCTCAGTGTTGGGGTTATCTCAAGTTGGGTTCATATACTCCGTAGACTGAGAAAGATCTCAGCAACCTTGGAAGTAGTCATTAGATGCTAAGTAAAAGTACGTAGAATAATTTAATTCCCTGGAACAATACATGTATCAAGTGTTTAAAACCGTTTGCATTGTGTATTCAAAAACACAGTACAATTGAAATGTGGCAGAAACGATAGGCCTTGGTTTCTTCTGTCGCTAGCAGAAGCAGAAGCAGGATTTCCGACCATTCCATAGCTAAAAGGCCGTCAACACTGTGATAAGAGGGCCATGTATAGCCAGAACTTGCTGATCAAAACGCCGCCCGGAGCAGTTCATGCTAGGATCCAATTTAGGAGGGCAGTTCGGCAACGCTATTGGATACCTGACGCAATCTTGGCACGTCGGCTACCCAATGTTGGGTACAATTCGATAGCCCGGTCGCTGGTGGCGTAGACAGGGGTATATCATTTTGTTGAACGTTGAACGCTATTGCGGGATGGAGAGGGGCAATGTATTCTGCCATGCCTGCAGGAATCTGGCAGCGAATACTATCAAGCAATGCTGGATTGTATGCGACAGGTTCAGCTGAATACCTGACGCCCCCACGGGTGTGTGATTCACATCCAATCCCGAATTGCTGCTTGCGACCGGCTTGAAGATTCCATATAAGGATTGCTTGCATGCAGGGCCCGCTGGATAGGTGCCACGTCAGAAGCAACCCCATTCGTCCTTTGACAGTCCTGTGGCTGGTTTTCAGATGGTCACCCCGAATCATGCATTTCTTATGTATCAGACGCCTGGGCTAATCGAGGGGTTCGGGCTTCTGATAGGATGTGCCACACTTTGTATTGCAGGCCACCTACGATCGGCCCTGCCAGAATCAGCAGGCGACGCAAAGACAAGCAAGGTCAAAGCTGACGGAAATTCACTTCGTGTGTGATTGGCCCCTTCTGGCAGATCTGCATGAGGGGAAGAGAGGAAGGGCTTTATCATGTCCACACAAGCTCCGTCCTTCGGGGGACAGTCACCGAACCAAGAATTAAGTGGTTAACTCCGGCTTCTTGCTTCAGTTGCAGGCAGGTTGATGCGATGTGGCTGACTAGGTTGAATTGAGTGGTTTCCATTTGTTGCTCAGTGCTGCGGGGTGACCCTTCGACCCCCGTCAGCACGGGCTCGGGCGCACCAGAGTCGACAGCTCGCCACCAAGCCAGTCAACCGATAAGCACTAGATTTCAATAGTAATATGCTTTGTGTCAAATTGGCGCGATCGAGGCCAGCCACTCCATGATTGATGGTAGAGGCGGCAAGCTGAACTCAATTCAAAGACATCTCGTATGCTGCCTTGATCAGGATTAAATTGCTAGATCCACATTTTGGGCTGACCTTGGCCACGATCTTGGATCTGAGCCCCCGAGCTCCCCCGCCTCGAAACCTGGGATCCCGCGTAGGACTGACCGGCTTAGAGAAACGGCTAGGATCCCATTTCTACCACTTGTCGATCGAACGCGTACCAAATGGACACGGAAGATCTCATAAGACCCGGTGCTTTGAGATCGGATCTCAGAAAGCAGCAGGGGCCCAGGCGGAGGTTAGCGAACTCAGAATCAAGGATAGCTCCCAGCTAGCCTGTCATCATGCCGTGGTAATCCAGCTTTAGCCTGAACTTTGGAATAAAGGACGGAATCCCGTCCAGGTCAGGGTTTTGGACAAGTTCGTCGCTAGCGAAGAGGGGAAAGCCTCCGGATCGACATTAATATAAAGACAATGTCAATCTTACGCGATCGCCGAATCAACACGCGTAGAGGCGACCGGGATTCACGCCAAGCTGGAAAGCAAAATCTTGTCGGCCCCTATACGGAGAGTGGCCGAGACGCTGATGCATGTGAGTTGTCCATAGATAGAATATGATCAGCAATCAGAGAGCACTTGTGAAGTAGTGTCACGAAGGAGAGTGTATTTCGCAAGATCTATTGAAAATTTGCAGGCGGTTTTCCAAGCTAGCATCAGCCACGGCAAACACGCAAGTAAGCAAAGTGTGGGACGCGAACTGGTAATGACGGCATAGATTCCAAGCCGAGGTCGACACTAAACCGTACGCAGAAGCTACCTATGGATCGCCCCCAAATTCAGGCTGGACGTGATCCTTGCACCTGCATGTAAAGCTAAAGATACAGAGATTTCGATCAGGTTCTTGAAGTGCCCTATGTCCATTTCACGACTTAGCCCTCTCCGCACAATTAATCCCTTTTCAGACGCGCATGATGTTAAGTAATCCGTACTGTATGCAGAAAGCTCCGAAGTGGAGCCTTTGTTCTTTACGCGGGTATTCTCCACTCTGTTTACTACTCTAAACTACATCTGGTTTAGCGCCGTACTAAACAGCCTTACTCTTCCGATTGCCTTTCGCGTTCAATCGGACTGATCTCGTCAGGAAGCAGGGAGGAATGCAGTGAGCCCTGCTCAAGCTGACAGTTTCCTGGTATTCGAGCTAAGCAATCAAATGATCCATGCCACAAAGCAGCTCAGAAACCGGTGTAGGATCTGATCTATTCCTTCTGCAATGAAAAGGGGCGGGGAATAGAGGAGGTCAAAAATACCCTAAACCCATGGTTGAGCCTCCACCGACCCATCCACTTTACACATGATCCTTACCGAAAGAGGTCATATTGTCTGACCATTTGATACGCGTTGCTAATTAGCACCACTCTTATTCGTGGTGGGGTCCACGCGAAGATTTTTGCCTGCACTTGACAGGCGTTGAATGCAGCTACTACCTTGCTAAGAAAGATACCAAGTTGGTTGTTAGAGATCATATTCAAGATACAAGATACAAGATACATACACAGTGGTCTGCCCTTGCCAACGAAAAAAATAATCTTCATGTCCGTGTGCAGGACATTCCCAGTGTGTGCTAAATTGGTCTTACTGGATGATGCAAGCTTGACGCACCTTGTCCACGACCCCGGAACCACTCTTAATTTAAGGAAGTCCCGAACAGGAAACATTGAACGTGGTGGAGTGGTTCCCGCAAAAAAAAAAACCTCACGATGCAGAACACTCCGCAGAGGGGCAGCGAAAAAGAAAATTCTTCACCGGTCAAGTACACAATGTTCGATCATTCAAGCTAATATTTTAGGCAATTATCAAACATGGTGAGATGATTTTGGGGCCGAAGGATTTGAACATACTAGATATTTCCATATAGAATATCATTATCAGAAGTACAATTACCGCATTTCGAGGCTACAGTACTTTCCAGTAAGCTTCCTCTGCCAAGTCGAGAATCGAACTCGTAGAAAGCCGGGAAGCCGACAGCGTTTGTGTACGGTACCCGCTACATCCGGTCAATTGCCACTCGTTTTTCACGTCAAAACCAGTGGAGTGGAAAAGATGTCAATTCAGCGGGGCGAAGTCCACATAAAGACATTTTCCACCGACAGACTTGCCTAAGAGAAACCGGCGAAAAACGCTAAGAATTCAATTTCTTCGATCTTTACCATGGTTTCTATTCCGGCACGGCCCTGCTAGAAAACCGTTGTTGAGACAGTGGAGTCATGATTATGTACATGGGCGCGACTTTCCATAGTTGAGGTGTTAGAGAAATCCAGGCAAAATGGACTCCAATACAGTACCGCATTTTTTGGTATCTTTATTTCTCTGCAGGATTCGGAAGACTGTAAACAATGAACTGTAATGTACAGACCGACCAAACCAGTTGACCCGATATATATGCGGGAATGTACTGAAAGACTCATCAGGCTGCCCGCCAATGTCTGTGAAAGCCACCAGTTGACATATACACATGCACGAAGACAATCACAATGGGTTCAATGACTTCTTGGAAAGTGCCCCCCACAAGAGGTCCCTGCAGACGGTAGATCAGATCAATGCAGCAATCCGGAACTCTCTACCGACCCCGGAATTGCAGCATCGAAAATGACATCCAGCTGAAGGATTTCACCCTTGTCACAGGTATTTCAGTCAAATTACAATAGTTTGCAATTTCTGCAGGTCCAAATCACAGAGAAACGTGGGAAAGTGAACGCAGAATCAGAGTGTTTGCTGGTACTACGCAAGGGAGGAACAATCTATACCTCATGTCTCTACTGTACTCCGATGGGATCTCGCAGCAACAGGAGAAACCAACCCAGCACCATCGAATCAACGGTGTGAAGCGGAGATTAAAGCAATCCCTAGCAATTACCCCCTCGAGAAACATGCATTTCCTGGTGCTTTTGTGGGATCAAGTCCCATCCCATGCTATATGTTTGACACCTGGCTGAGTGAGGGGTGGATCAACTCAACTCCTTTCAAGGTGCTCTCATCCAAATATATTCCTGAAGGCGACCAGTCCAATTACCACCTGTCTATACTAAATAAGTATATAAATCATTAATAGCAAAAAAGCAAAACATCTACGAATTTGTCACCTTATCTATATGTCCAGGAAAAGAACCCGGGCCATGATGGTTCCAGACCGTTCCGAATCTCACCCAACGCTATGCGCGCGCCTTGACGCATAGCTCCCTGGGGTCGGCAAGTTATAACCCCGTTCAAACAACCACACGTAGCATAATATAAGGGTGTTGAGAGACTAAGTACAAAAATAGCTACGCAACTCGTTCTCGCTACCCCTTAAAATGAGGAATGGGGTCCTTGCTACAAGACCGGATGGGCGCATCGGAACATGTGTCAGCAGTACTAGTTTCCAAGCCATCTAGGCAGGTCGCCATAGGTACGGACCTCCTGACTTTCCGAACTTGAGTACTTCCCGGGGATTCATTATGCTTGCCTGCATTGGTGCCCCGTAGTGCCCACGTACTGCCTCCATTACGTTGGGGTTCCCGGCCCCAGCCTAGTCTCATCAATGCAGACCCCTTTCCCCTTTTTTGCGACATATGTTTTCTTTGTACCTGGACCTGGATCTGGGCTGCTTTACAAAGATGCGGTCTTATCCAATAGTCTCTATAGATCGGCAGTATCTCGTGTCGGACTGTTCTGGGGTTGATTCAGAGTTCTGGAATTTGTGTTCTGACTGGGGATGGGTGCAGTTCTTTCGTTATTAATAGCGGTGGACTGGTCCACCGGTGCTTTATTTAGAAAGACGCGCACGTTGGAAGGTTCTCCGATCGTCTTGATGACTACTGTATCCGTATAAAATTAATAGCACGAGTGCGCGATATTAGGCATAATTCTGTACGGTACGTTGGTTATGCATACTAATTCGCTATCGCGGCAAACAGTACATGTTTGAGGCCCGTTGAAACATGTTAGCCCCTTGATGCTCCGAAAGTATCTTCAAAAAAGGATGGTTGAAACTTGATCGGCGACGCTGCATAGTACTACTGTAGTCTCGAGGAGAGGACAATGCATGTTCGTTTGGAGAGTAGCGGAACGCAGCACAATTGGCGAAATGGCGCATTCCATAACCTAAATTGATTCAAGAGCGTTGGGACTTTATAAAATTACCCTTAATCTCAGGGAAATAGGATCGACCATACTCCGTAGTATGGCGCGTCCCTGGCATGCCATGGATACCAACTTCTATTGAACTCAGTCAAAGTCAAAGTCAATGCAATGAACCGAACAGGTTTGCGATCTGCTGCATTGTAGTCGTGTCCACCATTCAATTACCTTATTTGGAAATCCCTTACTTGCAATTGCAAGTAGCACAGAGATGCCGCCCTTTCGCTCCTTTTTTGGTCGCCAGCTTTTCACCCCCGTTCACCCACGAGGCTGGATTCTCCGTTGGCAAGTGGAGATTCCGTCAAGACCTGAATGCTTCAGCGCCGAGAACCACTCACGCGCTGGATCTGCGTGTCTGGGCGGTTTGAAGTAACGAGCTGCATAGTCTATTGCTGGATGGGGCTGGCAACAAAAGATCTATAGGACACAATTGCATCAATTGTGTCGGTCGCAATAACTCTGACACGACAATTGTCAAAACGGCCAAGTCGCATAATAAAGTCCATGATGTCCATGGTGGAGACAAGTTCACCAGTGGCTGAAATTTAACCCTTCGACCTTACTCCGTACAGAGCGCTTGGTAGGGGACAAAGCAAGGGAATCCCCGCGCAAGCCCGTAAATCGCAGACATGTGTGGAGCGGGCAGATAAAAGACCCAAGCTATTGGCCGGGGATTGACGGGGGGAGAATTATGAGACCTGACGTGCATTGAAATCGTTCTGGAAATGGAAGGGGATGAGTCGCTCCAGCCATCTCGCCATTACAAACTTTATCTTGGGATGAGAAGCTGGGGACAAATCATGTTGATGAACGCGGTCCCACGGGCGGCAAAGACGGAGAGACCAAATTGCGTGTGCAACCCGGAGAGACAGGAGAGGGGCACGCAATCAGTTGCGAAATGAGGGCACTACGGAGTAGAAACCTCGAATCAAGTTCCATGAAAAGGGTCGGGGAACGTGGGCCGCTACTAGAGAACCTGCTTTGGCAAATGTCTAATGTCTAACCTCCCCACATGAAAAGAGACGAATGCAAGACAAAGGAGGCTGACCGAGGGTGGACTAAAGTAGTTAGGCAAGCAGCCCAGCCGGGCATACAGTACCCACAGCGCAGCTGAGAAGTGAGCAGGCTGGATGAAGTCAATGGCAAGGTAATCCTGGGCGGGCCACTCAGGAAGCGTAAGTCCGCAGAAGACCCTGGAATGCGACCGTATCAGAAAAGCCTAGAGGAACCATTTGCTACGCTAGACAAGGGGGACTACAGTATGACGAGACAACGAAAGGAACCGATACGCGGTACGAGTCGATCAGCAATTTGGGGCCGGAATTGCATGGTCGCGCGTCCAGTATTTTTTAACTTCCAACAGTCTTAGCTTAGCAGTTTCAAGGAGAAGCCGACAGGATCAGTTATGAATGATAGTAAGCAAGAAGAAGCAAGAATTAGCAAGAATAACCAGGAATCCGAATTTACTTCCCTGAATGCCCTATGCCCTCTGTAGAAGGTCGTAACAGTTGATCAGTCTCCTTTAAAGGGGACCAGACGATCTTAAGACCAATAGTAGACTTGGCATGAAGTCCCACAGGAGCAAGTGCCGTATTGGGCGAATTTCGAGAATCGTGAATCTTGCTTTTAAGTGGTCCCCGGAAGATCCAAATACTCTAGTTGTTCTAGTTCTGTATACTTGCAAAATGACTGGGTCGCGGCTTTCGGTACAAACTTTGGAAAACATTGAGTTCACGGTTCCTGTAAACATAAGTTGTAGGTTTCGGATATCTGATTTACTATACAACTAGTGATAGCAAGAGGAAAGTTTGCTTAAATCCCCTTTACTTTGAAATCGATACATCTCGTTGAGGGCGTAAGGAACCCGGTTTCCCACGCGAGCGAAGGGCCAGGGCTCAGGCCACAACTCCTGAGGCTGCTCCTTTTTACCTGAAGTTCAAGGGGATTACGGTATTAATCAAGCTTGCAGTCCTTTCAGATACTTTTGAAATTCTCAAAGAGGAAATCAAAATATCCATATAATATCCTGTAAGGAATGCGAAAACCTCCTTCTTGACTAACCGGTATGAATTGCTCAGGGCTGGGGTGGAGTGGTCGGTGTAAACCGCAGTAATACGTGAGATTCTGGGTGCAGCAACCACCAGCAAATCTCCCCAATGTAAACGAAAAAGACTCCTTTTTAAAAAATTGGGTTAATCAAATGCAAGTAAATTCCTCTAGGGGATTCAAGACGGTTTCAAACCATCCAAGTCTCGCAGGCACAGTGCGTCCTTGCAGGTCCAGAGCCGAAATTGACCCCCCGCCCTTACGAATACACGTATTACCGTAGTTCAGCCTCCACCCGCGAAACCTCGTCATGACCATACCGCACAGCTAAAGCTGCTTGGTACATCTCCGTCTCTTCTCTTCTTCTTTTCTTTCCCACACCCGCCTGGAGAGAGAATCATCAAATTCCTCCTCCTTGTACTCCCTCTCCCTCTCCTTCTCTTCTTCGATACCCTTTTCTTCTCTCTTCCCTTTCCCCCCTCCCCTTGCCAATTAGTGGAGAGTACGGAGTACTGGTCGTCCGGTTGAACGTTCCTAACGCTTCAACTGGCACTGGCACTCCTGTCGAGTCGAATCCCCTCCTCGAACTCCGACGATCCTCCCGTTTTCGACGTTTGTTAGCTCAAACGGCGGCCTTTCGTCCGATCTGTCCCGCGGTGCCCTCCTGATCCCCGGACCCCGACGATTCCCTCCTGGTCCAGCTCCTACCGGCTAGACGAGCGAACAGTAGGGACAACCTCTCGGAAATCATTCGAATGATACGGGAACCCTGTGTTTTCAGTATTTGAGTGGTTTTTGGGCTTGTTGATTTGGGTGAGTGCAGAAAATTTCTGTTGTGCAATATGGTTGTCCAGGCCGGAATGTCGAAATCCCCCGAGATGGAAATTCAGACGAAAGGATATATATGGCGGTGCAGCTGGAGGAACCACAATGGGACACTTTTCGCTTGAATGAATTGGGAAGAAATAAGGGGTCAGGCACTTCGGATCAATGTCGAAATGATGTCCTATATGTCCAAACCAGGACACCTGGAATCTCAGGACACTCCGGCCCCCTCCATATCAATCAGGTTAAAATATGTGCCAGAGGTGGAAACTCGACATTTGTGCATGGAGGGAACAACCTTGAAAGCTGGCTGGCCTTGGGGGGAAAAGGGAACAGTGGGTGTCAGGGGGAATTATATGGCAATGGCAGGTAGTGCGGAATGCATTTCTCCGTGGTTTCCTTGAAATCTACTGGGGCTGCCAGCCTTGATATTCTCCCTGGCGTGCCCCGTCCTTTCATCTTTTTAAGGTTGAGCTAGGGGTCTTGAAAATTTCATCCGGGGTTTGGAGACATTCCAGCGACAACTATTAACACCTGGGCAACACATATTTGCTGTCGTTTTAATGCTTTTCATTAGTGATCGTCCATTGAACAAGGCACTAATTGATTGGATCTAGGACCGGTTTCATTTCTATGACTTTGAGTGACTTATCCGTTTGGATGATTCTCTGAAAGCCGTTGAACAACCCTTTCCTTCCTACTAACCCTTTGGTTTTTAAAAATTCGACCTGGAGGTTCATCCTGAACACGTTAACTCGTGAAGTGTATGTTCAGATCCTTCTTGCACGTTCTCTCCCTCCCCTGACGATCAACTTCCCCCCCTACATAGGGTTGTCCCACATTCCGCAATACAGGACCAGGGGTGAAGACGTTGACTCGTGCTTCATCTCTCGGACTGGTATCCTACAGAATCTTGATTCATCGGATCATTCCTGCGCGCTAGCCTAGATGCCAGACTCGCCGTCGCGGTAAGGGTTGCATGTACCCTCTGCCCGAAGGCCTTTATCTGGGTCAGTATACTCCGAAGGAGTTAACGTGCCCATATATCTGGCTATTCTCAAATGTGCTCGCTTTCCTGTCTCTTCATTCCACTTCATTCATTCTCTACCTCCTCTACTTAATTCTAATTCCTAATCACCTCGTCGTCGGTGCCATTCGCTAATATCCTAATTCTGTCCGAACAGCTTCCAATCCTCGAAGACTTCCTCCCGGTATCCCTGCTTGTCTTCTTCTCAGCATCCACAGACTATTGTCTCGAAGCTGGTCCACTCTTTAATCATTCCAACTACCATTCAGTCATTCATTTGAACTCCCACGTCTAATCAGACGACTGTCATTCTCTTAATCTCCGTCGTTTCATTTCCTGAAATCGTCGCCATTTCAGGTTCCTTCATTCGGTATTCAGCAAAGCTAATCAAGTCTCGCCTCGTACTTTTTCACTCCGGTTTCCCCCAATTCTTTGATTCATCATGGACTACATGCGCCCCCGGTCCAGCTATCAGCCTTGTGATACGTTCTTCGTTGAAGATGACTACCGTATGCGTGCCGAGAAGCAGGCCAAACAGGAGCACGACAAGCTCGTTGCTCGTGAGCGGCAATATGCTATCGCGGATCAGCTGTCCAGACTCGCCAGCGATGAGCTTCGGGATGATGTCCTGAGCCACATGCTGGAAATGGATGTGAGTAGTCACTTGTGATCAATTGACTAAATGTTGCTGACCTCGCATCATCTAGGGCCAAACGCTACCAGACGTTGAATCAATTGATATTCAAACCGAAATCCAGTGGTTTATGCGGCCGTATCTCTTGGACTTCCTCATTGAGGCCCACACTGCATTTCAACTGCTGCCGTCGACATTGTTCCTGGCCATCAACCTCTTGGATCGTTACTGCTCCAAGCGTGTGGTCTACAAGCGTCACTACCAGCTGGTTGGCTGTGCAGCTCTCCTCATCTCCGCGAAGTACAATGACAAGAAGGATCGGGTTCCGACCGTCAAGGAGCTGAAGTCGATGTGCTGCTCCCTGTACGATGACGATATGTTCATCCAGATGGAGTGGCACGTCTTGCAGACCCTTGGCTGGACCATTGGACACCCGACTGTGGACGGCTTCATCCAGATCGCCGTCCTGGATGAGCCTTACGACCCTGAGGTGGAGCACATGGCACTTTATATCTTAGAGATTGCCCTGTTCCACCGTGACTTTGTGTCCAAGCCGTCGTCAGAGCTCGCCCGGGCCGCCCTGGCACTGTCGCGCTGCATCCTCAACCGACCTCAGCCTCGTCACACTCACTGGGCCTCCCAGTACGATTCGATGACGCTTGTCGGTCTGTCCCAGCAGCTCCACCAGCCTTCTGCTGTCGTTTCCCGGAAGTACGCCTCCGCCCACTATTCGCGTGTTTCCAAGGTACTGGAGCACTTCCTCAACCGCCAGGCTTCTTTGGCCAACTATGCCCGTTGCACTCCGCCGGTCGAGACTCCTGTGGAGTCCAAGCCATACAATGGAGAAATCGGCCTTGCCACCCCTCAGAAGTCCCAGCAGTTAATTGTGCCCCATGGTTACCTTACCCCACCTATCACACCAGAGAATGTGGCATTCGCACAAACGCAAATGGTCACTCACCCAGCTGTGAACACCTGCTCGCCGTCGCCTGCGCCATCATCTGAGATGCAGTACATTCCTACCGACGCTTACCAACAACAGGAGGCAATGTACATCCCTCAGCAGCAGCAACTGCAGCAGTTCCCTCCACAGCCTCAGATGGTGGTCGACCCAGTCTATGCTGGTATGATGTAACAGGGCACGATAGAAGAAGCAGCCTCCCAAAAGTGTTTTTGGCGTCTTGCACATAATTCTTCGGTGCGCCCTTTAATTTCATCTTGACCGCATAGATTATTTGAAGGAGTGTCTGCTATCATGTCGGTTCGACTTGGCCAAGAACACCCTAATCCTTCGCCGTCGACACCGCCATCTCTCGACCTTTGACCTCATCATATCATTCTCCCACTTCAGCTTTGCATTCGGCTTCGGTCTACAGAACCGGAGTCGAGACCAGCCTTTTTTTTTCTTCTTGTTCCAAAAATTGCATACCCTTCCTTTTTCTTGTTCCCATATTTTTGGGTCATCATCTGCATTTTTGATCTTCATTCCACATAGCATTGCACGAGCGAGCCTTTCTGTTTACCATCCGATTTGATTGCATTTGTCATATCCCCCCTCACCATTTTCGCTTCTCATGTCGAGGAATCTTGACAATCCTCGACACTATTGTTCCCTGCTGCGCCCCTGTAGGCGCTGCGCCTTTGCATCCAACCACCCACCCTCGACGATCTTTCCGCAGCACGGCTGCTTCACACAAACCCCTTGTCAACAACCCTTACCCACCCCTCAAAAAGAAAAGCCTTTAATGTGTCTAGCCTTTCGCCTTGGGGTTGCTCTACAACCTCGTGGGTGAACTATTACAACTTGCACGTTGTTGATAGGTCACAGGCCACAAAAAAAGCAAAAAAGAGAGAGAAAATCTGCAAAAAAGAAGTATTGCGGTCTCTGGGGACTACAGGCTTCCGAGACCTAAAGATTGAAACCATCCCCCCTTTGCCCCCTTTGTGTACCTAGTTTTAACTGGCCCATTTCTTTGTGTGCTCTTTACATGTATGAAGAGCGCAAGGACTGGTGCCTTGTCTTGATTCTTTGTGGATTCGAGACTGCCACATCCCCACGAATGATATCCAATCCAGTGGACGTTTTTATCTTAAATCTCTTCTCTGTAAATTTGGTGCCTCGACCTGTAGCATTGTTGCTTCTGCGTAGTTTGTCTGCAAGGTTTATAGTAGGTACCTCGCCCTTTTGCCTCGGAGAATATTCTGAAGTCATAACGGACAGCAGGAGTACTTGATTACCCCTTTGGCCATCACATCCTTGGTTGGTACCTGAGCCCTACATACATATATACCTGGGTTTACAAAGTTGTACTCGCTACGAGTTTCATATATAAACTAACGAGGCGGTGACAAGACAAGGTAATTGCACTTGGAATTCCTACGTGTGGTGGCCACTGCCATGGTCTCGCAGGCAAATATATTTCGCGTGTACAGTATATATATCCATCTACATTCTTTCCAAGTTATGACTTGTACGGCCTCAGGGACCAAATCAAATACAATTTACTGACGAAACTAAATAGATCTTGTTATCTAAACCTTGGAATACCAAGATTGCCTCGAATGGTTAGGTACCCACGCGGAAGTGTTCGATCTAGACTGCCCAGGTGGATAGTCCGCCCGTCCACGACTCAGTCTTCCAAGATTATCGGAACTGGCTAATTCCTTCAAGATCGGTTTTCTCAGGCTTCCCCCCCGCCCGAAGATATCTACACTGGCTAATAGGTTTTGCATTGACGACGCTAGCAAAGCGTGGCTGGCGGGAATCAAATCTAGTATTTTGTGTTGCTTAACCAAGTAATCTCGTAGTATGTTGATGGAGAACAAGAATACGCGAATTATCGACACGCGAGTCAAGCATACATTGCTCGATGCGAAGACCAAGGCATTCTCCGAATTTCGATCCCTCTTGACAGGAGTTCTCCACTGAGGACGAGTCCTGAATATGCCACCGATCAGTCTCCGAAACAAGTTGCGCGTCGACAGCCAATTGCCTCGTATTTCTTCGATCTCCATCCATGCGCCAGCTACGCATCATACTTGAAGGTATGGAGAGTGACTTGTAAAGGTTGTGATAGAGAAGAAGGTATTCATGCTTATCGACCTCGATAGGGCCGGCCTGTCTTCGCCCTTGGGCTCTTCCCTTGTAGGGTTCCACATGAGGATCAATTCCCTTTTCTTATGTATCACATCGCATCCATGAATGCTGACCCAGAGTTGAAACATTTGGATGTAGCTCATAGCCTTGGAGTTCGATTTGACGTCTCTGTTGAAGCTGATGAATTGGAATGCGCCTCTTGGGATATTGTTAGAGAACCCTAGGTAGGTGATAAAGATAAGTAGGTCTATAAGTTTGAAAGAGAAAGGAAATGCCTGAGATTGGTCTATAGTACACTTTTGTTTCAAGTCCAGGCCTCGCTCAAAATAGTAAAACACGCATCCCTCGAAAAATGAGGAAAGATGCCACGCATGGCAAATGTTGATATCGCTTCGTGAACGCCCGAAGCCTCAAAAGATGCCCGTGTCACCCAAACTACCCAGGAAGTCACCCGCCTGTCCTGGATTGTACATTTCAAAATCCTCATCTTCTTCTTCCTCTTCGCTTTGTGTTACCACCGTAATCAGACCAGCATGAAACATGTAGCCCACCAGAGCAGCGGTACCAGCCACAACAGTTGCGATAGACACATACATGTCCTTCTTACTAGCATCGGCAAACATAGACAAAACATTCCGTTCTATCGGGTTTAGTTCCGAGTCTGTCGACTCGGCTTCTTGCTTCAGACGATTATTCATACGAATATCCCGCAGGAAAGGTGTGGAATCCGCCAACGTAGCGAGGAGAGTCCTGCCGACAGCAGCGACCGAAATACGGTCTGGGGCGCGCCAGGGCAACGAAGATGGAGGAGCTGACAGTGGCGCGAACGCATGCGCCACTTCAGCTGGGGCTTGACCGAAACAGCGACGGCGCATACGCTCCGTGTACGCCGACAACAGCGGGGCCTTGGCACGCATGGAGTCATGGAGCCAGGGCTGGCTGAGATTGGGGATGTACGAAAGGGCAAGATAGCCGAGCGCAATGCAGTCCAGGCTAGCTGGGGAATCGGTTTCATTGGCTGCGAGCAAGTAGGACTTCTGACCCAGCATGGCTTCTAACGGTTCGAAGAACTCTCCTGTCAGGGCGTCGATGCGGAATTGGTTCTGCTGGGCTGTTCGGCCCAGGAGACCCGAGACGGTTTCGCGTGGCGACTGGATGAAGTTTTTCGGAATTTGACCGGTGGCTACTGCAGCCGACTGTTTTCGCTGCCGTTCTTCCTCCATGGCCTGCAAGTCCAAGGACGAGAGGCCCAGGTACTCCGTGCGGGCCTTGGCGGCGCTGTGCAGCTTCGGTGGGAGGATCCATTGGTTAGGCCATTGGAGGAGATTACCGTAGGCGGGCGATGTGTTGCTATTGTAATTCTGGCTGCTCACGTACAGAGAGAGGTCGATAAGAGCTTGGCCGCGGGATTCGATGAAAGAGGAGAATCTAATCACCATCGAACATGCCTGTTAGCTGGTCGTTTCGCATTTATCTGATGCAGGCTTATCAAGACATACGCAGTGTTATCGGCCTGCTCTGACTCGTTCAAGTCCCGATCCAGATCCCATTCCCCGTTCGAGTACTTCCGTAGGTAATCGGCGATGTTGCGGAACCGGCTCACCCAGACTGATCCATTCTGCAGAGCGGGCAGCTCACCTGAAGATCATCACTCGGTCAGCTTCTCTCGTCTCATTGCGACCCGCATCATCTTCGAGTTCGAGTTCCAGGGCCGAGCACCATGTCACTTACCCGTAGGGGAGACGGAGGGATCGCTGCTTGCGACGAGCTCCCACGAGTCCTTAGGGAGGGTTAGAGAGCAATATGCGATGGCAGCCAGACATTGCGCCTCAATTGAGGGCAAGTTAAAGGCTGGGCCCCACACATGTAGTTGCAGCTTCATTGTTGGGTTGCTTGGATAGAGAAGGGCGGCGCGGGTGAACTGAGCCCGCGAATCACGTGTGTTTACGGCATGTCAACTGCATCTTGATCCCCAAGTGATGCATTCTTTCGATTCGTGGATAAGCTCCGATCCGGTTTATTGATCATTATTCTACATTGATCTGATCTATTTTCAAGTATTCATACTTTGTGGTCGACATGATGCTGACTCTTAATCAACGTGTACTTTCATATTGTCCAGTTGTCGAATATCCACCGTGCTACAGCATTGGAACTAACATACCTAAAAATACAACGACCATTGAAGACTCAGAACCTAGTTTCTAGATCAGGTGCTACGATCTAAACATGGTACAATGAAAGAGAGTTTCGTCGACTATCTCGTATTTTTTTCTGAGACATCAACCCATCCGGTACCAGAAGTCAGTTTTCTGTTTCATCCAAGGCAACACATAAGCTGAGTAGTTCAAATTCCCTAAACAAGACCCGTAAAATCTGTAGATAATAATACCCAGTCAATCACAGACGATAAAGGTGGTCCGATCTACATTCCACATCCTGCCGCCCCGATCCTCGTGGCGCAGCCTATGAAATAATAAAATAATAAAGCAAAAAGGCCCCCTAAAACGTCTCAGGTAAATTGTAGATAATCATCACTTTTGATTAATGATTCGAATAGCAGAAGCGCGATATTAACATGCATGGCGTTATCTAGTGCGACAGGTGCCATGACGCTCAAATCTCCCGCTTCCATCCACGTGCAGGGACAACGCATCCAACAATATATCACCGGTAAGAAACGGCCCCTCGGAAGAGTGGAGACTTAATAGTCATGATTCATGATTCTCATCCCCGGCTCGAGATACCGGAACCGAGCCGGAGCCTGAGCGCGTCGGGGGGTTTTGCTATGTTTGTCTTTCTGGGTCTTAGCTGAGACCCATGACCAAGTCATTGGTATGGATCACTATTGGAGAGCTCGGGTTTCCTGCCCCTCTCCCCTGTTAAGTTTCCCCCGTGAGGTTCCCTTTGGTTCGGGCGGTTCAGGTCAGATCAGATCAGCGTGGCTTTTGTCTTTGTCTTGCTGCCTGGTGTCTATTCAATGTCAGCGGGGCTGTGAACCTTGGAATGAGGCCCACCCCCGCGGACTTGTACCTACTAAACACTAATATACCTACTGAACGAGGAAGTAGGTTCCTAAGGCGTGCCGGCTTCCGTGAAAGCCGTTGGTCGAACTAATTCGTCTCGGCGTCATCACTTTCAAAGGCCGGATTTGCCTTGTAGCCTTGTGATCTCAGGCGTTCCTGATATCATTTCCTGCTCCAGCTCTCGAGTGGAGTGCACGCCACGCAAGGAAACAGGCTTTGAGTTTTTGCTTTTTTAACTTTCTTTTTTTGATTGGTTTTGCTTCTTCTTGAGGCTGTCTAACTCCTCTTTTTCTCCGAGGTTCTGGTCAGTGCTCGAGCTGAAGAAGGGGCTCTTGCGCAGCCACGTGTGTGGTGAGGTCATGACCGCTCTTATCGCGGTTATATGGCTGGTTGGGTCGGAAATGGGGTAAGACTTGGAATCTACTGACTCAGAGCACTATTTCCGGAAGCATTCTCCGTAACTGCAGCCTGGTATAGCTTTGACAGTTGACCGTCAACTCCAAGGCATCCACTTTTACGTCAGGTCGTTTTGATCGGTAAATGGGGCATTGCTTCGCCTCGCCTAATTGTTAGGTACAGGAACCCTATGCAAATCTGGGAGAATGCATCGGCGTGGTGGCGGAAGGGCTAGTGAAACAAGCGGGGGTAAACCGCCCGTTTCATCCTCTGTTGTGCAGCTACTATAGATAGGGCAAAAACCAGGGGAGATCCTGGGGATGAAGATAATGCACGACATTCGAGAAAGACAAAGATAAATTGATCTGGGGTATATTAAGTCTATGATACATGCCGTCGATTCAGATTCGGCCCAATGCGGCTAAACAACGAGATGAAAAAAAGAGAGAAAAAAGATTACAAAAGATTGAATCGAATCCGTCACGATGGACAGTCATGGCATGCAAAACAAGAAAGAGAAAGAAAGTAAACAGAAATGCGGAGAATTCACGTAAAATGACGCAAAAGTGATCGCAATGCAATCTGGTTTCCAAAAACCGTTGCTTGTCCACGATTCGTCAGCTGCATCTGCAGGGAGACGCATCGTTCTCCGCATCTGCGCGTCAAAGCCATCGAAATCTCGCGAATAGATTGAACCCCGCACGGGAGATAAGTCGCGAAACTTGAAACGCTCGAGGCAAGAAAGAGAGGATGAAGAGAAAAGAAAAAGAAAAATTAAAAAAATCGAAAGTGGCTATCGATGCGAAAGTCGGGGGAAAATCTAGCGCCGGCGCTGAATTCCCAAAAGACCGAAAGTGAGATTTGGAGGAAAAGCAATAAGGGCCCCGGAGCTCGTATTTGTTGGAGCTAGCTTTTATCCTTTCGTCGCCTTGGCGCGGGTCGGTTTCTGCTCTGTTCTCCTTTGCTTTTTTGATGCTCAGGTGGAGCGGCAGGGAGGAGAGAAAGAGGAACCCAGAACCCAAGACGAGTGCATTTGTCGCTCCGATACGGTTGATATGGTATCGGATGAGAGAAAGGGACCGGGGATGGGCGGAGAATTAAGGTAAGTTTCCGAGAACAAAGAATCGTCAAGCCGAAACCAGGTCGAAGTCGAGGTCATTCATTTCCATGCCGGAGAGAGGCCTCCCAAGTCGTGGGCGGAAGTTCGGATGAACTGGCGCCAGAGTCATCACGGTCATTGGGGGTCAGATTTATTTCGGCAGTGGAGGGAGAGGGCCCTTGGGTGGAGGACCGGGGCAGGGAGGGAACTGAGAAGTGCCACCGACGGAAGGCATTTTGTGTGTTGAGTTTGTTTAGGAGAGTGGTGGGTGTGTGGTATGGTAGAAGCCTTGTAGGTGTGGTAGGTGTGGTATGGAGTGATTTATTGAGGGAGGAAAAAAAAGCGAGGAGCCGCTCTTATAGCAGATCTCAAACAGTATTACGGTAGGACTAATTTACTAGTGCTAGTGCTAACCCTTTCCCACAAGCATCCCTGCCGTGAACAGGAGGCTGAGTATCCACCTGATCTGACGTAGGAATTAATTGCGATTGACTTAGCGGCCGATGAATAATGCAGCCCCAACTGGAAATCCAATGGAAATTCTCTAGTTTTTCTAGAAGCTCCCCACTCGGGACTCCCGTGTGGCGTTGCCTGTCTTTGGTGAGCCACTAGTGGATTAGGGTATAGGGGGTGGATTGAAAGAAAAAAAAAAAATTGAGACACTGACCAGTCCTGATCCAAATTTTCCCGTAGTCTGTTATTTCTTTTTCTTTTTCATTAGCTAGGTTAAAAAAAATCAAGATTTATGCGTTTACTTTTATTTCAACACCCTACCCTAAGCTACAGTACTGTTTGCCTACATTTACCTGGTTTCACGGTATTACTTCTCAGCAAATAATCATCCGCACGAAAGCACGCGACGTGACAACTGGGAATGGGCAATCTCCCGTGGCTCCACCAAGTCTCCATCAGGACCGATGCGGTGAGCGGAGGAATGGAGTATGGTTTTTATTTGATTTTGGCGAAATTATCCAAAAAAATTCTTGTGCAAGTGCAACCCCATACTGTACGGGACCCGTTTATCATGAAAAGTCAAAAACTCAAAGAAAATTCGCCCAAGCGGTGAGTCAACCAAACCACCGGAATAACTAGATCGAGGGAGAGTACTCCGTAAGAGGGGGTATGTCAAGGGTCCATGAAATACAAGTGCGGAATTGTCGATCGCAAGATAAAGAAGTCACCATTGGCCGCTTCGTATTGTAAACAGAATGGCTCGTGGCGCAGGGGCTGAGTCGTGCACAGATATGACACGTCAACATGCCAAACACTGTAGATAACGAAGAGGTTTGCTTTTCTATTACCTTATATTGTGTCATTATATTCAATACTTTATAGATAGTTCGTGGTATGCGTGCAATCTAATTACAAATACTAGGGTTAACAGTTTTCCATCGGGACCGATCATGGTCCATGGTTTATACCCGTAGCGCCCAGCAGATAGAGTGCGGGTGATTATTGGACCTTATTCTTGTAAGCAGATTCCCCCCCTTTAGCGACTCCCGGGAAGTTATTTTAGAAAAGAGCCCTAAAGTGGTCCCAAATTTGAGTCGCGCACACGGAGAACAAATCCGAATAATCTCCGCAAATCAACTATGGCTAATGTGAAAGAAATCAAGAATCAAGAAATTATCTGCAGGATCCTAGCGTATATTGCATATCGTCATTTTATTTTATGTATGTTGTGCCTTGGATGGGTAGGACAAAGCGCAAAGTATGGACAGACAGGTACTCCGTGCAGTAATACGATGATCGTCTGCAGAGTTGTATTCCAGACGAATCAAGAAAAATTAAGCGGCTCATCACAGACGCAACCCAGTTGATCACGTACATCAACTGGGGTACCTGGGGAATCGGTGTTTCAAGATGATGGGATCGACCTGCAAAAGTGTGGCGAGGTCCCATTGCGTGCTTAGTAGTCGATTACAGCTGGAATGTTCTTTACCATATGGCTTACCCGTCATGATCTCTCCAACTTGGAGATGTCATGCAAAACTCTCCGTAAACCCGGGGAGTTGGGATCTCCGCTCCCGAAATCCTATTTGTCTGGGAAATACTGTACCGTAAATCTCAATCTGACAAATAGAAGAATCCTGCGAACCACATGACTACAGCCCTATATGGTAATATGATATCAGCAACGGGATTTGAAACGGAACCTTGAACCTTGGAAAGTGGCCATGGAGACGGGTACCTGGCATAAGTTCGCGGCTTAAGCGGTTCCCACATCCCCAAACAAAGCGAAACCACTAGCAAGGAGTGGAGAGCGAGGGTGGCGACAGGGGACAGAAAACGGGAAAAGCAGCAGGAAAGAAAATGTTGGACACGCTAACGAGTTCCAAACTTCAATAACGAGTCGAATCGGGTATGGTCAGGTGCATGAGTCCCCACTGTTGATGGGGTATCCATCCGTCGTTCCGCACCGTTGGAAACAGGTGTGGAGGCCCTCGGGGAAACTGAGTGCGTGCGATTGGAAGTCGGAGGTTTTTTTTTCGTTCCTTCCTTTGGAAATTATGGTTCAGCGGGTTCGTGAGAAGTTCTTTGTTTTCTTCCAAGAATTGGGGAGATCTTCTTGTTGAATTGCCGTTTTGGTTCGGTATCGGGAACCGCACGTGGCGATACCCACGAGAGATCCACGATTTATCCGATGTATCCAATAACTTTGGGACAAGATAGTCGGTCTGCTCGCGAGACATTCGTCACTGCATTCCATTTCCGTCTGACTGGTCAGGGGTATTCTCCCATGGAGATTGGTCACGAATTGCCGTGTACACAGATACCCCGACATGCCGTGGTCACGGGGAGAAAGTGGAGGGCACGGGTGGTTCCAAATTGAGCTCCACTAGAGACTGTTTGCAGTCTTCTACAGCTTCTGGACAAAGAGCCGAGGTGAGCACATGCTACAGTGGCGTTCCATGAGTTTGGAAGAATCCCTTCCAATCTCTTCTATACCGCCTCCATATCTAGCTTACCGCTTACCTGTAATAAGCTAAGTAAACACGATAAGTAAAACACACTGTATAATGCGTATTCCATTTGGGTATAGAGTTTTAACAAGTTTATGCAAGGCGGTTAATAATGTTATTAATTATGATATTAATAATGATGGGTGGTATATTAGGTACTGAGTGTATACAGCTGTAGAATACGAGGTTTGGCTGGCAGAAACATGGCAGAATATTATGTAAGAAATGGAGCTGGTTTCAAACTGTATGCTCGGAGCCGTCCTGAAGAGTCCCAGGTGAAAATGAAACGCCTTTCCGAGGAAAAGTAAGCCTGGGGATACTACTGTAAATCCAAGTCATGTTGTTGATACTGCAAAGTTCGAAAATCGCCAATCAGACCAAGACATGCAAACC
The DNA here is from genome assembly GCA_028828865.1 of Penicillium sp. IBT 16267x. Taxonomy (NCBI): domain Eukaryota; kingdom Fungi; phylum Ascomycota; class Eurotiomycetes; order Eurotiales; family Aspergillaceae; genus Penicillium; species Penicillium sp. IBT 16267x. The sequence continues at coordinate 672,267 of JAQJZQ010000008.1, read as the reverse complement.
AAAAATGATCTTAGCTGAGGGGCCGGGGTGTGATGTCTTACGATGCGCATGTGCATGTGCATCCTAGTTCTGCCACAGTTGTACAGTGGTTTTCGAAATCAGTTATACCTCCACACTCCGAACTTCCTCTTCGTTAGACAAACAGAACGTGCTTGAAAGTCTCCGGGCTCGTTCCTATAGAAAAAAAAAGGCCTCTTATATCCGGCACGGACTAGAGCAATGAATTATGTCAATCATATGTCTAGCTATCCGCAATGATGGGCTTCAATGCCCATGCAATGCGCATTCGCCCACAGAAGCGCTTTGGACTCAAAGTTGCAATTCGTTTCTCTTGAGCTATCTTTTGAAACACCAACATGTAGACCTTCACTCGGGGTCGCTCCGAGAATTCTAGTCCAAATTTAACCCCTTTAGATAGGTATCTTTCTGTTTTGTCTTCGACCTTCTGGATTTTGACTTGGACTTTTTTTCTGGTACTCGGATCAATCGTTTGTGGACGCGAGTGGTCCGCCGCCTCGGTGGAGGGACCGTATGCTAGACCTAGTCCTTCTTGGTGTTTTCTGTGCTCCTCGAATGCCACATGATTTTTCACATCAGATCCTTCTGCACCGCTTGCATAATGTGGGTGATTCATTTCAATAGCGGAATGTCTGTCTGATACAGTTCTTGCTTCAGGAAGATTAGGAGGAAAGGTAGCGGAGGCCTCGATCGGGCCAGTGCTGAATCCACCTCCGGAATTTACGTCTGCTATATCAGACAATACTAAGTGGACATATGGAAGGTAACTGGTCTGTGAGCTATGTGACTGGGCAGAGGGAGGAGTAATAGTATCTGCGTCTCGTTCAGCACGTTGGACCTGTCTTTTCGCCCACCGCGATCCACGTTTACTATGTCCATAGCTACCCATTCGCTGAAAAGAAGTCTGCGTCGGTGCTGACGGAGGCAATATGTCTGTAACAACCGCAGTTGGTGCCATGGCTCGCGACGCAAGAGGCTTCTGACCGGATCGCGATTCAACGTCTGCCGTAGGGCTCTGAGCAGGACCCCAGTGAAGACGCGATAATAGAGATGATCCACCTCGGTCTTCAACTGAGATTTTGCCCACTATATATGTAGCGATGGTGAGAAGGACGAGGGCGAGAAACGCCCAGAGAGGATACCAGGTTGCAGAGATTGTCCAGGTTGTCATTCCAAATATGCCCTATGAGAGAATGATTAGTGCTCGTGTCATTGTCGCGTCGATCATTGTCGCGTCGAGTATACTCACAGTAACAAAAGACAAAGGCAAGAAAGCGAAAGCGAGCAGATTGAGACGGGCGACCGCCTGCCCTTGTGCCACCGTTTCCGTGTTGAAGACCTATTGTCCGGTGGTCAGTTTTGAAAACCATGCTGGTTAGTGTTTGACATTCGTACCAAGCTCATCAGACTCTTGAACTGCTCGAGGATAACCTCTGAAGTTGCCCAGTGATGACGAAATTCCTGCAGTAACTCGCTAGTTCTTTCGCGCAGCGGGACCTGGTAATCGTCTGGCATCGGCAACGACTGAGACCGCTTCATCTTCTGGACGTATTTCTGAAATAGCTCGGTGGATGATATGTGAAGCCTGAGATTCTCGCGGAGTGTGATCACGTTCGATGTAGCTTTGTGCAGCCTGCGGGTGAGTAGCAATGTTGAGCTTCTCGAGGTCTCTCGGTATGCCTGCATGTTGCGCCAAGCCAGATCGTGTCCCACCACCCCCCACACGTCGGACAAGTGACCATATGCCTGGAGTAGATCGATGTATAACCAGAGAGGGCACCGAAGAAGGCGATTCATTCTCCATGCGTTTTCTATCCCACCCCAATAATTCTCTAAAATAGGCAGCATGGCGCTGTTGGCCATGTATAGGACGATCAAGGGCTCATCTGGACTTCGAGATTCATCTAGCCTGGATGATGGGAGTATCACTGCCGTCACTCCTTGGAAGCTGATGTTTTGGTCTTCAAAATCCAGACCAGGCGCTCGCGTGTTGGCATGACTGGAATTTGTTGAGGGGTAGTTGAGGAGAAAGGTGAAGTCTACAAATCTTAGTAAAATGTTGGCGCTGGACTGAACGTATGCATCACACATACTCCTTTCGTCATTGTCGTGAGATGGCATTGCAGCTGCACTTTCACCCTGGCCTTGGAGATTGACATGGTTGAACAGGCGTAAAGGTAGGCCATCCATGCACGAATTGAGGCCCTCGAGGAGCCATGATTCCGATGAGTCCACACATATTGCACTGGATTATATCGGGAGGAAAACTTATGTTTGGAGTAAGGATCGTGACTGATGGTTACTTGCATGATGAGTACTCGACTGAGAGAAGTGCAGCATCGCTGAAGGCTGTCTTTCAAGTAGGGTTTGAGGTTCTTAAGGTGGTCCTTTGTCACCTCCTTTCGCACAAACAATTTGGCCGATGAATGAAGGTCATTGGGGTCCGTTTCCCCTGAGTTTACGAATATGGTCACAGACTGGGAAGCAGATGCTGGTGATGTCTTTAATTCCGCCATGAGGGAGATTAAGAGAACTGAGTGGCATAGGCCATTGAGAAGGCGCATGGAGGGCTTTAAGTGTCTTTCCAGCTAGCGGATTGACGGCTTTACATGAATGGCTAGGAGATATTTAGTGCTTACAACCCCCTGCCTCCAAGCTTACGACTGTTTGAGCGAGGTTGAATAGAAATGGGAATCGTCGTAGACTAAGTGTAAGCATAAACTATGGTTCATTCAACGGCGCAACCCAGAATTGCTTGATGGTCGCATGGTTGCCAATTACAACACACCAGGAATTGCAGGACAACTTTATTCTAGGTAAACGCACTATGAGCTTTCAACAAAACGGTCTGATACTGTTGGTATACTGTTGGACCGCCTGCCACGTCACTCGGGCAGTCCTGACTGCATAGAGATGCAGTACAGGATGCGGCCACGGCCCTTCAAAGAGAGGACCCCAGAGCCTTGACTGGCCCGAGCTGGCAGAACGCCTCTGATTGGTTTAAATTTACCCACTACCATGGTGGGTTGTCGAGAATGTGTAGCGAAGTCGACGTGCTTCGATTCTTCCTCTCAAAGCGGAGCAGAAATGTAGCCCGGCCAATCATAGTCTTGTAAGCTTGGATAAACAGCATTGATTAGATGCGAAATTCTAGTGTGCTCTGAGCAAGCGTCCTACGCGTCGGCATCATCTTCAGCAGAGTCCGTCTCCTTTGGCCACTAGCCTTGATGCCCTGTCGCGTAGCTGCCCTTGTGGTTGGTCCAATTCTACTCCTTTCTCCACTTTGGAGTACCATGACTGCACGACAGAGGAGTATTAATCCTTGTACACTTGCTCGAGGTCAAGGCCATTCTCGAGCATTACCTCGCACGTTTGTCGGAATGCGGCTTTGAGGGTGTCCCTATCGACGGTCGACACTAGCCATTTTGTTACGGCGCAATCCATTACTGTGAAATCCCACGTTTGGTATACTCCTGCATGAGGACAGAACGGCCCGTATCGCGGACCGGAGAAGTTCCGATATGCAGTTGGCGCACGCTTAACTACGGCTCTGCCCCGTCATGTATATACTCCTGAAGCTTGAGGAATGGTTATTCCTTAAGGATTAGTCTCTGTATCAATTGTGAAGTCTTCCAGGATCACCTTACACGTCTACCTCTTGTTCCTTACCTAGTCAACACCCCTGTCCTAACAGTGACATAAGGCCATAAAAATAGAGATAGTTATATCTCTACCTACTAAGGTTAGCTATCTATATTATAACTAGCGGGCGTAGTAGGAAGGCTACGTCGGATACAGGAAGGACGAGTAGGACAGGCGGAGAAGGGAGGGAATAGATCGTCCAGCTCCGATTCTACATACGTGGTTCCATGAAACATTACGGTATTATTACGATGACTCATCTGTCGATGTAAGGCCATTACTATCACTGGTTTGCCAAACTTATAGAGCGGTAAGCTAAAGTGAGTTAGCGTATTTCGGATTTATTTGCCGGGAATAAAGTCGCAAGAGTGTGGAGGTATAACTGATTTCGAAAACTACTGTAGCTGAAGATAAAATCTCTCGCGGTAATTGTAATCCGGACATTTCTAGGAGCCTGACCATGCACATCGGCCCTGGGAAAGGTATATCCGCTATTTCCGTAACAAAATCCCCCACTGACTCATAGGAGAGTTACCGGATAAGCTGACTGCATCCCTACAGCGCACTGCAGCGGCCCGTTCGTTGATGACCAGGGCATTGGCCGTCGAAATAAAGCGTAATATATAGCACATAAACCAATGATAAAAAGCCTCGTCTCAGAAGAGAGGTCTTTGCGCGCCACGTATAGCGGCATTCTTCGGTAGGGCTGCAACGCTGCAATTTGGGTATGTATGACAGGAGGCCCTGCGGCCGATCACGCCACCACGGCAGGTGTTCGTGTAGTGCGGAGAAAGCTTGGTCATGAAGGATTCCCCCTCTGCCATGTTTCAGAAGAGGGGCCTGAAATTAAGAGACCTCAATCCTCGCCGGCATCTTGTGCTTGTGTCGAAATCCATTGCTCCATCAATGGCTGCTTAGGCTCCGAGGTCGCAACATTCGGTCTTCCTTGGTCCCCCTTGCGCGAAATGAGCAGACACAGTACCCACCCCGAGATATTGAAGCTTTCGTAGTGTGTGCTGAACCCCAGCTTTTTCTCATCCGTATTTCCAGTCTCAATCAGGTCCCGGGCATTTCTCTTCCTCTTCCGCGATGGCAGATCGTTATCTGCACTGCCATCATCGGTCGCTTCGGGAATGTCGCGCAAGTCAAACTCGGGATCGCTATCGCTGTCGATGACTTCTGCATTTGCAGGATCGGCAGCACCGAACACCTCTTCTGAGTCCTCAACCTCTTCCATTTTCCCTGTCTGATCGAAAGTTTTATGTCGCGTCAAGAGGGAACGGCGGGCGCGTGATTCGCGGAGGAAGATACCGACTTCAAAGTCATCTGTGTACCGGGGTGACTTAGCTCAAGCTCAATGTGCTCACAGGGCAACTGGAAACCAAAAATACCTTCGGCGATGACATCCTTAGTGACCTTGCTCTTCTTTCGAAGCAACCGTCGTTCATTCTCCTCTCGCAGCTTAGGCAGCACCAGCGGCCGGATCACGTCGAACACGCGTGGGAGAACGGGATCTTGAGGATTAAGAAGCCAACGACTATCGGATGGGTTGTCTAAGTATATGCGACATTCCAGCACAGAATATTTACTGATGCGCAGGTAGCGGCGGATGGGTGCCATGGTGACGTAGAGCTAGGGATCATGAAGAAGCGCGGGCGGCGTGCTGTAGGTGAGCTCATCGATGCCAAGCTTCGTGCCAGATGCGCTGATTGGCGACCGGGAAACAACGTTAATCATCTCTGACATCTGATACCTTAACTTGGAGCTGAGGATTCTGAGAATCAACTTCCTTCACAACTTTGGCCATGTCTATCATTTGCAATGCGGAAATTGGTACTCTAATAGAATGATAGTTGACAACCACGTGATACCAAGCGCCGCAAACGGAAAGAGGGCTGTCCCCAAGGTCCTCACCCGCCGCTCCGAAAAAAGAAAGTACTAGGTACTTTTAAAAACACTGAAAATTATACTTCCTGCTAAGTACCTAGTACCTCATCCACCACCGTCCTTCCAACCCCCAAGGTCCCCATGGATCCCACTACTTCCCCGCTAGGAACAGGGCTATGATTTTCCGCAGATTTTGATCATTCCCTATTTTCTGCTTCTCTTTGATAGCGTTAGCCTTGATCGTCCAATCAATCTTTCATTATTCATACTGGACGACTTTCTGTGTGAGTTTGGCTACCAAGGTACTCAAAACCACCGCCGGAGACGAATCCGGAACCAGATTATTCCATTACTACGCATTGACTCAAGGCCAAGAGACTTTGGGTGTTGCTACTCGTGGTTTCATGCTTTAAGTCCTCTACAGTCTCTGCATTAGCCTTCAATTCTTGACAGGCCAACCTGGTTGTCTTCCGCGCTAGTCATTGGGTCATCCCTTCTACTTGAGGACCTTGGGGGTTACAGCCAGCGTAGCTAGCCACACAAAATCTGCAATCTGCCCCTCCACGTGAAATCGACCTGCCCACTTTTCTCACAAGGTGCTCATTCATCGTTCGATACGATTGACCTTTGTCGGCAAATCCTTTAATCCTATTGATCCTAATAAGATTTAACTCATAAGATCTACCGTCAAGATCTTATCCGGGATCCACATTTCCGCCGATTTGAAGAGCCTCGACCAGAGACTCGTCATCTTGTCATTATGGACATGGAAGCCTACAACGCCGTTCTCAAGCGAGATACTTGCTCCAATGGCAATGACTACGACGGCCGTATGGGTCTGCGTATCTCTTCTATTTTCGTCATTTTCATCGGATCGACCTTTGGTGCCCTCTTTCCCGTCGTTGCTAAGAGATTCAGCAAGCGCGGAGGTGCTCCCTCATGGGCCTTTTTCATCGCCAAATATTTCGGATCCGGTGTTATTATCGCGACTGCTTTCATTCATCTACTGGCCCCAGCCGAGCAGGCTCTGACCGATAACTGTCTGACTGGCATCATCACAGAGTACAGCTGGGTCGAGGCTATCGTCCTCATGACGATCGTGGTCCTGTTCTTTGTGGAATTGATGGTGATGCGATTTGCTCGCTTCGGTACCGGTCATCTGCACGATGAAGAGGGACACTCCCACGTCCAAATCGAGGCTGTAGTTCCGATCATCCAGGAAGTGAGCCAGAGCAAACATTATATTCCGGGAGAAGATCACCTAGGTCACACACGTGAGCACCACGACGCTGATGATTCTGAGAAGGAGAGACAGGCGATCGAGGACTACACGGCTCAGCTTACATCGATCTTCATTCTGGAGTTTGGCATCATCTTCCACTCCGTGTTCATTGGTCTCACTCTCGCTGTGACCGGAGCCGAGTTCATCACTTTGTACGTTGTCCTCATCTTCCACCAGACTTTTGAGGGTTTGGGTCTTGGCGCCCGCCTTGCTCAGATCCCATGGCCCAAATCTAAGCGCCTCACACCCTACCTACTTGGTATGGGCTATGGTGTGTCGACTCCCATCGCCATTGCTATTGGACTCGGTGTTCGCCAGAGCTACCCACCGGACTCGGCTAAGACACTGATTGTCACCGGCGTGTTTGACTCCATCTCTGCTGGTATCCTCATCTATACCGCTTTGGTCGAGTTGCTGGCGCATGAGTTCATGTTCAGCGCAGCTATGCGCCAGGCCCCGATCCGCGATGTGCTACTCGCCTTCCTGCTGCTGTGCTTAGGAGCTGCCTTGATGGCGCTACTAGGTAAATGGGCATAATCTTTGAATTTGCTCTTTTCCTTAATCTCTAATGACCTGCAAATGATTTTCACCCAAAAAAGTTAGCTAAGTGTGTCCATGAACATACTTCTGGATGTATCCCGTGAACATGCATATGATACCCATAGGTTCACGCTTCGGCGTATATTTGTTTTTAACGGAGGCGCCTGATCTTGTACCTCGAACATTTTGTACATTTTGTACAGCGAAATCTATCAAAAGTCAAGTTAATCAAATTTCTTCTCCCTCAAACAGCCTGATCAATCATACACACCACAATATGAATTTTCTTCGCAAGGCAGCATCAAAGGATCAGACCTGCATCATATCCCCCCCGCATTCCGCCAATCATTGCCCAAGCGGGACGAACGTGGTTGACACTGGAATGTAGATCGGTCCCAAACCGGTCACGTCTTGACGTGCGCCATCCGCAAAAGGTTGCCTATCGCCGAAGCTTAGCGTTCCTATTAGGACTAGCTGTGCGACCTTGATTCGGCGATCACACAATCCCCGCTCAGGATTCAGATTCGACTAGGATCATACCGTCTCTCATTTTCCAGTCTCCTTCTCTTTTGTTTTTGCTATTTTATTCACCATGGAAATCCCTGCAAACAGCAGCAAAATGGCGACTGGATATTCCGTGGATGTGGTCGCCGGACATGGGTCCGAGTCTGATGCTACTAAATCTAAGCTTCAAGATAGTGTTGGCTCACTCGATGCTGATCCCTCACGCGAGATCTCGACAAAGCGTCAAAGCTTGTCCGATATCTTTACAATTGTGGGTTGAACCGAGCTGGACTTCACCCCAAGCTCTCACTAAAATTGACCACTAACGTCCTTGCCTCTATGAGTAGTTCGCAAGCGGGTTTGCGCTGATCAGTGATGGATACCAGAACAACCTCATGTGAGTCTTTATCTCAAGTGAGAAATGTATCTGTCAGCTTATAATTCGCTCATAGGACCATGACCAATGTTCTTCTCAAGAAAGAATACCCAAAGGAGTACACATCAACCGTGAGCACTCGTGTGTCTAATGCGCTGCTGGTCGGTGAGGTTATCGGTCAGATTGTCGTAGGGTAAGAACATCTCCTACGAAAGCTTTGCGAGGTGTTTTATTGACATAAAATCAGGTTGACTTGCGACTATCTCGGTCGAAAGACCGCCATCGTTTTCACTACACTCATGATTGTCATCGGTGGAATTCTCGCTACTGCATCTCATGGAGTTACCATTGACGGCATGTTCTGGATGATGACGGTGGCGCGTGGTGTGGTCGGTTTCGGTATCATCATCTCCCATATTCTGGAACATGCAGTGTCAAATGCTGACCTAGTTTAGGTACTGGCGGCGAGTACCCTGCATCGTCAACGTCCGCCTCGGAATCTGCCAATGACTTGATGCCCAAGCAGCGTGGACCAGCCTTCATCATGGTGACCAACTTCCCGTTGTCTTTCGGCGGGCCATTTGCGGTGTCAATCTTTCTGATCGTACTGATGGCCTGTGGGCAGTCCCACTATAGCACTGTGTGGCGGGTGTGCTTTGGGATCGGATGTATCTGGAGTCATATGCTACCGGTGTGCGAGGAACGTGCTATGGTCTCTCAGCCGCGGTCGGAAAGGCCGGTGCTGCTATCGAAACGCAGGCCTTTCAACCTATTGAGACTCGACTGGGCAAAAACTGGACGTTCATCATTGCAGCAATCTGTGGTGTCGTGGGAGTCTTAGTGACTTACTTCTTTGTGCCCGATCTCTCGGGTGAAGATTTGCGAATTCGCGACGAAAAGTTCCGCGCTTATCTTGTTTCCAATGGATGGGATGGTGCAATGGGTGAAGACGATCTCCAGGCTGCTGCGGACCAGGGGATCCCCTCAGCGATTGCCCATGAGAGCGCGCGCATGAAGGAGGGATAATCGGTATGGCGATGGCCTCTTATTCATTAACTAATGGGAAATTGAGGGACTAGATTACTTGCTTAAACTAGAGATGACATTAAACCTATTAAAAAAGCTACCATATTACATCGATTAATACACCGTGTCCCACCCAACTTGATAGAGACCCACACCTCCGCACCTCCAACTCCGTCCACGTTTCCTCTCCAACCCCCTCTTCACCCCTTCCCTCCCCAACTCTCGCCAAAAACACATCCCACCTCCGAGCCCCAACACAATTCACAATGCGTCTCACAACCATCCTCCTCTCCCTCGCCTCCCTGGCCGTCGCCGCCGAGCTCGGCATCGAGACAACCCACAAGGTCGAGTGCACCCGTAAGACCCAGGTAGGAGACAACGTCTCCATGCACTACCGCGGAACACTGCAGGCAGATGGCTCCAAGTTCGACGCAAGCTACGATCGCGGTACGCCGCTGAACTTCAAGCTTGGAAGCGGCCGTGTTATCAAGGGGTGAGTTAAACCTGGAAACACTTGAGTTCAACCTATGGCCGTCAATTGACACAGCCTTTACTGTTTCCGTTTTCTAATGTTTGTTTTTCAATAGATGGGATCAGGGTCTCCTTGATATGTGCATCGGCGAGAAGCGCACCCTCACTATTCCCCCCGAGCTTGCCTACGGCGACCGTGGCGTTGGTCCTATCCCCGGTGGCTCTACTTTGATCTTCGAGACTGAGTTGGTTGGCATTGATGGTGTTGAGAAGGATGAGCTGTAACTGTAAATGTTATGAAATGTTTATACGGGTTACTTTACGGAGGCTGTTTTGTGATGATTCTATTCTTGGATAGATCCAGACGAAGCCAGTCTGGCTATTGATGAATCATGTTGTAGACATGATTCCATTGTTTCTTTCGAAGCCAATATCTGGATATGTGGCGTGGCTATATGAACTCGAATTTTGAGATCCCGAAAAGCTTCATTATGGCTTATCCTAATTCAGACGCAGCTCTACGTGTTCTTTTACTAGTTAGCCGACTAGTTTGAAGCAGGGATCAATTCCAAATTGCGGATCTCTTAGCATCGGGACTTCGTAGACTTGTATCAATATTTCTTTGTTCGAGCAGACTAACTAGTACATACGAGGCATACACTTTGTATTTAGTTCCGGTCAGTCCAACAGGAATAACGAGCAAGCTGTCAAGAACCAGGACGAAGTCGGCAAGAATAGGACCCACCCTGGAAGCTTGATTCGGACTGGTCTTGATTATGGTGAGTTTTGAGTTATTTTTAGTTTCACGGTTCTTTTTGATTAACCTCGAATTCAATCTTAATTCAATCGTAATATCCTTCTTAGCCATTCCAAAAGATTGTATGTGAAAGGTAATCCATTATATTTGTACAGTAGCCATGATTCGAAAGATTAAAGAAAGGGTATTCTCGAATATGTCGAAAATGTTCAAAAAACAAAAGGCAGTGAATGCATATATACAAAGCCCGAGTCTAGTTTCGCAATGTTAATGTGCACATAATATACAGAACTTCAGCGCCAATGTATGAAGATCTATGCCCTCCAATAGGCACCACTCTTCCGAGATTGTCGTGGTTGACAAGTCAGCGCATGGCTTCAGCCCTGGTGTCTCCGGTGCAACCCCAAGCCAATTTCCAAGCCAAAGCCAGGTCCAGTTCTCCAGGGAAAGGGTCCCAACTCAATCCATCGCATCCAAAGCATTCTCAGCCTGGGGATCATTCTCAGAAACCAAAATCCCAACCAAACACTCGCTCAGCATCCCATCCCAGTTGACCCAAGGATGAACCTCCTGAAACAATTTCGCCGAGTCCTTCCCGGCTCCCCGCAAAATTTCATCCTTTCCACCAGGGTGATACGGAATATAGGGACTAATATTGTACACTTTGCCTTGATACGAAGTCCACGCATCGCGACCCTTCCGCCCATTCTGCATTTGCAGCATAGAAGGCGTAACCCTCAGGTATCCGGGCGGGACGTCCTTGCCTCGGAGCTGGTTGTTCGGCTTCGCGGCGAGTGCGGCCCAGTCCAGAGGTGAATAACCTGGCTCGAGGATAACTTTCTTGGACGAGGAGGATTTCTTCAGGGGGGTTGGTGCTAGAGTACTGCTGCTTAGGCCTGTACTGCCTGTGGGAGCTAGACGCGCCGATGCCGCTGAGGACAGTGGTGTTCGTGGGGAACTGCTCATGCGCGGTGGCGCGAGGCCTCCGGGGGCTCGGGTTGGTTGGGGAGTTTGACGGGGGTGTAGACCAGGGGGTGGAGGCGGAGGCATCAGGGATGAAGTCTTGGGTATTGTGGGCTTTAAGGAAGGTGGAGCGAGAGATGGCTGTGGCTTGGTCTCTGTCGTTTCATTGCGACCGAGTGACGCTACCTGTGGTGTTGATCCATCCATGCTAGGTTGTGCAGGTGGCTCGATCGCAACACGGATGTCGGAGTCTTCGAGGTTCAGTGTGGGCACAGCAAGGACCGGTAGAGGAGGCTCTGATATTGATGCCTTGGGAGTAGTTTGCGGGCTTTCTGTTTGAATTTCAAAGGATGGAGGGGCCGCGGGGCTGTCCTTCGATTTAGGTTCGGATGAAGGAGATGGACCGTCGGGTTTGGAGTCGGAAGTGGGGCGTGAAGGAGAGTTCCAGGTTCGAGGAGGATAATTATAAAGAAAGTATGCCGCGGTTGCGACCAGTGTTGCCACGCCTACCCAGCCCATGTTGGACTGATTTGTAGATGTGTGGAGGTTCAAGGGTTTAGATGTGATTCTGATCATCTTCTCCCCGATTCGCCGAGTACCCAGGTGGTCTGTGCGCCAGGCTGATGATCTATGAAGTGGAAATGCTTAAACTTGCGTGGTTTATATGCATTGAGATGATTTGGAAAGAATATAATACCCTTTTTAGTTTCATGGGAATTATTCGTTCTAGTTTTTCATGGCACAGATGCTATCTCCTAGGTACCTGGGCAATAAAAGACATGGGATGTGATGTATATCTCACACGATCTGTACTGGAGCAGACTTGAGAGGAGATATCAACATTGGGACCTTTCCCAGTGGTTTCTTCATGTAGAAACAAGGATAAGTATTTCTTTATTTGTAGAAAAGCACTTATATAAATAAAAAATTTATTTGAAGAGGCGTTCATGATGTCAGTCCACCATCACCTGAAGGCAACGAAATTGCCGAAGCTCAGTTCATACAGTAGACTAATTTCCTCTCTAGGGTAATTTTCACACGTTTGATTGCAAGGTCAATATAATCCTTGCACACAAGACCATGGGGGATAAAACGCTCCGGGAAAAAGTCATATCCACGTCCGACGAGATAGTGCTTTTTGATGTCGGAGCAGGTCAGGTATAGCCCAGAAGTTCAAAAGCTCGTGATCATCCAACTGATTAATCTGTGAGGCAGACCAAAGGATCAAGGAGTCACCAGGAAGATCGATGCACGGTCATCCCGCCGGAGCTATTCCCCGCCGAGACGAAGGAGAGGCTAGCCTTCTTTGCGATATTCGATGGGCAGTAAGGAATTCTCAGGGGCACTTCACCACCTTCCTGATTTTGACTGGATATATAGTGGGTCTTCATTGGTGGCAGAGCACGCCAGTACGAGCTTACACCATCTCTTGGCTAAGCGACCCGAATTGGAGAAAGGGGACTACTCAGCAGCCCTCAAGGCTGCGTTCGCAGATGAGGACGCTCTGTTGTTGGAGTCTTTCAAGCATGATACGACCGAGCCTGCAATCTCCGGATCTACTGCAGCAGTATGCCTGCTGAACCTCGCCCAGGGTGAACTGATTGTCTCTAACCTAGGCGATTCGCATGTAATCTTGGCGGAGAGAGATCCCAAAACAGATCGTCCCTATCATATTGTGCGGCCCCGAGATCTACAACTGCATATATCATAGGTGGAAAATAACAAATACTAGCGCCGACTCACTGAAGCACACAAGCCCGGGAAGCCCGGTGAACGACGACGTATCGAAGAGGCCGGGGGCGAAGTCAGTATGCGTGGTGGCACAGCTCGGCTTGGTAAGTATACATTTATCCGTAACAGCTCGGGGAAAAGCCAATGACCGGAGATAGGATCGCTGAATATGTCGCGGGCTCTAGGAGACTTGCGGTACAAGAATCCTGTGAAAGAGGAACGGGACCAAAGTTCTGGCCCCGGGGCGCGGCGCGATTCGTCGTCATCGGGGTCGTCATCGGAAGCATCCGAAGATTTCCTGTCCAGCGACCCATTCATCACGCGAAGAACGCTGCAGGCGGACCGACGCTACTTGTTAGTGATCGTATCGGATGGAGTCAGTGATAGGACCGAGGATGCGGCCCTGATTCAACACGTGATGAAGTTGGCGATGCGGGGGAAGCGGGCCAGTGAGATCGCACAAGAGGTTGCTGCCACCGCTACTCGTCCTAATAAGAGTGATAATGCCTCGTGTATTGTGGCCATGTTAGACGGGCAGAGATCGTGAAGATCCAATGGTAGCTTCGGAGATGGTTCCTTGTATAGTTCAGAAAAAGTAGAAAAAGCCAAAAAGAACCCAATAAAAGGTATGATAGCGTTTCTTTTTGCTGGAACGGAGAGGGTCCACACTGGGGCCCAAATTGTGTTATGCATGTTGTGGACCACTCATGGCGCGGAATGTAAGATTCTGCTTATCCGGAAGAAGAAGGTGGTTTTTACTTTGTGCAAATCTTATGTTATGTCTTTTGTCCTTCTTATTTAATCCTAGATTCGAACAGGCTTTTTACTATGGTGCGACAAGCACAGATATTTTTTTTCCCCTTTTTCTCCTTGATATGGAACCACTCCAAATACTCCGAGGAATGAAAATCTTCAAATTTGATTTACTCCACTCGGATAGCGCACCTATCTATCTACCGGGGTGTTTGCCAAATAAGGGAATCTGCCGTTCGTTAAGTGGCGTTTTCTCGTGTCGCATTTGTATTTACTACCCTACTTCGTCTATGCACGATTGCCAGAGTTTAATCTATAATCCAAAGTTCTTATTATTCCCTGGAACTTCCATGAAATCCTATATATTTGGTACATCCTTGGTATGGAAAAAAAACAAATGTCTCTGGATGATCGTTCTCCCCATGACTCAGCGCAAAAACTCGATTCCTTCGGGTTATCTCCACGATGACGACAAGTACCAATTAAGCAGGCGGATAAGTTGTTCCAAAGTCGCTTCGCTCCGTCGGAGTGGACCGACGCTCCGTCGCCGCCACCAACCAACGCCTGCATAGCGTCTGTGCTTTCTTCGACGTGTAGTGAACGAACCCCAGAGGCTCCAACAGGGGGCTATCGACGGCTCAATCTGCAAATTCCCCGACAAACCTGATTAGGCAGGCGATGAAATCGGTTCAGGTGGAGATCCGATAGTCAAGCAATGAGTAAAATTTTGGCACTAACCACCTTCCCTAACGGTCAATCCTGAAGATTATCTCACCATTTCGACCTTGTGCCTGGACCTCCGGTTCCAAGTAAAAATAAAGCCCTGTCCCGCCCGCTTTCTTGTTTTCATACTTCATACACCATTCTCGATTTCTCCTCTCGAATGACTTCAACAAAGACTCTCACTCACACAAAATCAACCTCCAGCATGTCTTGGAGTAACTTCCATGTCGGAAGAGACTGTGGCCATGTCAAATGGTCTCGAAACATTACACCGAAATTGACGGTCTCATCTGGCCAGACTGTCACTTTTGATGCTATTGATAGTAGCAACGGCCAACTGACACCAAGCTCGGATGCGTCCGCCATTAAGACATTGGACCTCGGCATCGCCAACCCTGTCTTCGGCCCGATCTATGTGCAAGACGCTCAGCCCGGCGATGTTCTTAAGGTCGAAGTACTCAATCTTGAAGTTGCCGACTGGGGTTGGTCTGCCATTATTCCCGGTTTCGGTCTTCTGGCCGATGAATACCTAGAGCCCGAAATCAAGATCTGGTCTCTCGACCGCGAGAAGGGTTACGCACAGTTCAAGGACATGCGGATTCCTCTCCGGCCCTTCCTTGGATGCATGGGGCTGGCCCCCGGTAACGAGGAAGAGCTCTCAACCGTCCCACCCACAAACCACGGCGGCAACATGGACCACCGTGAGCTCAGCGTCGGCTCTACCGTGTACCTCCCCGTCCAGACTGCCGGTGCCCTCTTCAGCTGTGGTGACGGACACGCTGCTCAAGGTATGGGCGAGGTCTGCGGTACTGCCATCGAAACCCCCATTCGAGCCACCCTTCGTTTCGAGGTCTGCAAGAACCAGCCTTGGGTGACCGCACCCCAATTCCAGACCCCGCCTCGGTCTCAAATACCAAATCCACTCCCGGATCTTGGCACTTACGGTGCTCTCGCAGTATCGCCGGACTTGTTCCAGGCCGCGAAGAGCGCCACACAAAACCTCATTCAGTGGTTGGTCTCCACTAAGGGTCTTACTCGGAGCGAAGCCTATATTCTGGCAAGTGTTGCCGGCGACTTGCAAATCGCGGAAATTGTCAACGTGCCTAACTATGAGGTATCGATGAGTGTACCATTGGGTATTTTCAACTAATTGGGGAAGAATTTGGTTGGAGAAGTTTTAAGGAGATGGTTGTGACGTGATACCCAGTGCTTGGATGAGTTCCCGCTTTTTGTAAATATCATCATGCTTGAGCCTTTTAATGTCGTGTCATATGAAGCGGAGCGACGGCTAGATACTAATAATGCATTCAAAAACATTCATGACTATAATCCGAATATTGAGAATCCAAAGTGTGAACTAGTAAATGGGACTTTAAAAAGTAATCAACCATTTGCGACCGAGATAAATCCATCTTATGAGAATGTATTGTTTATCCCTTCCATCTTACAGTTATTCTCATAAAAAAGCAAATCATTTAAATGTGTAATTGAACTCTGCATACTTGTCACATGACAGCGCGTGTTGTCGCGTACTCGGCAATCAACCAAAGCGGATACTCATCCCCATATTTCAGAAGAGGTCATGGATCATGGACCCCATCCTCGATGGTCTGAATCCTGCACAGCGACAGGCAGTTACATCTCCCGGTCCTATTTTGCAAGTTCTCGCCCCACCAGGCTCCGGCAAGACAAAGACCCTGACAGCACGCGTCGCGTATCTTCTCTCCCATCATGGATACTTGCCCCAAGATGTTATTTGCTGCACTTTTACCATCAAAGCGAGTCGTGAGATGCGAGAGCGTCTCTCGAAGCTAGTTGGAGAACGAGTGCAGTCGCGGTTGATTCTGGGTACCTTTCACTCTATTTGTCGGCGGTACCTAGTCAAGTATGGATATTTGATTGGTCTGAGGAAAGGTTTTGGAATTGCGGATTCGGATGATAGTCGCGGTATTTTTCGGGTAAGTCAAGTCCTCTTTCTTTATCATTGGTTGTTGGTTTGCTCATGCTGTGATAGCGTATCATCAAACGGCTGAAGTCCTCCATGGAGGTCAAAGCTGCACAAGGTCGAATCTCCCGCCACAAGGCACATGGTCTTGGACCGGATGACCTGGTCGAAAGAGTCAAAGCCGAGGAGCTGGAGCTGGTGGATATTTATCGCCAGTACGAATCGGGGCTCGCAGCATCAAACCTCTTAGATTACGATGATCTGCTCGTGAGATGTGTGCAGCTTCTCAGAGAACACCCAGATTGCGTGTCAAACGTGCAAGCGGTGCTCGTGGATGAGTTCCAAGATACGAACATCATTCAATATGATCTGATGAACCTTTTTGCGTCGAAGAATCGGCGTATCACGATTGTCGGAGATCCCGATCAGAGCATCTACGGGTTTCGGTCTGCCGAGATCCAGAACCTAAAGCGGATGCAAAACCGATACTCGAACACATCTGTTGTGCTTTTAGAATCCAACTATCGCTCCTCGGCTTCGATCTTGAAATCTGCTCAGGAAGTCATTGAACAAGATACTGCGCGTCCGGATAAGAAACTACAACCGACCCATTCACATGGAACTATGCCTGTTCTAAGGAAGCTTCCCAATGCCAGTGCAGAAGCACATTGGATGGTTCTTGAAATCAAAAGATGTTTGGCCATGACGGGCGGTATTCTGCGCATGGCCGATTTTGCGGTGTTGCTGAGATCTGCCTCACTATCGACTCGGATCGAAACAGCATTTGGGCGAGCAGGCATCCCGTATAAGATGGTCGGCGGCCGCAAGTTCTTCGATCGGACAGAGGTCAAGACCCTGATCAACTATATGAGGGTCGTGAGCCATACGGACGGCACTGATGCGCTGCTTGGTATTATCAACGTTCCACCACGAAGAATTGGTGACGAGACGATCAAGCAATTGACCAGTGGTGCGGAGAAAGCCAATGTTCCTCTTTGGACCTTCATCAAAGACGTTATACAAGGCCGCCGATCGACTGAGAAGAAGCTGCAAAAGGCAGCAGAGCTGGGACTCTGTTCGCTGATGAAGCTGATTGATGCGTCGAAGCAGAAGCTACAAGTATGTGAAGATGCATCGGCACCACGCGTGCTTCTTGAATACATCACAGAGAGCCTTTCATTTCAAGAGTATCTTGTCAAAACCTATCCCTTGGATGAAGACGGTCGCTGGGCGAACGTTAAAGAGCTAATGGGCCAAGCCTACGAAGCTGCATTCTCCAACGATGACCCGGGTCAAGAAGAAGACCTCCCCGAAATCGAGGGAATAGAACAACAGAAAGTGCATGCTGGCGAAGAGGCCTTGTCTCGTTTCCTGGCCAATGTTGCCCTTGCGACTGAGGCGGCTACCAAAGATGAAGGGGAGATGACGGAGAAGGTCACCATCTCCACCATCCATGCTGCCAAAGGGTTGGAATGGCCAGTTGTTTTCGTTCCCGCCGTATACAATGGAAGCATCCCGCATTCTCGAGCAGAAGTCATCGATGAAGAGAGGCGCCTACTTTATGTCGCGATGACCAGAGCTCAGGCGTTGTTGTACATGAGTCTACCACTACGACAGCCTCGAATGGGGGAAGGAGAGGATTCATCTGCCACAATAACACCATTTCTTCCACCCAAACTGATCAAAAATCGGTTTCGTCCGATGGGACCTCAGTTGCTGGAAAATGTAGTGTACGCCATTGCTGATATTCTGCGACGACCACGACCCGCAGCTGAGGACATGTACAAAGAACTGGGATCTCTTCCGTCAACACTGGATGACCAGTGGACGGCTGAGGGCGAAGAGAAGAACAAGGGTGGCGATTCCGAATGGAAGACATCCCTGGGACCCGACTTGGGAGAGCCCAACCCTAAGAGACGCCGTTCGGACATCAACCAGCCGACTAATACCACCTACATGTCAACAAGTGGGCAAAGCATGGGGAACTCGTCCAATTTCATGGTCTCTACTACGCTCAGCTCCGGATTCTCGTCTGCTCGTGACTATATCACGGCCAACCCGGAAGTTAGCCAGGTAACAACGGAAACCACATCCAAGGCTGCTGCGGAAACCACCCCAGCCAGTCAGGTGAAGAAGAATACCACACGCAAAGATGGGCTCAGTCAAGCCAGCATCTCAACCTTTTTCGGCGGGCCAGGATCCTCCCCGAAGAAAGCGTCCGCCCCAACCAACCAGCCGACCCAACCAGCCCGACGAAACCAGCTGACATCCCAAACTCCGCGGCCAGGCTCCCATCCTGTTCCGCCTACGCTATCTTCCCACCGTCTCCAACCACGACCGCTGCAGCCTACGCGACCGGCCTTGGAAACCGCGGAGCCTAACAAATACACGTGGCTGGCGGCTCCGTCCAGACCTGCGGTGAAACCTGCCCGAATGCTGACCCAGCCTCCGAATGGAAACAACACAGTGGAAACAAGGACCAGGACGGAAGAGGTGAAACAGGAGAGTTCCACCCGTGGTGTCCAGTCAGTGACATTCCATACGACAACAATGTCCACTGTTCGACAACAAGCCCAAGCCTCGGGGCGACGGACATTAGGGATCCGGCGGAGTATGAATGGATGGGAGGAGCGGATGAAGCGGGACGGCGGGGGCCAAGTACGTGAAGGAAACCCAGACTAGAACGTTCAACATATGATTATATTGTTTGACCTCCCACCTAGCTGCTCACCTAGCTGCGTGAGGACCCAATACACGTCTCGCCAACTCTGCGCAGAATTGACGGGAGTGGAGTGGAGTAGAGAGATGCGAGAAACGATTTTGACTCGTAGGCTGCCCAAGCAAATGGGTCAGATGGGATCCGCAAGGAAGTCTCGGTCTGGGGAATGACGCACATCCGCGGTACGAAATGCAACGGGGTATACGGATAGAGACAATCAACTAGGAATTATGCGGTGAATACTTCCTTATGGCCCCATTAACGAGGATGATCATCCCGATCCCCATATTTCTATTGGATAAGACTCGCGCTATCTATAGGTATCCGCAATGATCGACTTTGCGTACCTGAATAATTTGGGGAGGGAATTCTGGACCCAAGTGGACCGGGAAGTCGGTGAAAGGGGCCCCTGATTGACATCACTTTCCACATAATCTCGATCCAGGATAAGTTACGTGGGCATTGTGATCCCTGCTTTAGAGCGGTGAGGCTGAGGAATTCCTCAATACATTGTCCATACGCTATAATACGCTATAGATACGCAGACTAGGATGGAATCAGTTAGTTTGGGTAACAAAGACCCTATTTCTGGAGGAATGGCTGACTCATCATTATTGGATCCACACGTCGTACGAGTTCGTGTATGACACACGGTATGGTGATTGGCTGCCCTGCTTTCGGCTTGGAATCACGACCAATCATGGGCAAATGTCGATACTAGATGGTTACCAGGTACCGAATACGTCAAGGGGGTGATCCATTCCCGAAGCTCTCTCAGAGCTCCCTGGCGACGATACGCTTCTCCGGCTTTGTAGATCAGATGCGCGCTCAATTGGGAATGGCCCGGGGTATACAAAAGGGCCGTTCTGCTGCTACTTCCATTCTTACTTCATACTAATCAAACCAAACCAACTCAACCAACTCGTTAAACTGTTTTGTTATTTTTAACTTCTATCGTTTATATATATCTGCCTTTCTTCTTGGACTCGTTTGCTCGCAGTTCAACACTGAGACGGCATCAGCCCATATTCCATTCGCCATAAGCCATACACTATTCATTAATCTCAGCCTCTTCCTACTTCTTACCTCCCTTCTCTACCATGCCACACAAGGTCACCAACGACTCCAATTCCACTCTAGCCAGCAGAGGCAGCAGTGGTGATCAAGTAATTGCTACAGAAGTCCGAGGTATGTGTCGATCCACCCACTCCCCAGTCTACCAAATACCCTTGTCCACTCAATCTCCAGATTCAGCCCGGCTAATGCAGACGCGTCCAGTAACCGCCAATCCCATCCGCAAACCCCCGGTCGTCGTGCACAACAAAGGTGGCCAAATCTACGACGAAACACGTCCATCGGACTGGGACAAACAGCGCTGGAAGTAGTCCCAGCTGCACATGCAGCTTCCAATTCCTCCAGCAGCACCAGCAGCGGCAAGCAGCAAGCCGGTTGGGGCGGGGAGGAAAGAGGCTAAGAGGAGACTAGACTTTGGTCTATCTCCTCCCTCTCTCCTTTTCCCCAACTTGTTTGATTTTATCCGCGCGGCTTCCCCGGCTGAACTGGACGTGGACTTGACCTGGATGTGAACGTGACCATCCCATAAAGAGGAAGCAACTTTAAACGCGAAAGTGAGGCGGTGATCGACACACCAAAAAAAAAAAAAAAAAAAAAAAAAAAAAAAAAAAGATCTCGCGTATCCCAAAGTTACGCGAGATTCTACATATGATCTGGTCTTAGACCATTTCGGTTTTCCTTTCCCCCTTTTTTTCTTAGGAGTTGGTCCATTCCAGCTCCCAGAAGGGATGGACGCTTCTTCGTCACCGCCGTCTCCAATGATCTTCGCCCCTGACCCGATTTGGCGAGTCTAGTCCTTTCCACTTCCTCTTTTTTGAGCTTCGGGTCCAAGTCCAATTATCCTCGCCAAGCTGCATGCTGCTTCTACCTGCTGGGGGAATTATTTGCTTTTTCTATTCCCTTTGCCCCAGGTTTCCTCCTTCCCCAAGGGAGAGCTTTGGGCATGAACTGGGGAAGGGGGGTCCACACGATCCCCTGCTTTCATTTCATTATCTGCGCCCTTGTATCATTATATGCGGAGTTCACTGGTTCTGGTGTTTGGGTATTTTTGCTTTTTTCCTTTGCACCCGGAACTCGTTTCTGACGTGTTACACTCCCTTGAACACTCTCGACTCGGGGATTTTTTGGAGTTGGGATGACCATCTCTGGTTCTTTCTCTTCTCTTAACCCCGATCTTTCCTATACGCCCCTTACTCTTCTCTCCTCTCTCCTCTCCTACCTTATCCCCTTTCCTTTCTTCCCCTTCGCATCTTCTTTCGATTGTTATGTTATCTGGGGGTCTTTGACCACCAAGAGCTTGACACGTGTCATATTACTGTACACCCCCTCCTAGCAGCACTGCTGCAGGATATACGCCCGATTGTCCTCACACAGAGGCCTTCTGACCTGTCCTTTTCTGATTTCTTTTCTGGTTACGATGCATAGCGTGGGTATTGGGGTTTGGGTCAATGAGCGAAATTCGATTCGAATTTTTTGTATTCTGGAATCTTTTTTTTTTCTGACTATTTTACTGACTGATTTAACTAACAATTTGTCTGAATCAAATCCTATCATCCGCCGCTGACTTGAAGTCGTGGGTTTGATCTATCACATTTTTACTTTGTTTATTTATTGTAGATCTACGTGATTTATTTAGATCCACCGCTCTATGCTAAAATTAAGCTGTGAAATTGACCCGATTTGAATCGGTTTGGGAATGAGTCTGGTACAGTGGCTTGGGAAATTAGTTATACTCTCGAATTCTTCTTATCTAATTCTCAATAACTGACTGAATGCCTAATCGAAAACACACTATGTCCTAATATGGGACGATAGTGCTCACCCTTTCCAGACCGCTTCCACAATGTACTAACACGGTAAGACTGTGATTTCTTCTCAGACCGCTTTCTTGTATACGTGGCTATGGGAGCTGGTCTCAGGGACCTTAATGCCTCAGCTATAAGCGCAAGGAAGCAAACTATTGTAAGAGGTCGAAGACCTGTTCAACCGGCAATGCTGAATCAGGGGTACCATTCATGTATACGTAATTTAGGCCAAATTCCCCGACCACTCCGCTTGTGGCCTAGACGGTTTCCTTAAATACATTCACCGTACGGACTGATTGACCCACGAGCTATTTAATGCTTTCGGGCCAGCTTTCGACGTGCATTTTCTTTTGGGCCCGCTGAAATTCCATGTCTGATTCCGCATCGCCGGGCTCTTCTTCGTCGTCGGTGCCTTCTATGTTCAAGTTGAGCCAAGAATGTTGGTAAATAGGCCTTTCGTTATGAGGGTATTCTGTCCATCTTGACCATCCAAATATCCCATATGTGGCTCCTTTAGAAAGGCATTATGAATTAAAGTTATAATTATAATCATTCAGCTTGGGCATACCTCAGGCATTTCACCGATTCTCGAAAAGTATTAGTGATCACTGTCGAGGAGAGTGATTCACCTTTGAACCTCAGCCTGAGTCAATCAGTCAGCCGCGAGGGAAGGCAAAGAAATGCAACCGCACTAGATAAACCACATATGCCAGCTACGAGAAGTTAATACTGAGCAAAACACTAATAGCAGAGAATGCTTACCAACGACATAACTCATCACATAGTATCCGAATTTCTCGTTGAGGGTCCCACCCATAAGAGGACCAATACATGCCCCCAATGTCCAAGCAACGCCGACGATTGCAACAGCGCGTGATTTTCCACCATTAGGACCAAATGCCCCAGGATACTCCATTTGAAGCTCACTGATAGCCACTTCTCCCGAGTCAGTGAACAGTCATATCTGGAGACTTCAAATGTGTGATACATAACTTACCTGTGGCTTCGATCATTCCTGATCCATTCAGAAATGCAGTCTGAAATCCAAGCAAAATCATCGCCGATACATATAGAGTAGGACCCCAGTTCCCGAAACTAATGCATGGATACTGCGCACTACCCGGAACACCCAAAAGCCAGACCAACGGAGCTATGGTAGCGAATCCAAAGGCAGTCGGTATCCTAGTTCCTATACGATCTTTCAACCAACCCACAAAGGGAGACATCATAAGACGGGGAGCCTGGAGACATGCGAACATAAGACCAGATTGCATACCGCCCCAGCCGAACACGTCGCGGACATGCAAGGGGATAGTAGCATTGAAGGTGGTTATCAAAAGACCAAACACAACACTTAGGTATACGCCAGCAACGAAATTGACCTTGCTAAAGATGCACCGGTAGAAATTCGGTCTCGTGTTAGGTGCAGCATAGGTCCCAGTTTCACCAGAATGGGTGGAGAGGAGAGGAGACCTTTCAGAAACCGAGTCCCGTTCGATGACCGAGTCACCGCTAGCATCTTTAAAGTGACATGTCAGAGATAGAGTCAGAACCACCACTTAACAACACGAAAGCACATACCGGGTTCCCCTCGCTTCGTCTCCACCATCAACAGACGAAAAGCCATATCGATGCCCAGGAGCACAAAAGCACTTGTCCATGCTACCCAGTACCCTTCCAATTGAAATAGGATACCCGATATCATCGGCCCTGCCGAAGAACCTAGCGACGATGCCATAGATATCATAGCATAGGTCTTAGCAGTATTCCCAAGCGTAACAGTATTTGCCACGGTCGTGAATCCCACCACCCACATGATACTACTAGCGACAGCCTGCACAGATTGGCTGATAAACAGCACCGGTACTTGCACTTGAATTAGTAGCTGAAGACGGCATTCTTCATAATATTGCGGGCTCAGACCTACAAGATGACCCAGAGGCTGTCGCAATGGTACTAAACAAGATAATCCCCAATGCCGAGAGTAACCATCCGCGACTCGAGGTAGATTTATCCGCAAAATGGGCTAGCGGAATTCGAACAATGATGTCCACAGCCGCATTTACAGCCAGAAGCCAAGAGATTGTTCTCTGTGTGTGGGATGGGTCTAAGCCCGCTCGACCTTCTAACATGTATGGAAGGATGGGGACGATGAAACTGGCCAGAAACATATCTGTTGAGAGTCAGTTTAAGATTTGTCCGTTTAACGGAGATACAGGCTCAATACCAGTGAAGAGCGCCGCAATCATTGCCGTGATTGTAAACCACGTTGAGGATCGCCAGGATTGGCCCCATACTACACCTGCGCTCATAGTGAGGCACTACGGCATGAATTTTGAGTTCGTTGGTAAAACGCGTCTTTGAATAAGGTAATAGAAACGAAATCATTTTGTATTGCGGACAAGTCCATGAAACAAGGATATTCCAAACATTTAACCCCTGGAATGTGCATGCGCGCCGTCAATGACTTCAGGAGTCGGAACTCGCAAGACTTGCTGGCTCATAGTCGATACGGCTTCGATGTGGTGACTTTTTCATTGTTGACTTAACTTTTTGATTCTATTCAGGCTTTGCTTTCTATATTTTTTTTCCTTCCCACACAGGTGTCTTTCCACCCATAAACATTATATGTCTTTTGGTATTTTGTTACTTTGCATGATGCTCAGGTGCAGGAATATTCCTATCTTATTTTTGCCACTTTTAATGGATTGTGTTCCTTCTATATTGACAATCCTGGAGTTGTGAGACCGGCTTCCAGATACTATCCGCCGTGCAGATTTTGTAGCACTTAAATATTCTCCTCCCCATCCCTAACATTCCAAGTACTGTTCCTCTCCTTAGAGAACTGCGGCTCGGAGACCCAATGAACACCAGGTCCATCACCGTAACTTTCCTCCATCTCAATTCCCCACCTCAATCCCCCATCCTCATCAACAAACCAGCCTAACCGCGTCCGCAATCCTTCATAATCACCCGCCAACAACTTCCCCGATTCAATCTCCCGCACCACCTGCAGGAAATTTGGACTTCCAGATATGAGTACCAAGACATCACCCAGACACTCCACGTCACGAACTAAGCTACCGAAGTACCGTCTTTGAAGAATTGCGACAACAATAGTGGTGAGAATCAACCAGCCCATTATACCGATACTGAGCCAGACGGCGACGGCATTCATCTGGAGGAGCTCCACGCGTTGGGAGATCTGTGCTGAGACTGTCCGGTTTGTATGCGAGATGGGGTGAATAATATCTTGGTACTTGGAGACCGTTCTACCACTCAGATAATAAGCAGCCCAGTCAATGACAGGGCCGATATCGCTTGGTAGACTTGCATTGATCTTTTGGTAGGCCCATCCCCCTGTTTCCATAGAGACGTTGTTGCTGACGAAGTGTTGGAAGAAGGTTGTGTATGTTTTCTCGGCTAGTTGGGTGAATGTCTCTGTATCTAGGAGGGCTGTTGGATCTTTGCCGGCCATTGTGTACATGGAGTATGTCATGAAGTCCATGTTTAGGCCGTTCATCTCGTCGCGGATGTTGTAGGTGTTGTCGTCTAGATCTTCGATTGTGTAGCCCAGGGAATGGGCAGCGCCACCGATATGGAGGGTGTCGGCAGATGTCAACATGGCAGCCATGAAAAGACGGCCATAGCTAAATTTGGGGATGTAATTTTCAGTTTATTGTTTCTTGGAGATGTATGATCTCATCATCGGGGTTGACTGACCTCAGCGTCACGTTGTAGTACGTCGTTGACTCGCGCATTTCGGTGTAAGAGCTATTGTGAGCAAGGAAACTGTCAGACCAAGGCTCAGATACAGCCTCGGGTGTGCTGAGGATATCAAAGGTCTGGATCTCGCCATTGGTAGGGTTCACTGTGATTTTTGCGTTGGCTGTTTCGACAATGGGCTCACAATTGAACAAGGACATTGATGGTGGCTCAGAGAACAACAAGTATGGCTCAGTAACCGATAAATCTACTTCATTGTTATTGACTCTGATTCCCGTTGTTGCTTCGCCATGAAACCATTTGGCAGTGAAGTTTCTTTGCCAAAGTCGAGGACTCCAAGTGCTGATCTCTTCATTCGGAGACCAGAACCCAACGCCAACTTCGCCAAAGCCAGAGTCGGCACTTCCATTACCGCAACAGATAATTTCAGATGGATTAGCAAAAACAGTGGTACACCCCGGACACTCTGTCCAGTTTTGAGAAGCCGATAATGGAGTGATAACACTGGGATATTTCCGGGAGTCCCAGGTATTGCCCAACTGATATCCTCCCTCAAGTCCTGCGGGAATTGTGCTCTTGTTATAAATGGCGTGGTTTGTCAAGTCGACCATGGTGAGCCAATTTGAAATATTCGCGAGGATTTGTGACGATGGTTGACTGCACTGAATGCGGCCCCGAATGGCAGGTATTTCAAAGGTGACGTTGGTCCCAGGCTCAGAGTTCGTGTCGTCCGTCGTGCTGGCACCAAGGGTGGACAGGGATTTGGCAGAGGTAATGTTGCTCAGATCCAAAGGAACAAAACTCCAGCCGTCCTTACTCCAAGCAGGCTGTGAGCCATTTAGAGCTAGCTGGATAGTAGCCGTGTACATCCAGTAGGAAGAAATGTTCTGGTAGAGTGCTTCGAGAATGACAGCTGTATAGGTATCTGAGCTTGTTCCAAGGAAAGCTTGCTGCGTTTCGAAAACAAAAGGGATGTCACGAACTTCGAGCTGGCGCGCAAGGGTGACTGACTGAAGGACATTGCCGGCTGCACGATCAAAAAGAGCGGACATAGAAGTGGTATCTATAAGTTCTTAATGAGACTTCGAGGTTTAATTGGGTGGAAAAATCTCAACTTACACACAGGAGACAGGGTCGAGCCCAGTGTGACTAGAAAGAGCATCCAATGCTTGTTGAAAAACGCCTTACCAGCTGCCCAGAACCAGTATGAGGTCTGATAAGAAAGATCCACTCCCTTTCTAAAAGGTGGATTCTTATCGGACATTGACAAAAATGGCTGGAGGCGACGGAAGTTATCATCTATAGCACTCCACCACAGACCAAGAAGTGTTGCTATCACCGTTGGAATCATGGAGAAGGGCGCGACAGAGGAGATGTCACTGCTAAACATAGACAATTTAATCTCATAGACAAAGGCTTTGCCATACAGCCTATAACTCTCTGCATAATGATAGAGAACAGCAACACCAGTGATAACAAGCGCAAAAAGCGTCACCAGTATAATTAGTGCCGGAAGCCGAAGTAATATTGGAGTTCCGTTCTTAGATTGAGGTAATTCATGCTCTCTGACAGTCTCAGGGCTGCTTTTGGATAGCCCCGATGAGTCCGTATAGAACAGCTCACCATCAAGTCTCTTCTGTAGCTCATTTGATGACGGCTGTCGTAGACACTGAAATCCAGATCTTGTTCTTGGATTTTGAGCAATCAGATATGCAACACCAACTGCCGTTGCGGGGTCGCTTTGCAGATTTAACGGCCTTTTGCGAAGCTGAGAGAACCACCAAACTGTGATGATGAGGAAGAAAGAGATGGCCAATAAAATGCCCAGAGCAATCGCAGCTGCAGATTGAACCACAACACGAGTTTCAACAGAATTGACTTGGCCTTTCATGGAAACCTTGTGGGAGGCACCGTTCTGGGTCAGGGCTGATTGTATGACCTCGCCAAAAAAGCGTTGCCTTGCTTTTCCAGCGGAAATTATCATATTCGGGTCTCTGACTAGCTCAGTCATATTGTAGTTATAGAGAGCGCCCAGAAGAATACCGGCACCTCCTAGTAGTGCTGTCTCAGACCATATAATGGAGATCATATAGGTTGGCCATTCCGCGTTGAGGACTTGATTTCGAAACTGCGTGGTGTTGAAAAGCGTTTCCGGGATGGTGACCTTATTTTGCTCATAGTCACTTTCATTAAAGGATATTTCCGGTTGGTCCCCATCGAGTGCAACTGACGCTGTAATGTTGGCCATGTAATATCTCGTGTCGCATAGATGAGCTGAGTAGACGCCCTTGGATGACGTCCACGGCTCAGTGACAACGATGACCTCTTGATTATCACACTCGGTCGTATGATTGACTCTGGAGGACTTCTGGTCCACAGTCATGACGTCTTCTGCATAAAAGAAAGTTGAAGTGT
The DNA here is from genome assembly GCA_028828865.1 of Penicillium sp. IBT 16267x. Lineage (NCBI taxonomy): Eukaryota > Fungi > Ascomycota > Eurotiomycetes > Eurotiales > Aspergillaceae > Penicillium > Penicillium sp. IBT 16267x. The sequence continues at coordinate 643,910 of JAQJZQ010000008.1, read as the reverse complement.
TCGACCAACTTCCTCCTCCAATAACAAACATCCTCTCTGCTACTTCTAGACCGTATTTGCAGCCACTAGGGCTCGACCACATTACCGAGATTGCATCTTGTGCGGCTTCGCCTTGTTTGAATGAGATGGAGCTGTTGGCCTGCGTCTCTACAGTCATTTTCGTACAACTCAGCTCAGATCTGAACATTGTTGTCGCACCCTTCCATGTCTGCGTAGAACTTGTGGGTAAAGAATTGATGGGCTCGTCTTGCAAGTCGGCCGGCCAGAAAGGCAATATGGTGTAATTGTCCGTGATCCATGGAGACGTCGATACATTCTGGAGAAGATTGGTGATCGTTCGGAAGTGGGTAGTGCGATCGGCATCGATGGGTAGAGGGGAATCGCCCAAAGGCGCCAGTTGGAGAAAGTCCGTCGTCTGGGGTACATTCAAGTCCTCGGAATATAGGTAGGCTGAAGAAAGAGGCGAGATGGCTAGAAAGCCAATGATGTTGACGAAAGACGCACAGACCAAAACCCAGCTTCGTCTGCCGTTCTTTTTTTTGGCAAATCCGTCATATAGAGCTGTCCACCAGGGACCTGGGGTGTGGAGAATACTGTTGGACGCTTTTGCTCCTTCTGGTCGCGCTAGTCGGGCAAAGGGCTCGGTCCGCTTTACGTCGTCGAACAACATGGCTGTGAGCTGGATGTAGATCACAACAATCATAGTTGGGCTATATCTCCAGCCAAATAACAGGGCGGCGGATCCATCGTCTGTCCCCAAGCCATAGTTGTGTGCGGATCTCCACCAAAGAAGGAATGTGATTAGACAGAGGGCAAGAGCGACACAACTCAGCATTCCCATAAACCAAAAATGAAATGTGTAGGGAATCCAGCTCCCAGTGTGGTATTTTTCTGCTCCATGGTCTTGGCTTCTTTCTGGTTGAACAATACCTTCTGGTTGAACAATACCCTCTGGTTGAACAATACCCTCTGGTTGAACAATACCCTCTGGTTGAACAATACCCTCTGGTTGAACAATACCCTCTGGTTGAACAATACTTCTTCCTGCACTGCTCAGACTTGAAACATCCCCCTCAGTGCTTCTTCTTATCGAGTCTGACCGGCTAGATGGGACCTGGAATGAAAAATACGAACATCTGTTGCCGAGGACATCGCGATCTTCAGATGTATTATATTGACGTGTGGTCATAGTCGAAAAAGAAGCACTATATGTGCCTGCCCAGCAGCTCACAATTAGGACATATAAAACAAAAAAATTATAATAAAAAGGCCAAGAATAACTCCAGCATGTGCCATGCTTATAATAACGTCCAGCAGAAAACCGTCATCCTACGGGGATTCTTCCCAAGCGCGAGTTTAGGGTCCAAATGCAGGGAAGCAGGGTCCTGAAACAGGCTATTCTATCTTCGAAGTAGTAGGAGAGGGGGTAAATTATGAACGCCAATAAAGATTTCCAATTAGACGCACATCGAGGAAGGAGAGGGGACGCGGAATGAGCTGTATGCACTGTGCCAACCTGCGTCTTGGCCCCCACAAGATCCTTTGCCCTTGAACGGTTGCATCCATCTCTCCCCGCCGTGAGACAGCAAATCTAACCAACCTTTCCCCAGCAATATAAGATGACAAATAAATGTGCTTTTACTGGTCTTATTGTTTAGGAACAGTTATTGTTGGGTTTTTTACTTCGCAAAACAGGCGCACCAGAGGGCCCATCGTCTTAGCGAATGCTGGACCACTCACTTAGCGCCCGGATATACAATCACCTGAATATCCATAGCACTAGCAAATTTATCCACAATTATGCAGCTAGTAAGAAGTCCAGCGTTTGAATAACCGCTGGGAGACTACAACCCTGTCATTTTGCCAGTCTAGTCAGTCTAGACTCGATTTTTCGCCGCAGAGGTGTGATGGGACGTTTGCTCTTGCATCTACACTAATAGTACATGTTATCATAAGAAGAGGCGCTTTTCTCTGTTCAATAATTATTGTATACATTCTTCTTCTTTCTCAGTGGTCTGGGGTTTCTTCAGTCTTTTTCTTCAGCTTTTATCCTCTCTCATTGATCCACGTTTCATTACTTGGTCATTGTTGGTACTACACACCACGGCTTATGAAGTGGCCATGACTTGTTTCGACAAGTGTCATGGCACTTGTGGCACAGAATCGTGCACATTTAAGGTTGACTATGTTGTGGTCTAACCAAACCCGTCAAGGCATTAATGTATTGCCATTTGACATGGGAAAGTGCGTCGTCAGGTAAGTCACCTTCAATCATGATACTATCATGTCCGACCCATTACTATAGCTACAAAGAAGGCCGGTCTTAGATGGCATTACAGCAAGGCTATTAAAATTGTTTGCCAAATGTTTAATGTCAAAGGACCAAAGAGAAAAAGAATACCAAGACCTGAGGCTGGAGAAAAAAAAAACCATCGATATGAACTAACCCAGGTGGTATATGTACAGAGAATCATAAAAAGGAACGCAGATCATACAAGATATGTATGCAATTCCTTGGGAAAGGAAGGATCCATGGAAGAGCGGCCGAGGGCCGAACGTATGGATATTTCCATCAGGGAGCCGCCGCCGGCTTGGGAACATTTGCGCAAGAAGGGTAAGAGGAATAAAGAACAGCACGCTGACATCGAAAGTAGACATGTCGCGCCTTAGCTTAGGCGTAGTCGAGGTTGACGATCAGACGGACAGCCTCAGCCTGGATGTTGCCACCAATGCCGTTGATAGCAGTCTCAGCAGAGGTGTAGGCGTTGCTGACGGAGCCCATACCATTGGTGATGGACGAGCACTGGCTCTGGTCGTGAGTGCAAATCTGCATACCCTGGATGGTCTTGCCGGCGTTCTGGGCCTGGATGCAGGAAACATCCCAGCTGCTGAAGTTGGGAGCCTTGCGCATGGTGAACTCACCCCAGGTGGCGGCGTAGCTGCCGTACTCTGACAGGGGGCATTCGTCTCCCTGATAGGCAGCCCAACCACCAGTGGACTCGTCGTCGATGGCGACGTAGGCGATCTCGTTGGGGGCCAGGGTGAAGGACAGGGCCTGATTGGGGCTGAAGAAACCGGTCATCTCGTTGGTAGGGCCCATCTTGTTCCAGAAGATGACGGTCCAGTCATCGGTGTTGCTTCCCTCGAAGCGGAGGACGTTACGGTACAGGCTGGCCTCAGACTCGGAGACACGCTGGATGTTGCTACCCCAGGGGATACCGGTGTTGCCGATCCACTCGATGCCGAGGGCCTCAGCGATGTAGTTGGTGGCACCGAATCCGCTGGTGGAGAAGTCGCCGTCCGAAGGGTAAGAGGTCCAGTCACCACCGCTGGTGGCAACGGGAGTCGCACTGACGCTGGACTCGACAGCAGGGCTGGAGGAGCTAGTGGTAGGCTGGGCAGTGGTGGTCGGGGTAACATAGGTGGAGGTGGAGGTCAAGGTCGAAGTGGAAGTGGAAGTGGCAGCGGAGACGACGCCAGCCCACTCGTTGATCCAGGACTCGAGAACACCGTCAATGGTGGCATAGACCACATCACCAACAGCACGAGCCTTCAACTCGGAAGCCAACTCAGCAGCAGGAGTGACAACCGGTGCCGCAACTTCCGCTTCAGCATCCTTCACGAGGTCTTCCACCTTTACGTGGGCATGGCGACGCTCATGGCCGTGGAGGCGAGCGACGGCCGACCCAGCGGACAGGGCCGTCAACAAAAGAAGGGAATCCTTGAACTGCATTGTTTTCAAAAGAGAAAGTGTTTAAAGAGTGACTGAGCGAGAAACGCTCGAAAATCCAGTTCAAAAAGGAATGTGTGGGTTAACGGTAGCCCTTGTGTATGGAGAAGGAGAGAACGAGGAGCGAGGGCTGATATTAATTAGTCTTGGGCGCACAACCTGGATCAGGGGCAGGCTACCTATGATTGGCTTCACTACGTGTGGTTCCTGAGCGCCATTCACCCATTGATCAGGTTTAATTGGTGGAACCCCCTGTGGATCTATGAGCCGAGACCCCTGACCTGACTACAGACCCTGTACTGGGTACCTGACCCCGTTACTGGTTCCGTGGGCGAAAGTGAAGTACATTGTACCTTATTAACCCGTCCCGAGCTTGGGAGCCTGGGCTTGTTTACTCGGTAATTTATTTTGATTCTTTGATAGCGTAAAAGTATATTAGGCTTCACAACGGGATCGTCTCAATTGAATAAATGTCAAAAACGTGTTGGGATCTGAATGTGAACTTGGAATGTGTACCTCGGACCCTTAATTAAAAAAGAAATCCTTAAACCCTTGACCCTGAACCCTTTCACTTATCCCCATCTTCACTAGAAACAGCCAAGGCTCCCCACAACGACACAATTCAGACCAATCATGCCAGCCCTAAGCCCTGTCTTACGTGTCTCCGCGCAATTCCCTCGGAGGATTGAACACGGGTCCATGCAGGGTACCTGACCTGTGATGTCAACAAATCCGGACTCTACACGACATGTCCAACCTCAATTCTACGCGCCCAACTAAACAACGCATCTATCGTGTGAACCAGTCACTTCAAAATCGACGGTGTATCGGGCGCACTGGCCTGGGCCACAACGATCGACCAACGGGGGGCGATATTCGTCAGGGCTCCATCCCCTAGCCTGGCAACTGGGTCCCCTAGGAAGGGGTCGTACGAATGATACCAAGTCCTGTACACCGAAGTGCAGTGCACTAAGGCCCTAGAACTTATCCCCAAGGATCCGAGAATCACTAGAATTTTCCGGCTCCACCGCGTTTGAGCCATCCCTCCACTTCCGACTCCATTGTGCAGGCGAAAAATTCTTCGACTGCAATCCAGACTGGCCGGGCGTCTTGGCTAGCGTGCCGTTTCGGAGTTGAGTATTAAACTTTATTCTTGCACACCATAATGGCGTTCCAATATATTAACATAGATTTAATTATGACCATGATGATGATCCTAGGGAATATAACCTGTTCCTTGGGATGTCTGCAGAAACGTTCGGCTGGAGACTGAATTTCGAAATTCGGTCTCGTTTCTGATTGATGCCAGTGACACAGAACTGTGCGATTGACCGCAATTTCCGAGTAATGTCAAGCATTGGCAAATTAAACCTGCACACGCAGCCAGGGGTCAGGGCGGCGGTTCCTTGGTTGAGTCGGTGATCGCGATTTGTCACTGGTTGCTGACTCTGAAACGGATGACCTAATCAGTATTTTCGTCACTTGGACAAAGCGTTCTACTATACCTCGTGTTTATTTTTATTTTTGTCACCTTTGAATTCAGGTGGCTGAACAATACTCGAGGGAAATCATCAATTGGGTGGAGACGTTACTATTTACAGACGCGGCAGAGCGCTTCACTGCCTTCCAGAACAATGAGATGAGCAAAATATTGACCAGGCAACAGAGTCAACCTACACAGCCAGGGTCAATATCTACCGAATAGATCAGATCTACCGCAAGTCCACACCACCGTCAAACGCAGCTCCACCCGCCTCCGCATCCAGCTTGACACTCTCATCCAGCCCACATACCCTAAAGAGCATCTGAGGCGTCAACTCCTTATCCAGACCAGGCAACCCATCCCGCTTCAGCTTCTCCAGTCCCTCCCGCATAGCCATGAGCGCAGGCCCAATAGTCGCAAAAGGAAAGATAATAATCCGGAACCCAAGCTCGCGCGCCTCGGCCGCCGAAATCGAAGGCGTGGACCCATGCTCAACCATATTAAGCACTAAGGGCCAAGGCGCAAGGTCTCGCACTGCCTGCGCAGCCATCTCTCGCGAGGAAATGCCCTCGAGGAATCCGACGTCCGCACCAGCATCGCGCGCGGCTCGCAGTCGCACCAGACTCTCCTCGTACCCGAGTCCCTGCAACGCGTCCGTGCGCGCAATAACCACGATATCGCTGCCAATTCGCTGGCGTGCCTGCACCGCCGCCCGGATCCGGGTTGCGTAGGTTTCTGTGTCGACTAGCAGCTTTCCGGAGAGGTGGCCGCAGCGCTTTGTTTGGACTTGGTCTTCGATGTGGAAGGCTGCGACGCCGGACCGGGCGTATTGCTCTGTTGTCCGTGATACCATGATCGGGCCGCCGTAGCCTGTGTCGGCGTCGGCGATTAGCGGTGTGGAGGGGGAGAGGTTTGCGATCATCTCGGCGTTGTTCCGCATGTCGTTTAGTGTACAGATGCCCAGGTCTGCTTGTCCGTGGACGGAAGCTGCAGTTCCTGCTCCGGTCTTTTTTTGCGAGTGATCATTAGTCCTGGTACGACTAACAAGTTGACAGCCATACTTACCATGTACAGCGCATCGAACCCGGCTGCGAGTGCCATACGTGCTGACATGCCATCATACACACCAGGAGCCACAACGAAGCCATTGGGATCCGCGAGGACTCGTCGCAGATTGGTAGCTCCTTGATTGATCGTCATGATGTCTGTCGATAATACTGACTAGATTCAAAAAGAAATATCGTTGCACTTAATGATGAGTGAAGTTTGAACTATGGAAGACAAGAATAAAACGAGCCGGGACTCCCGCTTCCAGTTATCACATTTTATATCTCGGTCTGAATTCCACGTGTACCCCTCCAAGCTTGTTTTTTTTCTTCACCCCACCTCTAAACTGCTCTTGTTCAATGATGCGCTCTCCACAACCGGGCCGAGCCCGATACCGGGCTTATGTCATAGTTCGGCATTCTTGCGTAGTCGCCGAACTAATACCGAGTAAAGTGGCGGTAGATCCGAAATTTGAGTCCGGTCTCTATTTCCGAGTCTAATATGATACTGGCAGATAATGAATTGTGTAGAAGTCGCTAGAAATATGCAAATGTGGCTGTTCATGCAGGGTTTTGGGCCGCAATTCCTTGAGCGGGGTACCTTCTTGAATCAGTAGTGCAGCTTTGGTTAGGATTACATGACTCGACATCGATCGAGATAATACGCTTTTTTATCCTTATGGTATATTATGATATACTTAAGAGTAGGGATACATGCATCCTAGGTACAGTAGGAAACACTAGGGCTAAACATCACCTAAGTGGCTGGTCAAATTTGCCACATGGGTGGTTGAACTGGACTGTGGTGGCAAAGACCGTTCTGCTCTACAGTACTTTGCATTCCAAGCTAATCTATGTCCAATCAGCGTCTTTATGTAGGCTATATACACATTCTATCTAGGTCTTTCAAAAGATTGGCGCCAAGTATGGGTGCCACGTCCTCAAATCAAATACTTTCCTAACCGCCTCGACATCCAGCGAGTTTTCCTTCGGCTCCGAAGGAACATCCTTAGATTTCTCATAAGTACCATGTTCCTGCCCCTTGTGAAGTCGAACGAGAACCTTCAATTCGGGAGAAAGCCTGGATTCATCCCCCTTGGAGTATTTAGAGCTCCCAGAACCCGACCTCTTGCGGTAATTCAAAACACAGAACTCAAGAGTGTCATCCACGTAGGACATCATCCCTGCCTTCTTGTATTTATCAACTGGAATCTCGTATTTGAGGAAGATCAAGATCAACAGAGCACACTGCTGGGGGGCATAGTACTTTGACTGGAACCAATAGTAGGGCTCAAAAGCGGGGACTCTGCAAAGGTGTAGGAAGGATTGCAGATACTTCATACATAAGAAGACAATGCTAGGTATAATGTTAGCGCTTCGCGGTGTCAATTTTTTGCGGTAGATGAAACTTGCCTGTTCCAAGAAACCGTCCTGAAATTGGTATTCTCATCTGCAGGTGGGAGAAGTGTTTTTTGGAACATGATCACGACCTCTAGCTTGAGCAGTGAGATCATAGCCCTATACCACGTACTCAGCACACCCACCAGTGGCATATCGTCCTCGTAAGCCTCAAAGTGGGTTTCAGGAGTTGCTAAAGCTAGCAGAACGGGTATCACTCCTTTTTCTGGGCAGCCTTGTACGCGGATGTCTTTGCTCTCGCGGTCGATCATGTCAAGGTGCAATCGAATGCGCTCCATATTGAATGAGACGAACCATGTAAAGGTCGACGCGCTTCGAGATTCCTTGATCAAACCACTCTGGATCATCACAGTTTGGCTCCAACATGAGGCATATGCCATTATCAAGGTTGGGTCATGTTCTGACTCGTCAGAAGATTGCTTGACCGGTGGGTGCTTGTTTTCAAGCGTCTTCCTCGAAAGGCAGGGCAACAGTCCACTTGCTAGACTGACTTGCAAGTCTAATGAGACTATGTGCCACCACAAAAGTCGTGGCAGTTCTCCCAACTTGGACAAGGTTTTTTTATCGCCCTCGTCAATGCCCATACTCTGAGCCAGGCGAATGGTGGTGCTCACAAATAGGGCAGATTTCAACGGGCTATGTTCAGTGAAATGGTGGAGTAGTATTGATGCAGCAAGCGTATAGAGAGTGGGGTGTTCTTCATGTTCACACATCTCCAAGCTCCGAGCGCAGGCTTCTTGGAGCGGAGCCATCGCGTCTTTCCGAGTATACGAATACTTCACCATCACATCAGATTTCCAGAATGCGTCTGGTGCTGCTGCCGCACCTGCAAATAGGACAGCCTGATAAGCGCATAGGAATGTGGGATCATACACCAGTCTTCCAGGATAAGGGTCTTCCTTGTTTTCCATCCACTCCCAGAATTCATCATAGGCCATATAGAAGGCGAAAGAGTTGATCAGAGTATAGATTGGTTGCACACTCACCATAAAGGAGCGCACCAGGGCATCTGATATTGACCGGGGCGGGAGAGATGAAAGAAGTATGGAGAATGCCTCGTCCACGATATCATGGGTTGGTCCATCCGGGCGAGTTAGCCTATCATCGAAGAATGACGCAGAGAGTTCACCCTGACCATTCACAAAGCCCCAGAATGGCGTGTGGATAAACCGCATTTTCTCACGATTAAGCATGAGACAACCCGCGGGTAGGGAAATTTCCTGTGCCGCCTGGCGCTGCGCCTCAGGCTCGGTCGTCGGCAAATTGCTCACTAGTAAACTAGCTTCACTTGACTGGGGTTTGGATTTTCTCGGTCGCGAATTGCTCGACGACAGCTTATTTTCGCTTGAAGGGGGTTTGGGCGATGATTCCCGCTTAATAGGCGGTGCCTTTGTATCATCCGCATTCACCAAGGGCACAGCCAAGCCGGTGTTCGGGACTCTGGGGCCCGGTGTCATATACACAGGTCTCGCCCAATTTCTCGCACCTGGTGCACTGTGGCTGTTCTTTTCCACATCGAACATTTCGATTACGACATGACACACATTTGAAAGTTAGCCGAGGTCTTTCGACCAGGCTAATTTTGTCTAGTGATGACATGAAATGTGTTTATGGGCAATGCGCAAATACTGAGTAACGAATCTTGAAATGTTGTGGCCGTGGATACACACTGATCACATGACCTCGATAAAAAGTGGAGCATGAGGTTCAATAATCTGCCTAAACGCCCCACCGCGTCATGTTCAAGAGGTCACATGTTAGAGAGATCATTATTTGAATAGATAAAATCTCATCACTTTAAGTGAGTTAGAATGAGATCAATTATGATACCGATGATCCATTTGTCAGAGTTTTTGGTGGTCTTATCCAACAAATACGGGACAAGTAGCTGAGCAAAGAAAGATATTTGATAGCAGCGAAGAGTATCAAAGAGACAAATAAAAGCCAACTAAAATATAAATGAAATGAAAGCAAAGTTCGAGGGCTAACCAACTAATCCATATCGAATCTGGTATCAATTGCATTTCAAGATATAGCTCCGTTGACTACAGAGCTACAGTAGATGAAATAGGAATAGACATCGCCCCATGGATCTGGAATTCTTAGTCATCGAGCTTCTCGAACCTTGAAACTTCGATCTCCGCGGCATTCAACCTCGAATTCACCTTTGATCCTGAAATGCGCCTGTCAACAGACTAGTCCTTCCCCCTCTTCCTCGACTACCCCCTTTCCAATCCCCCGATGGCTCGCCCCTCCGTCGTCCAAGAGTATGCCGCGCCCTCGACAACCCTAAGTCTCGACCACAAGGTCGCTTACGAGCGCCAGAGCTACAACATACCACGCCCCCAAGGCTACCGCGTATCATGGCACGCCAATCCAGCCGTGGAGCCACACCATTTCGGCCAGTCACATCCCATGAAACCATGGCGCCTCACCTTGACCAAGCAACTGGTCATGGCATACGGGATGCACCACGCGATGGACCTGTACCTAGCGCGGGCAGCGACATACGAAGAGATGGCCGAGTTCCACGAGGCCGACTACCTTGATTTTCTGAAACAAGTCATGCCAGGCGACATCGACCGACCAGAGCAAAGCGACAACGTCATCCGTTTCAATTTCGGCGACGACTGCCCCATCTTCAACGGCCTGTACAACTACTGCTCCCTGTACGCCGGCGGCACCGTCGACGCAGCCCGCAAGCTCTGCAACGACCAAGCTGAGATCGCAATCAACTGGTCCGGCGGCCTGCACCACGCCAAAAAGGCCGAAGCCAGCGGTTTCTGCTATGTGAACGATATCGTCCTCGGCATCCTCCAGCTTCTTCGCCACCACCCGCGCGTCATGTACATCGATATCGACGTCCACCACGGCGACGGCGTCGAGCAAGCATTCTGGTCCACAGATCGCGTGTTGACAGTCTCCTTCCACAAATACGATAAAGATAACTTCTTCCCCGGTACCGGTGCGCTAGAAGACACGGGCCCAAATCACCCCCTCAACCCGGGCGCACACCACGCCATCAACGTCCCGCTCAACGACGGCATCGACGACGAAAATTACATCTCGCTGTACCACGAGGTAATCGGTGCTTGTATCCGCACTTACCAACCCGGCGCTATCGTCCTGCAGTGCGGCGCCGATAGTCTGGGCTGCGACCGGCTTGGCTGCTTCAATCTCAATGTTCGTGCTCACGGCGCCTGCGTCGCTTTCACCAAGACATTCGGATTGCCCCTCCTCGTTGTAGGTGGCGGAGGCTACACACCGCGTAATGTCTCCCGCGCCTGGGCGCACGAGACATCCATCCTCATAGAAGCGGACCAGATCATCGACACGACGATCCCTGAGTCGGTAGCGTTCCGCAACCATTTCGGCCCGGATTACTCTCTCTTCCCACCATTGTCTGAGATGCGTAAGCTTGATAATAAGAATACCCGGGCATATCTCAATGATCTGGTTGAAGCTGTTCATGAACAGCTTCGCTATATCAAGGGTGCGCCTAGTGTGCAGATGAGCTTCATTCCTCCTGATATCCTCGGTTTACGTGAGGATACCGAGAAGGAGATTGAAGAGCAGACTGCCTTGATGGAAGAAGAGTTCGAAGAGCGCATGGGTGGCTCAGCTGCTGCGTCAAGTATCAGTCCGGGAGCTACTTCCGGCTCAGCAGGTGCCATTCCGCGTGGAAACAGGCGGCGGGACCTTGAGCGGGGAGCTGGGTACAGAGGCGAGCTATATTCATGATATTGCTGGGGTGTTTTGATTATTCATTTCCATGGTGTTCTGGGACATGGAGTTTTGAGCGTAGTCTGTCTCTGGTTGAGAGGCCTTTATGCTGGAGTTAGATGTCCTCATTTTTTTTTATCGTGATATCCCGGGAGAGGAACTGTGTACAGTGGTATAAGGAAGACAAAGAAAATAATTCAATTCATAAGTGAATACATTCAAGAAATTCCCAATACCAAATCCCAAATGCGCTGTGTAGAGCCACCCCGGTTATCAATCTACTCTTGGAGTTTGAGACTTGACCTTGATCATCCTAAACTTCGTAGTTCAACCGCCTGCTCCATTCACATCCTCACGTTCGTTCAGAATTTCAGATTTTTTTTTTCTTCCCTATTACGATACAATGCAGCACATGTTAAACCTTACTACGTACCTCACGCCTCCTTATTCAGCTCAGGCGATCGATTGCAGCATGTAATCGAAGGTAATGAAGATTCATTTGTTATTTCGAAGGCGCTTTCAAGTTTGGTACTTTTGTTTTGTCTTTTGAGAAAATCCAGCTTAAATTCGGGTATCCAGCAATGGTGCGGCGTCGTGACCGGGAAACGCTTGTGTTGAACATGGAATATAAGGAAGGAGGGGACAGCAAACACAATGCCGTCTTTCGGTCGAAGGTATGGTGCTGGGTAGTTTGCGTATGTTGCCCAGATCGTCTAGTGGACCCTCAGGATTGAGGGATTGGGTTGGAAGGAGTGTCGAGCGATCTAAATAAAAGGGGAGAAGGGGTGCAGACGAAAGCTCTTAATCCAGAATGACTTTTCTAAATTCTCATTGCTTCTCCTCTGCATCCACGAACCTCTCCACCTCAGATGTCCGAGTATCTTTCCGCTCCACGACCTCAGGCCTGGTTGGTACCGCTTCGGACTCTGTTGTTGCGATGGCGGCATTAGCTGTGATATCATTGGGAGCCGCTGACTGCGCTGTGATGCGTCGAAGCACTATATGGCGGAATCTGGAATTGAGATGACTGTTTCTGACCTTGGAGGATAGGCGCGATGGCTAGGATTTGTTTCTTGGCAAGTTCCGGGTCGTGGGAGTCACTTATATCAAATCAGTTACGGAACTCAGTTAAATACCGTCAAGAAGAACTTACACCTCGGCGTTAATAATCCAATCTAGGCCCTCATCTCCCTCTTCTGGGCCACCGGGACCACCCCGGACAGCACGGAAGAGGCGAGGTTTCCAATCAACACCGTCATCGGCGCGCTTGGCAGCTTCCTCGCGTTGACGGTCTTCGATCTTGGTCTTCTGGTCCGTGGCAGCTTCGTGATTCCGGGCGATGATGGCCTGGACGGTGTCGTGCCATAAACGTTGTGATTCACGCTCTCCCTGCTCTTCGATTGGACGAGCAATAGGCTTCGAGTGCTTTGCGTGGCTTGCATCAAACAAAATATCCTTCTTGTGGCTCTGTAATAGTATCAGCAACTGGTTGATATAAGATATACGCGGGTACGGAACGAACGTGGACATCCTTGATGATCATTTCGCCATTCCACATGCCAGACAGCTCATATAGCACGTCACCGGTCTTTTCATTCTTGATAGTTCCTCCAATAGCATTATAGGTGCCCGAGAAATAACCTTTAGTCTTGAACTCAATGTCGGCCACCAGGCCGGTTTCAGGGCATCGCACGTAGCTGTGATCTCCAAGCTCATACTTCATCTTACCGAAAAGAATACCGCGGGCATACATATTGGGTTGCGTCAGGATACTGGATAGATCCATTAGTACTCCGCATGCAAAGAAATCCAGCTACCGGCAAACATACTATCTCTCGCCCTTCTCCTTGTTCTCGCCGCGGTTGAGCAGTCGCAAAGTCGCAGTACCTTCCATCATGCTAGCTGCGGAGTTGCCGAGAAATTTACTGCGCGGCTTGAGCGTCCCGTCGATCCGAATGTGGTGCTCCGGGGCCATAAAGAAGTAGCTCGACTTGGGCGGGTGGTGCGAGGTTTGCTCAGCAATGTAGTATCCACGCGTGCCATCAGGATAGTCCCAGTAGCATGTAAAAGTTTCGCCAAGAATCGGGTTCAACGGCTTCTTCACCCCTCTGTATGGTTGACGTCAGACTGCGATCGGGAAAATCAAACGGTGCGGGCAACGTACGGAGGCTTAATATGCCATCCACTCAGGTAGAATTTGACCACGGAGACAAATCGCTCAACTGGATCGTCAATAGTGGACATGGGGAGGAGGGTATCGGGGTGGGCCATGAAGCTAGAAGAGACGGTCAGCTTCTGCAGGGTCAAGCGCAAAGGGTCAAGCGCCAAGGGTCCAAAGCTGGGGAAATTAGTTCATACTTGGTGATCCGCTCTAGCATCGACCGGGGCTCTAGAATGAATGTGGGCAGCACGACCCGACTCAGGTCGGCGCCCGGTCGGAGCTGGGAAATAATGTGTGATAGGACTGGGTTGTCTTGTCAGTGGGCTTGTCTGCTTGCGGAGGTTTCGGAGACATTACCATTTCCCTGGTCAGGCTCGACGATCTCTTCATCGCCGCTAACTGGAGCTTCATCCACGGATGATCTACCTGGGAGTATTTTAGACATGGTTGTTGGGGCAGGGTAGTGGAAAGTTCATACTGGCTAAGGAAGAACGGCGGAGGTGCGGGACCGGCATGACGGCGTTCGGAATGACAGAAAGAGTAGGATGTTGTGGAGGAACAGCTCTAGAATACCAAGTGGGCGACCAGCATTTAAAGGAAATAAACAACTGAAAATGGATGAGAAAAACTTGTAAAATGACAAGGTTTCCTCCGTTGCGACTAAAGACAGAATGAGACAGTGGAGAGTAGAAAAAAAGAGGGAAAAAAGATTTTAGTAGAATTAAGGTAAAAAGCGGGCTTAGACTTGAATCGGGCAGTGACGTCGGCCTCACTCTATACCCTAAGATCTACCCCATTCAGATTAGGACATTTCTGGGGATTCTATACTGGAATCAAAATCCGAAATCTATTCTAATTCGTATTGTACCTGGTAAATCCCTCCCAAGCCTGAGCTTCACCTTTTCCCAACGTATTCTATTGATCCATCATGAGGGGCACGTCTTGGCGGAGTGGGGATCAGATTCGGCACTCGAACTGGCAAGCAAACGCAGGACATGCAGGTTTTCCTGCATTGTTCATAGATCCACCTTTTGCTCTTCTCCGATCGTACCGGGACCCATGCTATCATACCCGTTCTATTAGCGGCACATCTCCACGGGTGATCTCCTTCACAAATGCCAGATCCGGCTGATGGAGCATGACGTGGAAATGTTCGACTGCGTGGACTGATTTGAGGGACTTCCAGTTTTTGAACCAGACGACTTTCTCAGCCGCTACACGAGAGTGAAAGGTACGCTGCACATATTGATCGATCGTCTCTCGTGCCTCTCCAGTGAGTTCGCCCGAGACTGGATCATCTGGAAGCTCGAACTTGGTCCATACTACCAGATGGATTATGTCAGTGTCAATGCCATAAGGCCAGTCGTTAAATAGGATTCGAATGTCCTCTGGAGGACAAAGGTAAGAACCTGCATATCAGCCAAACAAGTTTTGTAAATAGAACAGACACAGCAAAAGAAAAGCATACCGCTGAATTCAAACGGCCCCCCCTTGGGCTTCATATCCTCTATGTCTCCATCACCCCATTCTAATCTCTCCTTCACCACGAATCGCATCACTGATCCATATTGGGCTTTGATGTGGGCGGTGTATTCCAGATACTTGCGTAGGTCACTGGGCACACGTTGGAATAGATCAATCCGGTTCGTTCCTGTGGACCAGAAAGTCGCCAGTCAGCAAAACAGAAAGGCCCCAAATATGCAGACCACTGGTAGCAGCTCCACTTAACTGATTATTTCTTGTACTGAATCCCAATTTTGCCGCCTGTAGTGGGCATCAGGCATTGACAGACACTGGATGTTCTTGGGTGATTGGTTCTGTAGAAAGCTGGGGCACTCAGCGGTCCACTGTGATTGAGGCACGTTCATTAGCCAATAAGGCAGGTTTTCGTGGTCAAGGCGATGATTGAGGAGAAGCTGAGCGGACGAGTCCGCGTCAGCATCGGTTACTTTATCGCCGAGCGCAGTGGTCGTTGCGGCCGGCGTTGAAGGCTCAAAGTGAGGCATTATGAACGAGGAAAGGCAGAACACCTCCTTGAAGTACCTTACGCTCTGTAGAGTGACGTTTTTGAGGCGACGTCACCATGCAGTAGCGGTGGGGAAGGAAGTTGGAAAAAGAAGGGGTTCTCGAACAAAACATTTTTATACCAAAAGTAGTAGGTATTGTCGATCAACGGGGTTAACTATCCCGCGGAATCCACCTGAGGTCCTTGATTGGATTGGAAGCAATAAACCGTCACGGGCCAGTTTCCATTTGGAAAGAACCTTCGAACTAACTAGAATTCTATGTTTAAAAAAGGGAGCTAATATCTATGCGACCGCTAACTTCTTGAGGACCGCGTCATCTGCATGAATCACTGAAACCCCCGCGATAAGAAGCTCCTCCTTCACTTGGTCCCAACCAGCAGGAACAACACACTTCGTTCCCTCCTCAATCAGCCAACTTCGAAACCCAGCCTTGACCGCATCGATAGCTGTGCATTTCACACAATAGTCCCCTGCTAGTCCAACGACAAAGACATCCGTAACTCCCTTGGCCTGGAGCTCAGAGGTAATATCTACCGTAACCGAGTGCATCGTCACAGTCGGATCGATATTGCCAAACGCATCGGCAAAGGCAGAGTACATCTCGACCTTTGAATGTCTGCCTTTCTTGACTACTAGATCAAAAAGATGGGCGTCGATCTCGGGAATGAGGGCGGCGCCGGGGGTGTCCTCTACGCAATGGACAGGCCAGAGCTGCTGAGATTTTGTTTCCGGCTCCCGACCAGGGGGTGGATGGGGATTCGTCATTTCCATAAATGACTCAAACGGTCGGTTATGTGGAGGCGGGTGATTGCTGGCGAAGGAGATATGGTCTGGTGGATGGTAGTCTTGGGTTGCGATACGGGACACCCACCCGGGTTGAGCGAGGAGGGAGTTGATCAGAGGAGCGATGGACCGGCCATCTTGTACAGCGAGAGAGCCATTCTGTAGACGCGCATTGTAGCTTGCGCATCAGCACCAAGCTTCGAGCTGTTAGTTGAGAAACTGTTGTTCACTTACGGGTGGACAGAAGTCTTCCTGCATGTCAACTACGATCAACGCAGGCACAAAAGGCCCTTCCTCAGTTTCCGAGGCCATTCTTCTGGAGTGGAAGGGAGTGACCTGGTTCCAACGGTAAGATCCCAGGTTGTAGCGTAGCTCAGTTTCAGCAAGTGGGGAGCTGATGGCTGAGTCAGCACAGATGGTAAAAACGCGAAAATCACCGGCAAAACCGATCTTGCTTTCCTTCTCTCCTTCAAGGGCTACGGCCCCAACCATTTCAACACAGTAATACTCCAGAGCTGGATAATGAAAGACTATTGCAAGGTTAGTGAATCGTTCTGTTTATTCAATTGCCCTCGTTTTATGTGATGAATTTTTATTTATTGGAGCTGTCTGAGCTTTTGCTATGCGGACAAACTCTTTATACGCATTTTTATCTGAACCACACTCTTATCTACTTGATCTTGGATATCATGGAGAATTCTCTGGCTAACACCAAGAATAGTCAATTACAGGAGATCGTAAACCCAACTTCAAGCCACCTTGATCCAATTTTTTTTTATTTTCTATTTGCCCTATCATCCCAACTTAGTCCCTCCATACCATACCTATACCTTAGGTATAAATAATTTCCACCATGGCTTATGATCCTCGCCGTGTAAACACGGGAAGCACAACTCCCCAAACTCCTCCACCTCCTCCCCCTCCACCACTCGAGTCCTCCACTCCCGAGATGGACTCCCAGGCCACACCCCAAGAGGGCAGCACAGACAGCTGGAAACTTAAGTTCTGCACAGTCTGCGCCTCAAACAACAATCGGTCTATGGAAGCACACCTACGTCTTTCCGCCGCACCCACTGCCTTCCCTGTCATATCCTTCGGCACTGGTTCCCTCGTTCGTCTCCCCGGTCCATCCATCACACAGCCTAATGTCTATGGCTTCAACACAACCTCCTACAACCAAATGTACGAGGAGCTGCAATCTAAGGATGAGCGGCTCTATCGCAACAATGGTATCCTGAACATGCTGGACCGCAACCGAAATCTCAAATGGGGTCCCGAGCGCTTCCAGGACTGGGTTCCTGGCGCGCCACGCGTGGACCACGCCGCGAAGGGGGATAAGGGCGCACTGGGTACAGAGGGAGGTGTCGTCGACGTCATCATTACTTGCGAAGAGCGCTGCTGGGATGCAGTGGTCGACGACCTGATGAATAAAGGCTCGACTCTGAATCGCCCCGTCCACGTCTTCAATGTCGATATTAAGGATAACCACGAAGAAGCACTACTGGGAGGAAAGGCGATTCTGGATCTGGCGAACCGACTCAACACGGCTGCTGTTGCGCAACGCGCCCAGCATGGGACTGAGGGATGGGAGAATGGGTCTGGTGCAGCTCGAATGAGCTTTGACGAGAAGGTCCCCGAGATTTTGGCGGAGTGGCAGGAGTTGAATCCTAAATTGCCGGCGCTGTGGACACTGGCGTGGCTTTAGCCTCGATTGTGATGTCTGATACCCCCAATTCATGTGGCGTTTGTCACTGGTGATCATAATACAAATATCTGAGGTTTTTCTTCTTTTTTTGAGTAGTACTTGTCATTGATAATGCATTCTCGAGGGAAATAAATGGGGTATCATCGCGTATTCTATATCAACGCCAGGGCTGCTAGGAAGAGCAGCCAAGGATCACGCGCAAGAAGCAAATGTTCTGAGGAGCTCAGCTCATAAATCACGGTTCATCTTTGATCTCGCTCTTGATCCGCTCGACCTTTATATCCTCACTCTTGATCCTTTCATCCTTAATCTGTTCGTTCTTGATCGTTTCATTCTTAATCATTTCGTCTTTTAGCTTCTCGGCCTTAGTCTTCTCTTCCTTGGACAGCAAAACATCCCGTCGTTCCGAGTACCACCGATCAAGACACGCTCTCCGCTCGGCCTGTGTCATGCTTTCAACAACAAGCGCGAACTCAGTCGCATCAGCATAGCCCAGACGTCTTGCCATGCTGCAAAACTGGCGGCGTTTGACACCTTCCGGTGGATGATACTTGAAACGAAAAGGCAGAAGATCCGGCTGGCGGGAACAGGGTGTTTGTATTTGGTCGTCATCCGGCTGCATTTGTGATGATGCCTCGAAGACTTGGAAATCTGCACCCGGGTCATTATTGACCTGCTCAGCCTGACGACTGAGCTTCTCCTCAACACGGGAGGAACCAATCACTTCATTGTTCAGGTGAGTGTATTCCACTCCAGCACTGGAGAGAATTGCTTGGACTGGATCGTGTTTGTGTGGGGTGTTGGGAGTAGTTCGAGGTTTAGGACGGTCATCTTCGTCACCACGGATCATCGCGGCATATTGACTCATGGTTTCATCCTCAGACTTAACTGGTCTGTCACCGGTGGCATCCTCGTCTTCCTCGAAGTGGAAATCCATGACCTGGACACCGGCTCGACTCTCAGCGACGTTAGTCTTGTTCACAATGTCACGTAAGACAACGTTATCGAATTGATACGAGAACAAGTTTTGCATGCCGAAAATCTCGCCCTTTTGATCTTTCTGGTCTTGGACTCCCTTGAAATATCGTCTCTCAGAGCTCGCATTGTATCCGATTTCTGCCTGTTGCTGTTTGTAGATTTGCCGTGCGTAGACGATCTCCTCGATGGTGCCAGCGGAGACAAGACGAAAGACCTCGACATCGCGGACTTGTCCAATGCGGTAGGCTCGATCTTGAGCTTGAAGATCGTACGATGGATTCCAGTTAGGATCCACAACGACTACTTTGTTGGCAGATGTGATATTCAGGCCGACACCGCCGGCTTTGGTAGAGATCAGAAAGACGAACTGTTTAGGATCGGAGTTAAACTCGTCCACCGCTAGAGCCCGGTCTTCATACTTCATTGAGCCATCCAGGTAGCTCACATTGTAGCTGGTATGGGTGAAGAGCATCTGCAGCATCTTCAAGAGACGCACACTATGCGAAAAGACTAACACTTTGTCTCCATTTGAATGCCACCACTTGAGCAGTTTGCGGAGAACCTTCCATTTCCCGCAAAATTCGGGATTCGCGTAGTTCATAATCGAGTCCCGAGAGCGATAGAGATCTTCCCATTGGTCGGGGAGCGCGATCTGTAGCATCTCCTTTTCCTTCTCTTGTCTCTCCTTTGGGTCATTTCCCTGGGGAATGAGAAGGGCCAGGTGATTGCTTAGCTTTTGCAATACTGCGATCGCAGGGAAGACGTAGGCTTGCCAAGTTTTGTCCGTGCCATCGACAAACTTATGGCAGCACCAGCCTGCTTTCCTTCTTGCTCCACAGTCGCATGGGTCGGTAGAATTCTTGATCGACTGGACAATGTTACTATCCAAGAAGTTTTCATATGCCTCTGCTTGTGACCAAGTCAGCGGGCAAAAGACTACCCGATCACTTTTCTTCGGCAATTGATCCGCAATCAAGGATTTCATACGTCGGAGAAAGAACTGCGGTAGCAAATTTTCGACGAGCTTCTTGGCGGTTCTTCGAGCCTTGCTAAGTTCGTTCACAGTTGCATTATGGGACTGTCCGATTTTCAAGGGTTCTGCAATTTGTGCTTTCCACGTTGTCACTGGACCAAGCACGCCAGGGTTGGTCCAATTAAGCAGGGTCCATAGCTCCTCATATCGATTTTGAATCGCTGTACCCGTCAGACCGATGCGACATAAGGCGTTAATTTCGTTCATCGCTATTGTCGTTTCCGATTTCCGTTCCTTGATTTTATGGCATTCATCGGCGATCACACAATCCCATTCAATCAGATTCACCAGTCCCTTGTTATTCACATAGGTGGTGTAGGTGGTGATCATAATTTCCGCCAGGCCCGATTTCACAGACTCAAGAGGAATATCCTTGCTGGCGCCATGATAGACTTCAATTTGCCACCATCCCCATCTGTTTAACTCGGCTACCCAGTTTGAGATGAGAGTTCCAGGGCATACGATCAAGGTGCGTGGGTACCATGGTTTACTAGCAGATCTGCGCATCTTGCGCATTCGCTTTCCATCGCGTTCATCACCAGTCTTCCCGTACGCTGCCGTCAGGAATGCAATCACCTGAATAGTTTTTCCAAGGCCCATATCGTCCCCGAGAATCCCACCTTTCTGGTAGATAAATTTCTCGTGCATGAAAGCCACTCCTTCGACTTGATATTGGCGCAACCATTGCGCAATAGGTGCGGGAATCAAGCCAAGAGAGTATGGCAATGTGATGTCCTTGTATTCGCGAACAGGGGTTCTCCCCGGAAAGGACGGTTTCTCTTGCAAATGCTCGAGGCGTTCATCATCGGAAAAGTCCACGTCCTCATAAGAGGGTGGCAGCTTTAATCCGTACTCCTCAGGGTGCTCTTGCCTCCGGTCAAATTGAAGACGGCGTTGCTTGACATATCCCGGGAGCGTATACTCCATCAAGTCGTCATCGGATGATACTTCGCCATACTGCTTAAGAGGACGCTTAGGTCTCGATATTGCTTTCTCGGGTTTAGCGAGACCAACGATCATATCATCAGCCGGCTGTTCTCTCTTGGGAATCTTGGGAAGCTTTGCTCTGCGATTTGCAGCTGCAGTTTGTTTGCGCTTGACAGATTTGCGGTCCTTGAACTTCTTGTATGCCGCTTCGCCATCATTGAACCCATCATCGCTGTCACTGTCTTCAGATTGAACTTTGATCGGAGTATTGACTGTGATACGCGAAGGGGTATCCAGAGTGTCCGATCTGAGAGGTGTGGGATTTTCTGATTTCACGTTGGCAGAATTCCTAGCTTCTAGAATGTAAGCTGCATGTCGCGCGTCTGAGGATGCAAGTACATACTTGGGACGGTTGAGGTGGGGGTGCATTTCACATGTCGCGTCACTTCCAGGTCATCGTCGTCCGAGTCAATGATAATGAGCTCGGAATCATTTTCGTGATTCTCCATTTCGGCGGCATAATCGAAGTGGTGCGAGAGTAAAGGTGTAGAAGTGTGTTTAGGCAGAGGCGGGAAGGCGGAGAAGAAAGGTGGGCGATGTCATTCCCGATTGGTGAAATGAAAAAAAAGCTCTCTGATCATCTTCTTCTCCCCACACGAGCTCTGCGCTCTACATTGTCGGTATCACCCAATTGGGCTTGCATTGAAGCTCTACTGTACGCGATTATTCAATCCAGCTTTTAGTAGCTACCTCCATCGTCTGTCCAACCTGCATTGACTGACCTCTCTCCCATCACGCAGGTACCAGACCAGCCTACTCTTGGATATCTTGTCGCCTCAGTAGAAGGGTTTGTTCTTTTGAGACAAAGAAAGAATTTATTCGCAAAAATGCCTCTCGATACCTCCACAACATACCCTCTGACTCGGCTGCGCCTGGACGGCCGCCGATGGAACGAACTACGCCTGCTCCAGGCCCAGATCTCGACCAACCCCGCCAGCTCTGGTTCATCATACCTGTCCATGGGCAATACTTCGATCATGTGCTCCGTTCACGGTCCCGCAGAAGGTCGCCGAGGTGATGTTGCAGGAAGTTCTGGGGCCGTCGTCGAGGTAGACGTCAATGTCGCCGGGTTTGCTGGCGTGGATCGCAGGCGGAGAGGTGGAGGAAGCGACAAGTAAGCTCCGGCATTTTCAAAATTCTTGGCAGCAGCCGGGCAATAATTCTAACTCGTACTGTTGTAGGACGTCTTCGCGCATTGCGGTCATCCTCCGTTCTACCTTCCAATCGCATTTACACACCTATCTCTACCCGCACAGTACCATCAGCATCCATGTCTCCGTTCTCTCCTCCGATGGGTCCATACTTGCCGCCGCAATCAATGCTTGCACTTTGGCTTTAGTTGATGCCGGTGTTCCCATGCCTGGTCTGCTCTGTGGCTGCACAGCTGGCATGAGTGGAAGTGCCTCGACGCCCAAGGATCCCCGACACGATGAACTCGACCCTCTGCTGGACCTGTCTCTCCCTGAGGAACAAGAGTTGCCTTTGATGACCATCGGAACTACCACTGTTGTCCCTGGGGGTGAAAATAACGTGGAGGACGACGAAGAAGAGACTACCGTGGCTCTGATGATTATGGACTCCAAACTGCACAGTACATACACTGAGACGATGTTGGCTGTAGGTATCGATGGGTGTAACCAGATTCGCGAGCTGCTGGAAGGAGTGATTAAAGGATCGAACCGGGGATGAAACGATACAATACCCTGATATTTTGCATGGGCGGCGTCTAGGAAAATGGGGAGAAATGAAATTTATGTTTCTGATTGAAATTTACCTACATTGACAATACTTGCACAGCGGGGATATCTGCTCAATTGCACTCAAGAACTCATACAAACCAGCTAAACCAGCCAAACTCTATAGTAAACGTGGAACACGCTCATACATTACCCAATCCGGACGTGACACTTCTCAAGGTTGTTTACATCCACGGGTCTTTCTTCTTGTTTAACTTTCTCTTCTTCTCTTACTCTCGTCGCACGTTGCACGTTGCATTTTGTCCCCCCTTCTCGCCGCTCACAAAGTGGCAGCAGTTGACCTGCGGACTTGATATTTTACTCCATTCCCCTACAATCCTCCCAGAATATCTACCCAGGAAGAAATCACCATGGACTCTATGTTCACTGCGATGGGGGCCATGCCTACTGGTATGCCTCCTGGTATGCCCAATATTCCGGGCATGCAGAACTTGACCAGTATGGGGGCTATGGACCTCACCTGCAAGATCTCCGTTCGTTCACAGCTCTGTTCTGCTTGATGACGTTGCATTTGAACTGACACATTGTTTAGATGCTTTGGAACTGGTATACTATTGATTCCTGTACGATGCTCATTTCTCGACCACCTCAAGTTTATGCTAACCAAGCATTGTCTATCAGGCTTTCTCTCCCGCTCCTGGCACATCCGCTCCAAGGGCGCGTTTGCCGGCGCTTGCATCGGTGTCATCCTTCTGGTGATGGTTCTGGAGGCCCTCCGCCGCGCTGGAAGAGAGTATGAATCCTTCATTCTGCGCCGAGCTCGTCTGCGCCACAGGTACCTCTCTGGCTCGTCTTCCGGCATCCCAACTCGTCAAAGCGTCAAGACAAAGTTTCAGAAGATCATCTCAGGTGCACAGGGTAACTCAGTTTCTCACAACCATGACGGCGGTCCATCTGGTGATGATCTAATCACGCCTATCAAGAACAACTCTTTGCGTTCCAAGACCTCGGACGAGAGCCATGAAATGAACCGAGGTGATGCTATTCCGAGTGTTGATGAAACCTCTCACAAGATTGGCCGTGCCAACTTTGGGCCCTACCGCCCATCGCCAATGGAACAACTTGTTCGAGCTTTGTTGCACATGCTGCAGTTTGCCGTCGCGTACTTCGTGATGCTACTTGCTATGTACTACAACGGATACATCATCATTTGTATCTTTATTGGTGCTTTCCTCGGGTCGCTCGTCTTTTCCTGGGAGCCTGTGTTGCTTAGCAAAGAGTGAATTTTGTTCCTATCATCATACTTCTAGTGACGCCATGAAAGCTGACACTTCTTTTTTTTCTTTAACAGAAACGATGCGACTACTGTCACCAAGTGCTGTGGTTAGTCCTTCGGTTCATGATGAACAAACCACGGTCTCTATTAGAAGCATGGATCCAGTTCGTGGATGAGAACCTTCAGTTATGGGAATTAATGGAACCCTGAGTATCGGAATTAGTGGAGTTAAACGTTATCAAGCACCATGGCTCTTATGTACTTAGGTACACATTAGTCTTATCTTTTTAGCTCTTAAAATATCCGGCCAGTTACACATCTCGCCATCTAAACCACTCTCCTCTCTCTTGACCCATATGATCTCAATAATCTGCTTAGCAACAGAGGCATTAATAAGCCCAGTCATTGCAAAACAAGATTCAAACCATGAAGAGGAAAACGTCTGTGTCTCCGAATGTATTGCCTCACAAGCAGCAATAAAAGCCGGCCAAATAAGAGTCGCCATATTCCCCCCTCCTAACCCACCCTCATCCACCTGAACCTGTTTAAGAAAATCCCGCACAGCCTCCACCTCCTGTTGAAGCAGCGAGGGATCAAGATCATTGATCCTTCGATGAAAGAAGATCAACAACGCGGTATACATCGCCCGAGCCCGTGGCTTGGCTTCAGTCCGACTTTCATCTTCCCAATGAGGACTGCCATCACAAGACAATTAGAACGCGAATAGCCTTTTCCAGCGCTTTAGCTCGAATCCAAAAATCCCTTAGATTCAACATCACCTCTTCGCTCACATGCAAAGAAAGATCCCTCTCATTAGCAAGCCGAATCACTTGCGAGAGAAGCATGAGAAAGCTCTCAGCAACGCCATATATCTTCGGGAATAGCGTCAAGCTCCAGCGGCCTGGTATAGCTAAATGGGGATCACGTTGCGCGACAGCTGGATCCTTCTCCATGGCCATGATATTGTCTGAGAATACGATGTTGGGGTAGATCCGGAGATTAGTGTAGGGCATCGTCTCATCGGAAAGATTGGTCCTCGCTAGGTTTGCGCTAAGATCATCCTTGATACTGCTCGTCTCTGCTATGATGCGCATATAGGCGTAGCAGTGGTGCAAGGCTCTGCGCTTGGGCGAGAGGGTGAGTGTCTTGAATCCATTTATGGAGATAAACTTCTCAGCTTGGATTAGAATAGACGTTGTTCGGAATCTCCTTTGACCATCTGTTCAAGTCAAGTTTTAGTTGTGTGTTCAGAGGTGTAAAGCTCAAGAATTGTACTGTTGCCCCATACATATGCAGTTGAGAGACTCAGTATCACCATCAAGATATCCTTGTACTTGCTGGTCTTTTCGGTCGAAAGACAGATCTCTTCCATGCATCGTAGGAAATAGTGCTGAGCCCGCTTCAAGTATATATCCCCAGTTGTTACCCAATGACCAATCGAAACAGTCGAATGATTTCCCATATGAAAGCTACTGGTACTAAACAGAGCGTTTGACAAAGCTAGTTTTGCATATGGGACAGTTCCGTTTGCACTGAGGTCAGTTAGTGCGCTGATAGCACAAGGCATGATCAGATTTATCCATGGCGCTTCCTGACCAAAACCGAGGGGTGAGATCAATGGAACGATTCTATCCTTGTAATGTGATAGAAGTGACCAAGCTTCGATATGGTCACTGAAAAAAGTCAAGGGGGTCTCGATTTGGGGTGATATGCCTAGGCCCAGCTCAATATCTTCTGTTTTTGATGCGATGAGACTCCAGGGGTTCAAATCATTATTCTGTTCATTTTCCGAAATGTCAAGAATGCTCTCAATGAATTCAAAACCCAGTTCCTCTTGGTTGATTATTTGGTCTAGCCCTAGCATCCAGTCATCTAGTAGCAGTGGTATTTCTTCATCGCTGGGGACTGCTTCTTCCGAATTGGGGGTCTGCGCGAGCCTGGAGACTCCAAATGGTCCCCTGAAGAAAGAGAATTGCACGCTGTCATTTGTCATGCACTCGAACCTTTCTATATCGAGCAAGGCTTGTGAATGATTACGTCCAGGTGATGAATTGACGACTTGATTGATCATGTACTGGCGCTCAGTCTCTGTACAGGATATTAGAATGGACTTAAGATAGATGCCAATGGACATGCCTGTGAAAATTGCTCGACGATGCTTCGCTGCATTATTGGCACTTAGTTTGCGGATCTCTTGCTTGTTATCATTGACAAAAGTTAATCGATGCTGGGGTCTATCGACATGCGTATCCCCCTCCGGTGCCAGGGCTAGGTAGTGTTGGGACAAATCTCGGGGCTGCATAACATCTGAGATGAAGAGAGGTTGTTTTGAAATGTACCATTTGTTATGGTATCAGGTAGCTAGAATCAATGAAAGAAAAGGACTATGTGTGACGGTGCTATTCAACCCCTCAATTTTGATCGTTTGTCGGAAAGGGCATGCGATTCCGAGCAATGCGGGGTTCGTTCACTACATAGCCAACAATACATCATTTCGGGCAAGACTGAATGCAAATTGAAAATGAAGTTCTAGTTGCATATATAGAAGTTATCTAAAAGATTTTGAAAGCTTTCTATGAGCATTCTGCAAAATGACCGTTCTAAGTGGCAGTAGGTACATTTCGGAGATACTTGCCGTCTAGACCGATAGTCTACTAACGCGAAAGCTGGCAATACACCTGCGGACTTATGAGGCGTCCTGCTTGCGCCATAGGCAGCGGAGGCTTGCTGGATTGAACGAGCAAAGCACTTTATTTCCGGTAACGCAGCATGGTCTATTATGAGAGTGTGGATCTAATATAAAGTCAATCGACTCACGGGTCACAGATCTTCTTTTAACAGTTGTAAGCACACTTTCTGGAATTTGCGCCGTTGTAGTCACGGGCCCTGACTTGTCGCTTCCAACGGACTTTTGACACAGACTCTGAATTCTCACGCTTAAAGGCGGAGTCATTTGCGGAGTCACTTGCTCGAGAATGACTGAAGCACCCTCTCTCGTGCGAGTTCTCCAAACCGGGGGATGTAGGTGAGGAAATGCCTTGAGCTGGGTAAGAGGATCCTGAGATATATGAGAATTGGTCAGCCCGTAATATGAGCTAGGCACGATGACTAGGTTGAAACTTGGTAGAGCCTACCTTGTCATGCAAGCGAAGTATATAAGTGTGAGAATTATTTGTAACTTTGTGTGTATAAGTAGGTATATGGCAAGATGAAGGAAGGACAGAGGAAGATGAAAATTAACTAGATATATGATATATTAGTCATGATAGAAACTGCAAGGTGTTGGCATCAACTGCCATTACGGTGATAAGCTGGAAAGCGATTCCAGGCACGGGAAATACCGGACATGGAGAGTGCGATGGAGACTAGACGATGAGGACTGGCCTGTCATTGTGGCCGAAGGGACAGAAAAGGTTAAATATGCTTTAATTACAACTGTAAGATGATCAGAATGGATTTCTATGTGGAAGACAGAGAACAATCGGGATTGACTTTATATATTGCCTAATGCGGCAAGCCACGTGGTGACCCACATACAGGTACAGATACATGTCTTACAGATGGTAAACAAAAGAATTTTGGATCTCCTGCACAAGGAAGCATGCGTGACTGGCTCGATACACTGTCTAGATTACATCGCGCGAATAGGACCACCATAAAAAAAGACTCGCCAGTTGCACTGCGTTACTGTCTCGTCCAGAAGATGTACGCTGAAAGGAGACAAGACCGCCTATACCAGATCATAAGAATCCGATCATTTAGAGCTCACCGCAGGCAGTGATAGTGGGCTTGACAGCGGAACGGACGGAGCCGGAAGAGGAGCCAAGGGCCTCAATCTCCTTGACGACGTTCATGGAGTCGGTGTCAGCGACCTCACCGAAGACGACGTGCTTGCCATCGAGCCACGAGGTGACAACGGTGGTGATGAAGAACTGGGAGCCGTTGCTGTAGGGAAAAATAAGACGAAAAGTTAGATACAGTTTTCGAAACGGGATCGGTGGATCTGAGCGCAGCAGCAAGGCTGACGTTGCAAAATGACTTACGTGTTGGGGCCAGCGTTGGCCATGGAGAGCAGACCGGGCTTGTTGTGCTTCATCTGGAAGTTCTCATCGGCGAACTTCTCACCGTAGATGGAGCGACCACCGGTACCCTATTCCCGATTAAAAAAATTAGACGAGGTTCAATGGCACTGAGCACTGAGGAAACAACAAAATCCCCAGACGCAGCAATTGGAAGGAGAAAGGGAAGCAACTAACGTTACCGCGGGTGAAGTCACCACCCTGGAGCATGAACTGGGGGATGACACGGTGGAAGCCGGATCCCTTGTAACCCTGGCCCTCGGGAAGCTTGCAAAGCTCACGGAAGTTCTTGGTGGTCTTGGGGACAACATCATCGAAGAGGTTGAAGGTGATGCGGCCAGTCTTGGCTGGATAGGTAGTCAGTATTGAGTTCCAATTATATAAAATATCCCATGGCGACCAATTCTTCCTGGAAAAAAAAAGGGCCGTGGCATTCAATGGAATAAGAAAGATGGAGGGGCAGTGGAGGGGCAGAACCAAATCTGCCCCTCCAAGAGGTCTCTCATGCTCAAGAGGGAAAGAATAACTTACGGGCACTGGAGCCGACAGGGGCGTAGGTAACGTCGAAGAAGACCTGAGACATGATTGCGGATGTGGATGAGAAAGACCGAGTGGAAGGATGGAAAGAGCAATTCAGAGAAGAGAAGAGGGAGGGTGGGGTTGACTTGAGGCGGCAAAACATGGTGAGGGGCAGAAACGGAGCGGAATAATTCAGGTGCCGACCTACAAGTAGGTTAGCTGCTGCGGGACACGTGAGAGACCATTTCCGCATTTCCGTGATTAGGTGACTCAGGCATGCCATTCAAGGATCCAGGTGTTCATGAGACTCCCTTCGTTTCCCCAATCACAGGCATGAGTTATGGGATATGCAGTGAAGCATAGGCACAATTGGTTTCAATTTCCACATGAGCAGTGTTAATACTTACAAATTCTAGAAATACAAGATGATGAAGATGATGAAGAGCAGAAGCTATAGGGGAAAAACGCAGCTTGGAGGTAAAAAAGCTGCCGGGGCTCCATGATTATATAATCCCGGGAGGTTCCTTCCGGGGAAGCTAGACCGCTTACATAGGTTCAATGCCTGAGGTGGAAATTTATTTACTCGGAGTTTACAACAAAAAGTTGTACTTGCGCCGATTTACTTAAAGCTGACAGGTTGAGACAAGAGTTGGAGAATTCAGTGTTTAATTCATGTGCGTGCAAAAAATGCAAAACCCGGCGCCTCTATCCGGGGGCCGTGAGAATGACAACCATGTTCAACAGCAGAAAAGTAACCAGAGAAGAAAAAGGAGGAAGGAAGAGGAAGGAGAAGGAAGAGGAAAGAAAAATAGTAATAGATCCAAGGATCACAATAGAAATACAACGAATATATCCAATTCGAGAAGAGAGAGCGAAGAAAAATGGAACCAAAAACCATGAATGCCACGCGTAACAGGACATCATTTCGACATTGTCGGCTCGTTTGCCACAGATGATAGTCGCTCAAAAGCCAGAAAAAAGGTGAAAGGTATGGGTGAATATAGGGATAATGAAATGAAATGTAAAGAGCATAATAACTGGGCCATGGTCCCATATGCAGACACAGTAGATGTGTCGAGGAAAAGAAATCAAATCAAGTCAGGTCAAATCAAATCAAATCATCACCGGAAGTCGTCGTCGTTTGCATGCGTCAGGGATTCCAGGCGCTGCACGAGCTCCTTGGTCTGGCGAGCAATCTCAAAAGCAATAGGAGGTAGCAGGTTGGTCACCTCGCGCAGTTGTTCGGGGGTAGTAGCATGGTGGCCTTCGGCGGCAGTGCTCATAAGCCGGCCGCGGCATTCATCAAGAGCTTGAACAGCCGGTTCGGATTGCTCACGTAGAGCAATGTCCCCGCTGCGATCGTGCATCAGGTTTTCGGTAGCAGAGACTACGTTGGTGACCACGTTCCCGATGGCAGAGACGTGGGTCTCGACGCTGCTCAGTTCCTGCTCGGCACGGATGCTAGCAACCAGAGCCTGAATGGACTGGACCATGCCATCGGTCTGGTCTTCAACGTAAAGTTTCAGCTCTTGGAGTTCGTGGTCTTCTTGTGGCGCTCCGTAGTAACCGTTGGTGTAACCGTTCTGCATGGCAGGGTGGTCCTGGTCTGGTGGGCTGATGGCACTGTATTCAGAGTGGATGCTGTAGCGCTGTTGACTAGCAGTCGTGCTGAAATAATCTGGGTACTTCTCCTGAGAAAGGTCCACGTCGACAACCCCCTCCAGTTCCTCTGCTGGCGAGGCCTGGATTTTGACCACTCGAACCAGCTCCACGACGGCAGTGCAAAGATGAGAGGCGGCGGCATCGAGGAGGGAAACGGGAGAGAGACCACAGGAGCCGGTAAAGTTACGAGCAGCAGTGATCATATTGTTCGCAGTAGCAGACACTCGGGTCTTAGCCTTCATGCGCAGAGCAGCCGAGCCATCAGCTGGGGGAGGTGCCTGGTCCACATCCTGAATCATGTGACGGACAGCAACGATGACAGCCTTGACTTGGTGGGACACCTGCTGGGCATCCTCGCAGCGGGCAACACGAAGCAGCTCGTCAATCGACATCTGGAATTTGGTGACATGAATATCCTTCACCACACCATCAGCCTGCACGAGCTCATGCTCCTTAGCAACAACGCGTGCATCAGTTCGAATGTCTGAGAGGCCACCAGACGAAGTACGAAGATGACCCTGCTGTGCTTTCGCCTTCGCATAGCGATTTTTCCACTCATTGACTTCATTTTGCAGTTTCTGCACATCATTGGACAATCGCTCTTCGTGTTCCCAGTTGGAATGACTCTGGGCTGTAAGAGTCTTCATCTCCATGAGGAATTCAGATGCCTCACGTCGCACCTCAGTAGTAAGCTCCTGCTGCTGTTGCAGCTCGCTCTGAAGGTTCTGGTGTTTGGTTTCCAGATCAGCGTACCGAGCCATCAAGTCTGGATCTCCAGACTCCCGGACGACTTCATCAAGCTGGTGACGAAGGTCCCGTTCCAAATTATCATGCTCTGACCGCACTCGATCAAGCTCAAGCTGGAGTGAGCTATTGAGATCCTCAGCCTGCGACAACTTGCTCTCCAAATCCTGACGAAGATCATCCCATTCCTGACGTTCACTATGGCTGACCGCTGATTGATCGGAAGAATCTTGTGACCGGGACAGCTCCTCATCTTTAGAGCGGACCATTTCTTCAAGTTTCTCCACTTTTTCTTGCAATGCTGACACCTGAGCTTGACTGTCCATCAATAATTTTCGTTCCCCTTCACCGAGAGTTGTAGTTGTCCCCCGTCTGCTCAAGACCGCATCCAATGCAAATGCATCACTCCGAGCATCATCGTCATCTTCCGGCCCCATATCATCGCTGTCCTCAACCATCGTACTCTTATTCGGGACCATGGTGTTACTCTGGAAAGACCGAGGGAAAGGACCATCTCCATTCATCCCAGGAGGCGGACCTCCAAGCGAACCCTGCCGCGGCGGGAATGGACTAGGCGGACCACCAGACGGATAACCCCGACGAACTGGGGGACCGCGAGACTGCGAGCGACGCGGATCCGGAGGCAGACCAGGCGACGGACGACGACCCGTGAACTGCGGAAAACGGCGCTCCAGCTCACAGAAGACATCGGTCGCGAGATCGCGAAACCGCTGGTGCACAAGCGACGCGAGCCTCTGACGAGCATGGTTCCGTTTTTCATGGAAGTTGGTACGCGGAGGAAGGAATGTAGGTGCGTCAGGACGGGGTGGGCGACCAGGAGGAGGCGAGGCTTGTTGACGGCGAATAAGTTCGTCGTAGACATCGGTACTCAGTTCGTGGAACTGGGTCGGTGATAGTCGTAGGAGCTTGTCGCGGGCTTTTTTGGATCGGCCGTTGATTCGGTCTTCGCG
The DNA here is from genome assembly GCA_028828865.1 of Penicillium sp. IBT 16267x. Classification (NCBI taxonomy): domain Eukaryota; kingdom Fungi; phylum Ascomycota; class Eurotiomycetes; order Eurotiales; family Aspergillaceae; genus Penicillium; species Penicillium sp. IBT 16267x. Next base: position 611,887 of record JAQJZQ010000008.1, on the reverse strand, counting down.
GTAGGTGGCACTTAAGAACCGCTTAAAGGTCACATAGTGCTGGTGTAGTATTTCCTCCATCTGTCTGCGCCGTCGGCCGCCATCGCGCGGGTCATCGCCCAGCGTTCCAACGCTGGATCTCGCACCAACAGAGCTGGGCGGAGAAGGGTTTGCACTGCCCGGCAGCGGGAGACCGGTGCTATTGGGGCTCAGGGGAGCGCTAGGGACGCCGGAGGTCGGGGGTGTGGCTAGATTGCCACGAGAGGATAATGTAGGCGAAAAAGGCGGGTCCGATTTCTGGTATTGATTGATGCCGGACCAGTCGCTGCCATCTACGGAGACAGGCGACATGGCTCCCGAATGGCCATTCATATCAGGGTCGCAAGGGAATATCGAACCCTCCCAACACGTTTGATTTATTTGGATAAGGCTTGGCTCTCAAGGGGAATATGGCGGAGGGTTGGCGAAGTCAGACACATCCACGTCGTCAACCACACAGGACCCAGTTTTATCTCCTCCACCGATCTGAAAGTCTGAAACGAAGGGAGGCGCCGAAGGGGGAGGACTCGAGCCACCAGGTTGGAAAAGGCAAAGAGAAAGTCGAAAGCCCGAGTCCAAAGGAGTGTAGGACTTTTGGAAGGGGAAATAAATTATGAAAGGGGAGTTTGCCAAACCTGTGTTTGGTTGACTCCGGAGTTCCCTTACGGGGGACCCGCTGGTCCTTACAGTGTGGGAAAGCCAAGGGTAAAGTAATAATTCCGGAACTAATAAGCAAGCCAAGCCCCAATCACTATTACTTCTCAACACTCTAATATCTGATCTAGGTTCCATCTGATCTTCTCTACATATTCTTCAGTCATAGAGTTTTCTTGTCCACGAACCAGCTCGTGCCAAAAGAACATTGATGAAATGACATGTCAGAAAGTAAAAGAAAAAAAAAGACTTCGTACTAAATTAGTACAAAGTACAAATTTACAGTATTAATACATCATCCTGCCAAGTAGACAAGCACACAAGCCACAAGGGGCTGAGATTACATCCGGGGGCCCCGTCGAGGCCCATCCTTGCAGAAACATGGACTCTATACAAGAAGTTGGACGAGGACGAATATTGCAACAAAGCGTCCAGGCTTTGTACCTGATTTCAAACGATAACTGTAAAATACTTGCATGGTTATATGCATTAGGGGCTAATAGTTTGAATTAAGGGGGGAAAGCCCTAAAAGACGTTCAGGAGTTCGACAATCTAGACTCTGTTAGCCCCCCCAGGCCTAGATGATACAATACGAATACGAAGTACTGTAATATATTGATCTAACCAGTTGGTATACTTGATTTTACTATACCTAATTAAGACATACACATTTGAAAAAAAAAAAAAAAGTGATCTGAAAAAAAACTGGCCTTATGAGTCTTGCGACCAGCATGTCTATCCAAATGGAGAGGGCTAGGTACAAGTTGTAGAACAGGGCATAGGTCGTATCCGCTAGCGGCGGTTGCTTTTAGGTTTGGCCACAGATGGACTCGGGAACCGAGCAATTGATTTGCCAGCAGAGAGAACCATCACTGGTGCTATCCAGCTGTTGATTTTTTTTCTCCGCATTGCAAAGGAGCCAATTTAATGACTCTCTAGTATGTTAGAGATAAGATGCAGAATCAGATGTGCTGGATCGAGGTGGTGGCCTCGCCGAAAGTCCGCATCGGAGGGATGGTATCGAAGGAGGTGACATTGAGAGGAAATATACGAGAATCATTTCCGCGGGCCAGGAGGAGAACTGGGCACGTCGTTGCTTATTTGGAGGTCAAAGAGAGACCGCGGGCAGCTCCCACGGCGGCCGACACCGGGGTCGACGACCGAGTTGGGGCCGCACTGCGGTTGTGGGCCATGTGGGCCTTGACAAGGTGTCCAGCGGCAAGCGCAGAGCACAGACTGAGCTCACCGGCGAGAACAGAGGCGGCGATGATACGAGACAGCTGGCGAGCGTTCTCACCCGGGTTGGTGGGGTGGGCTCCACGAACGCCAAGCAAGTCCAGCATGGCACCCTGGCCCTCAAGGATAGTACCACCACCAATGGTACCCACCTCGATACAAGGCATCGAAACAGCGATCTGGAGGTCGCCATTGTTGCTGAGAAGTTCTTCATTAGCATCGCTGTTCAGTAATATTTCGGGCTGGTAAGGCACTTACTTCTTCATGGTCGTAATACAACTGCTGCTCTCAACAACCTGAGCGGGATCTTGGCCAGTAGCCAGGAAAATGGCGGCGACGATGTTAGAGGCGTGGGCGTTGAAACCACCCAGGGAACCAGCCATAGCACTTCCAATCAAGTTCTTACTGATATTCAGCTCGACCAGAGCGCTGACATCGCTCTTCAGAACGCTCTTGACGACATCTCCAGGGATGATAGCCTCAGCCACAACCGACTTACCACGGCCATCGGTCCAGTTGATAGCGGCAGCCTTCTTGTCGGTACAGAAGTTACCAGACAGGGAGATAATGGACATGTCATCGAAACCGCACTCCTTGGACATGACATCGAGAGCCTTTTCACAGCCCTTGGAAATCATGTTCATGCCCATAGCGTCACCAGTAGTGGTCTTGAAACGGATGTAGAGGTAGGTACCAGCAAGAGCGGTCTTCAGAGTCTGAAGACGAGCGAAACGACTGGTCGAGTTGAAAGCCGAGAAGATGATGCTACGACCTTCTTCCGAGTCGATCCAAACCTTAGCGGCAGCAGCCCGAGCCAAGGTCGGGAAGCTCACGCAAGGACCTCGAGTCATACCATCACCGGTCAACACAGTCACGGCACCACCACCAGCGTTGATGGCCTTGGCGCCACGGCTGGTACTGGCTACCAACACGCCTTCGGTAGTGGCCATGGGGATGAAGTAGTTCTGGCCATCAATCTTGATAGGGCCAGCAACACCAAGAGGAAGGGGCAGGTAACCAATAACGTTTTCACAGCAAGCGCCGTGGACAAGACCATAGTTATAGTCTTTGTACGGAAGCTTGGAGTGTTCCAGGGAGCCAGTAATCTGAGAGGTGGCGGGGGTGCGAGAGACAACAGCACGGCGAATCTTGACGGCACGGGTGAAAGCATCCACGCGGCTCATCAAATTCTCGTCCTCCATGCTCTTCTCCAGAGCGTATCCAGGGAGCTTACCACGCAGGGATAGGTCGATCAGTTCGTTGTCAGTGAGATGGGGAGCACGCTTCTCCTTCAGCATCAATTCACAGTCCGCCGCAGTGCGAGTAGACTCCTGCTCGTTGGGCTCGAACTTGGGGTAGACCTTGGGAGCGACGGGCTGCGGAGCGGGAGCCGGCTCGGGCTCCTTGATGCTCCAGCGGGCAGCATTGAACAGGTATCCATTGAGAATGATGCTCAGAGTCAGAGCCGCAATGATCCACTTGCTGATGAACGGGTCCTCCACGCTCTTGAGCAGACTCTCGAGAACCTTGCCACCAACGGTGTCAAGGAACTGCTCGGTGTACTCGATATCAAAAGTACCGGTCCCCTCGCCCGCATAGTAGACAGAGGGGTACTCCAGTTTGTACTTGATGGGCGGAAGAATTGTCACCATGGTCTCCTGTTTCTGGCTCTTGGCAGTAACATAAACAGCATCCAGACCGTTCTCAGCGACCCTGAAGGGGTCGATGGGGGTAGGGGCCATGAAGTTCGACAGGCGAGATATCAGGGCACCGTTACCAGTGTTGCGGAAAGGAATGGCCGACAGGTTCACGACATTGATCAGGATCAGACCACCAACCATGAGAATCTTGAACCGACGAACATTGCTCGACTTGATCTTACGACCAAAGATGCTGGTATCCACATCAGTGCCGGTCGAGCCCACGTTGGGCCAGTCGTTGCTGGAAGCAACGCTCTCAGCGACGCTGTGAGTGATGCCATCCTCCTCGAGGGCCTTGCGCAGAGCTACATGGCGCCGAATGCGGGTGATCTCAAGCTTGATGCAGAGAATAGTGGTGTAGAAGGTAAAGAGCAGCACGCAGTCAAAGAACAGAATCCAAGCGGCCAGGAAGCAGAATTGCTGAAGACCACCCTGCACACCAGACGCGGCACCCAGAGCCAAGAGCCCCATCTCGATGCAGTAGTGCTGGATAATCTCGAACCCCTGCTGCTTGATGGCAGTAGCAATTGAGTCCTGGATAGAACCAGGTGTGCTGGAAGACAGCGGCCGAGGAGCGGCACCCGGACCAGGGCGACGGCTATCCACCGATGCCTTGAGAACGGCCCGGGTGAACATGATCGGCTTCTCAAAGCCAATGGTCACGACCAGGAAGGGAAGCCCCTCGGAGAGCAAAAGGAGGTTAATCGGCACACCAAGTTTGGTGGTCACCAAAAGACCAAAGAGGAAGGCGAAGGATCCAGAGATGAGCACAGTAAAACCGAGCCAGAAGTTGGAGCCCAGGCGTCTCATGGAGAAGAAGAGCGACAAAAAGCTCAGGTGCATCGAGATGTATCCGAGGGTCATGATCACAATGTCAATGGTCTCCGCATGCTTGATGAGATCCACAAAAGAGCTCCATGCGTCAGTCAGCCACTGCATGACGGCCGTGCGGGAACCCGCAGCACCACGAGCGGCTTTCATGATCCATTTCTTGGACTCGGCTTCCGCACCATTCGCAGACGGGTCCTCAATCTCCTGAACAGACTTCAAGAAATCCTCGATCTGCTCAAATGGGACGGTGTACGCAAGAGCCGAGTCATGGGAAAAGGCCGTGAAGAGGTTGGGGGTGTAAGGGACCGAGGAGGCAGAAACGTTAGCGGGGACCGGGGCATTGACGGCGGACGGGGCCGAGTCGGAGGTGGAATCGGGGAAAATAAAGGTCGATAGAGCCAAATGGTTCACAGCGGGCTCGTTAATATCCTGGATCTTCATTAACTCATTGTTCCGGTCTTTAAGAGCGGAGAGAAAAGGCGTACCTCCGAGTTCACCCAGGTGTCCTCCGCTTGCCACTTCCACGAGGTTGACTCGCCTAATCGCAAACTCCGACTGCCCTGGAGCAGAGCATCGATGTCCACCTGCCCGGCAACATTCCGAGGGTTCTTGGTATCCAAAAGACTGCCTTCCAGGAGACCCACGTAGGTGGTGCTGGCAAGCAGCGCGATCACCACAATGGTGTGGATGGGGTGTACGCAGGCGCGACGCGAGATGGCTTGCAGCCCGGAGGTGATCTGGCGACGAATCCAACTGGGTTCCGCATCCTGAGTCTCCTCCGTGGAGCGCAATCTCTTGGAAATCAGCGAGGTAGCCATGCTGAGTGTAATTTAGGGAGGCAGTGTGGACGTCTGTTGAAGGCGTTGAGGGTGTTTATGAGGGTCCGGAGGGACCAATGCCTTCGTGAATTACCACGGCGGTTTGAATTCGGCCAAATCCGAAGACAATTCGCAGTGAGAGATCTCAAAATTCGTAGATCTCCTGCCCCATGTGGCACCCAAGGCGGTGTTCTTGCGCTGTAGTACTCCCACAGGAACTTTATTTTTTTTTTCTGATCAGCGATAGCACAACAGATAAGGGGGATTGGAGCATACCGAACAAGAAAAGGAAAGGGGAGAGGGAGTAAGAACACAGCGGTCCTCTCGGTCAGGAGTCGCGGTATACGGAGAAGAAGTACCGGGACCCCCTGAAGGCTGCAAAATAATCGAGATCCTGGGTCCGCGCCGATGGAATTAAGTATCCCCGGTGACGGGAGGTCGCCAAGCCACGACAGCTTAGTGGAGTATCCAAAGTTTGACAGCCAACAAAAAGAATTGAACCAATTTTCAATTCTCCAGTGGATCAAATATGAGGGAAAGACTACAGAAAAAAAAAAAGATGGTCAAGAAGAATGCTCGAGAGGTGGGTGTCGAACAAAGAGTCGAAACAATCAACAATATTAAGAGACCCAGATGGCAAGCACGATCGACACTTTTTAAACTAGTGCTTTTAGGGTGGATTTGACTTTACTAGCTGTGAAAGCTTCTTGAACTCCATGTAGGTTATATCCTTTTGGATTCGATTTGTATCATTATACAGTACTATTATGTGGCAAAGATTCCCAAAGAGATTTTGGACAGTACTCCCTACCTATGAGATAGACCACTAAAAGGGTGGGTGGCACCAGAATGCAAGCTATCAAGCAGAGTAAGTGCGCAGTTTGCCCGCTTGGACGTGATGTAAAAACGCCATGCAGAATTTCAATATTGTGGGTTCTTTTGCCAGTTCCCAGTTCCCGAATCCTCGAGTCCCCCGACTTCCCGACACAGTCGATCTGTATGGTTCCACTCCGTCTGCACCATTGCTGAAGGTACTCAGCGTTTCGTTATTCGGTCCACGTCAGCATCCTCACCGTCCGATAGGGCTGCATCCTTCTCTCCGGTAACACTGGAACTGAATCTTTCGCCCCATTCCGATAATCGCCGGTCGACAAGTTTGGCGACCCTGTTTCCAGCCGACCAAGTGGAATCCACCCGGTGGAGCTGACGGAGCACCCAGATTCAATCAGATAACCCAAGTCAAATCATGAGTCTCTCTCACCCGGCAGGTCCGTGTTTTCTCTCCACTCGTCCACAATGTGCTCCGTAACCGAGCTCGCCAAGCATGAGAAAAAATCAAGATAAGATGGCAAGTCCGACGGAAACGACCGAGTGTTGGATTTTCGGCGGAATCGGCCTGGGACTAAGCTCCACTGAGGGTCGAATAGTGACCAACGGGATGAGAGAAGAAAGAAAAAGAGCGCTGATGCAGATCTCCAGACTAGACGTTTGGGTGGAGACTGAAGCCCAATTTTTTTCAGCTGCGTACACAACACAGGGTAAAGCGGTGTCGTCGAGTGGAGATATATAGAACATAAGTACGGAGGATGTATGGAGATTAGAGTAAGCTTGAAGAATATGAAGGTTGGGCCGAGACACGTGCAGGCTGAAGATTATGAAGATTGTTGCGGCTACGATTCCGACCCATAAACTGTCATCCTGTATGTCGTAGATCTCAGTGCCTCAATAGTTTAGTGTAGTGATTCCCCCCTACAAGGAAAAGGCGCTTAGCGCCCTTGGCCAATCGCCGAGCTCAAGCCTAAGAGGTAATCTAGGTTATACCCTCAGTGCAACTTCTCTAAGCGCCAGGAGTAACGGGAAAGCTGTCTCTGACACAATATCTCCACATGATGTGAGGCAGATCCCGTCGCGTCTCCAATCTTCTCGCCCAACCACTCGCTCGTAGCTCAACTCTTCATAGTCTCTTGGCGCTGGGCTTTAAATGCTCCGACGGATTTAGATTGTTTCAAGTCTGACGTCTGCAAAGAATGTTTGTTTGGCATTGCTCCAATTAGGCGCATCGGCGGGCTCTGACTGTTCTGATCTTTCTATATTTGCGACTGGTTTCTCTGGATTGAAATGCCTGACACTTTCTGATGAACCAGTCAGGCCAGTCTATTGTAGGCTGTGGCCTTGTCAAAAAACCCTTGAAACAATCTTCAAAGCCGTGGAGCTTCTTTGTGGGTATCAGTATGGTTTAGGGTGAATGACCACTCTTTGCTTTCTTCCATTGTCACTTTCTTCATTCACTCATTTGCTGCAAATAAAAGCAAACCACCGACGGCGTTTCGTCTCAGTAGATACATTATTTTACATTCTTTGCCACTCCTTTCGCAAAACACCATACTCGATATTGCACCGCTGGCCGGTATCCTACACGAGTCTGCAGACTGATCGTGACCACCTTGATACGTTTCACAAAACTCATACAATTTTTCGATATGCTCCTCCGAGCCCTCACGGCGCTCTCCCTCGTTGCATGCACCAGCGCCCATTCCTGGGTAGAGGAGATCAGAGTGATTGCAGCAAATGGAACCTTGACTGGGGCGGCAGGATACGCCCGGGGAAATTATCTTCGCACAGCTGCAGGATTCAGCGATCTAACAATGACCTATTTGATCCCTCCGGACGGCCAGGCCAATGTGACAGTAGTTTATGACAGCACAAAATTGTGCAAAGACACCCAACAAAACCAAACACAAACATCCGGGAGTCCTCGACTAAAAGCCGATGCCGGCGACGCGATCGCACTCCGCTACCAAGAGAACGGTCATGTCACCCTGCCCTGGAACCAACCAGGCAAACCACCAAACCGAGGCACCGTGTACGTCTACGGAACAACGGAGCCCATAGTCGGCGAAACCCTCAACGGCGTCCATGGCGTATGGAATTGGAACGGCACAGGCGGCGACGGACGAGGAACACTCTTGTCCGTGCAGAATTTCGATGACGGTCGCTGCTACCAGATCAACACTGGCAACATCTCGGAGTACCGGCAGGCGAAATATCCGCACGAGGCTAATCAGCTTATGGGCGCTGATCTGTGGTGTCAACAAGATGTACAGTTGCCGATTACGGCACCAACTGGGAAACTGTATACCCTTTACTGGGTATGGGACTGGCCCACTCGGCCAAGTGCTGATGATGGATACCCGGATGGAAAGAAAGAGCTTTACACTACCTGTATCGATATTGATATTGTGGGCCAGGCTTCGGGTAAGGTGCAGGAAACGAATGACTACACCGAGGGACAGAGCCTAGATAGTGCAGCGATAGCGTCGGAGTTTGATGATTTGACGAATGAGGATGCTGTGCAGCTGTCTAATACTGCTGCCGTATCCACATCTACGTCGACGATGCAGACTGGGACTACTAGTTCCTCTGCTGATCATGTCTCAACGATGCAGGCGACAACTGAGCCTGCGGGAGCTATTGTGACCGTTACCGTTGGTGCCGTGACTGCCTGGCGAACTGTAACTGAGGTGCAGGTGCATACAGTGACGGTTGATAGTTGCCAAACTACGGGGGTGGCTGGTTAAAGTTTTTGTTGATTGTTTCTCAAGATTCCCCCAGAACATATGTATAAGATCAAGACAGCACCTAAGCCCTGGAGGCATACCTATGGGATGGATCAAGATATTTTTTGTATTGGTATTTCTTCTTCTTTTTTCCTTTTTTATGCATAACATCACCCTGAGAGGCTCAAATGGCGGAGTCGGACCTTTGTGATCCGATCCGATAAGATCTATGGGAGCCAATCAACATTTACGGATGTTGAACACAATGAGATTATCATTTATCTCTTGAGCCTCCTCGATATCAGTTGACATAATGGACTTTAGATGAAGAATCACATTGAGCAGGAGAGTAAGAGAGAGATGAAGCAGCTCGGGGTTCAAAAGTAGAAGCGCGACTTCCCAAAGCATCAAAGCGCAATTGCCTAAAATGGATTAAATCCTCGATCTGAAACACGCTAGCACGTGATCGATGACCTAAGCCCCTCGAAGCTTCAATTCACTGCGCCGGTCGAGAAAGATCGATACTTGGCTTGCGTTTCCGGCCTGCATCTGGTAGTTGTAGTGTGTTGGGCTATCCCTGCTCCAGCCGCCGACCGACCATCCCCGCACTTGTGCTGAACATTGACCCTCAAGGGGTCTTTAAGATTAAAAAAGGTATGCCCCATCTCCGATCGCATTGCATATGGACACGCCGGGTGAAACTGGAATGGAGATAAAAGGAATCCTCAATTCTGGGCATCTTGACTGGTTCAGATCGGTTAAACCTGAGATTCTCCACTCTTGTTATTCGGCGACATAAGCGCTGTGTCCGGGTTCCATTGATATCTGACACACTTGCAGGTTCGGCTATATTTAGCATTTGCCCTCGACCAACTGCGGGACAACCGTCTGGAACAACCACTGTGCCGACTCCTTCCCCTCAAGCATTTTCTCTATTTGCGATCCCATTCCTGGACTCCAATCACCGTGGGGTCCAACGCCTCTCGTGCCTCGGCAGTCCCTCCCCGCCTTGAGTTCTTTCCCCTTCCTTCGATCTCGGATACCCACTCGGGGGTCCTCGTGTGTCCGCAATCCGGTGGTGGTTGAGAGAACTTTGTGTCCAGGTGGTGGACGAGGTGTGCGTGTACATTACACGTAGTTATACGGCTTCTTTCCCTATCCTATACCACTGGGCTATTTTGGGCGGGAATTACAAGTGGGATCATTGTCGGCGCGCCACCCAATCGCAATGCCAATTTAGGATTCATGCGACGCGGCTAAATGAATCCTCCCCATATCCCTTGTTGACCTCTCTCGAATCGTCATCTTCCATCGTCCACTCAATCCTTTTGGGGACATCCCTGCCTGTGCAAGATGGCCTCCACCAACTCCCCAAATACCCTCTCCGCAGACAACCTCGCGGTCCTGCCCCCGATCCTGACAGATGCCACTGTCAAGCCATCGCCAAGTGCTAAAGATCGTTTATCCACATACTCGAATGTCTCCTTCGCGTCCCAACATCGCTCGCGACCGGGCTCCCACGTGTTCCCGATCTTCCATTCCAGTCTGCCGTATACTCTTGTCCGAGACTTTGCCTACCCGACGATCCATCCACTGCACTATGGTCCAACTCCCCTGCCCTCCGGGGGTTCCACACCAGCGAGTGAGTATCGCCGTTTGTCGGATCTGCCGGGCTCATGGGATACCGCGCGGGTTCCGTGGGCTTCTGGCCCATGGAGCAACGAAAACAGCCAAAACCATGGCCCGGGCCCGGTTCAAGGCCATCAACAGTTGCCAGCGATGTCATTTGGAGACGGGCCCCCATACAGTGAAGATGAAGATTTGCACAGTCCAGTGGTGACAACGGCGCGTCAGCGGAAGAAGTCCACTGGTACCGATTCAAATGGCATGACGGACGAACACATGGCCGAGGCCGCAGATCGCGGCATGTTTATTAGCATGAACCCTGATGGCAGTGAGACATATTACGTCAATGGAGATGATGCAATGGAGGATGGACCCGGTGGAGAATATGTCACATACCCAGTCAACGAAGGGCGGCATTCTCATTACGATACCCAGCAAGGCCATGCACCCGACGCTGGATTCGAGTCAAATGATAACGGAGACCGGTATGCGAATGATTATCAATTCGCTGTCGGTTGCCCAGACGAGGAAATGCATGGAAAGGCCGTCGCTCTCTTTGATTTCGCCCGCGAACACGAGAATGAGCTGCCCCTCACCGAGGGCCAGGTGATCTACGTCTCCTACCGACATGGCCATGGCTGGTTGGTTGCCGAAGACCCAAAGACTGGAGAAAACGGTCTTGTACCTGAGGAATTTGTGCGGCTTCTTCGCGACATCGAAGGGGGGTTGACCTCGTTGAACGGGGAGCCTACCCTGGACTCGACAGAAAGCAGCGCCTCGATCGACATGAGCGAGGATGACCGCACTTCGACACCCACACAAGGTGATTTAAAGGACGCCAATGGCGATACTACCATGAGTCTCTCCTCTGAAGGCATGAACGAGACCAGCCAGGCCACTGGTGGTCCTGCTGGAGCCCGTGCAAGCATGATTTCAAAGACATGAAATACCCGCCAATTCCAGAGGCGGCTTCATTGAACAGGGCACCATGAGTTGAAATTCTGCATGGCTCACCCATTAGAGCCCTGTCTGCGGCAAGTCTCTACTGGCATTAAAGCCGGCTGACGAAGCTCCCTCTCTCCCACAAGGTAGAGTTCACGAACTCCACCGACAATTCGCTTTCTCAATGGATTTGAATTCCATTTATTGGCTATTGTATTAGAACAACATTGGGAGAAACGAGAACTTGCTCTCCAGATTCAATATGTCTGGACGCTTCAGGACCTCAAGGTCCTGACTAGAGAACATCTTTAAAAACACCCCTCAACCGCCATACCCTTCCTTCACCGAAACGCCCCCGAAATCCCCCGAAATCCCGACTGAACAATGATTCCCCCACTACCACTACCCTTCTTCATTGATATTCCTTCTCACGATTCCCGTTTACGCCTTGTACAACCAATCCATGGTTGAGCTTTGCAAAAGCTAGTACCTACGAGGCTTAAACGTGATGGAAAATAATTCCCCTGTTCTCTTCTTGTCAGCTTCTCGTCATCCCCTCGCAAATTTCTGAATTCCGTCATACATTTCTCCTATTTCTATCCCCATTTATACTCTTTCTCGCACGTGTATCTAGCTTCCTTCAGCGCAGGCGTTGTCCTAGCATCTATTAGCATTAGCATAATGCCTATTCAACCCTAGACCATCTATTCTATTTAGGAGATTAGACGAATGTTCGATATCTAGAACTTGGGATTACAATTCTGCTCTCAAATGTTTGCAATCATATAAACATTATAAATCGACGATTTTGAGACTCCAAAAAGCGAGGGCTTGTTCTCTTATTTCGAGAACAGCATCCATGTATATATAACATTGAAAACGGCAGCACATCTTACTCAGAAAATGGACAAAGCTACCAAAGTTTGTAATCTCGCAGGAAAAAGAAAGAAAAAGGAGAATTTTTTCAAAATAGCTTTGCTAAAGCGATGGAAAATCCCGTAAGCACGAGCCAACGTACAAAAAATAAAGCACAAGGGGGGGTCTTTAAATAGAACAAGATGAAGGAGCATAAATGAGTCTGGAATTATGGAATGCCGGATTCTGTACTCGGTAGATAACTAGAACGCAAATTGATCAATAAGCCTCGATGGCCAGATCGGAGAAATTAGAATTACCCGAGCAAGTCGTCGAAGGCCGAGCTGCCCTGCTTAGGCTGCGATGAGGCGGGAGATGAAGAGGTAGCGTTTGCGCCCCAGATACCGGCACTGGCCTTCTCTTTGGCCATGCTGGCAAGGTTGGGGCCCTTGTTTGCGTTTGCGTTGGACTTGCTGATACCTGCGCTGGCACTGGCACTGGACCAGAGAGAGCCGAAGGCGTCTCCGGAGGGCTTGGCGGCGGGCTTGCTTGCAGAGGGGGCCTTGGAGGAGGGGATGGAAGACGTGGCGGCATGGGAGAAGGGTTGCGAGGGTTGGTTGGTGGAAACGGACGTGAAATAGTTGGGAGTTGCCGCTTGGAAGCCGGTGGGTTTCGGAAGCTGTTGCTGCTGGATTGAGGCAGTCTGCGAGACAGGAGAGGTGAGCGCGCTGTGAGTCGGAGTGGGGGTTGCCGAGGTGAAGCCTACAATGCCATTGATATTGGCACCCTGCGACGCTGACACTGGTTGGGGCGCCACAAATTGAGTGCTGGAGGTCGTGCTCGCAGTTGAGACAGGAGCTGGGATGGAGAAGTTCGAAGCAGTCGGTGCTGGGGCCGGAGTTGCGGACTGGAAATCATCGAATTCGTCATCGTCGGCGGTGTTGTCTAGCATGTTCAAAGCACTTCCAGCGGGCTGCTTGCCAGCAGCAGTCGAGGAAGTGGTTGTCACAGGCTCATCGTCACCGAAATCAAACAGGTCTGCCACAGGCGCGGGGGCTGGCTCTGCCTTCTTCGGTGGTGCTCGCTTGCTGCTGGTAGCAGCAGCAGTTTCACGTCGCTGGGGGCTGGCATCTCCCTCGTCGTACTCATCGTATTCGTCGAATCGGTTGGCCTTGTTTCCGCTGTCTTGGAATTCACTAGTAGCGCCGCCAAAGCCACCACCATCTCCGTACACACCTCCGCTGTATCCACCGTATCCCATGGAGTCGCTTCCGAAACCACCATAGCGGCCAGAACTTCCAGAAGACATCCCGCCGACTTTCATGCCACCTTCAAATCCACTGAACTTGTTGCGGTTGGCCCGGGCCTTTTTGCGCTCGGTGCGAATCTGGTCCACGTCGCCCAGCAATTTCACTAGTTCTGACGACCGGTTGCGCACATTGATACCCTGATCCTTACCATTCACATCAATATAGTGGAATTGCCGGAGCATCCGCAGAAGAGACATATGAGATCTTGCGTCGTCCACAACTCGCTCCGATCCATTCTTGATCAAAAATTCAAGAAGCTGAAGACCCTATACACCATAAAGAACCGGGTTCAGCCGTTGGTATCGATATCGCAGAAGTAACACCAGCGTACCTTGTAGATCTGTCGCCACTCCTCCGCCGCCTTATCAGTGAACCGCTTGTAGATCATGGGCATAATTTCATTGAGCAATTGGCTATAATCACCGTAAGCATTCAATTGACCGGACCATTAGAAGCAGCGACACTTACTAGCTATTAGTGGCATTGGCAATCTCCTGCATCAACGTGGTTGAAGCACCCCATGGTTCATTGTTTGTGGCTTCCCGAACCTAGGTCGAGTAAGTAACATGTCACAGTCGATTCGTAATCGAGGATCGCATAGTTCGAAAAATCGTAGGCGTCACGAGATGTTTGCGCGGAGGTACCAGGATACGAACCTTGGCTTCTATTTCGGTATAGTTCATAACGGCTATGACGAAGCGGTCAGCTCAAGGGTTCCCGGGATTGCGAAACAAAGCCGAGTCACTTTCAATCGCAACAATGTCGGATTGACGGGTTCGACGCACCATTTTGCACCTTGCGTACACCTGCCTTGAGGTCATACAGGGTCAGGTTGCTGACCTGATCTTTGAGGCTGGAGAAGTCCATGGCGAGGGGCGGTAGCTGTATCAAGTCGAGATCGGGATGGGACAAGAACAGGACAAAGATATAGCGCAGCTAGATAAGCCGGACAATTGAACCAGAGAAGAACAAGCGAACCAAGCCCGCCGGGATTGATTGTGAGCGAGGGTGAGTTGGTTGGAGGGGAACGGACCGGTTTCCAGCTGGCCGATTACACGCGCCACGCAGTCACGTGGCAGCCCCTGACCCCAGCAACGAATGTATACCTATGTATAGCTAGCTATACGCACTTAATTTGTCACAGCTATCTCTCATCGTGTCATACGTTTTCCTCAACTCTTGTCTACCATCGAGCATTGGTGATTGTCGACAGCTACAGGACATCATTCGCCGCAGCGAAAATGGAGACGACGGCCAGCCACTTTATACTCTCGATAGACGTGGGGGTAATTTGTAAACAGCATCAATTCTCTAGTGCGATGGGTAATAATGTTCATTAGACTGGGTGTGCATTAGACTGGGGAGGCCCCTCACCAGCGAGAGCGGTGAGGGCCCGACTACTAGTATAGCAATTCTCCTGAAGACCGCGACATGATTTGTCAACGCTACAAAAATATGACTGCCAATATCCCGGAGATCATCCTGCTCTGCCAGGACGCAGACTTTATCACCGCCTTAAAAACAGCGCAGCAAGAGCACTGGCCCGAATTACCATCAAAGCTCACGATCACCCCCATCAACTCGCGCCTGAACCGCCTCGACCCCTCAGTAACCTTCGACCTGATCGTCTCACCCGCGAACTCATATGGCCGTCTAGATGGAGGCTTTGACGACGCCATCTCATTAGCCTTCAGCCCGCGTGATGACTACGAAGCTCTAATGCGCGCAGTGCAGCTGGAGCTATACGAGAAATGGCGAGGATTCGCGCCGCCAGGCACATGCACGCTTGTGCAGTTCCCTGTGCCGCTTTTGCAGAATTCCCGGCGCTGTGCCTGGGTGGCTATCTGTCCAACTATGCGAGAGCCGATGAATGTCGTCTGGGACCGGGAGGTTGTCTATGAGAGTGTCTGGAGTTTGTTATGTGAGGTCGAGGGGCGTAATCGGGCTTCTGAAGAGAAAATTAATCGTCTCTTGATAACGCCCCAGGCTGCTGGTATTGGGAAGGTTAGTAAGGAGCGTTGGTCGGCACAGATGGTGCTTGCAATGAAACATTTTGTGGACGCAGTCGAAAGGCCGGAGCGGTGGAGTCGAATGCAGTGGAATGAGATCATGAAGGATTGTGACGAAGTTGCGACGACATGGAAGACAAAGGAGCAGAATAGATAAACTCGTTCCCAATGCATGGTCCTCGTCGTCTTAGGTTTGTATGTAAGATTATGGCTAGCCTGAGGCTGTCATGTTACAGTTCTGTTTCCTACATTCATGAGATGGAATTCGGTCGTGTTGATGAGGCGCTGTGAGAAAACGATGGACACGCAGCCCAAAGCCACTAACAAGGCCACTCACTATTATCCTATGTTGCGGGAAGATTAGGTTCTCGGTGGCCAATCAGGTAAGGAGCCGCAGTAAAAAGTAAAAATGGGCTTGGATGGGGGTCTCAGATGCTTGACTCTGTATGTACATACATACCTACACACCTGTCTAGTGGTTGTATAATGGTCGTAATGGTCGTAATGGTCGTAATGGTAGTCTGAATCCCTTACTCCCTCGGCCCCAGCTCAAAAGCGAACTGCTTCAACAGAGGTGACACCCTCCAGCGTGCAAAGAGCTGCGCATTCTCCACCAAGATCCGCCGCAGCATCTCCCCCCTCTCCTCTGCACCAGGCCACACGCCCTGCCATATTCGTACATACGGCTCCATGATCCCCAAGGCCTCCTTGGCCCACCTCCCTGCCCTCTCCTCGCCAATTCTCCCCTTCTGCACCATCCGCCTCTCCAGCTCCCCTAGGAAACGTTCCCTCTCCTGCCCGTCCTTCACCGCAGCCTGCATGACCGCTAGTAGTATATGTGACCGGATTGACAAGTCCAACTCATCCATTTCCATTCCTTCTAGTCCTAGTCCAACTATCTCCTCCACCGCAACAGCGGCTAGGAACTCCACCTCCTCCTCACTTCCGACCTCTTCCACCCAACCCCTCCACCGCGCCTGCTCTCCAATCCCTCCATCGGGCAACCCACACCACTTCACCTGCTCTGACTCGCCATCTCCCTCGGCAACCTCTCCCCCCGATACCTGTGCGAGGTACTCTGCTTCCAACCCGTGTATATCATACTTTCCCTGCGCGACCAATATCCCAAAGCTATTGGGCCCCCATGCTTCCCGGGAAGTTCTCTTAGCCAGCCAAGATGAAGATGGATCAGGAGTAAAATAGTCAAGCCAGAAGCGCGCATGTGATTCCGAATAGGGTGGTGCGCTAGGGTAGGCCGTGTGCAGGCGTGTCATGGTTGCCTCCAGCGTGCTAAGGGCTACTGCAGTAAGAGTCACAAATGGCAGAAAGGGCTGCCTACGTCGCGTGAACGAGACAGTGTAGGCCCAGCGGGGGAGTTTCAGGACGTGTGCGGATACCGTACTATGGCGCGGCTGGCATAGCGGGGAGGAGGAGTCGGGGAGGTCCTGGAGGTCGGGCGGGCGGTACAAGCGCGCTGTGGTGCGCTGGGCGAGGAAGTAGGTAGAGTAGTAGGAGCGCCAGGCGGAGGAGTGCAGGAGGGCGTGGTGGGCTGTGTAGAAGGCAGGGAAATCAGAGAGGGATGGGAAGTCCCCTTCTAGTTGGGAGGAATAGCGGTAGATGGCTGCTGCTAGCTGTGCGAGGTAGAATACATCCAGGGTACTGTTATTTGTTAAGTATACAGTGCTATTAGAGATTACCATAGTAGGAGATAGCTTACCGGTTAAAGCGTAACTCGCCCTCACCAAAGGACCAGCCATGCGCGTGTAGCTTCTCCACCACATCGAACACCCCGTTGTCGGTCCACAGCCCCCCATCCAGATAGATGAATGCGATCCGTAAGACATCCTCATGGCAGGTCACATGCACGATGCCGCTTTCAACATTGGCCAGAAATTCTTGAGCGCTCATTGTAGCGCTCAAAGCACGTGCAACGGTAAGGAAAAAAGTGGTAATTGAGGAAGAGAATGTAATTATCAGATCCCGAACAAGGAGGGACTGGGATCGGGATGCAGTTATGGCCTTATCGGTGGCCTTTGCACGGCTAGTTGATGTTTTCAAAGATTTAGACAGGGGGACCCCCTATCGTGCCTTTTGTTCAACGCGGTCATTGAAACCTTGGCAACTAAGACCCTCCAACTGAAAATTTCAATCACGTGTATCGACAGACATATCCGATCGTCATTAGATCCATAACACTGCTGGATACCTGCAGACTTGAATTACAATTTGGGTTTTCAAGGTGGAGACGCAAGGCTAAGATTGGCAATATAAACACAAGTACTATGTCTACTATGGCGGTGAATGATATCTTATAGCTTTCCTCTTTCGATCCCCGAGTATTCTCACCGGTTAGTCCCAGACTACTGATCCCTTCCAACTTCCAACTGGTGCTTCTCCTACGCATCTGTCCCCAGCCCCCAGCCCGGCATGGATTGCAGATCCCAATCCACAGTGCCCATATTGCCAATCTGGTCGTTGGCATCCGTGCCCCGCTCGGCACACTGCGCGAGATACACCTCACCGGTATCAATAAGGGCCGCCGGGATCATCGCCTGATCCTTGTCCTCATGGCCAAGCATCTTGGAGAAGAGCACGGTGTTGTCGGCTGTCATGGACGGGTCCAGGTACGTGAGGAAGCGTGCGCGGTTCGCCTCTGCGATATCCGATGCGTCAGCATTAAAGCAACAACAACAATGCCAAAAAAAGAAGAAAAAAAGAAATTGAAAATTGAAAAATTAAAAATTGCAGACACGTACTCCATCGCGGCGTCCACAGCATCAGCGGCTTGCACTGATCCGGATTCTTCTCTTTGTCTTCGGGGAACTCGAACGACTTTGGGATCCAGGCCTGGTTCCAGCCGTCCCATACGTCGGCGTCGATCGTCACCACGCAGTCCCAGGGGACGCTGCTGGGGTCGTAATCGGGAAAGTCCTGGAACCGAGGCGAGATGTAGGTGCCCGTGCCAAGCTGGCGGCCCATGGTGCTCTTGGACTGCACGGCTTTGCCGCCGTTTTCGTTGATGGCGTCGGCTTCGGCCTGGGATGCGGGTTGGTTTGGTTGGCTGGGTTACGGAGGATATGGGATGGAATAGAGCATGAATAGAGCATGAAATGGAAGGGAATGGGGGAGACGGACCTTTGAGACGATGCGGTATCCGATGTGTTTTCTTGCCCCATCGCGTTTGTGCAGTTGGACCTCGGGGCCTTCCAGGGGGAAGCCTGCAACGGAAGCAGCGAGCGCTAGGAGCGCCCAGAACTTCATGATGCGGTTAGGGGGAAGGAGGTGGAAGGAGCAAAGAGGGACTACTAGTAGAGGAGGATGAACGCGAACGCTCTCTAGCTGGACAAGGAAGACAAGGGAACGACCCGAGCTGTCCCAGACCGAGACGACTACATACTAAATTACAATAACAGCGGCTTGACAGGAGCTTGGCAGGGATCAAAAAGGTAATATTTTGAAGTGACATCGAGAGCGGGGACTCGGAAAGCCCAATCTCTGGTGACCAATCAAGTGTGACGAGCCCAGACGGCTAGCGGAATCCTGTGCCTGCCAAGACGGCTAGCGGAATTCCGTGCATGCCAAGACGGCTAGCGGAATTCCGCAAGCCCTGATAGGAAGGAAGTTATAGCTCAAGGGAACGTGGGGGCCGAAGATACAAGTTCGAGGCTGTTAGCCAAGACCGTTGACTACGGCTACTACGGCTCTTACCAAATGGATTGCAGTGCCGATCCGGCCATGCTCCCAACGTGTGGACACTTAATCTCTCGCCCTCCTCTTCTTCTTGCTCCTGCACCGTCTTTACCTTACTCTCCCCAGCTTCCCTGTGACTGACGACGATGTGGTTCTCACCGTCCTCCGCCTCGGCCGGAGCGGTGGCCACCTCCCTCCTGCTGTTGTCTCCGGCGACGGCATTACACGTAGACGGCGGCTCGGACAACCTAAGCGCATACCTTGCTGCACACCCCGTGGCAACCAAGGCGGCCGCCGCCGTCCCAGCATCCATTAGCGCCAACGCCAACGCACTTGCCCCGGAACTCGTCAACGCGGTGCTCAGTCAGTGCCCATCAGGATGTGTGGAAGCCGGCCTGAGCCCCCGCAACTGGACTCTGTATCCCCGACTGGGCCGGCTGGCCATGTGCAACCAGACCATGCTGCTCGATTTCTCTCTCTTCACGTCTCTGCGCAAGGTCGAGACCGTTCGCGCCTGTACTGCCAATTCCACAGAGCTGTTAGATGCAGCCATCGCCCGCAACACCACCAATGACGCCTCTTGTCTGTCCAGCGGCAACGTGACTCAAGTTCAGGAGACACTGCAGCTGGCCTTCAACCAGACCCGCACCCCAGCCACAGTCGCGGACCTCGACGCCGCAGTGCAGCAACTCACCGCCGCGTTGTCCCAGCGGAACAGCTCGGAGTGCACCGACACGACCGCCTTTGCTTACTCCAACTCCGTCGCCCTCGGCCTCTTCGCCGGCTCTGGAGTCAGTCATGTCCCGGCCGCTGTGCTGCAGCAGTTTCTCGCGAAGATCAAGACCTCGGGCTTCTCCGGTAGCGCCGTGGTGCAGCTGTGTGCCAAGGACGGCCGCAGCTCCAAGTACAGCTTCGGCATTGTCGCGAGTGGAGAGCACGATGTGTACTTGGTCCAGGATGCAGTAGCCGCGTGGGCGTCGGGCGAATGCATCACTACCTTCGACGACGCGGAAGACTGGCTCGATATCACACTGTCGGTGCCGAGTCTTGTCGGGACCAGCACAGCGGACAGTGTCACTACTACTACTGCCGGCAACAGCACTGTCCGAGCCACACTCGACAAACGAGCCCTGTGTTCGACCATCCAGGTCGCCTTAGGGGATGGCTGTGAGTATCCCCAGTAGCAAAATGGTCCCAGATGGACACCTGCTGATGCTCTCTCGTCTAGGCGAATCTCTAGCAGCCGAGTGCGGCATCTCCGCCTCTGACTTCGACACATACAACCCCGGCAGCACTTTCTGCTCGACGCTGGTGCCCGGCCAGCACGTCTGCTGCTCCGCCGGTACGATGCCCGACTACCGCCCGCAGCCCAATGCCGACGGCACCTGCGCCTCGCACTACGTGGAGACAGACGAGACCTGTGCAGAACTCGCCGCGGCGAACAGCCTCACAATAGCCGAGATCGAGAGCTTCAACAACGATACCTGGGCCTGGGAGGGCTGCGACGCTGACAAATTCCAGGCGCACCAGTACATCTGCCTGAGCCAGGGCGACCCCCCCATGCCGGCGGAAGTTGTGAACGCCATCTGTGGGCCCCAGAAGCCGGGCACGCAACAGCCAGCATCGGGCGTGTCGCTGGCGAGCCTGAATCCGTGTCCGCTCAATGCCTGCTGTGTATGCTCCCTTCTCCCCGCAATTCCTAATGAATAGCTGGCTCACCCCGTCTCCAGAACAAGTACGGCCAATGCGGCATCAACCAAGACTTCTGCACCGAATCCAAGTCGGCAACCGGCGCCCCGGGCACCTCAGCCCCCGGCCAGAACGGTTGCATCTCCAACTGCGGCACCGACGTCGTCGTCGGCGATGCCCCGGCCGAGTACATCAAAATTGGCTACTTCGAGGCCTACAACCTCGAGCGGCCCTGCCTGAACATGAAGATCACCGCCATGGACCTGACGCCCTACACGCACATTCACCTGTCATTTGGCGAGGTCTCGACGAGCTATGAGGTCGACATCAGCTCCATCCAGGACCAGTGGGAGCTGTTCCAGCAGCTGTCGGGCTTCAAGAAGATCTTGTCGCTTGGGGGCTGGAGCTTCTCCACCGAGCCGGCAACATATTCCATCTTCCGCGAGGCGGTCCAGCCCGGCAACCAGGATACGTTTGTCGCCAACATCGTGAATTTTGTGACTGAGAACGGCCTGGACGGCATTGATATCGACTGGGAGTGTAAGTTGGGGTGCACACGGTCTGTCTTTTATGCGCTGTTATTAACCTGGTGTTGTAGATCCTGCTGCCCCCGATATCCCCGGCATCCCAGCAGGTACGTATAGACCACCCCTCTCTTGCTCGAGTTTCGGGAACACCGTTGACGTGAAGATATACTGTAGGCAGCGCCGACGATACGGAGAACTACCTCACCTTCATCACCAAACTGCGGGCCGCGATGCCGACCGGCAAGTCCGTCTCGTTCTGCGCGCCGGCGTCCTACTGGTATCTGCGAGGCTACTCCATCAGTAACATGGCTGCCGCGGCTGACTACATCGTCTTCATGACCTACGATCTCCACGGCCAGTGGGACTACGCGAACCAGTTCGCGGTCGACGGCTGCCCGGAGGGCAACTGCCTGCGCTCGCAGGTCAACATCACCGAGACCCTCCAGACGCTGGCCATGATCACCAAGGCTGGCGTGCCATCCAACAAGATCGCTGTCGGGGTCTCCAGCTACGGCCGCTCGTTCCAGATGACGACGGCCGGCTGCACCGGGCCCATGTGCACCTATACCGGCGGAGGGTCCGGCGCCTATCCCGGGCCATGCACAGGCACCGCGGGCTACATCGCCAATTCCGAGATCGACGCCATCCTGAGCGGCACTGGCAGCTGGGAAGACTCCACGGGGGCTGTGCAACAGATCAACTCGTACTCATCGTACTTCGATGAGGACAGCCAGTCGAACGTGGCCGTGTATGACTCTACGCAGTGGGTCGGCTACATGGACGACTCCGTCAAGCAGGACCGCACCGACCTCTACGAGACCCTGCACATGGCCGGCGTGATTGACTGGGCCATCGACCTCAACGGCTACGGCGGCGACAATATCTCGCCTGGGCCTGGCGCCAACATCGTGTATCCCCCGCAGAGCATCTGGGACTCGCCCGACCCGCAGACGGGCTGTACGCCTCCCTGCATCATCGTCCTGCCGCCATACCCGCTGACCGACACACACACGGTGACCACCTGGCCCGCCCTGACCACCACGCTGCTGTCCTCCGACACAGCCGGCGGCGGTGTCTACGTCAAGACGACGACAATCCCCGTGCCGAGCTTCTCCATCAGCGAGCTCGATCTGCAGCCGGTGACGCTGTATTCGACCGACACGGCCCAGTACACAATCAACCCAGTGCAGAGCATCACGCCCAGGTCCTTCATCTGGACGCTTCCTCCGTACTACGCCACCTTCCCCGTCACGACGCCCACCCCCATCACGTCCAGGGCCACCGACGTGCCCCTGGCCAGTGTGCCCTCCGCCAGCTTCTTCCCGACCCCGGTCCCCGTCATTATCCAACCCCAGCCCACGTACTCAGTCGAGCACCCCGACCCACCCGTCACCGGGGGCCCCCTCACCGTCAAGCCCAGTACCACGAAGCCCAGTACTACGAAGACCAGTACCACGACAACCGGCTCCTCGGAGACTAGCACCTCGACCTCGACCTCGGGCTCGGACTCGGAGTGCAAGGGGTCTGGCTGTGGCAAGCGTGACTGTAGTATCTTCGGCTGCGGCGGCGGCACCAGCAGCAGCGGCGGCGGCAGCAGCGGCGGCGGGTGCGGCCTGTATGGCTGCGGCGGTGGGTGTGGCATTTTTGGCTGCGGTGGTGGGTGCGGTGTCACAGGCTGTACACCGGACTGCGCGCTGGGATCATGCGGTGGCTTGGGCTGTACTGTTCCCGGCGGCTGTGGAAACACGCAGGGTTCCGACGGCGGTGATAGCAGCGACGAATGCGAGGTTTCGGCCACGGTGTCGGCGTGCACGTATCTGGTGACGAGTTATAGCGCGTGGTATCTGGCTTCGTCGACGACCACCACAGAAGTAATCCCCCCTCCCCCCTTCTCTAACGCCCTCATTCGGGGTTAAGAGAGAGAGAGAGAGAGGAAATAGAAAGGCTAACCCGGGACAGACTGACTGCGTGACGAGGACAGCTTGCAACGGACAGAATACGGCAGTTACCACAACGCCCGGCAGCCCGGAGTGCTCGCTCGACCCGGATGTCCTGAATGCGCTGTCGGTTGAGCAGGCGGCCGACGAGACGATGATTAATGGGAATCAGATCCCGCTTGCCTTCGAGCCGACGAACCCGGCGGGTTACGATGGATCGACGTTTACCCTGACGCAGTTCGGGTTGGAGGAGACGCTCACGGTTGTGCAGACGGTGACGGTGACCGTTCACCCGACAACAACTACTACGGTCGTCGTGCAGCCGACAGCGCAGGCGGACTGTGCATACTGGTAGGTCTTCTTTCCTATCTCTTGCTCTCTCTCTATCTCCATCTATATCTATCTTTATGCTATGTATGTCTATGTATGTCTTCGTATAGTGGCTGACAAGCATAGGATCACTGACTTCTTCTACGTCTTCGAAGTCTACAACATCGCCGGCTGGAGCACCGACGGCGGCTCGAGCCTGCATCACGAAGAGAAAGGCTGCGGCGCCCTGACAGGCTGGGAGTGGAACGAGCACACCGACACCCACCGTTCGAGCGCCTACTTCAACCTGCCCTTCCTCATGAAGTCCGGCTGCGTCGAGCGGGCCATCGTCTCGGCCGGCGGGCCCAAGCTGTCCTGTGAGTTCCAAGACTACGACTTCCTCAAGAAGAAGCGATCCGCGGCCATTGACCCCCCGCCGCCGGCGCGACCTCATCAGCGACACGCGAGGCTGCATAGGCGCGACCTCATCAGCGACACGCCCAGTTTCCCCAGCGGCTTGTTGACCGCGCCGAGCAACAACACGGGCACGGCGACGACGGCGCCCCTGTACACGCCTGAGTCGTGGGGCCCCGGTAACACGGAGACGTTCACGACGACCATCGAGGAGACCTCGAAGTCAACGTATACGACTGAGATCGTCCTGGCCACGGGTGCAGGGAAGACGACGGGGACGAACTCCACGACGACAGCAACCAAGACGGGCACGACCACGACCACCAGTTCCCAGGCTACCAGTACGGGGTCAAACGGCCAGCCAACCCCGTTGCCGATCCAGGTACGTCTCTTCTTACCCCTTTAGATTTCTTTTCTTAGAATCCGATACTGACGTGGTCTACGATTAGACCGGAATGACCACCAGCTGCGGCGCCTTCTATTTCGTCAAGGAGACCGACACCAACTGCACCGACATCGCGGCATCGCATGATATCCCCATTGGCAAGTTGTATATCTGGAACCAGGCTCTTAACGGGGACTGTACAGGGTTGTCTGCGGATTACTATATCTGCGTCGGGTTGATCGGTAGTACGACGGCTTCAACTAGTACTGCTACTACTACTACATCAGGAGGAGTCGCAGTCCCAACCCCCACCCCCACCCAAGCCGGGATGGTAAGCACCTGCAAAACATTCTACTATGTTAAGAGCGGGGACGGCTGCCAGGCTATCGCGACAGAATACGGAATCGGCCTGGGCCAACTATATATCTGGAATCCGGCGCTGAATGGGGATTGTACAGGGTTGTGGGCGGATTATTATATTTGTGTTGGTGTGTAGGTTGATATCTTTGTACAGTAGAATATGTCTATATCTATATATGGATTGTGATAGGGAAGCGCCCTGTAAGTATACGACATCAGCGATCTTGCATCAGTCATTTCTTTCTCCATGTATCTCGAATATCACGAGGACCCAGTAGACAAGGTATTCCCAGGAGCATCGAATATAGAATGGTAATGCTGATTGGGTGTCAAGCAGTAAGCTCCATTATAACGCAATAAATTGCGCCCAGTTGACCTGGATTGATGATCACGTGCTCAGATCTACTCAGTGAGCAAAAAGCGGCAAGGGTTGAGCACTAATACGGAAAGAGAACGCCAAGAAGTGGAATTAAAGCTCCAGGACATATCCGGGGTAGAGAATACATACGTAACTTGAAAACACAGATGGCGGAGGGAGCTCATCAAGGAAGTTGAATACTATTGTAATAATAGCAAATCATCTTCTGGGAGAACCTAGGAATCATTTTCATAAAGAATCATCGAGTAGAAATACAATAATATAATATAACTTATAAGAAATGAAATAAATCGCCGTGTATGCCGTAGCCGTGCCCAATGTGCCGAAACCGAAAAGCATTGAAAGCACATGTGTCTGAAACATTTATCAATCCCGAGAGTATTGCCGATCTCATGATTCACCAAGTTACATTGGGCGTATCGCCAAGTCTCGTCTCTCTCCCTGTTCTTCCTGCAAACTTAATTCGGTAGTCACTTGAATGGAGAACTTGTCATGTTGCTGGGAACCATTACTTCCCGGACCAACAGTAGCAAAACTCTTACCACCACCCTGAAGAATTGGCCTTTCACTTTCTTCAGATGAGGCTCCCTTCTCTGTCCGTCCCGAAATGGCATTCATTTCCAGGCTCCTGTGGTTGCCACTGCGCTCGGCATAGCTGATACCACCTGGTTTGTGGTCGCCTCGAGAGGCGAACTTATTATAGCCTCCAGAGCTGTAGGGGTTCTCCGATCCGGGGTAGCTTGAGAATCCGAGCCAGCCCACACCATTGAATAGCGGCTTGATACCTGGGAGCGAGACGACGATTGCGGCGACGAAGCATTCGCGGTCGGCCCAGCGGAGGGCGAGAGGGAGGTTGCTGATGTCGCCGAGAGAGTAGTAGCAGCGAAGGATAGTACAGATCATGATGAAGACACCGGATGTGAACATTCCGACGAGAATGATCTTGCGTTGGAGGACAACTTGGAGTTTGCCAAGCACGAGGACAGGAATGACCATGATCATGACATCGGACCTAGGTAGGTTTTGAGTCAGCTAAATACATCCGAAAAAAAAGACAGTAAGTGGACTCACATCACGTTCAGTACAGCTACAACCACGTAAAGTGGTTGGCGGAGAGTACAGTAGTCTAGATATCTTGTCAGCATCAGGCAGATTGTCATTCAGAGTGGGATGTCTTACCTCCGGGATAGGGTTTGATTTGCCAATTATGAGTGACAGGTGTGCAGATGCAGATATGCGTGAGTATACAAGCTAACCAGCTGAGTATACAAAAGCCCACTACTGCTAGCACAAGTCTCTGAGCACGTGTTCCTTGCCTGTAAAGAGATACGTCAGATAAAATTCGGGAAAAGAGATAAGTATGACCAACGTGAGCTTCCAGAAGAGGCAAAGTAAAACGCCTTTCAAGGACCAAATATAGCTAATATACCAGATCCAGTTCGTGAAGGCCAACTTAGAGCCCAAAATCATCCGTGGCACTTCACTGTCTGGAACTTCCATAGCGGTCACTGCAGTGAGGCCAATGTTGTTGCCATATTTCTCTGCATTCAGTCAATATAGATAAGAGGAATCGTCATTGAAGAATACTCACCTAAGAAGTAGATTTGGACTGTTGTCATGGTCCAAAAAGCCTGAAATTTGGTTAGCCAAAATCCAACCCTCTAAATGGGGGCGAAACGAACTATGCCTGCAACTGCAAAAGCATCATCTAGCCGCAAGCCACGGAACCCTCCAAAGCTAAGTCGAGCAATCATTCGCAAGACCAAAAAGCTCATGCCAATGGCAAACTCGACAAAAGTCTCGACGTTCAAGCTGTTCGTCATTGTGCAGGTCTTGACACAACAACACTCAAACCGTTGAGAACCCCCAAAGACGAAGATGGAAGGGAAAAGTACTCATTAACAGAAAGGATCCAACTAGAGGAGAATTTGCCACTAATGGAATCGGTTTGCCCCCTCCCCGGGTCTGGAATTGCGTTGGATCTACTAGGAAGACCAGAAAAGGGGACATTCTCGCCTAGTAAATTTGCACCATCTAACCCGGGCTAATTGCACAGTGGAGTCTTGTGAGAGTCAAATGGTTGGCTTTTGTGCTGAAGGATTTCATAATTAAAGTGATAAGATTCGGCTAGGGATTTGTCTAGTATTTGTTGCGTGCTTCCTGTCAAGTTTCATTTTCAGACTCGTGCATCTGTACATCACCTAGCGTGTTTTGTGACGAAGATCGTCGTCCCAGGGCGCTCAGTAGGAACAGCTGGGGAGCGCTAGCTCACGATACTCCGTGTAAAGGACAATGCTTTGTGCATGAGTGGGGATGAGAGACCATTTTCTTCTTTGAATCGATGCTGCACTGTCCAGTTGCAAAAATACTGTACGATGTGCAGCACTTACTGTACTCCGTATAGAGTTCAACAAAAGGATCCTCTTGCCACAAAATTGGAGACTGACACCTGCCGATACACCAAAAAAACGCCAATCAAGTGCCAAGAAGTTTACTACTGTATTCATTTTGGTTTCGGGATGCTAGGCTTCCTTGATTCGCGTATTTCGCTATTGGAACCCCACCCAAATCCTCCGGGAAATCGACAGCGGGGCCGGACCTAAATCACTCAGACACCGGGTGTATTCAAGCCCCCTTTTAAACTCAAATAGTGAAATTTTGGCTTTTGACGCCTCGAAGTTATGCAACCCTCGGAAACTTTCCGTTATATATGCGAGGTGGTCTGCCGTGTTGGGTGCCTTCAGTGTCAACAGTCTGATCAATTGTGGAGCCTTCTTGGTTATCATTACCTTGTAGAGTATAAGTGGACAGCAGTCATACCATTCAGTACGGAGCTAAATCCACGTTCAAATGAGCGTGATTATTCATAGGATCAGGGTAATCGCAAAGGGGTCGTAGATTCATTCACATAGTTACAACGTCCATCGTGGGGTACATCTTTATAAGCACTGTCCATCATGACTACTAAAGTTGCTTTGATCACTGGGGGTGGTAAGTCAAATGAACTGGCTAGTATGAGCATAATGCAGCCTGAGGCTAATGATCCTCCCAAAAAGCCAGTGGCATGGGCCTGGCCGTTACCCGGGAACTATCCGCTCGCGAAGACTGGGTGGTGAACATCCTTGATATCAATGAAACCGCCGGAGTAAAGGTCGCCCAAGAGCTATCCAGAGTCACTTTCCATAAGGCCAATGTGACCAAGTATGGGGAGCTGTGTGACGCCTTTCAAAAATCTTTCTTAGACGGTGGTAACAGACTCGACTTTGTGTTTGCCAACGCGGGCGTGATTGAACGTACGAACTTCTACGCCCCGCAACCGCCCTCTGAATCGGTAGCACCACCACCGGAGCCAGATCTTTTACCGATCGATGCGGACTTGAAGGGCGTGGTTCTTACCACGTGGCTGGCACAACACTATTTCCGTCTGTCGCCTCACAAAGGGCGCGATGCAAATATAGTGATGACCGCTAGCTGTGGGGGGCTTTATCCCTCCTTCTACTCCCCCCTTTACTCAGCAGCTAAGTGTACGTTATTTGATCAGACTACACCTAGTTTATCGGGCTGACATTTTCATAGTTGGAGTGGTTGGATTTATGCGCTCGATAGCCGCCAACTTCCGTGCCAATGGGATGCGCGTCAATGCCATCTGCCCCGGCATTGTACGCACTAATCTTGTTGAAGAGAAAGGATGGGATACTTTCCCACCGAACCGTTTCGTTAAACTAGAGACTATCGCTCAGCTAGTTCTTCAGCTAGTGGATGGTGGTAGCCCCGTGGGCCAAGGATTGACCGACAGACTCGGTGTATCTGTCTCCGCGTCCAAGCTTTACGGACTCGCAGTGGAGATCTCGGACACAGGTTTCTACTTCCGAGACCAGCATGATTTCTGTGACGAAGGAATGCGGGAGGTCATGGGAGCAACCGAGCTTGACAACCAAGTGGGCGGTGTTCTAAGCGTTTAAGAGATAGAGACGAACAAATCAGAAGTCCTTCACATGAATACCAAGCTTTTACAGATAAGGATTCGACACGGATAATTACGCCAGAGAATCAATAGCGCAATTTCCAATTTTTTTTTTACAGGCGATCCACTTGTTCAAGATACCAGTTATACCACGTGAAAAAGCAGGAATCCCACCTGCATATCCCTGTGCACATTTCAATTTCACAAATTCCCACAAGTCCCACAGCATTTCCGAACGATTCCCAGGAAATAAATATTGGACCATCAATTTTCTCATTCTCCACTCCGCGGGTCATTGTCTTTTTGAGTTGAACGGACCGTACCCGTACCGAAATTTTACCGGGGCTATGTCCCGTCCACGGCTGCCAGGACCCACGAGTTCTCATCCCTGCTTTACCCGTTTACGCACGCAGGTACACCGCTAGATATCCGCAACTGTAACTTTCCACGACGATGGATCCCGCTAACGCCACTAAGTGCTTAAACTTTCGTATAGTTTCAGGGTTCGACCGTATAGAGGTCACCAGACGACGGGCAGCGATTCTACTCCACCCAACACTTAAGAGAAATGATTTGAGAGTATGGAGCAAGGAGAGAGCATTCCAATGTGCATTGACCAGTCGTGCTTGTGAATAAAAGCCCATTGGAATCTGAAGACACATGTGCAGCTACAGGCTCCACAGGCAATTTCAGAAACTTTCTCCACCCGTAGTGTAGCGGCTTTACATTTATGAGGGTTTGAGCCAGGTCAAAGTCTATTTTGTTATGATAAATGATTTGTCTCTGATAAAGCTGAATCTTCAATGCAACCTGCTGCATTAGGTTAAGCATTGAGATGGCCTAGTCCAGAGCAAATATTCGCGAACATTCTAAAATTCAAAGCCTATGGGATTGCTCCAGGAAGTCCCGACTTTTCACCATGCATCATCACAAACAAGGGTTCCCATACCGTACAAGCTCGCTCCGTTACACGACCATTACCCGGTTCGGGCATTTGATAGTATATCAATTTCTCGGCCGAACCCTCAAGCAGCTGCCCCGCCATACCAGTTGTATCATCCAAGAAGATATCAAAGGCCTTCAAGATTGTCTCAACAGGGGTAATGCTACAGAACTCACGTTAGATATCTTCAACATCCAAAAAAACAATCCCACTTACCATTCAGGCGAAACAGCCTCAATCATCTCGGGAGGAACAATAGGCGTCTGCACAATGCCCGGCATAACAACGTTGAGGAGGATATTTTCCTTCTGCTTCAACAACGGAGCAGTACCGCGGACAAACTGGTTAACCGCCGCCTTAGTCCCGCAATATATCGGGTAAGACTCATGAGGAAACACGGCCGCAATGCTACCGGTTATAATGACCCGGCCCCCAGGCACAGGATTATACCGCATAAAATGCGTAGCTAGCTGCGTGCAATAGACAACACCCTTGTAATTGATATCAACAACCGAAGTATCCGGTGCTGGGGGAACATCATCAATAGACTTGTGTTTCGAGTCATAGATATAGACGGAAGATTGGTCAACGATTCCCGCGTTCACGCAGACGGCATCAATGCGACCCCAGAGTTTGAAGACTTTTTGGAAAACCGCCACTGAATCTTCATATTTCGAGACGTCGGCGGCAAAGAATTCTGCGTTCTGAGTGTTGAGGTCCGATAGAAGCTGGTTTCCGGCGGATTGGCGTCGGCCTGTGCAAGCTACTTTCCAGCCTTTGGTACAGAGGCGTTTGGCTAGATCGGATCCGATCCCTGACTAGACCATTTGGTGGTCAGTGAGTAGCTCGCTTAATTGCATATTGATTTTTTTTTTGGCTTTTTCGTATTTCGTTCACACTCACAGTGGCTCCCACAATGATGGCCACGCGGTTCTCTGTAGCTGAGGCCATTTTGCGCGATTTGCAATTTGATATCGAAACTGGGAGAAGATAGACAGAAATCAGTGCCCTATTGAAATCCTACGAGTTATGGGGGGCAAATGTCGGGCAAAATGCCGTAAAGCCGTATTAGTGGAGCGATACTCTTAGCCTCGGACTAATCTTACTGTAGGAGGACGCAGCGGGATTTGAATACTTTGCAATTATCCAGGTTGGTGATTGACCAATAATGGTCGTCCGAGAGCTTACAGGATCCACAACGGGATTACTGTAAACAACTAGGCGCAGGATAGTGGAGCAATTCGTTAGTGTTGTTTAGTGTACAGAGCAAAAACACCAAAATCATGAATCAGAGGCTTACATATTTTGCATGACAATTCTTGTCCGGGGTTAGCGGATTAACTAATGCAATGATAGCCTTCGGATCAGCAATTATTGCATGAGTCAATCGGCTAAGTTCACTAGCATCTAGAAACTTTGGGTGCTTTTGAATAAAATTTAATCTTTGTCTCTTTCTCTCCACGAGCCACGACTGTTGAACAGCTCGCGCATCATGATTGAGGACAACGAGAAAGATGCGCCCAGTAGCCCTGTGGCTGCCTCGGGGCCAAGCTCAGCTCCGTCTGACCATGAAGAGGTTGAACCTCCGGTTGTTGCCTTCAAGACATGGATTGTTGCTTTGGTAATCTCCCACATACCGTCTGTCGCACCACGCCACCATGATCCTAACGATGAAGTCTCTATAGATCTTGTCCTGCGGCTATGGTCTCTCCTTCTGGCCGGTTCCCGTCGTCGCCGCGATTGGCGCCTCGGTTTCAGCAGACATGGGAGACGCAACTGGATACATTTGGTTTATTCCGGTTTGTGTCGCACGCAACTGGTGACTCTGAATAACTGCTGATTCGCTTAGGCGTGGACTATCTCAATTACTTGCTCCTTCCTACTCTTGTATGTGCGCCCGCTATATTGGAACTATATAGGCGCATGAAATACTGATAATTCGCAGCGGACCGAACACCGATCTTTTGGGCCGACGCTGGTTCCTTGTTATGGGTAACCTGGTACGTTTCTCTACCATCTTCGAAACCACCCGCAGCTACTAATATTCGCAGGTTACCTTTGCTGGTCATATCATTATTGCGTCTGCCAAAAACACCAACCAAATAATTGCAGGACTGGCGGTTGCTGGATTTGGTGGAGCTTGCTGCCAGGTAAGACTTGGTCATCCACTCAAGCCGTTTATGAGATACTGACTCCCACACAGATGGCTGCATTCGCGCTTCCAGAGCTCCTGCCCAACAAGTGGCGCCACATCGGAGTCGTCTTTGCTGATTCGACTGTCTATATTGCAGTCATTGTCGCGCCGGTGACAGCCCGCTTCGGCTATGAAATGAACACCTGGCAATGGAACTTTTGGGGAGTTGCCATTTTCCAGGGCCTTTCCTTTGTGGGACTGCTTCTGCTCTACCACCCTCCCAAGCACCCGTACGTGATTTTCCAGAAAGCCATGGCTAGGACTATAACTAATCATGCACACAGGCTCGGTATCTCTTACATGGAAGCATTCAAGTCCATGGACTACGTGGGTGGATTCCTTTTCGTCGGCGGCATCGTGCCCTTCCTCATGGGTATCGTCTGGGCCAGCATCTACTCCTCGACAGACCCCCACGTCGTGGCAACTCTGGTCGTCGGAGCAGTCGTCCTTGTCCTCTTTGCTCTCTGGGAAACATACGGTAACCTCAAGTACCCCTTGGCGCCCACCGCAATTTTCACCAGCTCCTACGGCCGTGACTTCACTGCACCGGTGATCGCGCTGGGAATCATCAACATGTTCTATTACTCCTCCAGCATCCTATGGCCCACGATGATCTCTGTGTTCTACACGAATGGCGGTGCAGACTGGAGATATTCTCTTATCCTTTCCCTACCACAGGGTCTGGGTATCCTTTTCGGCGCCCTGCTACTAACCTTCCTTGGTAGCTACATTCGTCACTGGCAGTGGCAGTTGACCATTTCGGTGTTCGTGATGGTGTTGTTCGGATCTTTGCTTGGCATGGTTTCACCCACCAACAAGGGCATGATGATTGCGTTCTTGTTCCTCTCCCAGGTTGGCTTTGGTTGGGCAATTTATTTGAGCATTGCTATTACCCAGATGGGTGTTGAGCAGCAGAACCTTGGTGTTAGTGGTGGTATCTCTGGATGTATTCGATTTGCGGCTGGTGCCGGTATGTTCCTTCTTTCTCTGTTGTTCTCCATGGTACTAATGTGTCTTAGTTGCTACGACGATTTACGAAACCGTTTTGAGCAAGAGCTTGACCAAATACATGGAAAAGCTCATCCCGGCTGCTGTGACTGCTGCTGGTTTGTCTGAGTCCAAGGTTGAAGGGCTAATGGCAGTGGTGGCGGGTGGTGCTTCGGCTTTGACTTCCTACAGTCCGGCCGTTGCTGCTGCCGCCGAGGCCGCTCTGAGCGATGCCTACTGCAAAGCTATCTTGTGAGTCTTCTAAGTGGAAACATCCAGAGATTGGACATTCACTCACCTTAAATTTAGCGTGGTGGCAATGGTATCGATGGCTTTTGGCATAGTCGGTATTATTGCCTGTCTATGTTGCAAAGACGTCGATTCGAAGATGACCAACAAGGTGAGGCGAACTTACTTAGTTATTACCTCATTTTTCACAGATACTGACTCATTCAAGATTGAGGTATACCTCGAGAACACTAGTCTCGCGGAGAGAAACACTTTCCACTGAGCTAAGCTGGAGGTCCATTTCCAACCTACGAAGGTTGGGAGCTCGAGTGTTCCCGGTTTGAACGAGGCTTGAAAGACTGACCAATTTGATGGAATGCACATGCATGAATGGATGTATAGTTTTTAATAGCAGGCGGGACCCTTGCCGTTATAGATCGCGTGATGTTTAATAAATGTATTTAGAAAGACCGTCAATTGATTGAATGATTCTTATAGTGTGTACATGCTCATTCGGGTACTAGTGTTAGAAGCTTGACGCTATCGCTATTGAAAAAGAAAACAGATACAAAAAGACCCCAGGTATCTGAAACAAAAAAAAATAAGCGGAAAAG
Source organism: Penicillium sp. IBT 16267x (assembly GCA_028828865.1). Lineage (NCBI taxonomy): Eukaryota > Fungi > Ascomycota > Eurotiomycetes > Eurotiales > Aspergillaceae > Penicillium > Penicillium sp. IBT 16267x. Next base: position 577,711 of record JAQJZQ010000008.1, on the reverse strand, counting down.
TAAAAGAATATGCCCAAGAATATGCCCAATCCCATTCATCCCTCATCAAATCCGTAATCATGAGACGCTTATTCATTGTAGAACTTCTTCATGATTAGATGCAAGAAAAGGTTCACATTGACCCTCATCTGCCCGTCAAAGAAGTCCATGAATTGTGTGTTGTTGAATTGAGCCTGTAATAGGTCATCCAGTGGTACCTGGGCATTGGCCCCAGGAACCATCATGTTGCCACTGCTGCCGTCAATGGTGAAAACACCGACTTCGTTACTAGAAATAGTCAGGTCCACCCGGTCGAATTGCCGATCAGAGTAACCCTTCCAAGCAACCAGCACACCACGGTCTGCCAGATTGCGAGCAGAGTACTTGTAGGATCCGAACTTGAAAACCTTGCCGGATTTCTGAAGTTCTCGCTGGTGATCCCACTGCTTGGTGAATGGCATCAAAAATCGCTTCTTTCCCTTCTTGTTCTGAAGCGTGATCATGGCCTGCTCGATGTAATCGTTGTAGGTCTTGAGCTGTCCCTCCAGATAGGAAGCTTGGTCGCTTAAACGGTTGGAAGTCAGGCGTGCGCCCTCCAATTCACGCTCCCGCTGGATTCGTCGACGATGCTTTGTCCGGATATCGATTGCGATGGCGTTCAGGAGATCCTGGTAGTGGTTGTGGCGGCTAATTTTGCCAGCTTGCTCGAGGCGAAGGATGTTCTCCAGAGCGGTGCCCTTCAGCTCCGAGTAGGTCATCGCACCGATATCGATCAAAGTGCTAGCCTCAGAGTAGGCACCCCGGCGTGCATCGCCTGTGCTCAATTCTTCTCGCACCAAAGTATCCCAGCGCTCTTCATCTTCCTCACTGGGTGTCTTGAGCATGATATCCATCAAGTTAGTACCACTTTGAACCCGGATGATGTAAAGAATGCATCGCTTGGTCTCCATAAACAGGGTTTTTATGGCTGCTTCCGGATCTGTCATTTTATGTTAGCATAATTGTATTAAACACCTTCTCGAGAAAGCCCTTACCTTCGACCTGAGCCAGTTTGGGGTTAAGTGTGAGATTGATCTCTGTGGAGCTGACACTCATCAATTCATTCTCATTGCTCTTCACGTTACCCAGGTCCCGGACAAGATGCTTGAGGAAGTCATCGGGGTGTGAACACATGAAGTCAATTTGTGAGGCGACAAGTTGGTGGATAGAGAAAATGTCGGACATTTTAATGTACAAAGTCGGTTTAGCTTTGGCGTAAAGATCATTAAATTCATCAATGTCGAAGTAGGCTTCCGCATCCTGGACGGAAATCACTGTTTGGGGTTAGCTTGGCGAAAAAAGAACAAAATAAATGTAAACTCACTCTGTCCCCAAATGCGTCCTAGCCGTTGTATTGACTCGCCAATGTAGGTATTCAAGGGTTGAAGGTAAACATTTTCGGCTCCGAAGAGTCTACCAGAAGCGACCTGCGCAACTACTTTTGCGATTTCCCCAAGATTTCGCTTTTGCTCTTGCGTCAAACCACGGTCCACCACACCATACTTCTCGGGCTCTAGCACAGCTGGTTGGAAATAACTCTTCCACGCCCAGTGGCCAACAGTCTGGAGAACAAGTCCGGGGTCTTCATTAGGGAAACGGTCAAGCAGATTTTCGTACATTTGCTTGGTCAGGTATCGGATACCAAATGGCATGCGGTACAAGAAATCTTCGAGGGCAGCAAAAAACTGGTCAGCAACATCACGCAGATCTTGCAAGTTTTGAATGAAAGTTTCCCGGGTCTCAGGATCTCTGATTGCTTCCTCTCGGGGAAGGTCTGCTGGTCGTCTACTACGCTGGCCCGTGCGAAGCTCCTCATTATTGATCGAGGAACGATAAATCTGGATCGGATCACTCTCGAGATCGAGTTCACGATTGTCGATTACGGACTCCTTCACCACCGGGCCCAAAACATCACGCATGAACTTTCGGTCCCGAGGTGACTTGGCATAGGAGCCGAACAATTTGTTCCAGAAGGAGTGGCAGCGCAAGAACTCTGAAAGTGTCGCGAAACCTTCAATATCCTCTTTGACCGAGCGTGCGAGAAGCCTCACAAGGTAGTATTCTTCTCGCCTCTTCTGTGAATACCCAAAGAGGCCCATCATTAGATGTCTGATTCTTTCATATTCCTTGTCTGAGGTGTTGATCTCGCGAAGTCGTCGGAACAGTCTTGCCAGATATTGTGATTGCGTCTGTAGAAGGAAGAAAAAGACCTGATACTGGTCCAACTTCCTTCTGGAGGTTTTGTTCAGGGCCTTCAGATCATACGGATCTTTAGAAGAGATATCCCTGTTGGACAGCAAGTTACCAATATGACCACCAAAGTGTTTTTGGTGTTTGACGACTTCATCAAGAGTGATTTTGTTCTTGACTAGTAGGGCAATCTTGATGTCCAGCTGGCTGATGTACTGCTCTGCCATCTCGTTTTGCCGGACTTGCTGAACAACGGCTTTTCTTAGTCGCTCAAACTCAATTTCCTCGTCGAAGTCAAAATCGCTATCATTGAGAAGGTGCACGAAACCCTTGACTGTTCCAACAGGCGGGTTTTTTCCACTCGTCAAACTCTTATAGGCCCGGCCTTGAATGCGACCGCGGATGACACTTTGAGCCTTGATGACCCTTTCCATGTTCTCATTATAATGACGGCGTCTTTCCTCAAAGCGATTTCTGACAATGGTACCGCGAATGCGGGCTTGCAGGTCGGTGATGATGTCTTCCTCATCCTCCAGGTCAGCAAGCATCTCGCCGACCTGAAGCCGAACAATCATAGCCCGAGCCAGGGCTTGGAGCTCAACGACTTCCTCTTCGTTGTCTTCAAGGTTATTGAGGATATCACCGACTCTGATACGCTCCAGAGCTGCACGAGAGAGTGCTTGAAGCTCCACAAAGGTTTTCTCGTGTTCTTCCAACTCTTTCCGTTCGCTATCCCGGTTCTTACGCTGGATCAAGCCTCTCACCATTGACTGCACATCCAGCACGGTACTCTCGGAATTCATGAGCTCCTCGTTTTGCGATTGCAAGAAGTCTCGCAGAGCGTTGGCTCTCAGTACTCCCTGCAGAGCAGTCACTGACAAAACATGTTGCGCTAGCTCACCACGGAGGACTTCATTGCTCTGTCTGACCGCGGCACCGCGTATCAAGGCTTGGAATTCAGTGCACTCACCCTCGGTTTTCGACAGAGCATCCAGAGTATTCAAGTGGCGGTTTCTCGAGGCAAGTGCCCTAGCACCTGCTTGCAGTACGGTGACAGCAGCGCTCTCATTGTGGAGCAAAGCCTTGACTTGGGCCATATTCTGGCGAGCAAGGGTGCCACGAATCACAGCCTGCAGTGACTTGACTGGACTGCAAGTTTCCTCAATTTGCTGTGACTGTACGCTCATCTGCCTTCGTCTCAAAGAGCCACGAATGGCAGCTTGAAGGGCAGTAACATCATTCTCCGCTGATCGAGTGTGTTCGTATTGATCGACAACAATCTTGCGCTGGAGCGCACCCCTAATTGCTGCTTGTAGGGCAGTAACGTTGTTCTCGGCAGATCGAGTTTCGTCGTATTGATCGGCAACAATCTTGCGCTGAAGAGCACCTCTAATTGCTGCTTGAAGGGCAGTAACATCGTTCTCTGCATACCGAGTGTCATCGTATTGGTCAGCGACAACCTTTCGTTGGAGGGCGCCCCTGATTGCTGCTTGGAAACTCTTAATTCCAGACTCCTCTTTTCGCATACGTGTCTGTAATAAGTTGGTCTGGGCTCGCGACTTGGAGGCTCGGATTAGACTCTGGAGCTCAAGAATATCACATTCTTGGGCTTTGCGAGACTGCACATCACCTTGTTGACGGTGGCGAACAATGAAGCCGCGACTAGCTGCTTGCAGTTGAACCGCAAACTGACGCATCTCCAGTCGATACTGGCTGATTTGGCGAGCCCAGTCGCCACGAATACGGGATTGCAATTCAATGAGTAGGGGCTCAAAATCCCACAGATCATTCATCGTATTGCCAAGCTTTAAGCGCATCATGGCTCCCCGAATTTGTGACTGGAAGTCAACAATCGCGGCTTCGTTTTCATGTAGCTCGCGGTCGATTCGCTCTTCCTCCGACTCAACGGGTTCTGGCTCGGGCTCTGGTTCCGCGCCGAAATTCGCAGCCATGCCTGCAAAGCTCGGCATGCTAACGCCAGCTTTCTCAAGACCCTTTTGGGTCTTTTCAAGTTCGTGGTGTTCGAATTCAAGCTGACCAACCAGGTTACCCATGCGGAAGTCAAGCATGCCATTTTTAAACAGTAACCAAGAAAGAGCATGGATACAGTGAATGACTTTCGGAAGATTCTTCTTCTCGTAGAGGTCGATAAGCTCGAATCGAAAAAGCTCGGGTAGCTCAATGTCGTCGAGGAAGCGGAAAAACAAGGCGATGTTGTCTGAATGGCGATACTGTAGCTTTGGGTTCCGAAAGATACGCAAAGTTCGATCGGGATACATGGCTTGTACCACCTCCGCGAGAGTCACACCATCTCTCAATGCCTCCTCCAGCTGAACGATTGGCGGAATTTCCTTTTTCATGACCTCTTCAATCCATTCTTTCGCCTCACCAATATGACACAGGTACTCGTACGCTTGCAGGAATTGCCGCTGTTGATCCATCCAGTTCCCTGCTACCCATGAGGACGATTTAGGTTTCTCTGGTGATATCGCGCCATTCCTCCCAGCCACTGAGTCTGCTCGCTTCAATCGTCGCCGACCTTGTAGACCAACTACCGATGCTGTTGCAGACGCGAGTTGGAACTCCTCGCCTTCACCAGATTGAGCAAACTTGGACAGCGTTCTGAGATGGCGTGTGGATGATTTTTGGAATGTTTCAAGTTCTGGGGTGGAGAGAGTTGTCGTAAGCTGAGCTGGGCGTGGGCTTCCGGGGAGAGCCTTTTGAGGCGATGGAGGGCGCGATGATCCAGGCGTTGGGGTGGGTGACCAGTGGCGCGGCGAAGCCCCCTGTGGGGGCGTGTGAGGCTCAAATGCAGGCGATTTATACCGGGGTGATTCGTTTTCCTTGAAGTGGACATGATGTAACTCTGGGGTACTCGGTCGCATATCTTTCAAATATTGTTTCTCATCGATGGTGTGGCTGCGGGTGTGTCGATTGGCGCCAGCCTTGGAGGGTGTTGGATTGACGTTAGGTGCCTGTTGCAAGGGTCGCAGAGACCGGCGAATGTTTTCATAAGTGGTGCCAGCACTTGCCGAGATTCCTCCATTTGTTGACTCCATCGTGACTGCGCCTGCCTCACTCTTTCCTCGATGATGACCTAGGTTGCTCTGTATGGACGCATTGGAAGAGACAGTGCTTGTCCGGCTTGGGGCAAATGAACTCGATGCGACTGAGTAGGCGGACGAATTGGTGGACGCGGTTGACCCGTGTCGCAGTGGACTCGATGATTCCGCGGAAAGATCCGTCTGGGCTCGCTTCAGCGATGGGAATTGACTGGACATCACTATTGACGTTGCGACAGGAATGCAAACACCGAAGAGAGATTCTTGTGCTCGAAAGACCGCATCCCTGCTTCGGTAACAGAAGCGGGGTGTGGTGGCTGAGCCTGAGATTGGAGCAATTCGGATGTTGTTTGTGTTGAAACGGGCGCTCGGGATGTGAGATGAACACGAATTGGCAACGACGCAAGTGACGTCGAACGATATTCCTCCGAGGGGAGTTGGTAAATGCAAGAAATATGACAAACAAAAGATGTCGAAAGTTTCGACTCCAGGGACCGATGATGGAACTCTTGTTGACAGTGGGGTGAGAGGAACAGGGCAGGTGCGAACCGGCATTCTCCAATTCCCATTTGGGACCCGTTCAAAACAAATCTCCCGATCTGGACTAGCGCAATCAGCTGATGGCGGTCGATCCCTAAGCCATAGATCACGTGTTATGAACACCCCTCCGCACTGGTTTTGTATCATCTGAGTCCAAATCTCATATGATATTTTCTCGTGCTATATAACATCTGACCCTATTCATTTCTATTCCACTGTCAGTATCAAACATGTTATAAATTGTAGGATAATTACAAGCTGGGCAAAAGTGACTTCGATCTATGCGGGTTCGATTGTGGGCCGTAGTCCCGTGCGACCATCTCAATCATCCTGTTCCCATCGGCAAGAGAAATCCACCCAAGCTATAGTGAGGAAACAGTTAGTGCCTAAACACTTTCAATATGGTACTTCCAGATAATACTATTGCTGAGATAATTTTCCGCACCAGTCATTTCTCCCTGTATCTCTCGGATCTCTTTCCTTCCACAGCCCCACCACGTTTTCAGATAGCTGAATGGACCCAGTTCAGCTCCTATTTACTAGTGCGCAAATACACCCTACATCGTAAATAGTATAAGCTTGTGGGTCAGCTATTCAGTGGATAATTTGGTAAGCTCCAAGAAGCCAATTGACAATTAGAACAAATTTGGCTCCCCGAGAATGAACAAAATGCTATTCCGGCCTGGATTGAACATATATACCCGGTGGCATCCATATATATCACAGCTGTCGGCAATTGCCCTTTACATGGGGATGCACACACGCACTATTCACCGTAGAGCTACATGATTGAAAGCCCGATGATTACACCTATTCCAAAAAACCACTATCGCCGGCATAAAGCGTAAGGAAGGACATTGTAGAGCTCGTGCGGCCTACACATCAGATGAGGGAGTTTGTCAAACCCAGGGAACCTGTATTTCCAAGGGTTGACCTCGTTGGGTCCTGAAGGGCCCTTTTTCCTGTCTTGAAGCCTTGGGACTGTGCGTTTTTGGGGTATATACCATTTCTCCGTATTATATAGCGATACTAAACACGGCGACGAATTATTTGCACCATCACCCGGCCTACATGTATGAGCGAACCAACCGTACAACCATAAGAAATATTTTTCCTAGGTTCTTTTTCGATCAAAGAATAGAATCCACAAATAAGCGGCACCAGATATTTCTGTAATATCAGATCCATGTCAGTGGTTGACTTCCAAGATTAGATCGTAGGTATGTAAGCGGATAAGGAAATACGGCGCGGGGGAAGGCAGAATTTAGCATCCGTCACGACCGTCGCTCACAACCATCTTTCCTCTCCACCCCACCCTCATATTCAGTATGGCAGCATACGATAATCAACCCCGTTACATCTACAAGATTATCCCATCAGCTGCACCGGTCAGCGAGCCACTTCCTGAGCGCTTGCCCGTCAGTCAACTGGACCAAGACTCAGGATTCGTCCATCTGTCGACGGCGACCCAAATTGCCAACACACTCAAGTTTTTCTTCAAGGATGAGCCCCTGGTGTATATACTGCGCATCGATTATGAACGTGTGATGCAAGATATCCGATGGGAATCCCCCGACGGCAAGGTGTGCGGTCCACGGCCCGGAGAAGGCTTGTTCCCTGTGAGTCGATCTCCTGCCAAATTTACACGAAGATAGTTGCGAAAACAATTACTGAATTAATTAAAGCACCTCTACAACGGCTTCAAACTGGGTAAAGATGAAGTCGAGAGTATTGCAATTTGGCAAAACGAAGACGGGTGGGACAAAGCCATTAACGGGGCTGAGGCATGGCTCCTGTAATAGCTGTCCATATACATGATTTAATTCCCTTTTCTCCCTGTCACTTTACCCGCTGTTAGGTGTAATATAGCAGTTTCAGTACACAAAAGACAAAAGACCTCAGGAGGATGCCGTTTGAGATAGAATAACTTTTGCTGGTTTTCTAGTACATTACCTGTCTATGTGTAAATAAGGATTCAGCAAAATTACGTACCTAGGAATCACAACCTTGCTGGACACATGCAGATAAGCGATTTGATGACGAGATTCTGAAATTGAGCCTCAATGATAACCCCAATTCACGGTCATTGTAGCGATATTAAGCTCTGCCGGGTGCGCCGGGAATCGGGCCGCAGATTGCTGCAAGAGCTGCATAGAATGCCGTGGTACTACCACAAGCATCGATTCGATGCCCCGCCGGAGCTGATCAACGGAAGCCATTAAAAATAACCTTCAAGCAATCTATTTATCATTTTCGAATTGTTCTCTTCTATTTTATAGGACTTGAAATCTAGTGCAAAATCTAGTGCAACCAAGACAATGACATATGTTGAACATTTGAGCAGTATGAATGAACGCCTATATCACGATGTATCTGTTCATAGATGAAGGCATTGTAACTTGATCATATATCCACTAAACCTACGACAAGTACAGAAAAAGTCAATTCTTACCAACACTCTTATTAATCTCCATACTAGAAGGTGATATCATTTCTAAGCAACGGTCATCTCACCGCCCGCCGGAACCTCGTTTAAAAGCCAATCACAGCACGTGCGTGTGAAAAAAGATATCGCGCTAAACCATGATAGGGAAGGCGCCCTCCCGGCATGGCCGTGCACGGAAAAAAGAAAAGGAAGCTTCTTCGCTCGAACTTTTTTTTCTTCTTCTTCTTTTCTTTGGGAAAGCTGGACTCTCTCCATCAACAGAAGGTTTCTTATCTGTTGATTTTATACCCCTCAATTCTTGGTCCCATTTCAACCTCTGATTTCAGATATACCTTCTTTTTTAAATAATCATGCCTATCACCATCAAGGAGGCTGCGCCCGGTGCCGCCATGAAGGCTGAGATCGAGGACTACACCACTGCCCTCGAGGTTGTGAAGACCTATCCTACTCAGGATGGTCTGGATGTGGACACTCTCCTGGACTCCGACAAGCACGGAGCCCTGACTTACAACGATTTCCTTGTTTTGCCCGGTTACATTGGTGAGTCTGATCATGGCGGGGTTCTGATCTGAGATGAAATTTTTTTCTAACCATATCGGATAACAGGCTTCCCCGCCTCTGATGTGACTCTGGAAACCCCTGTTACCAAGCGTATCTCGCTGAAGGCCCCTCTTGTGTCCTCCCCTATGGACACTGTCACTGAGCACAACATGGCCATCCACATGGCTCTGCTCGGTGGTCTCGGTGTTATTCACAACAACTGTGCCCCTAAGGACCAGGCCGAGATGGTCCGCAAGGTTAAGAGATACGAGAACGGATTCATCCTGGACCCCGTCGTCCTCTCTCCTACCGCTACCGTTGGCGAGGCCAAGGACCTTAAGGCCAAGTGGGGCTTCGGTGGCTTCCCCGTCACTGGTAAGTTTTGCTTGTCATATTTTGCCTTTGCCCAACACCTTCCCATTTGCATGATGAACAAACCTTTCATTTATAACTTTCGTTCCACTGGGAGCGGCGAGAGCTGCATTGTAGAGAAACGTTTTTACCTGATCATATTTATACCTTCCATCACATTGAGTCTTACAAGTTGTCTTGCATCGACGCTAACATCAACTGTTTGACAGAGAACGGAACCCTCCGCTCCAAGCTTGTTGGTATGGTCACTTCCCGTGATATCCAGTTCCACAAGAACCTTTCCGACCCTGTCACAGCTATCATGGCCACTGACCTGGTCACCGCTCCCGCCGGTACAACCTTGGCTGAGGCCAACGAGGTTCTCCGCCAGTCCAAGAAGGGCAAGTTGCCCATCGTTGATGCCGACGGTAACATTGTCTCCCTGCTGTCTCGCTCGGACTTGATGAAGAACCTGCACTACCCTCTTGCTTCCAAGCTCCCCGACTCCAAGCAGCTCATCTGTGCTGCCGCCATCGGTACCCGTGAGGAGGACAAGGACCGCCTCAAGCTCCTCGCTGAGGCTGGTCTTGACATTGTTATCCTGGACTCCAGCCAGGGTAACAGCTTGTACATGATCAACATGCTCAAGTTCGTCAAGAAGAACTTCCCTGAGATTGATGTCATTGCCGGTAACGTTGTTACCCGCGAGCAGGCTGCTGCCCTGATCGCCGCTGGTGCCGATGGCCTGAGAATTGGCATGGGCAGCGGTAGTGCTTGCATCACCCAGGAAGTTATGGCTGTCGGCCGTCCCCAAGCCGCCGCTGTTCGCAGCGTTGCCTCCTTCGCCGCTCGCTTCGGTGTTCCCTGTATCGCTGACGGTGGTGTCCAGAACGTTGGTCACATCGTTAAGGGTCTGGCCATGGGTGCCAGCACTGTTATGATGGGTGGTCTCCTTGCTGGTACCACCGAGTCCCCTGGTGAGTACTTCGTCAGCAACGAGGGCCAGCTCGTCAAGGCCTACCGTGGTATGGGCAGTATCGCCGCCATGGAGGACAAGAAGGCTGGTGGTGATAAGAAGGACACCCAGGCCAGCAACGCTGGTACTGCCCGTTACTTCTCTGAGAAGGACCGCGTCCTGGTCGCTCAGGGTGTCGCCGGTTCCGTCCTGGACCGCGGCTCCATCACCAAGTTCATCCCCTACCTCATTGCCGGTGTCCAGCACTCTCTGCAGGACATTGGTGTCTCCAGCCTCGATGCCCTCCACGAGGGTGTCAACTCCGGCGTTGTGCGCTTTGAGATGAGAAGTGCCAGTGCTCAGGTCGAGGGTAACGTCCACGGTCTCCACAGCTACGACAAGAAGCTTTACTCGTAAGCTCCAAGCTTCTTTTGAAACGTTGAAAAATACTTTCCTACTGTGAATGTGAATATGACTGGGATATCCACGCGATGCCACGTGGACTTGGAAATAAAAAAAAGGGGATATGATGAGATTGGAGTTTTTATTATCGGAGCAATCGCTTTTGATTTAATGAGAATACGTATATTTTTCAGAACAATACTTTTCTGTGTAAAGATCTGTAGACTTGTAGTACTTCCAAGAGTAAAGGCGAAGCACATGGCGGGCTGGCCCAAAGGTTCGCCGAAGCACATGGCGGGCTAGCCCGATGGGGATAAGCACGCGGGGTACAGCGATTAGCCTAGGCTGTCGGGTCATTTGCCTTTTAGCTTTATGTAAATTTCCAAGGTTCTCCGCACCATCTTTGACAATGTCGTTCATTATCCCCGGCTATTTCAGCAATCGATTGCTAGCCTCTAGATTAACTTATTCAACTGCCCTGTCGGCACGCATATCACATTCATCAGTCTCGCGCCCCTTGACTTTACTGCCAAGCAACCGACGGAATTCGACCAGGAACTACGCGGGATCAAGTCCAGCACCTATATCACAAGCTCAAGAAATGCCACGCTCAAAGGCTGATGGTGGATCAAAAAAGGAGGTGGCCATTCCCCGGCCCAGTTCTAGGTATGCAATCTCTCCAGCCACGGATGTTCCTCCGCATAGCATCAATGCTTTCTCACGGGAAAGAGAAGAAGCGGAGTATCAATTCGGCTAACGTATGCTCAGCGTGATTCTCGTTTCTCCAAAGAATGAGATTCTTCTTTTGCATCGTGTCCAGACATCTTCATCTTTCGCATCTGCCCACGTCTTCCCTGGTGGAAATCTTTCAACCCAGGACGGACCATGTCCGCCAGCTGATGACTATGCCGTGCACGATGACGCACCTCATTACCGGAATGCGGCTATCAGAGAGCTCTTTGAGGAAAGTGGAATTCTTCTGGCTAAAGATGGAAGCACTGGGAAGATGGTTGTGCTCGACGAGACCACCAGAGAGCAAGGCCGACGCCTGATTCACCAGAACAAAGTCACTTTTGATAAGTGGTTGAAACAAAAACACCCGACCGCCGAGCCAGATATCGGTTAGTATCAAATTTTCATTCTTGATTCTAATAGGATCCCTCGGCTAATTTCAAAAGGTAAATTGATCCCATTCACCCGGTGGGTGACGCCTACGAATGTCCCCAAAAGATACACCACTCAGATGTATATCTATTTCATGCCATTACCTATCAATATAGAGAAAGGGTTACTTGACGAGCTACCAGCAGACGGGGAGCGAGAAGAGATACAAGTTCCCACTAGCGACGGCGGCATCGAGGTCACCGAGGCGCAATTCCTTCCAGCTTCTGAGTGGCTTCGTCGAGCTCAGGCTGCAGAAATCGTTCTTTTCCCTCCCCAGTTCCTTCTCTTGCATCTGGTCTCTGGTTTCCTAGACCAGGAGCCCCAGTCGGATGCTTCAATGGAAGAATTGGAGAAACGTCGAGCAGCGCTCGTCGAGTTTGTTTACTCGGGATCGCCAGCTTGGACACATAAGTGTATCTCGCCCAGAATGCTTAAGCTGACTGAGGATGGGCGGTCGGTTCTGGCACTCGATAATGCTGGGCCCGAGTTGAAAGGATCCGGTCGACAAGGCGAGCCAGATCGGGTTGTGATTCTGAAGTTTAAAAAGGGAAGTGCAAGGGAGGTGGCTGTAGCATGGAGGAAGGATGTATTAGAGGAAGGGAGGAAAGGAGAAAGTAATCTTTAGATTATTATACCCATGAACATACTACTGTCACTGCGTCATCTAGAAATGAATCGGACTTGTAATGATTTCTCAGTGTTGCAACGGACTGCCAAGGATGGTATTGCCACGGACTGAATCGATGGGAAATGACTAATACCACGACCCGCCCAATCCAACCACGCCAGCCCTCGACAAACAGTCACATGACCCACACAAACCATTTTGGTCTTCAATTTTATGAGCCACCCGAGTTCCATCCACCTCCAACCTCACCGTCGCCCGTCAAACCCCCCTACACACAACCCGCCAAAATGGAGAACGAGAAGGGAGAGATCGTCGATCTGTACGTGCATTCATCCCTCGAATCGCTTCCCACCAAAAACCCCCCGGTACCCTGAAGTCTGGCTGTCGGCAATCGCAAATCCCACGCCCAACCCACAATCAGGAATTTCCATTCCATTGGCCCTTGAACAGGGAGCGCAAATCCACGCTTGGATACCATGCGCCTGCGAATGCAAAAGCCGGATGACAGGGTCCCGCGGATTTTGAGGATCAGATTCAAAAATTGAACATGAGAGGAGCCAGGTACTAATGCCGCCAACAGCTACGTGCCCCGCAAGTGCAGCGCCACCAACCGCATCATCAAGGCCAACGACCACGCCTCCGTCCAGATCTCCGTCGGCAAGGTTGACGAGAACGGTCGCTACACCGGCGAGAACAACACCTACGCCCTGTGCGGTTTCATCCGTGCCCGTGGTGAGAGTGATGACTCCTTCAACCGCCTCGCTCAGCGTGACGGATACCTGAAGAACGTCTGGTCTGCCTCCAGCCAGCGGTAAATCGCTTGACTGTAGCGGATGTTGACGGGTTGATATGATGGTTCGTGGTTCATTCCCAATATTTGATAATGATCATCCAACTGACATATTTTTCTTTCTCAGACGAACTGCGGCTAGATGGTCCAGGTTCGGGGATTGGTGATGGAAAAAAAAATCAGGGAGTTGGGGTAAGGCTACGGCTACCTCTCCTTCGGCCTGGAAGTTTCTTTTTTTTTTAGTCCCATGGAGAAACCCTGTTTTCCTACTGTCCTATCTATCGAAATGAATGGAATCGACGACTTTAATGGGTCAGGTTTTTTCTCACCGATTGTTCAATTACACCCGAGGTTTTTCCACGATAGAAGGTTTCCCGCCTAGGAGGACTCGAGGACTCCTGCCTCACAACCTTGCATCCTTGCATTCCCAAGGCAAAACAAAAAATCAAAAATGCCCAAAATGATATTCTAAAAAAAATTCGAAGCCCTGCCTTCTTCCCCTAGCCCTGATTTTCCTTTTTCTCTGTCCTCTTGCTGGTTTATACCAGTCGGCATATCAAGGCCTCCTCACCCTTGTAGACTAGGAAATCGGATCGTTAACTCGTTCTGTGTTCCCGACGTCTGCGTCCATGAGCGAGGGGGTAGAAATAATACTTCCATCGCCGCATATTGTCAAGTCCGCCTACTGAAGAGCCACTTTTGCTGAGTTTCATGCACTGGGGCACAGATACGGGTGGGACATTTATAGAACTCCGTTATGGGTCGAGGAATGTAGTAGAAGTAGTAGTAGTAGTAGCTCCGAGGTTTTTAGGTTAATTTACCAATCTTGGACCTACTACTACTGCTACTACATACTTCGAAACTTGATTACTAGGTTGGAACGGTTGAAGAAGTATTGACAGCTCAAATCATGTATAATCTTTTTGCTTCATTGCTCCTCATCATTGACATGCAATATGTCTTGCACGTGAACTCATAATATCAGATCAAGCCGCCTTGATTCGAAAACCAAGGAGCCTGCACCAGCAAGGCTCAAAACAAAGGGTCTCTTATCTATAGACATCCATCTCGCCAAATCTTGCAGAATGAGAAATTTTAAACATGTTTACTCCTTCTCCAGACGAACAGCCGGGTTGGACTCGATGAAGCCAAGGTCAACCTTGTGACCCAACAGCTCCCGAATGTTGCTGACACCGTACCTAAATCACATATTAGTAAACAAGAAATCAGAGAAATATAGGGTAGCAGTTCAACTCACTTGATCATGGTCGGTCTCTCCAGACTCAAACCCCAACCGTAGACCTGCATGTTCTTGGGGATACCCATAGACTCCAGCATCTCAGGTCGGAACATACCACTGTTACCGATCTCAACCCACTTACCCAGACCCTCGTGGTAACCGAAGATCTCCATACTGGGCTCAGTGTAGGGGTTGTAAGCAGGCTTGAAACGCAACTGGTGGATACCCATCTTCGCGAAGAAGACCTCCATGAAACCAATCAGACCACCAAGAGTCAAACCGAAGTCAGCAATGACACCCTCGATCTGGTGGAACTCTGCCAGATGGGTAGCGTCGACAGCCTCATTACGGAAGACACGGTCGATACTGAAGAGGCGGGCCGGCCGCGGGTCAGCGGCGAGCTTGTGCAGCATGTACGCCGAGATAGAGGTGGTGTGAGTACGGAGGACGAGACGCAGGGACTCATCCGCGTTCCAGGGGTAGCGGTAACCGATGGAGCCGAACTTGCCCTTCTCGTGGACGTCGTGGACGTTATCCCAGTATTTCTGGTAGTCGAGGGGCTTCGCAGCCTTGGGGAGGTGAGGGTCGTTGGGGGGATCCTCGCGGGGGGGATCAGCGGTCAGCGGGTCGGCGATGTAGAAGGTATCTTGGAGGTCGCGGGCAGGGTGTTGCTGGGGCACGAAGAGGGCGTCGAAGTTCCAGAAGCCAGTCTCGACGAAGCGGTTTGTGGGCATTTCGGTGAAACCCATCTCGAAGAAGATGCTGCGGAACTCGGAGCGCACCTTGTTCAGAGGGTGCAGGGCTCCAGAGGGGGTGTGGGCACCCTTGGCGTCGAAGTTGTATGGCTTCAGCTGGACGGTCTTCCAGGAGCCGCTGGCGATCATCTCGGGGGTGAGATCGGTCTCCTCCTTGACGAACTCTTTGGCGTACTTGGGGCCCTTGGAGAACTTGTAGTGGATGTCCTTGGACAGGGTGACGAGCTTCCTTCGCTTCAGGTCGGCGAGGGCCTTGGAGTCGTCGAGAGTCTGTGTGCGCTGCACGGTGAGAAGCTGCTCGCGGGTCTCATCGACGATAGACTCCTGGGTAGCCCGCAGCTTATCGTTGTCCTTCTTGATCCAGCCACGCTTGAAGGCATTGCCCTGGCCAACCTTGGCATTGTCTTTCCCCACAATGCCTGGCAGGTCACTGATCTTCAGACCATGCAGAGCGGCGACGACGGCGGCAAAGACCTTGGCCTCGTGGCTGCCATTGTTGGCGATCTCCTCGCCCTCGGAAGTGAGCACAACGACATCCCTCTCCAGAGTCTCATACTCGATCATCTGTCGCGAGCCAAGGCGGTCCAGCGCACTTTTGATATTCAATGAGGGGATGGAGGGGTAGGCTTCGTTGGAAAGGAGGGGCGCATCGGACTTGGACAATGAGTCCAGAATCTGGGCAGTCATATCGGACGCCATGGCTGCAGATGTATCCTGCAGAGGATTTGGCGGAAGCTGTGCAGGTGGTGGGGTAATCAGACTTGCGGTGTTCGGCCAAAATTAACGATGACTCTTTTCCTAGTATATCCGGCGGGGCAGAGCGACCACGTTGATAAAATTTAATCTAAGAAATGCTAGCAATGGTTATGTAACATTTTATCCTGATCTACTTTCAAGAACAGCTCGCGTAGCTCAGTTGGTAGAGCGCGGCACTAGTAATGCCGAGGTCTTCAGTTCAAATCTGGACGTGAGCAGTTTCTTTTTGTTCATGCAAGTCCTTTCATTTGCGTTTTGTTTGCACTACCTTTGCTTTTTGGAATTTCGATTGCGTAAATTTGCCTTGTTTGCACTGGAAAAAAATTCTCTCGCTTAGCTTTAGCGCGCCCGCCGTAGGTATAAAAAGCATCTGTCGCCCCGTGGATTTTCTTTTCTTCAAGCGACTCTACGTTAGTGATCCTTCCCCCATAGGATTCCAATCTTCATAGGCTTGGAATCCATGACACTTTTGAATTTTTCACTAACAATTACAACAGTTCAAAGAATCACTTTAGAGTAGACGTCCTCTTCTAAGCTCTTTAAAAGAGCCACAGAATCTCCACCCTTGCTGATGACTTCTATGTCCTCGATGCCCTAAAGTGAAGCCTTTTACTCCCGCCTCGACGTGTCACGCGTGCTGCTTGCAGTGTCTGCGTTTCGTGTCCAGGGAGTGGTGATGATCTTGACCTGGTTCGGTGTCTGACTTCGGTCGGCTGGGCCTGGTGGGTGTCGAGGAGGTCTGAAAGGTTTTCAATCCTTCAATTTCTTGATATAGATTTTGTTATGATTCGAAATGGATGATTTCGTGAGTGGAGTCCCCATCAAGGGAACCGGCAACGCCGGGCGCTTGGAGGGGAGCCTCTTGCAAAGCTTAGCACAATAAAATGAAAATATTTTTAATAAACCAAAATTTTACTTTCTCGTAATTCTCTGTGCTGAATTCTGTCATTGAGTCTTCCGTCGGCGCCTCAAAAGTCAATTGTGTCAACATGATTGAGGCAGAGTTTGACTGCCTGGACAGTGACATCGTCACGTGACTTGCGTTGAAATTTAATTTGCGCGGCTCATTATTTATCTTTTGTGTTAAGGCAAGCTAGCTGGATGATGACTAGACGATCCAGGCAATCGTTTTCCTTCAGCTCCATTGTCATAGCTAAGGATCATCAGAGCTCAGCATACAGTAGTGTTCGAAATCAGTTCTACCTCCAAATTCTTTGTCTCTTGGTTCCTGCAAACTAGTTCTGAGATGCAATACATTCACTTTATGTACCCGCTTCATAACACTGGCAGGATTAATATAGTGATAGTTGTGACGTAAGAAAAGGTTTCTGTAGTTATGGAACTGCAAAGAATCGACTATTTTTCAAGCCTGCGTCAATGCACCCGGTACGCCGAAGAAGGCTTGGGCCGCCTCGGTCTGCCTTGCGATCTCCATCATCTCAATCCCCACGAATTCAGTGACGAAGGTTGTTGTCAGAGGTTTGCCTACAGTCAGGTGATCTGGCGACTCTCTAGATAGATCAGGCCTTCTCCCTCTTCTTCCTTCTTCTCTCCTCCATACTACCACAATACACATATTGTTCTGTCTGTTCGTTCTTTCTCTCTCTCGTATCAGCAAGCTGTTGCAGCTTGTGCTTCTCCTCTGATCCTCGACCAGCGCATGCCGCTGACAGTCGTCCAACTGCACCATCGCTGTCCATTATTCCTTAGCCCATCTCAAGTAAACACTTCAACTTTGAGCCTATCTGCGAATCAACATGAACTCGCCGACTCATACTATAGATCCAGACGGAGAAGTGATCATAATATTGCGCAATGCGAACAGTCCTTTTGCACAAATGGATGAAAATTCAATTCCTAGTGGGGACTCTGATATATTTCACTCGCTGGGTGATAACGCCCAAGACTACCCTGCCGAAGACTACCCTGCCGAAGACTACCCTGCCGAAGACTACTCTGACGAAGAAGCTGTTGCTGAAGACTACCCTGCCGAAGACCCCGCTGCTGAAGAAGCTGCTGCCGACGGGTATCTCGCTGAATTACCGGTCCAAGGTTGCTTCCGTATTCAGGTGTCTGCGAAACATTTGATGTTTGCCTCCCCGATTTTCAAAAAAATTTTGACTGGGGGCTGGAAAGAAAGCATTACTTACTTACAAAAAGGCTCAGTTGAGGTCACTGCGGAAAGCTGGGATATTGAAGCACTTCTGATTGTACTTCGGGCTATTCATGGTCAATACAACCTAATACCCAAGAAACTGACCCTGGAGATGCTCGCCAAAGTTGCCGTTATAGCAGACTATTATGAATGCAAGAATGTTTTGTATCTCCTGACAGATAGGTGGATCAATAACCTGAAGGAGAAAATTCCTGCGACGGTTACACGGGGATTAATTTTATGGCTATGGATCGCCTGGTTTTTTAAACTGCCTTCCCAATTCAAATTATCAACTTCCATAGCCATGTCACTGAGCAACGGTTGGATTGATGATTTGGGACTTCCGATCCCAGGCCAGGTCATAGGTGAGGGTAGACTAATTCTTCCAAATGCTTGGAAACTAATGGAATTGCAGGCTCAATGAACGAAGGTAGAGAGGTGGCTATCAAAAACTTGATTGTCCTTCTTCATGAAACACGCGATGCTTTTATACACGGCTCTCGGGGCTGTTGTTTTGAATGTCGCGCACTCATGTATGGGGCTCTTACTATGCGGATGGAGTCCATTCATCTGCTTTCGCCGAAGCCTGAGACTCCTTTTCTGGGTTTGAATCACAGTTCTCTTGTGCAGAAGGTAATGGAATTCACATCGCCAAGATGGTATGATGCGATACAATCAGGTTATTCAGCCTATAGACCCAGCTATGTGCACAGCTGCTCCGACTCCTCCTTCGCATCCGTATTCGCGATACTGAAGGATCCCCTTGAGGGTTTGGAACTAAATAGGTTCACTAGTTCATGATTTGGGATTTCTATGGTTCCTGGATTACCTATATGTGTGATCATGGATACACATTTGATAGTCCTTGTCATGCCATAGCTTTGCTTTTTGAATATTTCCAGTCTACGGAGTACACATGGCACAAGAATATGATTAAAAAAAAGGGTCTTTTCCTCTATTACTTAGATTGTACATGCAATCCTTCCACTTTTCCAAGTTTCCTTCTGTGAACGAGTGTATCAAGTTGCCCTCGAAATCTATAGTGATATACCCCTGGGCAATCAAGGCAGAATATACCTGTCGGCACTCACAATTTATGAATACCATGATACATGGCCGGACAACCAGCATCACCTGTAGCCTGTACAGTAATAGTCACAGTTTCCGTAACCAAACTCTGCTCAGTCAGCCACGTTTCCGTAACCACAGCTTGCTCCGTCACGGTACTCGCAGTCCCAGCTTGTGTACTCACAGCCTGCGCACCCACAAGCGGAGTAGACGTAACCATCACAGCAGACGAAGAAGAAGAGGCAATCACCAAAGCCGAAGACGGTTACTTCGTAACGGCCGGCAAGGTCCAAGAAGTAGCACTATGTAGGACAAACACTCACACCCGAAGCCGTAACATTCGGATACGCCATATCAGGAAACGGGACGGGGACCAGGCATAGTATAATTTCACGATCCAGTCGTGATACATATAAAACACAATGCCCGGCAGGCACTTCAATGGGTAACGTAAAAGTGAAATTTCCAAGAGAAGAGTGAGAAATGAAAGTATAGGAAATGACCGGAAAAAAAAATGCCACCAGGGCCTGAAAAGACAGAATGATCAATGGGATACTAGATTTATTGTGCCGCTGCAATGGATATCCGGGCATTTATTAAGGGTCGCTAGCGCTGCGCGGCTTCAAAGCTACCCCAACAGCCGACAGGGTCTATTATCGTAGCCTAATCCTAACTTTCCGTGTGGATCAAACCCTCCTCGTGGCTGTGTGAGGTTGCTTTTTCTATATTATTCTCAATACTTTTCAAGTGAGAAGCATGGAGCTTTAGAAGCCAAGCGTTGCATGTAATAGCCAAGGAGAAAGTCTTCATATTTTAGCCTGAACCAGACTAGATTCCACCCATAAGATAGAAGGAAAGTAGAAAAAAGATAATCAGCACCTGAGGCGCTCTGTCTCATGCAGATGGCTCGACCAGAAAGGAAGAAGCAACTAAATACAATAGTACAAAGATAAAAAAGACAAGAAATGGAGGCACCAAGGCCAGTCGTCAAGTGAGAGAATAGATGGCAAATATGACGACAATAAATCCAGGAGGGTGGAAATGAAGCACCCCCTCTCCTACAAACTCCTCCCCCAGTCACCCACTTGACTGTGCCGAATAGACCTAAGCCCACTTAAAAATAACAATGCGCCAGACACCAGAGGAAAGGATAAACGAATGCGATGGATGATATGATGTGAGAGGGGGATGATGACGTTGAAGAGCAGGTGGGTATGAGCGAGTAGAACGGAGACAAAAGGGTTGAGGTTTCTTTTTCCAATGGAAAACAAAGAAACACTCCAAGACTCATATAGACAGGGTATCAAAGGTCACACCGAAACCATCTGACGAAATCTGCATAGGAAATAAATGTTCATGATATGCAAATAGATCAGGTACTGTTTGATCGCAGCAAGGACTGTATTCGACGAAAAAGGAAACGTTAGCCGGTCTGGTCTGTCACAGTGTAAAATTTACACAACGTACATGCTCAACGTACCCGATCGTCGATCATCTCTACATCATTGTCTTCAACAGGGCCGGGACTGACAGCACTGCCCCGGGCGATAGGACCGGAGGTGGTGACTGCCCGAGCTTCGAACCCAGGTCGGGAAGGCGTTGGCAACGGTTGCATCTTTTGGGAACGCTGTTGTTGCTGCTGCTGATTCTGATTGTCGGGAATGGAGGAGTGGATAGGGTGCATTTCTCCACTGCTAGAGATCCGAGACTCTTTGCTCTTCTCTAGTAGTGAGCCACCAAGTGTAGCACACTTAAGGATGGTCTGCATCATCTGGTTCTGCTTGAGCGGCTTGGACAAGTACTCGTCCATCTGGGCCTGTATACACTTCTCACGATCACCCAACATGGCGTGGGCTGTGAGGGCAATGATCGGGGTCCGCTGAAGCCCACTCTCACGCTCGTACTCACGAATCTTGCCAGTAGCTTCGAAACCACCCATGACTGGCATTTGAACGTCCATAAGAATAACATCATAGCGACGCTTCTTGACAGCCTCCACAGCCTCCAGACCATTGCCGACAACAAAGACATTGTGATTGTGCTTCTGGAGTATCTTCACTGCCAGTTGCTGATTCACATCGTTGTCTTCAGCAAGAAGAATGTCGAAGGACCGGGAGTTGTCAGTGGTGATGGGCGTTGATCGACCTTCCAGTGCTGGAAGCATACCATTGCCAAGATCAATTGGTTGGCATGGTGTGGTCATATACGAACTGATACCGAGGTCCAGAGCGGACTTCAAGCTGACACAGACCAAAGGACAAACCAGCACGATCGGAATATACTTGAACTCATCAAATGTCCGCAGGATACGAGCCGTATCCACGGAGTCAACGATGATGACGTCGTATGCGTGACCAGATTCCTTTCCAGACGGGTCTTGAATCTCCGGCGGTGGAACATGCTCCTCGTTGCGCACAACTAATGGCTCCAACTCAATTTGCTTGAGCATTTTCATAACATTAGAAGCCTGGGTGCCGTTCTGGCCCTTGTCGATGAACAGAACGCGGTGGTTCCGGTAGGGCAGAAGTTGCGAGGCAATGACATTGATAGATTGATCAGCGAGCTTGACCACGCAAGTAAAGTGGAAGGTACTGCCGTGTCCATATTCAGACGTGACCCACACATCACCACCCATCAGGTTGACAAGACGCTTGGAGATAGATAGACCAAGACCTGTACCACCAAAACGACGGGTAGTGGAGCCGTCGGCTTGCTGGAAGGTGTCGAAGATCAAGTCTAACTTGTCCTCCTCGATACCAATACCCGTGTCAGACACCGAGAACTCGAAGGCATACTCATTCGTCGTGCACTGCTCCCGGTCGGATTTCCGAATGGTGAGTTTGACCTCTCCATGCTCAGTAAACTTTATAGCGTTTCCAACCAAGTTCAGGATGATCTGGCGTAGACGGAATGGATCACCAATCACATAATCCGGTACAGTGTTGTCCACTTGGTAGGTCAGGCTCAGGAACTTCTCGTTTGCCTTGACAGCCAAGGTCTTCAGGGCGTTGAAGACAGTGCCCCGCACGGTAAACGGAATGCTTTCAATGACCATCCGGTTCGCTTCAATCTTGGAGATATCGAGTATATCATCAATAATGGTGAGTAAGCTGTTGGCGAGGTTGTGCACCACATTCAACATCTCACGGGTATAGGGTTTCAGGTCATCGGTGTCCAGTGTCAACTGGGTCATTCCAATAATACCGTTCATTGGAGTTCGGATCTCGTGGGACATGTTTGCCAGGAACTCGGACTTCGTGCGATTGGCAAGTTCGGCAGCCTCCCTAGCGGCAGTGTTTCGCTGAATACTGTCCCGCAGATTGGACACCATTTTATTGATCTTGCGCTTGAGCTCGTCCATCTCTCCAGAGGCGTTGACGGTAATAAGCTTGGTGAAATCACCATCGGTCGCAGCATCTGTGATCTCGCCGAACGCACGTACTTGAGATGTGAGATTCTCGGCCATAGTGTTGACGTCCTCGGTAATTTCCTTCCACGTTCCGGCAATCCCCTCGACGTTGGCTTGTCCACCCATTTTACCGTCGACACCGACATCGCGAGCGACCTTCTTCAGTTCTGTGGCAAACTTGGCCAGTCGACCCACCATGTGATTGATAGTAACCTTCAGAGTGAGAATCTCTCCCTGTGCGTGCACCTCAATCTTCTTGCTCAGATCACCCTTGGCAATAGCTTGTGTGACGTCTGAAATACTTCGCACTTGTGATGTCAAATTTTGCGCCATGGTGTTGACATTGTCGGTCAAATCTTTCCATTTTCCTTCCACGTTATCCACCTTAGCTTGACCGCCGAGGGTTCCGTCTGTACCGACCTCACGGGCGACCTTACTGACTTCGAAGGCAAAAGTGTTAAGACGATCCACCATGCCGTTGATGGTACTCTTCAGATCAAGTATTTCGCCTTGCACGTTGGCTGTGACCTTCTTTGTCAAGTCACCCTTAGCGACGGCGGTGGTGACATCGGCAATCTCACGCACTTGGGTGGTCAGGTTGTTGGCCATCCGGTTCACATTTTCGGTAAGATCCTTCCATGTACCTTCGACATCATTCACAGTAGCCTGACCTCCTAGTACACCATCTGTACCGACCTCCTTGGCGATCTTTGTGACCTCCTGGGCAAATTGTCGCAGCTGGTCCACCATGGAATTGATAATGTCCTTGAGCTCGGCTATTTCTCCTCGGCAGTTGGCTTGCACCTTCTGCGTCAAGTCACCCTTGGCGACAGCCTTAGTGACGGTTGCGATATCACGCACCTGCGTGGTAAGATTGTTGGCCATGGCGTTGACATTGACAGTAAGTTCGTTCCACATTCCCTGTACACCTTCAATCTGGGCTTGACCTCCCAGCACACCTTCTGTACCCACATCTCGCGCGACTCGCGTCACCTCTGTTGCAAATGTTCGAAGTTGGTCTACCATGGTGTTGATCGTTTGCTGCAGTTCCAGAATTTCACCCTGAGCACGGCTCTCAATCTTCTGGGAAAGATCACCGTGGGCGACAGCCGTCGTCACAGTAGCGATTTCTCGCACCTGATCCGTTAGGTTCTTAGCCATAATGTTCACGTTTTCAGTAAGTTCCTTCCAGATTCCATGAACGCCGGTAATTTGAGCCTGTCCACCTAGTATTCCCTCTGTGCCGACCTCACGGGCGACACGAGACACTTCGCTACCGAACACCTGCAGTTGATCCATCATAGTGTTGATCGTACGTTTGAATGTGGCGATTTCGGGGTCCATTTCCAAGGGGTGAATCTGCACCTTCATCGAGAGGTCACCGTTGGCGACCTGGGTGATAATGCCACCGATTTCTCGTAAGGCTTTCTGGAAAGCCTCGTTGGCCTGTTGGTGTTTGCGTAATTCGCGTTCCAGGAGGACGACGTCCTCATTCTCGACCTTTGTGAGGGCACGGCGGGTGTGTTCTTCCTGCTTCTGCAACTCATCTCGGACTTGGGCGATAATGTCCTTCTGGAAGCTGATTTCCTCGGCCTGCTTCTGGACGTGGTTGCGCAGAATGCTGATATCCTCCTCTCGGACCACGCGGGTCCGCGACCCGTCCTCATCCTCATCGTCGGTTTCGTCGTCGTCAAGGTCTCCGGGAGGTTGCTCCTCGGGGCCCGACGGGGTTCGTTGTCGCCGATCGGGTTGATTCAGTTTTTGCTGCTGTGTGAGGCAAGAAGAGTCAGAACCTTGACCGGACGACAAGCGATCGAGCCCAAAGGTCCACAAAAAATCAGGGTCCTTCTCGTTGGATCCGAGAGCAGACGGTGTGGCCTGCTGGGGGTCGTCGGGGAACTTGTGATGACTGACAGCTTGGAATTCCAGGTGATGCACGCGACGCATCAAGGCCTCCAACTCTGTTTCGAAGGCGGCCTTTGCAGTGGTGGGTTCTCCAGGCAGTTTGGACCCTTTCGCGCCGTTGGTAGGAGGGAATTCAAAATTGAACGGGGGCGAAGAAGAGCCGGCGGTGGGCTCATCTCTCGCCAAAGACTGCAACACGGCAGTCGCGGCCGCGAGAGTCTCGTCCGCGCCAGCCATTGTGCCCTGGGTTCGGATCAGCGGTTGAACAACAAGAAGTAATCACGACAGCCGCCTGGGTCCGGGAAAGGGGAAGTTGCAGGCCAAGAAAGTCCCAAACGAAAGAGAGAGGAAATGAATCAAAAGAACCGATGCCTGGGGGATAGCTATGTCGTACAGCCCCATTGGGGAAAAAAAGGGAGTTCGGGGCATCGAATCGATAACGCGGGCGGCGATGGACGACTTACGGGGACGAGTTCCTGACACACAAGTTCCAAAGAGTTCGCTTAAGACAACATGAGGTGATTCCAACAAAATCGGATACCGAGAAAGATACAAAAGAACCCGAGTCGTTCGGGGGATGAAAGGGAACCTTGGAGTCGAAGTCGTTCGGGAAGGAGAGGGGGAACGGGTAAGGGGCGTTATGTAAGCAATGGTTCTTTCTTCCTTTTTTTTTTTTGCGGGGGAAAAAAAAGGTGTTTTAAGATGAATGAAGGAAAATAAGATGATATACGGGGGATTTCAAGGGATTTCAAGGCTAAGAGAAGATAAAAAGGGAGAAAAGGCAAAAGGTTGGGCAAAGAATGAGGCTTTGAATCTGAGGAAGCAAAGCTGCCGAAGGCGTTAAGAGGGGGAAAAAAGGGCAAAAGCTTTCGAAAGGGGCTATGTTAAGCTACTAAAAACACGTAGAAACCACTCTCACGGTGGATTGTTTCTTGGGGCCCATAATTCATGCCTTTTTTTTCTGTCTCGCTACGAGGCACACACACACTTAAAAATGGTTCACTAGCTCACTAGTGCAATAGCTCATATCAGAAATTAAACGAGCTCTCCACGCACGGATCCGAAGATACATATTTAGAGTATAGGATCAGAGAGAAGGCTCGTTTCATCTTCGTCCTGCTCCAACTGGAGAAAATGAAAGCGGGTTATCAAATGAACTCGGGCTCAAAGGCGTGATGATCGCCGTCAGGGCTGGTCGATCCCATACTTTTCTCCAGTTTGGCGGGTTTCTTCGTTGTTTGAGTTCTCAATAGTCTATTTTTTGGAACTCCCCACCCAGAGAACCCTCAACGTTCCGTAACCCCAAAGCCATAAGCAAAGAAAGAGGAAAATGAGGAAAAACCCGTGGGTGATTGGTTTGGCCGCCAATCATCGGGGAATCGGAGATGTGTGGATGGATCCAGTCCGAACCTTAAGTCTCGTCCACTCAGAAATGTGGACTCAGCCCTTTTCTATTGTCTCGGGAATTCTGCGTCGCTTCTCCGTTTCGCTTGACGCTCATGATCATTGGTCACGATTCCGGTGGAAATTGCCCTTCGTTTTTTTTAACCTTCAACGGTGCCTGACCACTAAGGGATTGCCGTGTGACCAGCTACAGTAGGGGAGAGGTCCGGAGATCCGAAATATCTGTTCACCGCAAGATTCTCCTTCCTTGGATTGTCTCTGAAATTCAAACACAAAACCCACATTTTCATCTATTCAGCTGAGGGGGAGGGGTATCCTGCAGAAATGTGGCCAAACAAAACAAATGTCTTGAACAAGTAGAAGGCCTAAGCCCTGGGCACCGACCTCGACCTACATATCGATAAGCCATTACGCATATAAGAGTCATCCATGACTGCACTGATAGGTATACTCAACATTTGGTAATCTCATGTGGTCGGGGCCCAGAAACAGTCTCATCAAGATAAGCTGCATACTAGACACGCTATCATCCAGGTCACTGGGTCATAAGGTCAGCATGTCTGCTATTGACTTGGCGGGGTAAAGTGTGATAGGGTTCAATCAAGGATTGGATCACCAGCTAATATATATGCCTGGAATTTCAGGTCCATACATGGGATGACCTTCCATACGGAAGTCCGTCTAATTATATCTCTTGTCTCTTCAAGGTTTTTTCAAGGACTCAAAGCTGGAATGTTCTAGCAAATTTATATCATTACATCAAAATCCATCCAGCCAAATCTCCCATGTAGATCAGACCACCAAAACAAGAACAGCACGAAATAACTCCCCCATTGCAGGTTTTCCAATTTAATTCTCATCAGCAACACGCTTTCCTTGTCACTACACCCTGTTCCTCGGATGGAACCGGAACCCAGTCGCCTCAGTTGTAGTTGTACTCGGCAGTATCCTCGTCACGTTAAAAGTACTCGTCGCATTTGTGAGAATTCTGCTCGTGTTAGCGAACGGCGCCGTTATATTCATTATCTCCATCAACTGCCGTCGCACAATACCGGGTGGAATCGCCGCTCGCGGGGTGATTGCGCTGCCTGATCGAGCGCTAGAAGCACCAGAAGCCCGGGTGCCGGCGCCGGCTCCAGGTCCGGTGGGTAACGTCTGCAGGGTCCTACTTGTGCGTCCACTGGCTGGTGGTGCGGTACTACCGGCGATCAAGGGTGTCGAGCTTCGGATTGGGCGCGTGGAGGGTTCCAGGGGTGTTGAGCGGGGCTCTGCTGGGCTGGCAGATGAAGTGGCTGAGCGGCTGGAGAAGGGTGGTCTAAAGCTGCTGGGTTGACTGCTTAGGACACTGCTGGAAATCTGTTCGGTTCTAGATCCAAATTCCCCTGTTCTGCTGCCTGCAGGTGCACTGGGGCAGCTGCTAACCGTTATCGTTGTAGTGGAGGCAGGACACGCAGCACACAGTGCGTTTGCGAGGGGGCAGATATCCGTGCTCGAGGCCGCAGGAGAGGTGGAGGATCCCTCAACAGGGGTAGGAAGCTTGATTTCTACCCTGCTGGCAGGAGACGAGGAGTGACAAAGGCTTAAGGTCTTGGTAGCGACCACCGTGGCCGCGTCACGCCCTTCTATTTCGGCCAAGTCACGAGCGGCAACAATCTCATGTGCGACGACGGGAACACTCGCCAGGAACATCCAAGAGGCAACCAACAAGGCGAAGCAGTTCTTTGCATACATTATCAGGCTTATCAATTAAATTGATAGACGTGGATGTATTCAGAAGCGGATGCCAGAAGGAACTCTCAACCTCTCTTAACCACGGCTTTGAGATCTAGCCGAGGACCGATTGGATGTCGGCAAGAGAAGCACGTAGGTCCACGAAAGATACTTGATAAAAAGAATCCCAATGGGAAGTGAAAAAGTGTAAGAAAACGGCCGCCAACTGCTAAACAGACGCAGATCGAATCACTTATCCACCCTCGAACCTCGGGCAGGAAATGGGATATTGATTTTGTTGTTGTATATCAAGCAATATCAAGCGGTTTCTCCAAAATCCTAAGCCAACAATATAAACAAAGAAGACAGATTATCGGTGCAAGACGGCGTAATATGTAGCGCACTGAAAACTCTTCGACAGTGATGAACGCTCGATGTCATCGAGATACCATTTCGGGATTCGGAGCCTCGACTACTTTAAAGGCGTTTATTAGGTTTGGTTTTGACCAGCCCTATATCTCTGTGGTTCCGTGGATGCCCGTAGGATCTGGCCGCCCTATTGGAAATCCTCGGAACCGTATGTTTCTCTGGGTGGTGGATCTACGCACCATCATCGTGACTATTCACTGTGAGGGAATGTTTTCTGTCGGAGAAGATATGCGAGGACTTTTTTGATCTGAGCTCGGTGAAAATCGCCATTGGTCTGGTCGTGTTGTTGGTTTAGCAAGCATACTATGGACTTTTTGGATATGATCCTCGGAGTCGTTATCCGGCGTTTTGAATGATTATTGGAATGAGGCTGGTTAATATCGTCGTTTCATGCACAACAGGGCAGCACCTTGTCAAATATTTCAGATGAGATTAAATTAGAACGTAAGAGAAACATTCTTTATTAACAGGATCAGGCTATGTTCAGTCAACATCCATATGTATAATGTATGCAAAGGGCCGTTCATGTGGTCGTTGGAGCATAGTAAAGCGACCACTCAAATTAAAGCCACAGGCTTAGTGCTCAATCTTTCAGTGTCGTCAAAATAAGAGGAAAAGCTTTTGTTGTCGAAGACTTTTGCATCTGGTCATCAAGTCATGCTGAGATCATGGGGTGGAGGATGTACTGAAGTCACGGCTCTAGTAAATCGCCAATGGCTTACGCCATCCGACTTCAATAACCTTGACTGCTGTGCAACAGATCAACCCTCCGGCATAGCAAACAGTAGTAAACGCAATAACACCCCAGTATTGACCGTTGCGATGGGCCAGGATTTCACCAGCGATGGGTATACCAGTCAAAGTACTGGTGGCAAGGTATGTCAGTTGGAAGTGTACATTACGTCACAAATATCAGAGATAAAGGACTCACCCAAAGCTTACGATGGTGTAAGCGGTAGCGTAATACCGGCCGTAATTCTCGGTCTTGCATAGCTGCCCGACACAGACAGGCGTCAAGCTAATGTTGCTACCACTAGCGAATCCGAAGAGTAGTGCATAGATCACAAGGAGGGCCAGACTGTTCCCCGCAGGAAGCCATAGGCATGCATTGCAGAGTAAGCAAAGAGCCACAGTAGCGATGAGCGTGTTGAAGCGACCCAAGAAGTCAGCAAAGAACCCAGGCAGCCACCGTCCAAAGAAGGAGCCCACGTTCAAAATGGCAAGGATCTGGTATGAGAACTTGCTTGAGAATCCCTCCGCGAGTGCGTAGGACGAAATATAGCTGACGGGAATGAAAAGACCCCATTCAATAAAGAAGACACTCGCAGTAGTCAATGCAAATCGAGGATCGCTGAAAATTCGGAAATCTGGTAGAATATTCTCTTTGGAAAATGGCTTTTGTGGAAGTCGTGACTTGATCAGGAGGTTCGCTACAGACAGAGCAACCAGACAAATCAAAGCAACAACACGGGTTGCCCAGCCCCATCCAATTTTGGGAAATAGGGCCTCGAGAATCAGTGGGAACACGATACCGCCAACTGAGCCACCAGTAGCCGCAAGACCGGTCGCGACACCACGCTTCTCGTAGAAGAAATGGCCAATTGCCGAGATGGCCGGAGTGAAAATGAGAGACGCTCCTACACCACCAAGAACACCGACGACCAGCATGAAATGCCAATACTTGGTACAGAAGCCGAGGAGAATGATAAACGCCATCTCACAGATCGAGCCTGCGAGGATGAGAGCTCGCGGGCCACGGGCATCGAATATAGGGCCAATCTGAACACCACAGAAGAATGTCAGAAAGGCGAACATGCCAAAAATCCAGCCGACCTCGCCGGAGCTGTAGTCTTTCAGTTGGTGCTCCTCAATATAAGCCTGGAATGTACCAATAGTGTTGATTAGTCCAAGCGATCCAAACAGCCCGAGGAAACTTCCAAACACCACAAGCCATGCCTCTCTTCCACCCTCGGGGTAAATGTTTCCCTCTGCATCTGTCGTTACCCGGCTCATGGGGTCCCTATGAACAGATCGTTGAGAGGGTGCCACTGTGGACGCTGTTCGGTGGACCGCATCATCCTGATCATGCTCGGGCTGTTCGGCCGATTTCGGATAGTCCTGCTTCTCAGAGTCGGCTACATGGGTCGCAGATTTCTCTTCCTCGGCTAGAATAGTCGGCATCTCATCAGTAGATGTGCTCAGGACATCCTGAGAGTGAATGAGGCCGAGTTCATGGTCAACAGCGACATTTGACGTTCTGGTAGGCCCGGCCTCGGTTGACATTCTATGCGCAAAATATTGCGGTGATATTTTCCGATCCCTTTTTTTTTTTTGCGCTAGTGGGCAGAAATTATGGTTGATGACTTTTGAATGTTGACTTTCATTCGGAAATGTGAACTGAGAAGTAGCTTGGGGTCTTTAAAGGGCCGGGAGAGGGGTGCTATTAGCAATCAAAAGTTGGAGTCATGAAAGCCACGAAGACTTGAAAGTGTGTTCAAGGTGCATATGCGGTTTAATTGGTTCTGAGAGGTTCGGGAGGGTCTTCTAGACCCCGTTCAAAAGGTTCAAAATTTTCTAATGCAGTTGGCGATTGGTAGGCGGGTGTGTCCAGGTGGGTCGCCCACCATGTGGTATTACCCGCGGAATAAGTACTTGCTTCTCTTGCTATATTCAGGTGCTGTAGATGAGTGAATTGGCTATTATCTTATTATTTAGGGTCAGTTCTGCTTTTATACAGCATTTTCCACTTTCCTCACACTTACGGAGTATAATGCAGGTTGCTGCAGGTATTCCGCAAATTACATCACATCGGAGAAAAGGTCCCGTGTAACAACTCCGCTTCCGGCCACATGTTCAGGCATTGTTGGGCAGGACATTCCAATCCAATATTGAAGGAAATGCATCTGGATTCCAAATAGTCGAAATCTAGGCTTTTTGATGGGCTCAGGGCTTGCTTGGACCCTCGAGTCAAAAGTCCAGTCTCGAGGTCATTATGGGGTATCGTACGCATGTTGCAGCGGGTTGCAGCAAATATATATTCCCAACCTTGAAATACTCCAAGGGTTGAAACTGGTCAAAGAGCATGCGAAAGCGAACATTCAAGTTCTCAGAACACTATCAGGACCTGGATATTTCTAGATAGTCCCTCCTGATACATAATTTTATGTCGTAATGAATTGGCCATCGATAAGTAGCAGCTTGCCAACTCGTATTGGCTGCATTTAGGGTTTGAGCGGCAAGACTTTCAAAATAGCTTATATTGCATAAAAATGTGATCTGTATCATCAAATGGGCTTGTGGTTTAGTGGTATAATACTCCCTTAGCATGGGAGTGGTCCGGGGTTCGATTCCCCGCGAGTCCAGCTTTTTGTTTGGTTTTAGTTTTTCTTGGGTCGGACCTGGTCAGCCATTGTTGAGGCTATACTCGGCCCTGTCTTTTCCAGTTCCTCTTTTTATTTTTACCTTTTTTAAGTTTTACTTCTCGGAGCTCTAAAATAAAAATATTGATGGTGAATGTATTGCTACCCAAAATGAAGCTCAACCCCCTGCATCCAGCTATTAAGCAGATGGTCGGTGGCGAATGAAAGAAAGAGAGAGCATTGAGGTCTACCGACCAAGGCAACCCATACATATCCCCCCTATTGGACTCCAGCTTCCCTTCGGTCGCTCATCTCAAATTCAGATATTGCACCGGCCTATTGGTAATTCGTGATATTTTCTGCTAGCCTACGGCATGTCCCATCTTTATGAGCCCTCCTGGGGAATATGGTCATCACTATCATTTTCAATTAAACCCATCGGTCATCAATCGTGCAATCTTATCGTCAAGCTGATATCTCCCGGCCTACACCGGTCCATCGATCAACAAGCCGCATCCGATAACAATATGTAAGCCCTTGTCTCGCAATCACAGCCACAAGTATTACCTCGCGGTTCAAGCCGCTCCCACATTGTCCCCCTGAGATAAGACAAAGCTTAGGATCCAACCGTTGAACCATATTGCTTTTTGAACCAGTTCGTGCAACCCACGATTCAGGTACCATCGTTACATCTGCATCCGCCTGGCTTTCTAGCTATCCCCACGTTTCAACCCGGCGGATCGGGATTGCAAGGGGCTTCGATAAGACACACTATCACCACCCAACGGTCACGATCCACACCCACTAATCACTATCTACAGAGACCTCGCTTACCTGGACAGCTATGCCGTCTCTCAAAAAACAAGCTGGGAACTTCCTCACGCCACCGCCACCGACAACCTACCCGAGCGGGGTATGGAGATTCTAGCGCAGAAGAGCTGTTAGCTGATGTCAGTGCACGAGGGGAAAGAGATAACCCAAACCAATTGCAGAAGACTTTAGCATTTCCTGTTCTACAGTCATCATCGGAAATGTGCCGGAATCCCGTCGCTGTCCCGAAAAGCCCTAAATTATGTATGCCTTGCCTGAGCAGCCGTTGATGATGAAATCAATTCAACATATTATCAACATGGAAAAGCATATATTCATACTCTTGAAGTACGGCAGAAGATTGCTATTTATTCCAGCTTGTTGAGTAGAGACATTCGTAGAGACCAAAAACAAAGAAATGCTGATCGCGGTGAAGCCGGGAGATCTGCAGGAGTGTTTTCCTCTCCCGGAGAGGCGGGGGACGATGTGGAGATAATATGAGGCACAAGCTTGAGTAGAAACTGTGGACCAGGTTGCCGGTGCCGGGCTAATAGAGTCTCTAAGCTGCCCCCTCCAACTATTTAACTCGGCATCCTCGCTCCCTGATCCTGATTCCCAGTGCAGCTGTTAGTTTCCATTTCCTTGCTAGCTCTCAGCCAAGATGCAGATCAAATCGCTTCTGACATCGGCTCTCGTAGCCTTGTCATTAGGCGCTGATACCGTTACCGCGTCCAAACATGGCCGCTTCGCACAGTTGTCTCGTGCCCCAATGGAGAAGGCCAAAAGGGCTGTCCAGGCAACCATGGACCATGTGGCCCGATCCACCAAAAAGTTTCGCTTCCTGAGCAGCACGTCTAAGCGTAAGTATTATTCATGAAGTGAATCGTGTGTTTATGAAGCTGACCATTCGTTAGCATACATGGTTGACAGTCTGCCCGAGGTTAACTTTGACATTGGTGAGATGTACTCGGGCTTGGTGCCAATTGAGAAGGATGATCCTTCGCGCGCACTGTTCTGGATTTTCCAGCCCACTATCGGTGAACCTGTTGACGAGATTACAATCTGGCTTAATGGCGGTCCTGGCTGCAGTTCCATGGAAGGCTTTTTGCAGGAGAATGGTCGCTTTGTCTGGCAGCCCGGTACTTTTGCCCCTGTCGAGAACGAGTACTCCTGGGTGAACCTGACCAATATGTTGTGGTGAGTATTCTGATTGGAACCAATTGAAACAAGGGAAAAGCGTTAATGTTGGTTTCCACTTAGGGTTGACCAGCCGGTCGGAACTGGATTCTCCACTGGCAAACCGACAGCTAACTCCGAAGAAGAAATTGCCCAAGATTTTGTCAAGTTCTTCAAGAACTGGCAGGAGATCTTCGGAATCAAGAACTTCAAGATCTACGTCACTGGCGAGAGTTATGCTGGCCGCTACGTGCCGTACATCTCGGCCGCCTTTCTGGACGAGAAGAACAAGGAGCAATATGACCTGCAGGGTGCCTTGGCCTATGACCCCTGTATTGGTCAGTTCGACTGGGTTCAGGAGGAAGCTCCGGCCGTGCCTCTCGTGCAAAACAACGCAAACCTATTCGGCTTCAACGACACTTTCATGGCCGAGCTCGATAGACTGCACAAGGAGTGTGGATACGCCGATTTCATCGACAAGTACTTGACTTTCCCTCCGCCCGAGCATCAGCCACCGAAGTACTTCAACTACACCGCCGATGCCGCGTGCGACGTCTTCGACCTGATCTACGAAGAAGCCTTCGCCATTAACCCATGCTTCGACTTGTACGAGATCCCAACCATGTGCCCCCTCCTGTGGGATGTACTGGCATTCCCCGGCTCCCTCGGATACCTCCCCGAAGGAGCAGAGGTCTACTTCGACCGCGCAGACGTCAAGAAAGCCCTACACGCCCCCAACATCACCTGGTCAGAGTGCTCCAACGAACCTGTCTTCGTCGGCGGCAATGCCGGCCCCGAGCAAGAGGGTGATATCTCCGCGAACCCGATCGAGAAGGTCTTGCCCCAGGTTATCGAGGCGACGAACCGCGTCCTCATCGGCAACGGTGGCTTTGACATGGTCATCATCACAAACGGAACCCTCCTCTCTATCCAGAACATGACCTGGAACGGTCACCTTGGATTCCAGACGAAGCCCGAGACCCCCATCAACATCAAGTTGACGGATCTACAGTACGCGAGTGTCTTTGCTGAGAACGGTATGACCGGTCTTGATGGTGCTCAGGGTATTATGGGTGTTCAGCATTATGAGCGCGGTTTGATGTGGGTTGAGACTTATCAGTCTGGTCACATGGAGCCTCAGTACCAGCCTCGCTCGTCTTATCGTCACCTTCAGTGGCTGCTTGGCCATACCGAGGAGATCTAGAGGTGAGTATGATCAGGTGGAAATGTGAAATGTGGACATAGAGAAATGTGTGATTGAATTCGGGATCTCTAGAATTCTCGTGTATAGTGGCAAAGCTTGTCAATGTGATTATAATGAACTCTCACAGCAATGTTTGAAATTAGCTTCGGTGATTAAACACGGGAACTGTTCCGAATTAATACGGATAGTTTAGATGTAGGAGCTTTTGTGTCGAGCTAACGAGTACTCCATACACCAGCTTATCTATGGATATTTCACTCGTTAAATGTATGAATGCTGATCATACTGAACAGAAGTAAATCATAAAAGAAAATTATAAAACCAAATAAGGCGAGGCCTCTCAATACAAGATGTCAGAGATCATGTGACTGCTCCTGTAGATAGATCAGGGCTTCTCCCTCTTCTTCCTTTCTTCTCTCCTCCATAGTTTAGCTTCACAATACAGAGATTTCCCACTTCTTCCTCCGCCTCCCACCGGCCCACGCGCCGACACAAGATAAACAAAGTGAGGATACAGGAAACTGATAACGGCTCAATAGCCACCCCCCATTTCCCATTCTAACAGCATGTTGGAACTATCCACAGTCTCAGGGTGAGCGGATCCTAGAATTCGTTGCTGCTTGGCCACACAGGTTCTAAGCAAACCAATCGCTTCAGAGTGGCGACTGGTAGATTCCCAGATGAAGGCTAAGTTTACCATGCTCGTCAGCGTGCGAGGATGGTCTACTCCGAGCTTCGTCTTGCGAGTCTCCATCACCTGCACCTGGAGCTCCTCGGCCTCCTCCCACCGGCCTTGGTCTGCATACGTTAATGCTGGGTCGTTCATGGTCAATAGCGTATCAGGATGGTCCACGCCGAGCTTCGTCTTCCTCGTCTCCAACACCTGTAAATAGAGCTTCTCGGCCTCTTCCCGCCGGCCTTGCTCTGCATACGTTGACGCTAGGTTGTTCATGGTCAATAGCGTGTCAGGATGGTCCACGCCGAGCTTCGTCTTGCTTATCTCCAACACCTGTAATTGGAGCTTCTCGGCTTCCTCCCACCGGCCTTTCTCTGCATACGTTGACGCTAGGTTGTTCATGGTCAATAGCGTATCAGGATGGTCCATGCCGAGCTTCGCCTTGTAAGTCTCCATCACCTGTACCTGGAGCTTCTCGGCCTCCTCCCACCGGCCTTGGTCTGTATACGTCGCCGCTAGGTTACTTATGCTCGTTAGCGTGTCACGATGGTCCGCCCCGAGCTTCGTCTTGCGAGTCTCCATCACCTGCACCTGGAGCTTCTCGGCCTCTTCCCACCGGCCTTGGTCTGCATACGTTAACGCTAGGTTACTTATGCTCTTTAGCGTGTCACGATGGTCCCCCCCGAGCTTCATCTTCCTCATCTCTATCATCTGTATCTGGAGCTCCTCGGCCTTCTCCAACTGGCCCTCAAGCCGATGAGCCCTTCCAAATAAGATCGTGCTTTTGAGGGTTTTCTCGTCCTCTTCGCCAAAAATGGCTAATCTTTGCTTTCTCGACTTTGACGCCATTTCCTATGCTTCCGCGTAACTTCCGATCCCTAGCGTATACCGCGCACCTTTATAAAGTAGTGTAGCCCATTGCCTTCGACAGTCCTCGGATTCTGGCTGCTGTGAAACCGCTGATATAACATGAGGCAAAAGCGACCTGCATTCATCCCAATGTTTATAAGCTCCGTTTGGAAATTCGTGATTAAGATTGCTGATGAATCTTTCTTTCCACGGCTCAAGTTGGCCATGAGTTTTCAACCACGTGCGCACGGTTAATTGAATTAGTCGATGCATTGTGAGCACTGTGTTGGGTTCTCCGAATGAAATCAGCGAATAGTCGTTTAGCATTGTAATGTCGTCTTCAAAACTCTGCTCTGCGTTAGATCAAGAGGAACTGTTCTTACACTCTTCACTAGAACTGACCTCATTCTCTTCACTAGAGGCATCGTCATCCTCATCCTCTTGACTAGAACTATCTCTAGCCATCTCTGAGTCTGAATTGTCATTGAATTTTTGCGTTTGCTGAACTCGGAGAACACTCTCCTGAATTCCCTGTCGGTCGAAAAAGCTCATAAGGGACAGAAGGCCAGCCGCGGAAGGCCTTACATCCTTGATATAGTCAAAAGATATTTGCCATGTGAGTAAAATGGAATTTTTGGCATCCCAGTCTCTGGAAAGGAGACCTGCCTCATAATCAAGCAGTCGCATGGCAGCACGATCGCTTTGCTGAATTTTCTCCAAGTATTGTGATACCGAGCAACGGGGTCGATGCGTAATATAGCCAGCGGCCTGTATTATAGCGAGTGGCATCAATTCAAGCGCGTCAACCAGCTGCTCCATAGATTCACGCTCTGCAGATATATTGAGCTTCTTCTGTAGCAAGTCTACTGCTTCGGGTTTCTTCATAGGGAGCACGTCGATGAGATTTTTGTGACCAGCGATTTCCGACCCTACCCTTTGGCTACGACTCGTGATAATGATGAAGCCATTCGAGTTCTGGAGGAGGGGCCTTAGTGGTGGCTGTGTTGAGATATTGTCATTGCTCTGGCTGGTTGTCTGACAATTCTGACCTTCCGGACCAGTCGATGAAGGCTTGCGGAGGAGCCTGTCATCATCGACATTATCAAGGACCAGAATCCATTTTCCGATCGTTTCATCTTGTAACCAGTTCCCGACAAGTTGGAATATATCAACGTTATGATCCTGGCGTCCGGGAATTTTGACTCGATCCGCAAGGTCACGGAGGCTTTTCTCGCACCGGGCTGCGTTGCTCGCATGGACCCAGAAGACCCACGTCTCGGGTGAATGCCGCCGCACCTGATGGGCGTACTCAATAGCGATTTGAGTTTTTCTGTCCAAAAGTCAGCATCAAACCAGATGTCTTGATAGTTCAACGTCACGTGCTGAATACAAGTTGTCGGAACACGTAATCAGGGCGGTGGATCAACAACCAATGGGTCCGATCGTATATATGCAGCTGTCTGATTATTCTTCTATCTCTGGGCACACGCTTTTATCTGTGTGCTTACTAAGATCATGTGATCTATCTAGCTTACATCATCTAATATACTGACACAAGTGGTCAGCAGAAAGTGACGGTCACTGCGTGGCACTGACCCAACGCCGCCGAGACCGACGAGTGCTATCTTGCACCCGGGGATCGATGCTTTCTTGTGAATTTGGTCAAGAATTTGATCGCGACTGACAAAGTCGGGATCAGGCGGAAAGGGTATGGTTGATAGAGGGTTTGGACGGGACTCCGGTTGTTCTGGGGCGGTTAGTTAGTCTGACCTGACCCCCTGAGGGCTATTGGGAACTCACCTGTTCGAAGATTTATCACTCCATTATTGATCGCCACCTGAGTACCTGAATTTGAATTTCCATCGCCAAACTTTATTGAGGCCATATTCGACACACGATGCACCTCTTTGGGGGGATTTTAAGAGGAAGAGAACTTGACGAGCCTAATTATGCATAACTGCCTATCTTCAGCCTCACCATCAGGTGACTCTCGCGCTAAGTATGCGTCGTTAGTTGGCTGAATTGACCAGGGGTCAGCTGTGCGGCTTTCCTAAGATAGTTACTGGGGCACAGCATATAACGAGGTTTATAGAGGCTTCCAATAAAGGACTCACGGGTTTTCTTTCATCCCCCGGTACAGGGTTCATAGTGCTCATGCCCTCCGTCTTGATCGTTGGAATGTTCATGATATTCTGATTGATCATGAATAAATTGCTCAGCTGTCTATGTAGCAAATTTGTGCAGTGCGAGTCTATACGTATCCAAAGAATGAACTAATAAACCAATACGACAAGAGACTAATTCCGACCATGCACTTTATATCATAGAAGACACAATGATTCAATTAAATACAATCAACCCTACGTCAAACTGGTGTACCACTCATTTCTCATATACACATGGACAACGTGAACTGCAGCAAAGATAGAACCAAGTTGAGAAGGGTATATAGTATTATTGCATGAACCAGGCCGGATGAACCAACCAGAACGCAAATATAGATAAGAAGTGAACTATCCGGACAGAGGTCCAGATCAGGTTAAAGAAAAAAAAGAAAAAAAGGGAGTGTCAGTGACAAAGCAGAGCTAAGATATGTGGTCTCAGCGACTCATTCCTGTCCTCATACCACCACCAGCTTCCAAGCAAGCTTAGAAAGCTATTTACAGCTGCAGAGCAGCGACGGCAAGAGCACCGAGGACGGCGGCGATGCCAGAGAAGGTGGCACGGCCGGCGGAGTTGTAGGCAGGGGTGCTGGAGGGGGCAGCGGTGCTCCAGGGGCGGGTCGACGAGACGCCGACGGAGGCAGTGGGGATCACACGGCGCATGGTGGAGCTGCCGTGGGGGCCTGGGCCACCGGGGTAGCCGGAGCTGCCAGCGGTGACGGGGCAGATGGTTGTGGTCTGGACGATGGTGGAGGTCACGGCAGTTCCGGAGGGAGAAGAGCCAGCGGGAGCGGCACCAGAGGGGCCAGAGCCGGGGGCTGAGGTGGGGATAGCGGGGATTGAGGTGGCAGAGGAGACAGGGGAGGAAGGAGAGCCGGGAGCGGTCCAGACATCGGTGCTGGAGGGGGTGAGAGTAGAAGATCCAGCAGTGGTGGTAGCGGTTTGGCTGTTGCAGTCAGCCTCTCCAAGAACAGCAAGGCAGAGGTTGATGGGGATGTCGATCAGGCTGCCGGAGTCGCTGGAGGAGGATTGGTTGCACTCGACCTCACCGAGGACAGCAAGGCAAATGTTGATAGGAACACTGATCAGCGAGCCGCTATCAGTGGAGGATGAGGAGGCCTGGTCACACTTGGCGGATCCAAGAGCAGCGACGCAGGTATTAATGGGCACACTGATCAGACCACCGGAGGATGTCTTGGTCTTGCACTCAACATCTCCGAGGATAGCGGCGCAGAGACCGACTGGAACGTTGATAAGCGAGCTGCTGTCGCTACCACTGCTGGAAGAGGAGGCCTGGTCACACTTGGCGGATCCAAGAGCAGCGACGCAGGCGTCAACAGGAACACTGATCAAACCACCAGATGAGGTTTTGGTCTTGCACTCGACATCTCCAAGGATAGCAGCGCAGAGACTGATTGGGACGTTAATGAGCGAGCCGCTGTCGGTGGAGGAAGAGGAGACCTGGTCACACTTGGCGGATCCAAGAGCAGCGACGCAGGCATTAACAGGCACACTGATCAAACCATCAGTGGAAGTAGAGGTCTTGCACTCGGCCTCTCCCAAGATAGCAGCACAAAGACTGATTGGGACGCTGATCAAGCTCTCATGAGCTTGGACAGCCTATAAACAGAGAACTAGAGTCAGATTTCGGTACATGTGCGGTTTCTGATCAGGGTCTCACTCACAACAGTGGTAGCCGCAAGAGCGACGAGAGGGGTGAAAATAGATTGCTTCATCTTGTCAGAATCGACGTCAAAGTACGTGAATTTAAATTAGTGAATGAGTGTGGCGTTATAGAGAACGAATGGACGCTGATACCAGCAATAAAGAGTGACAGGGCTAAATTAGCTAACGAAAGAATGAAACAACTTTGGATCGACGAGAGGGAAAAGCGACATAGATGTAGGCCCAAGAGGTCTATCCACTTCCAAGAGTTCCAAGACTCGTAATCCTAAAAAAAGGGGACTGGGAGATCAGCAGGCACAGAAACGCCATGCATTTGCAGGGGTACACAACAGCCCGATGTAAAGGCTCGAGACCAGTCTTTTCCCACTCCGACGAAATTCTGATTGGTGTACCTCGGTTAGGCTCTTTGACAGCTTGGACCGTACTACCTTGACTAGAGTGTTCATATTGAAACCTAATGTGCACGTCTCCACCTCCTAAGGCGCTAGTTGTGCTAGCGCGTATTCTGAAAGACTGACATGCATGGCTTCCTGGTTTTTGAGCACGAGGCACTATTCAGGGGTTATTACAGGGGATTTTTTCCTTTTTTTTTCGTGGAGAAGATAAGCGGAATTGAGATGATGATCATCCCTAATCAGCTTGGTAGTGATCACCGTCTTTCTTGTTGAAAGCACGGAGCTGGTACAGGGGCTGCGTATATACAAGGGCTGCTATACGCAGCCCCACATTAAACCCAGAACCAAAAAGGCTAATGGCTAGGTCCACTATGCGCTGTGCGGCGCCGTAAGCACCCCTTTCTAGGCTCTTGCAGCATGTAATTAACTAGCTAGATGACAATTAGATACATCAGACGGGCTAACGCTCGAAGATCCGGCGAGAACCGAGGGTTGCGTGGTCTTCCTGTATAATCTTTGAGTTTCGGAATTCTTTATGCGGCGCCATTGAATTCAGTATTTAGTCTGGGTCATTGGTTTGTTTGTGCGCTTCTCCAGAAACCAAAGTTCATGGCTTTGTCACTATTGCTTTTTCCAAGCTTTATTCCAATGCCAATTCCTTCTTTCCGCCTTCTGGCACATCTCGGTGATTTGGAATCGAGAGCCTCTATTGCTGCATAATCTATAGCTCGCACTATTTTTAGCCTTGTGGAACGATAACAAAGAACTATGGGAGTCAAAGAGCACCGCCTAATAACGAACAGTCTATTGATCAGATTGTTTTATACTTCCGACTTCCGAGGTTGAAAATACGTGGCGCCACGAGGCTCGGCTTCCGAGGTCGTACACCCCTGCGGTGCAACAATCCGTTCGTGCAGGAAATACACGAGATAGATCTCCTGCATACAGAGTAGTGAGTATTCCTTCAACCCTGTCTAGAAGTATTCCTTGGAAGACTGAACACCTCGAATGTGATATGCCAAGATCAATGTGGAGATAAAAAAAAGGGGGATTACGGGGTACAGGCGGCATTTCCCCACGGAGATTATTCAGTGAAATTATGCACGTGCATATGTTCGCATGACTACTGCAAAAATCTGCTCAGACCGAACTTCAACTTGTCTCCGTCTCTGTATCTCTACTCTCATTTTCATCTCTTCGAGTAGGAGTTTGTTCCCTCCAACAATTGAGGGCTGATGCACACCTGACCATTTAAAAACCTTATATCACTCAATTTGCTGCCTGCATCAACGCAAGTCATAATGCTTATTCCATGACACTGCGAACCCCAGGTTCATGTGCTTCCGACCGGGGGCTTGTGATCGAGATCTATACCCACGGGGAAGGATGAGACATTTCGGAGGTTTACGAGGCCGCTAAAGCCACTAAGCAAGGGACCACCGTTAGCGCCCTCAGATTGCAGACTCCTCACATGTTTAGTTCCTTGGCTGGCTGCAATGACAACATTTATAGTGGTTTTCCCTGTTTTCTCTGTTTCTGGTGCTTATTCCTTGTTTCATTGGGGAACCTGAGATAGCAGAAAAAATATACTTTATCAAGTCAGCTGGACGAATTTTATTCACAAAACCGGGCCCTCCAAACTAAACGACCAAATGAGCAGGAGCCGTCACGCTTGCACGACTATCAATCTCGGTCTCTGTATCATTTCAAATATACATCGAATCAGCACAACTTTAAGGTTTTCCAGCCTGCAAGCTCTCTGAGCAATGGACACAATCCAACGACAGGTTTACCATCAGGAACAAGTAACACTCTGCCTTGGATGACAGCGATGCGAAAATAATGGGGTGTTGGGGCCGGGGAATAGGCTGCAGAGGCGCTTGGGACCTTGACCGTCTGCATTTCAGCAGCTGTAGCGCAAAATCACGTATCGAAGGAAGGTTCTTGAGAATCAAGGGGTGTGTGTGCTCAAAAATATGCCAAGGCTTGGAAGACTTTTAGTATCTCGAAATAGCGCCAAGGAACTAAGTGTCCATTTCACATCTTAGGAGTCATTAATAAGTGTGAGAGTTCAGGGTCATAAACTCTGTGTTCCCGAAACAAGTTCCCAAAACAATCTCTTGGAAAGCACGATTTCCCGCGTATAAGCGGCCTAGCTACCTCTAATTCCACCATAATATCGAAGTTGGTATAGTGGTAGTCACGCTAGATCTCGCTCCTAGAAAGGCGCTGCTCACTACCCCGATAGCTATACGACCTTGACCCTTAAGATTGGCTAGAACAAGCTAAACCAAATTAGGGCTATACCGTCTATCGCATAACCTACACCCCATAATTCGATGCCACATTCTTAGAGATCAGGCCCAGGCTCAGGCCCAGCCTCAAGTCCATATTCGAACTCGATATTTCTAAAGTCTTTGCATATCGGCATTGGAGAATGGGAAAGCGCTAAGTGGAGACCCAGAAGATTTCTCCATACGCTAGCCCCAATGTTCATAACGGTGGAATGCATTTCTATCGTTTTGCCCCACGGAAATGTCATCCGAACCGTTTTGGACAAGCTCAACCTCCATATTCTAAGGACAAGTATCGAGGCTACTTGGAGCTCCATGATCTGTGTGCACCATTCCTGAGGGACAGCGGCAAATTTCATCTGTACCATATGTATCAGATGGTCAGCCTCTTCATAAATGCAGAACAACCCTATTTTCTATCTAAGAACAGGCCGCACCTTACTCCGTGGACTACATGCTGCCTATGAGACTCCATGTACGCTTTTAATCAAAGTAGTCGAGCTCCGTTGAGGTTTCTTCCCTGGTCTTGCCCCGGATAATGAACGAAGATTTAGTTCGTTTTGGATTAAAGCAGCGAGTGAAACAGTCGGAACAAGTATTTCCTGGTACTTGAGGAAGTATAGCAAGTTCAGGAAGTGCGGTGTCAACTTCAGGATTTCTCGATAGAAAAATCATCATAGTATATACATCCGGTACATAGTGAGATGCAGCTGGGGCGCTTTGTTAATGTCTACTACGGAGAGAGCTCCTCTATTTAGTCAAAAAAGCTTATTCTAAGCTAGTATAAGCTGCTGAGCGCCTCAAAAGGCACGTGGAACGAAGAAGCAGCTGTTAAGCTTCACAGATTCAACACCTAGAGATAAATCGACAGATTTGAAGGCATGAGGATGTCAAGGATCGGATAGAGAGCCTACGGATTCTACGAGCAGCCGCACGGCAATCAACCACAAGACCACAAACAAGACCGGGTGAGAAGAAGAACGAGGATGTAGAGAGATAAATGAGGGGAGGAGATGGTGAACAGTGATGCGGGAGATTAAGTCACTCCAATCGCCATTGATTAAATGTCACAGAACCACTTTCAGAGGAGTCACAGCCTTGGAAGCAGAACAGTCAAAATGGTGAAGACAAAATGGGGCGGGTGACGGTTATACAGTGAACCTGTTTAGTGCGGCTTCGGGATTGAGAAGATCGTTATCTCGTAAACAACCCCCATGGCTTGGGCGCGCTATGCAAATAGTTAGGATCAAATAATTGTATGACCTTTTCAGTGCTTGAGCTAAGTTTGTATCTATATGTTGATGCTTAACCACGAAATGAGAAGTGGGTCATAGACTCTTGTGTGGACGGGTGGATTGTGACTAATCTTTTGTATTGCACGGTGACAACGCGGTCAACTGAGTTGTAGCAATTCATCTCGCACTTACTCCGTACATATCTCATTCAATGCAATCCGAAGGATCGCCCGAGTCGCAAAAACGGAATCAAGTCCGGCAGTAGGAAGTGTGGAGAGAAGGAGAACTCTCAGCAACCCCAAGACGCCTATCAATACCTGGGCAATACTAGTTAGTTCCCCAAGAAATTTAGTGCCAAGTGCATCATTTCCAAAGGAGGTGGTGTAATGCGAAATTTCACGCATTATTAAATTCTCTCCTTCCTAAGGGGGAACAACTCAAATGTACTCCAATAACAAGGTACTGCAATTGGGCATATTGACCAAAATAAGGGCTATGTCAATTGATTGGATAGATACTCACAGCCTAGTTCAACCCGGGCCATGCCAAGAAGCAAGGTTGTAATGTATATTCGCCTCAATCGAAGCTAATACTGTAGATGCACGAGTGAGATTTTCAAGGCCCCGGTGGCTCGAGAATACTTCGGCAGGCTTGTCGGTATTCATTTTTTGTACCACATCTGGGCACGCGAGCAGTAGCCTGTAAGGCCACTGAATTTGTTGAAAAAGGGGCTCTGCCGACGGCCGAGCGTATTGCCGAGGATAAACATTCCTACGAACGGCCGTTAGATTTAATCATTACGTGAATCGGCGCGAGTTAGGGTCACATCAAGGAAGTCGTGACAAGCGTGTGCGTGGCGGCGCCTCCAAACGCCGCTTGATGGTCAGGGTGTGAGGGTGGGACGGTATTGTATTGTAAGCAGGGATTTTGATTTGTTGAGTTAGTAGCGCGTCCATGGGTCCAATGAGGGTGCCTGAATGCGGAAGGGATATGCCCATGCCAAGACTTTTACGACTTGGAAGAACGCAGTGCAGGTTTTTTGTACTTTTGACTTTGGTCATTTTTCTGCTATACATGTAGGTGAACCACGAGTAAGTCATAGGATTGTGGAGATCATCAGTCACTTCCACGGTTATGTTATGTGATCATTGTGCAGGAAGAGTAGATCGTTCGGGGATCGAAAGTATGGAAAAAGTAA
This sequence comes from Penicillium sp. IBT 16267x, assembly GCA_028828865.1. NCBI lineage: Eukaryota > Fungi > Ascomycota > Eurotiomycetes > Eurotiales > Aspergillaceae > Penicillium > Penicillium sp. IBT 16267x. The sequence continues at coordinate 532,750 of JAQJZQ010000008.1, read as the reverse complement.
CGAAAAGTCAAGAGTTTTTACCAGACAAGAAATGACGTCGTTATCCAGGATGTGGAAACTGGAAGGCTTTTCTGTTTCAGGCAGGTCTAGGTCCTCGCCAGGTTATCGTGTTTCGGCCGACTTTAGTTGGACACGGCAATCGGCGTTGAGGTACCGAGCTTAATATGATAAGAATGATCTCGGAGAGTCTACAGATAATGGCACGGTACATGATCATTCATGTATTTACGTTCCTACATTATGCGTAGTACTAGTATAGTGAAATTTTGCGTAATGACTGTCACTAGATGAATGCGATCCGATCCAGGGCTGAATGGCTTCCAACAGTAATCCCCGAATGGCTTAATGCGGCCCGGGTCCAGCAGCCACCCCGCGCCACAAGATTTCTGATCGTCAGATCACACTTTGCCTATTGCGGCAGCCCATCTCGTGTTATAAATTTCTCTCCTTTTTTTCTACCTTTCTTTTTTGGATCTCTTGAGCCGAGCCTGGTCTTGATTAAAGTACCGCGCATATTCCTAACTTCAGCTGACCTACGCGTAACCCCAGCTCGACTCTGGGGGCCTGGGGTAATGTATTGTAACATTTCGTAATTTTGATACCGGGTGGGGGCGGCCGAAGCCGAATGGGCCATATTGTGACAGACTTTGCCTCTTTCAGCCAAGACTGGGCGCCCTGACCAATACCGGCGTCGTCGCATTTTGTACCGTAGATTGGCCATGTCGTAATTTGGAAACAAAAAGAGAAAAAGGGAAAGAAGGATATTGTTCAGAGATAAAATCGTCGTAGTAGGATTCTATATAGAGCCCCATAAACCCCACCGGTTTCATTCTTCTTGTCCTTTTGTCTCCCCCCAATCTCCATCTTTCCTTCTCCACTACCTAGGGTCTGAGATAGCTATCAGCTATCTCACCCTTCTTTCCAGGGCAATTATATTGCCTGATCTTTGCATTTACAGATCCTAAAAAGAACGAAAAAGAATTGGTTCAGTCAACGAACCAAAGAACGTCATATTCATACCTTTACACATACAACTTGCTCTAGCAAGCGACAACTACGATTCCCCACTTTTCGACAAGTGCTTACAACGTATGACGACCACCACGTACGAATCAATTTCACGATTGCAGCATTTACAACCCATCCCTGTGCGAAATACCCTTCGATTGCAGCATACAAAGCCCTGTCCCGCGGAATTACCTTTCGATTGCTCCAATTTGTAGTCTTGCCCTACGATCAAGCAGATAGCAGCAAACCCAAACCCGCAGGCGACTTTACCAAATCCCAATTGACCTAAGATCATCCCCAAGCGACTTTAACTACCCATTGCCGCCAATATGGGACTTGATAAATATAACCCGTTCAAGAAGGACCGTCAAAACTTCCCGGGCGTTGTGATTCCCTTGTCCGAAGCCCCAGCCTACCCTAATGGAGCCCCACCCTCTGAAACGGAGGAAAAAATTGATGCTTCCGAGGCCAGCAAGTCCTTGGAACGAGCTTCATCTTCGGAGAATGGCTCTGCTGGGTCTTTGCCCGATACCAGCTACCTGACCATTGAGCTTCTTCGTGCAGAGATCGATGCTGAGAATTCGACTTCGGGTCAGGACTCTATTTATGATCGTATGTGCTCTATTTTGGTCCCAGATATCGCCGTTTCCTAAAAGAAAACTCTATGGTTATCGTGAGGTGCTCTTGCATTGGTCTAATCAAACATGGTGCGTTTTAGGCAAAGCAAAGGTGATTAACCGAGCTCTTCAGGATATCGGCATGGGCCGGTATCAGTGGAAACTGTTCTTCCTTTGTGGGTTCGGATGGATGGCAGACAAGTAAGCTATGCTCCTTTCCACTTCATTCCATAGAAATAACCAACTAACACTCTCTTAGCCTCTGGCTCCAGGTAAGAAAACATCGAATGCAATATTTAAGAATGTGGAATGTAAAACTAATCCGGAAATTATAGGGAGTTGCCTTGACTTTGACACCCATCGCGTATGAGTTCGATATCGATACATCATGGGTCCGTTTCAGCACCTGTGCCCTGTTCCTGGGTTTGTGCATCGGTGCTTCATTCTGGGGGGTCATCTCCGATATCGTCGGTCGCCGTCTAGCTTTCAACACCACCCTCTTCCTGGCTGGTGCATTCGGTCTAGCAGCAGGTGGTGGCCCAACCTGGATCGGCACTTCTGCCTTATACGCCTGTCTCGGTCTCGGCGTTGGCGGAAACCTGCCCGTCGACGGCGCTCTGTTCCTAGAGTTCTTACCCTGCGTCTCTGGAAACATGTTGACTATGCTGAGTGTCTGGTGGCCCATTGGCCAGCTTATTTCTAGCTTACTCGCTTGGGCTTTCATCCCGAGTTACAGCTGCGCTAGCGCAGAGGGCTGCACGAAGGAACAAAATATGGGTTGGCGCTATCTCGTCTTGACTCTCGGTGCTATCACTATGTGCATGTGGATCGCCCGTTTCTTCTTCTTCCACCTGTACGAGTCGCCCAAGTACTTGCTTTCCCGTGGTCGTCAGGAGGAGGCTGTTGCGTCAGTTCATGGAATTGCTTATGAGAATAAGGCTAAGACATGGCTGACCAATGAAATCCTGAACGAGATCGGGGGTATCGCCGAGACGAAAGAAGAGGAGAAGCTTGCCGTTGGCGAGATCGTTAAGCGTTTCTTCTCTAAGTTCTCCATGGAGCGCATTGCGCCTCTATTCTCTAACAAGCGTCTGGGATTCACTACGTTTCTTCTTTGGTTCTGCTGGGCTACTATCGGTATGGGATACCCGCTTTTCAACGCCTTCCTGCCTCAATACCTCTCCCAGACTGGCGGTGAAACGAACTCCTCCTACATCACCTACCGAAACTACGCCATCACTTCGATCGTCGGTGTGCCCGGCTCCATCTTGGCATGCTACACCGTCGAGATCAAGTACGTCGGTCGTAAGGGAACGATGGCTATCGCCACTGTCATCACTGGTGTCTTACTATTCTGCTTCACTGCCTCGTCCACCTCAAATGTTCAGCTAGTCTGCACTTGTCTTGAGGCTTTCTTCCAGAATATCATGTACGGTGTCCTGTACGCCTACACACCCGAGGTATTCCCTGCCCCGAACCGCGGTACTGGCTCCGGTATCGCCAGTTGTCTGAACCGTATCGCCGGTCTCTGTGCCCCATTGGTTGCCATCTTCGCTAGCAGCTCGAATGCGAACGCCCCTATCTATGCTTCTGGTGGTTTGATGCTTGCTGCTTTTGTGGCTATGGTTCTTCTTCCTATTGAGACTCGGGGCAGACAGACTCTATAAAGCATTCTTGATACCAGCATATATAAGCGCTTATTGAAAGAAAAAATTATGTGTTATGTCAGAGTCACATGACGGCCTCTGTTGCTATATCAGCGCTTCTCCCTCTTGTTCTCTTCTTCTCTTCTCCATACGCCCTCACATATGACATATCGTTTTGTCCCCTCTTTCCTTCCCCAGCGTCACCGCTGATATGTTATACTGGATTTGATTTGACTATATTTTTATTTTTATTTTATGGAGTGAGGTGGCTCCCTTTTGGATATATATACGAGATACCATTGTGACTTTCAGATTTTCTTTATATTAAATCAAAGAGACTCTCATTCAATTTTCAAATGTTCTTCTTTCCACATTGTCGGACATGGCTGGTGGATCAAGTGCCCAGGTCAGCTCAGGAGATCTTACATAGACTTATTCTCTCTTACTTTTTTCTCGCTATCTTCTCACTAAGCCCGACTCAGAGGAGGGAGACGGTGGCGTGGGAATGGGCTTCCTTGTCTGATCGCGACTATGCACAATTGCTGGGTGCTGGTAAATTGAGAGTCTGACTCGGAGGGAGCCCGTAGCTGAGAAATGGGCATGTTGGTCGACATGCTATCAATAGCCACAATTTTTGCAACCTGTCGAAGTCGAGAAGGCTTGGGCATCCGATAAAGCTTTCAGAACCCATCAGAATCCTCTTTGTCCTTGACCTTACTATCTTCTCACTATCTCTTCATCCTCCTGTTATCTTACGAATGAGATCATTCCTGTCTGACCTGTTGAGATGAAAATCATCTACACTGAGCTCTTAGTAAGGGAGATATCTTTCGATTCGAAATTCTGGTTTTTATTCTGGCTCTTTTGGCTCCTCTTTCTTTGCTGTGTGATGTCGGTTGCAACTGCATGGATGCACCTGGTGGTCAACAGGTATTTTTCGAAGGCTTTTTTCCGGGGCTTGGATTTTCATTCAAGCTGATCGATTGCAGATCAAGGTTACTCCACCCCGGAATGCCTGACTATAAAAGCTTCCTTCTCTCTCCTTTTGATCTTCTTCCTTCTCTACCTCTCTTGCCCGCAATCCATGTTGCTTTAGCTTTGGCCTAGGCGCTTGCAGAAAAAGCTGCTGGACAGCAGAAAACGTGAGACAAACATGGGCATGGAAAAGCAAGACGGGGAATACGCCTGGCCGACTACTCACGTCCGTCGAAGACCTGGCGCTCCGAGATTATTTCATCTATCGTTGCAAAATGGAATGAATTTCGGATATGCATCTAACATACGTTAGACTGTCGGATCAAGCCATTCTAGGGCGCTGTGCCATCTGACCGCAATTCAGCGATCAGCTCGGTTCCAACACGACTTAGCGCCGACTTATCGCGTCCATATCCAACGCTCGCACGTTGAAACTGCCTTAGACCCTTTGTCGGTACGATGGCATGGCGGAAAAGGGTTTGTTCTCTATATCTTTTTGGAAAGCAGCTGCTAACGAAAAAGTAGATGAGACTCAGGATAAGGGTGGCAATCCGATGCAGGTGCCACTCACGTCGAATCATCGCAGAGGAATCTACGCCCTCCCAGTGTTGCACAATTTAGTTTGGCATGATAATGTAGTAGTTGAACGGTCCCACATCTCTGTGTTCATTCCTTTACTAATTTTTGTTCAGGGGTAAAAGAAAAGAAAACAGGCGCAAAAATGCTGGCAAGAGCGACATCACCTTAAAAGAGTATGTCGAGATTATTGAGAGCAACAATCTACGTTGCAACTGGGACCCCGTGGGAGACTGGTGGAAGCTCACGGAGACAGCAAAGCCATGACCCGTGGACACTTCACCACTTTCACCACGAAGATGATGAAGACGTCTGATCAGACCTCGAATTTCGGGTGAAAGTCCAACGCAAGTATCTGGGGGTTACACACTTGACCCTTTTGACACGCCAGGTACGGAAGAACCCACCATTCACCGGGTCATATTTGGCCAGAAACAGCGTGCTGGGGTTGAAGCAGGAGCCTTGTTGACACAGTTGAATTCGAAACCAGATACCCTTATACATATGTATCCGAACCCTAGCACTAAGGATATCGATATGTTATCTCGTTTCCCCAGGTCGAGACGATGATCTGGATGTTGAAATGCTGGGAAGGAAATCAGCCAAAGTCAGGTCATTACATGTTTTGCCAGTTTGGACATGAATACTGGATTGTCTCGGGTAGTTGTCCCCTGGAATACTTCGACTACCTGGCCAAAGAGCCGGTTTCTCAAACTGACGAGGCCCCATTTTTGAAATTGAATCTTTACGGGCCTTTTAACATGTTCAATGCCGACCACGTGTTACGCTTTGGTCCAATTGTTGCCGGTGTTACGTTGCAGGGAGATGCGGAATACAAGGCGTCACTGCTTTGATCTACGAGGCATGACTGCTGACCTACGATACGCGAGCGGACTTTGAAGTGTTTTACCTCAAATCGGGGACGGATCCCAATGTTGCGAGCGCTCTCGCAGAAAAGATTCAAATCAAGGAAGACGACAAGGACAAGGAACATGCTTATAAAACCGCGTTCTCATCTGCATTAGGACAGTTTTGTTACTTGCGTATGGGTCACACCAATACATAACAGGTACAGTATACCTCTATCAATAAACTCGGCTCAATTGTATGGCCTAGTGAAGGAAACGGAATCGTCACGGGACACGCAAAGACTGCATGCATTAAGCGAGAATTTCACATCGTCGAAGAGCTCTCGCCGTATACGATCCAGCAGATTGTCATATCGGACAAAAGTCTATCGATGCAATCCTTTCCAACGTAACGCAAGACAGAATCTCGTCGAAACGGGCCGTGAAACATCTCCAGGACGAGCATGGCGCACCCTCTACCCTCTATACACGAAAACTGTGGGTAAAGCGATTCGAAGCATTTCGAAAGCATACACTCGGAAACGATCCTACTACTCCATTTACTACAAGAGATGATCCGGTTCTTTGACTCAATCATCGACAAACTTAAATCACAGACTTATTCCAAGCCTATCCTAAGCGCTAAGGCAATCCAAAGAGCACATGAAGTCATCCTTGAATATGGCAGATTCACCTAGAGTGAAAAGGATGGTTTCAATTTGACCCGGCAAGACCAATCAAAATTTCAAGCCTGGTCGGATAATGCAGTTAAAAAAGGCCGTCTAACGAAGGGTTCATTCTATGAACGGACATGGATTGGATTTGCGACGCTATCACGAATGGTGAGAGCGTATTTGGAGTACTGTCTAGCAAAAGGGTGCCATAGTTGGGACATCGTGATCGCGAAGTGCCTCCATGTGACGTTGATATCCTCCCTTGGCGCCCGCAGTGGAGATGTTGCCCGATCAAACTATTATGACAAGATGGAATACCTGGAAATTATCGGCCCCGAACAGATCAATTTCGATGCGGTGAACAAATGCCTGATTCTCATAGTCACGATGCCCTAACCGTACCCGTCAACACGGACCCCACCGGCTTCAAATCAAGGGTCAAAACGCAGAAAAAGGTGATCATCAAGCCCAATAATTCCGCCATGGTCGGCGTCAAAGTCGACAAGCCGCTCAAAGGTAATCGAGACTATTTGTTTACTCCGGAGTATACTAGTACCACCAATTCTATTGAGAAGGCCGGCGGTTTCTACAACGCCATCACCGATACGGATTTTGACCGAATTCAAGTTCGGAATGACTTAAATGAGGACCTGGTTATCCCGCGCCATGCATTCATCGGCCACCTAGAGTCATTTGGTGGAGAAGCGTACATGGTGCGTTTGGACGACTCCGCAGCGCATCTTGCAGCACAGTCCATCGCCGACACTGATCCAGCCGAAGCCGTCAGAACACCAGACACGGTTTTCAATGAGCTTGAGCACGTCACCAAGTCAGGATGTGTGGTCTACAGCAGACGCCCCGAAGAAATCCTTAGAGTAGTTGATAATGACTGGTATCTTATGTCTTTTGGCTCTTGGAGATACGCCATCTTATATCCGTTTATCTCTTATTATTTAGGAAAGCATTCATTTGCCTTGCATCCGTGCTCCGAGGGTTTTCTGCGAGTACATCTGCGCGAAGGATTAGTACGCCTGACACTATTCCTCGTTCGGTACAAAACTGAGACGACGAGGCCTGAGCGCGACCAACTATTAATCTTTTTAAGTACAGTATATCTCATTGGCCATAACGACTAGAACCACCGCTTTCTAAATTTGGGTAAGGCACTTTTATTCCTTGAAACGCCTATTCTCCCAGGGGCTAGGTCGCGAGAGACTACTATAAGTGCCTGATGTGGAACAGCTTCCGACCATTATCTTTGAATCAACGCCCCCGACACTTAGCAAACGCAGCGGTACAAAAGTTTAAAACGATGAATTCTGGGAGTGATTATAACTTGAAATTTAGTAAGCCAACCGCATCAAGAGCGGTGCCGGAGAGCGCGAGCGACAAGAGCCACTGGGTGAGAGATGCGGGAGGCAACGGGGAAGTGACGGGCTTTGCAAACCCATGGGAAAGTTCTCGTGTGCTAGCTTTTCCAGCACTATTCAAGGCCATGATTAAGTGTGTGCTTTCCTGACCCGGCTACCTATGCACATCAACAGTAATTGAATTACTGACATGGACCTGAAGGCACAAATTCTTCTCTGGAGACAGCCAGAAGCCTGATACTACCTCATCAAATGTACCTGTCGTCAAACCAAGCTTCCTCCCATCTAGAACTGGATGCCAAGCTCTGCGGGCAACGTGGTTAGGTCATGCCTGTTACTTCGTTGAGTTTCCGACTGGCCTACGGTTTCTCTTTGATCCCGTATTCGAAGACCGCTGTTCCCCTTTCTCCTGGATAGGCCATAAAAGGCTCACACCCAAGCCTTGCGACATCTCTGATATTCCAATCATTGATTGTGTAAGTCATTCTTTCACTCTTTTCCTTTCACTGGTAGCTAATATGTGTATGACGAGTAGGTTATCATAAGCCACTCTCATTACGATCATCTTTCGTACCCCACTATCCTTGAAATCAAAAAACATCACCCCTCGGCCCAATTTTGTGTCCCAAAGGGGCTCAGAAAATGGTTCGTAGACTGCGGCATCAAGGACGCTATCGAGCTCGACTGGTGGGAGGACATCGATCTCACATTGGTCAAGTCAACCAACGGCGATGATGTTAAGGCTACAATCTCATGCCTCCCTAGCCAACATACATCCGCGCGTACTCCTTTCGATAAAGGAGCCACATTGTGGGCTTCTTGGTCTGTTTCCTCAGGTGGTAAGTCAGTGTACTTCGCAGGGGACACTGGCTATCGCGCAGTCCCGTATATGTCTAAAGACGTTGATGACTGGGGGTCAGATTTTGCTCATCTGCCCGTCTGTCCTGCTTTCAAAGAAATTGGCGAATTCCGGGGACCATTTGATCTGGGCCTGGTTCCAATAGGAGCGTATAAGCCACGACATGTTTTAAGTTCCGTCCACTCGAATCCGTATGACTCCGTTGAGATCTTCAAGGATACGAAATGTAAAAAAGCGATTGCAATTCACTGGGGAACTGGGGCCGTGGCGGAAGAGGATGCGATGGAACCACCACAGTTGCTGAGGAAAGCACTCGCTAAAAGCGGACTTCCTGAGGCTGGAATATTTGACGTGTGCGAGATTGGGGAGAGCAGAGAGTTCTGAGATTCAAGCTTCTAATGGGTTCAAGTTTCAATAATCTGGTGAATGGCATTTACAGATTTCCCCGAGAACTTGGATATCTACCAGAAGTAAGGTGCTTGTGATATGGGTGATCTACCAGAAATACTGACCCAATTCAGGCTAGCGTAGTATCGGTACGGGCCGAAACAGTATGTATGTGTTTACAGGGGAATCTGTTTACGAACTCAGCTGTAACCAGGATGCTTATGGTCATGTTTATGTAAATAGTAAACATACAAAGGATGAAAGTTAAGTGCTGGTAACATAATCTTAAATTTACATTTCACATTTCACTCAGCCCAAGCATCGTCTAGAGTTAAAAGAGTGATAAACCTTGCAGGTGGTGGATGTTGGTCATTTGGCCTTGTGGCATTGTAGATCCGAGCAAGTACCGAGCAGTTCTAACACTTAACCTAAAATAGAAGATAGACAGATCACCAACTCCAGGCCAGACAAAACAAAAGCTCCACGAAAAGCAAAAGAATCAGATTAGAGCAGAAAAAGTAGTCGCCGATGAAACCTGTCCCTTGCCTTTTCCAGATACCAGACCAGAACCAGTCAATGAAGTATGTATGCTCTTCGCCAGAATATTCGAATAACAACGCATAGACAGATCAGAAAAAAAGGAGTAATAGTAGAAAAGAGAAGAATGAGGAGTAGGGGAGAGGGAGGAGATTTAGTGGAAAGGACAATAGGACAAGTAGGAGGAGAATAGCAATAATACGCAGAAGATGAAGAGAAGAAGAAGAAGAGAAGAGAAGGGAATGATGCGAATACGAAGTAGATCATGCAACGTATCGCTCGTTAAGAACACACCAAGAAGAAGAACCGCTTATAACCAGAGACGCTAAAACATCAGAACATTCCGTTTTCTTTGTTTGTCCTTATGCTTGGGCCACCGGCTGGCCTTGATTACGACGGCCACGCTTCTCCAGCAATGTAGCACCGTTCAAGGTCAGCTCAAATGGCTGCTGGGGGTTGCGACCGATAGCGCTCTTGGCAGCCGCGGCAACCTTTGCATCGTGTTGACCGTATCCTTGGGCTGGAGCCTGCTGTCGGGGTTGGCGGTGGGCTTGGCGGGCCTGGGCAGCACTACTCTGGGTACCCAAATTCGTAGACCGGAGCTTGGCTTCCATGCCTGCCATATCACCAGACCCGCCGGCGGATTTGACGATCTTAGCGGGTGGTGGGCCAGCAGCGTCGGCTTGTTGGCGGTAGTCAACTTCGTCATCGTAATCTTCGTTCAGAGAGCCCAGAGCGGACTGGAATCCGGCGATCGGATTGTTACGGACTTTCCGGCGGCGCTTGCCTTCCTCCTCTTGTCGGTGGACGGCGTATCCAACATCAAAGACCTCACGCAGGTTGAAGGCACCGGGGGACCGGAAGTCCATACGACGATCCCCTCCGTTGGTAGGGATATCCAGTAGTCTGGAGCTGGCGGGCTGGTAAGGGGCTTGGTCGGCGCCCATAGGGTCGAGATGATCGCCGGTCTGGCGGACCGGGCCCATAGGTGTTGCCAGAGGGGGAGCGTCGGCGGCGGCGGTTGTTTCTTCGTCTGTTTGGCGGATCCATGGGTGTGCGAGGAACTCCTTAATTGTGTAACGTTTCTCGGGGTCGACCGTCAACAAGTGCGAAATGAGATCCTGCGCGGACTTGGAAATGTCATCCCACCAGGGCGACAGGAAGGTGTATTGGCCTCTTGCAACCTTCTCCGTGAGAACCTGGATGCTCTCGTCATAGAATGGAGGGAAACCACACAGCAAGGTGTAGAGCACGCAGCCCATAGCCCACATGTCCACACTCTTCGAGTACCGCTCGTCCTTCACAATCTCTGGCGCGGTGTAACCAACCGTTCCACAGGGGGTCATGGTCTGGCTGTCCCAGATCACCTTGGACAGACCGAAGTCGGCGATCTTGATCTTGCCGATGCCGCCCGCGCCAACACCCGGGATAAATTCTCCCTCATCCTCCTTCTCTTCGTCACCCGGCTGCTTCGGCTTCGGGCTTTTGCTGGGAACAAATGGTGTCGGGTAGAAAAGTAAATTCTCCGGTTTGATGTCACTGTAGATCATCTGTTAGCGCGAGACCAAAAGAGGGTAGGTATGGACGAACCGATGAACAACCCCGGATGTCTCATGAAGGTATTCAATGGCTTCGGCCACTTGTTTAATAACGTGTCGGCTAAGTTCCTCGCTGAAGTAGGTCAATCGCACAATCTGGTGGAAGAGCTCGCCTCCGGGGCAGAGCTCCAGGATGATGTAGTAATATTGGCGGGATTCAGAGAAATCAATCAACTTGACGATGTTGGGGTGGTCGAGGTTGCGCATAATCTGAACTTCCTTGAGGATATTTGCACGCTGTAAGACAGATGAAAAGTCAGTGAACATGAACCAACAGATGCGATAATAGAATAGATGAGCAAGATGGTGATCGTGATCTTGAGAAAGCCGATCCGCGCACCTCTGCAGCCCTTGGGACCGTTTTGACGCCTGGGTGAACATTTGACTACAGAAGAGATTGGTGATGTTCCTCCCTAATAAATGACGCATAGACGAGATCAAGATCGAATGGGCGGAAACTAGGGAAACGACAGACAAAGGAAATCAAGACCACCAGGCCACCCTACCTGATTACTGTTCATTTCGAATTTCCGCACGACCTTGATGGCCACCTCTCCATATTCTGTTGTGGAATCCTTGGCTCGATAGACATTGCTGAAGGCGCCATCTCCCATCTTCTCGACCAGGATCCAGCGATCCAAGCCCGGGTATTTTGGCATCTTTGATCGGCTTACGTTCTCCTCCTGGACCAAGCGTTCGATTTCCACGGAGCGGTCACGACGGACTTGGGATTCTGGAATTTTCTGAGAAGCTGCAGGACCATTTCCTCTCAGGTCAGGATCTAGGGAACTGAGTCCGGGAGAGAATTGGCCTTGATGGGGTTCTTGTTCGGCGTGAACGGTGGACACGTCGGTGGTTGGCTCGGTCACCAGACGAGCCTGTTTCCCGTGACGGATAAAGTTCTTTATGTTTTGAATGGTGCTCATGTTAGGCAGATGGGGCTGAGTGGAATAAGAGTGAAGGGTAGGGGGGCGTCGGGGCCGATTGCGCCCGAAGATAAAAGTAGGAGGGGTTGGGATTGAGATTGGGTCGGTTTTCTTTTTCAACGGAGCAGGCGTTAATAACAAAAAAAGCTCCAATTATGAACCCTCAAAATGTTAAGGGAAAGCCGTGAAAGAAGATTGGAAATATTTCTGGGAGAAAATGAGGAGATAGAATATGTGGGCAGGATACCATTTAGGGGGAAAGTTGGAAAAAACGCCTATGACGACGTGGGATCTACGATCGATGTCATCGTCTTTGGCTTCAAAATCAGAATCAAACTGCGAGTGCCAACTTCCCTTTGGCCAGGCTCTCACGTCATGTCGTCCCGCCACTGATCCACTGTGATATGAAAGCCAGGGCCTTTTTCCCTTTTTTCCCTGTTAAATTAAAATGATTGAACTAATGACTTAACCGTAATGCTAAAAGTGTTGATTCTCGCCGTTGATTTGTGATCAATTGTTACCCCGCGGACACCTTGATGCCTGAGAAATCAGACTCACGTCACTATCGACTCACCAGTTCACAGCCTCAACCTAGAACCCCTCGTATGACCGCATTCATTCCCTAGAGTCTAGCAGTTGGGGGTTCTCCGGGGTCACACAATGGCTCTGTGTTATATTCATACTAGGGTGAATCAAGATTCCCCAATCTTGGTGGAGCTGTAATAATCGTCATCTTTGCCACATACCCGAATGCGTCTCCCCTCGGCCCCATGAGATCAAATAATTGGTGGCGTTTGTGATTTGTGATTCGTGCCGCCTAGGCTAATCTGAGACGTGGAATGTGGCTTATGCTCGCTAAGCAAGCATGAATGCAAGGAGAGTAAAACTGAAACTGTAAACAATGTTTGATTCAGGAACACGTTGTTCGAGGACGATTGACTCTGGGACCTATTTAGGTACTTGGCGCGCATCTCCATACACCAAGGGTCGCAGAAACTCCGTACTCCGTCCCATAGACCTACAGACCCGAGTACTGTATACACGTAGTCTCAGTATGGAAGTATCCAATCAGACCTGCATCCGATCTGCCGAGTTTCTTCCTTTCTCGAGGGGTTCTAGATGAATGGGGGTTCGGTAACTCCATTAAACTCCGTTTTAGCTTGCTTCTTTTTGCGTTCTTCCCAACCTCCTTCCACCCTTGCCGGTGCTCAGGCACTTCCTCCTGCATCCTTATCGTGGGACTTCACTCCCTGACAGATTGATCATTTCGCGATGCGACCCATCCATCCCTAGTCCGGCGCCTGAATTTCATCTGATCTATCTCTCGGGGCTTTTATTTTTCCATGTCCCCCTTATTCATGATCCCGATAACCCTCATTTTATCATCGTGATCGCACTGACCTAGCCTATCCACTTTTCGAGTCGATCTGCACCGGAGACATGCCGGGCCTGGAGGTGAGCCCGTTGGTGGATTCTCCAGATCGTCCGCTTTTCAGGTCCCACAAAACACTCCCGCCGAGGGGCATCCTTACTGTAGACGTTGCCCAACCGGTCTCTCCGGAGCAAACTGGCACAGTGGCCGCGCCAGCTCCTCCGTTGACTCCGCCCGGGGCGATTCACGATGAAGCCATGGACGACGAACACACACCCCGAAAACCAGACTCGCGCCCCGAGAATTCGACGGGAATGGTGACACCTCGCCGGCCTTCCAAACCTCCGACTCCTGATGTTACACCTCCTCAAACAGTCTCGATTCAGCGACCGCCGCTCAGTCAGTCGATCCATCCTTCCTCTTCGTCACGAGCCGAGTCCTTTCAGACCGCCTGTGAGGATATTTCTCCAGATGGCAACATGGAAACGCCCGTTCAATCATCCAGGAACGCGTCGCAAAAGAGTCGCAGAGTTACTTCGTTGCGACAGAATGCGCCGAGCGGAGTCCGTGCGAGACTCACCTATACGAAAGATACTCCTCCGTCCGCCTCCCTGCCACACAGTGAAACAGATTATGACACAGGATTCGAATCATTTGATGGAGAATGGGCGACTAACGGGTCCCCAACACCTCTGAAGGGAAAGCGACCCTCGGTTCGACAAGGAAACAGCTCATCGGGCTCCGATAAGGACACGCTGGACGTGCTCCATCTGGATGCTTCTTTGACACGCGAAATGAACCTACGTGATCGAGTACGCAAGATCCATGAAACCCACGAAGTCACCCCAACTCCGTCGATGGAGCGATTTCGCGAAGAGATTGGCTGGCCATCCTACGATTCCTCTTCGCAGGCAGGCGACCCAGAGTCTCGTCGATTATCAGCCCTATCTTCCACATCAACTGTGGAAGCGATGATTATTGACTCTCCCAAGCGAGCTCAACGATTGTTGCGACACACAGAAAAACGCAGCTCTCTCCGATCGATCAGTTCTCCCATCACGAGGTCCGAGCATACTTCGACCGCATCGAATCCCGACTCCCAGCATCGCCTGGTCCACAAGGCCGCTCGCATCTCGGAAGAGAACCGTCGAAGCATCTCATCTGATGTATCTTTCTCCACCAAGCCCATTCCTAGCACACCCCGTGTGTCAGCCGAGATCATTCCAGTAGTCGTGATACCAGAGAGACGATCGTCACTCCGATCGGGACCCAATAGTCAGATTTCTTCCAAGCATGGTTCTCAACGGTCCAGTCGACGCCCGCCGGTATCAGAGGGCTCGGGTTCAACGAATGTTCGCCAGGAAAAGCGAACCATGTCAGATTCAGCTTCTGCGCGACCCCGCGATCTGAACTCGAGGGGTCGACCCTTTGGTCAGCCGATCATTCCGCCTCGCAGCTCCTCGCTTTCTGCACCAACGAGCCGAAACAATTCCCGCACTACATCCCTCACCTCAGAAAGCTTGCGCAGTCACACCCGGGCGATGGATTTGGAGATGCAAAAGCGTCGAGATCAGCAGCCGGTTTCCCCGCCTCGTCATAACATCTTGGGCCCTAATGGTCAAAGGCAGGCTTCAGGCCATTTGCAGACCCCCAAATTACCAACGTTCTTGCTCAGCGCTGAGGAGGAAGATCTGTCGACCCTGCGGCCCCCATCTCTGCCATATACCCAGTGGTCAATCCCGTCTTCTTCTCCGGGACCTGTCGAGATCCGGGAGGCCACTGCAGTTAGCCTGTTTGCACACAATAACCGATCTTTACTTTTGGTTGACCAGCGACTGCCACCAGGACCCGAGACCCAAGCTGTCCCAGCATTCCATGAGATCAGACGGCACATTGACAACCCCAAGACTCCGGATAACCCAATTGACCCGACTTTGAACGTGGATTCTCCATTGAAGAACCCCCGTCCACCACCCAAGCCTCCAATCTATAAAGCGCCCCACTCTAAGCCTCTTCCCCCACTTCCTACCCAGGCGGAGGGAAATGTAGATTCTGGCAAGATGGCTCGGCAGGGCTCTGTTCGTCGCCCGTGGGCTGCGCAGCCTCGGTCAAATTCCTTTAACACGCTAGTGCGCTCTCTTTCCATAAAATCAGCAAAGAACCGCAAAGCAGGACTGGAAATGGATAGCCGCCTCCACCCCATGTGGCGTCCACGCGGATTCTGGGAGGACGTATCCGGATCTCCAAAGAAGGGAAACTCAACTGGACGCAACCTCCACAGCCCTGAAGAGACCCCGTTCGTTAACAACTCCCTGGGTCTTCCCCAGTACCGGACCGTTATCGAAGGCCCGCCATCTTTGGCTCGTCGCAGCCCTGAAATGAGACGCCTGTTCAACGGCATGCCTTCTGCTGCGCAGTATAACGCCAGCAACGCCAGCCTGGTGGATCGTGGAATGTTTCGTACCGGAACACCCTTGTACCAAAGTCGCTACCAGGTACTTTCCAGATGGGGAATCCGCCTTCGCTCAATGAACTTACGAAACGTGCGGAATCGTCTCCGACGTATGCGCCAGAGACGTGATGAGAGAAAACGGATCGCGCGCCGGGAGAATCTAAAACAGAGTATCGGCGCTCCTGTCCATGGGGTTTCCAGTGCTACCCATGGAATTACGCGTTGATGCTTATCTTATGCCACATGATGATCTATGATCTTTATTACGACTGGATACAGTCCAGATGAGAACGACATTTACGACGACTATGCATCCGGCGTCTTGAACTTTTTATGATTTTTTTGACTCATTTGGACTTTTGGCGATTTCTGCTTTCTTTTTTCTCTGCTGATATGAGATCCATGATACTTACGACCCAAGATAACGACTCGATGACTTATGCCAGTTGCGCCTGCTTTGGCCTTCAGATGTACCATAAGTTCTCTGTCACGCCGGACGCCCGCATTTGTTTTAGCCTGGGATTGAATACAGTCGTTTTTTGGTGTTACTTGAGATTCCGGATTAAAATCGTAGTGTTGCCGCTTGAACATTGTGGGTATATACATAAGTATTTTCATCATGACCAGTAAATTTATATAGTCGACTTCAATATATCCTCCCTCCCCCTCTTGCTCGCCTTCCTCTCCCGCTAACGTTCGATCGCCCTCGAATAGCCATAGATCCGTACTCCGCCTCTCTATCTTGCCTCCGTCTGCGCTGATCCGCCGTCTCAGATGGTCCGGATGGTTGATTGTTCTCACGGCTTCCATTCCCACCCTCTGAGGTATTTTTAGCCTCTCGAGCCCGCTTTAGCATTGCTTGCCAGGCGGGTGGATCAAGGAAGGGCTGCGGAGGCGTCGCAAAGGAAAACTTGATAAGATCTGGTTTATAGTCCTCGAGCTCTTGCTCGCCTGTGTATTCATCTGCGCTGTCATCGCTGTTTAGCGCGTATGGAGTGGGTTTCTTCATGCGTGTTTCTGCTGCGACGGCGCTAGGGTTGAGGACTTTTTGGACCGGATTCTTGCTTTTCTCTCTGTCCTTTGCATTGTTAGAAGAGAGGAGTGGCCGTTTGTGCGGAATAAGTAGAGGACGCGTAGTCATTTTGGTTGGAGTGGAAGTTGCAGGTGAAAGATGATGTTCCGCGGAGCGATGGACCTTATCTCCCCGGATCCACTCTATCTACGCTATGTATCGTATCACTGTTGTATTGGCTATCCCCTGTCTAGAACTACTACAACTAGTAATATTGACTTATCTTGACAGGCACATAGTCACGCTCGACCCCGCAGTTGAAAAACGATAGCGATAATCTTAGGAACAATCGAGGTTAGCACTATGCTTGGTCACCTGGCTTTTCACGCTGGCTCATTGTATCGCCTATCATCCTCACAACCATGTTAGTTTGAACCGCGAAAACCAACCGCTCTAACACATATTCGTGCCCTCTCGTCGTACGATGCCAAGTGTGCCGGCTTATACCACAAACAATCCCTACAAACACCCGCAGTAAGCCTAACGCCAAAGATAACGTGATCTCCTCAACTCGAACCTCCAAAGCTCACAGCTGCCCTCCTGAACAGGAATAATTATCTTGTTCGCCTAGAAACTTTGTGATGGAGAAGAAAAAGTCCATCTCTATATCTCAGCCTCAAACATGGCCTCGGAGGACTATCGTATGGATGGCAGCGGCCGTGGGAATAGTGGGCCTGGTGAGGTTCGGTAAATTCCCTACCCCAGCGCAGCGCTGGGCCTTCCGGGACGATACTCAAGTCCAAGACTCGCCCTATGGATTATTTCCACAAGAGAACGACCCATTCCAGTTTCTCCCCTGCACTGACGCCAGTCGACCGCCGCCATTAGATGACCCTACTCCGCAGCAATCATGGGCCGCCCTCTTCGATCCCAATCCCAACCATTGGAGCTGGGGTAGCACAGGCCGGGGCATCTACCTGTGTGGATACTTAGATCTCCCACTCGATTATCACAATTCTTCAGACCCTCGTATCGTCCGCATTGCAGTTACCAAATTTCAGGTCGCCGGCCTGGCTCATAGGAATGATCCTAGGACTTCACCCAAGAGCTATAGGAGTGAGCGCACTATCATCATCAACCCGGGAGGTCCGGGTGGAAGTGGAACATCTTTCCTTTGGGAGACTGCAGAGGAGACGACGAACCGCTTCAGTGACGGACAATTCGATGTGCTAGGTTGGGATCCCCGCGGTGTCAATTTCTCCCTCCCCGCCGCGGCATGTTTCCCTCAAGACGGTTTCCGGGACCGATGGTCACTCCTGGCACTTCGATATCGCGAGGAAGCTCCAAAGGCCCAACTAGAGGCTGTGGATGCCATGAACAACGCCACGTTCTTTGCCTGCCAGCAACGGCTGGGGGATTTTGGTCGCTTCGTCAGCACGGCGTCGGTAGCACGCGACCTAGACGAGATCCGAAAAGCTCTTCATGAAGAAGAAGTCACGGGATACTTAGTTAGCTATGGTACGGGGATTGGTCAGACATATGTCAACATGTTTCCCAATCGAGCGGGTCGTTTGGTCCTCGATGGTACGGAATATGTCAGGGATCATCGCCTCTTAGGCGGCTTTGGCTGGACTGCTCTCGATAATGCGACGGATGCATGGCGAGACGGGTTCTTGGGGGAGTGTCTCAATGCTGGTCCGAAGTGGTGTGCATTGGCCAATCCTGTTCCTAACCAGGACGGCCCCGTCACCCTCGCACAGCTGGAAGCGCGTATGGCCCAACTGCTTGAGTCGCTCAAAGTTCGCCCACAATCCGCATATACGGAATCAGGCGGCCCATCTCTGGTCACTTATTCAGCGCTCGTGGAGAGGGTTCTCTATCCGAAAATGTATAGGCCGATGGACTGGGCGGGTACGGCACAAATGCTCTATGAGCTCGAAGCAGGCAATGCGACTCTGGCAGCCGAACTTTTAGACCTCTCGTGGAGCGACCATTCTGAGAAGACATTACACCCTTACGCTCCAGCTTCTAGTGAGCTCGATCCTCTCGTGATCTGCTCCGATTCCTACGATGCGCCCCTTCCAGACGGACTTGACTGGTGGGATCAGTTGTGGAATGACATGTCCGCCCGGAGCTGGATGGCTGGCAATTCTCGTTTCTTCGCAGTTCTGCCTTGTCGGTATTACAATACCTATTGGGCCCCTCCTTCGGAGGTGTACCGAGGCGATCTGAACCGCACTCTCAAGACTCCTGCCCTGCTTATCGCTTCCCCGTATGACCCTGCAACCCCCTTGCGCAATGGAAGAAGGCTCAAAGCGGAGATGGGCCAAAATGCCCGGTTGATTGTTCATCATGCTTATGGACATAGCTCTAGACGTGATAGGTCGGACTGCACGGATCGAGTTGCTAAAGCTTATATTCTACATGGCACTATTCCTACGGAACAGGAAATCCAGTGCTATGCCAATGAGAAACCTTATAGTCGTGGTCTCGTCGGCGACGAATGAGCCTGAATTTTACAAAACCTGTTAATATCTCTGCATGTGTTTGCATTATCAACGTTGTTAATGACGTCACTTTATTAGGGCTAAACGAAACATTTGATAAGTCCTTTACAGGATATACTCTGCTGGATATCATAGATCATATATTTCCCCATGTTTTTAGAAAGTTACAACCTCACCAATCGTGTAATCAATTGTTACAAAGCATTTCGAGATCCTGCAGCAGATTAAATCGGGAAAGGGCTGGCTTGGTTCAAAAGAGAGTTCAAGAAAGAAGAGAAGAGAGTACAAAGGTGAAGTTGATTTCAAGCGGCTTTGTATCCATGTATGTTTTGGTAATAGAAATAGACTACGACCTATATTCCTAATATACCAATCTGCAACCATCCCCTCCCAAATAGCACTCACACCCTCCGCCGCATCCGCACCTTCAACCCAAAATTGGGCACATAGAACTCCTCAAACGACAACGACCCTGTCAAGGGCCCCGGCGTCAAACCAGGGAGAATGTCAAAATGCAACACCAAATGCGCAAGCGCCACCTTCATCAGCGTACTAGCCATCCATCGGCCGGGACTACAATGTAAGCAGGAGTCAGCCGACGTGCGCATGCAGTTGAGATTGAAAGCCGACAGGGAAAAAAGCATGCTAAGAATCCCGAGAGATTGGAATGACCCAAATGAGGAAACAGACAATACCCAATGTCCACAAAAGGAAAGAGAGAAAGAAGAGAGCAGAACACGACTAACCAGGCATGCACATCCATTCCGAAGACAAGATAATCAGGACTCAAGTCCACAAGCTTGGTGCCTGAAGCACCGGCCGCAGCAGATTTGGCAAATCGAAAGCCGTCGAAGACTTCTGGATCCGTGTATGCTTTGCTTGACCGCTGGATCCAGCCACTCGGAACACCAACGTGCGTACCGGGCTTAAGCACGACACCTGGACCAGAGCCATGGTATCAGGGATAATGTACAATGCAACCTTGGTGGTAATATGGGATAGGACGAACGACTCACCATTTGAAAGCGGAACCGCTGTAACGCAAACACGGTGAGCGGAGACTGCAGGATAAACGCATTGTTAGCTGGACCTGACATGAACGGTACTGGTGGTGGCATGAACATACCAGCTGCAGGAGGATGCAGACGCTGGCACTCTTTGAGGAAACTGTCTAACAAGACCATTTTATCGCACGCGGTGACAGTAATGTCCGTTTCTGAGATTGTGGCTTCGACTTCTTCGCGTAATGCAGGAATGTATTCCGGACGCTGGGCGAGTTCAGCCAAGGCTCCGTATAGACCCTGGAAGTGATTAATATTTGCGTATTATATCACTTCGTGTACGAGTACGCACATAAGCTGTTGTGTAAATAAATGCGAATTGGAGAAGTAGCATTTCTCCAATTACCTCGGAGTAACTCCATCGTTGACGAAGGACAGAGCTCTCGTATAGCCAGCGGAAAATCTCAACCTGCATCAACCGCTTAGCATGAGCTCGACAGGTTTGACATGCATAGCTAAAGCAGTGAAAACGATGTGGACTGAAATGTACCGGTTTCTCTGAACCCTCGTGGCTGGTTTGTTTCTCATTTATCAAATCCCTGGACATATCAACCTTGTACTCGGCTGCCCTTGCATCAAAGTGCTTAAGCAGAATCTTGCGCGAGGAATGCATATTCCACTGAGTGCACATGGTAGCAAGTCGACTAATGAAGTCACCAATATATCTATTTGATATTAAGTCCAGCCGTCAGCACTAGTAACAACCTGTAAACATTGTAAGCTCACCTCTTCAAAAAATCCGGAACCAGAAACTGCACACGAGTAGTCATGATCATGCCTAAAATATGCTCCTTAACTGCATCCAAGTATTCCTCATCCCGAGCAAGCCGCTCACCAACTAACGCAAAGCTCCCACTGCGAGCCACAACGGAGTATGCAAAGTCAAAGCAGCCAACCGAACATTCTAAAGTCATGATCATAATGAGAAACGATACGTTCTACAACCAAAAATAGCAAAAAGGATAAATAAAAACTCACCATTACCCGTCAACCCCAACTTTCCCAACTGCGAAAGAACAGCCTCATTCATAGAGGGAATATACCGATCCAACTGCTTATAAACCGTCCCCCGAATAACCCCCGGCGTAGTCTTCGCAATAGCAGGCCACCCCCCGCCCTCGGGAAAATAACCTGGCATCACATGCGAGATCTGGAGTAACTGGTCGATCCACGGTTCCGGAGATGCAACGGTCCGGCAGGCGTTTTTCAGTTCTTCAATTAGTTCAGGCTTGCATAAGATTACCTGGCCGGGGCGGAAGGTGCGAGGGATTTCGAAGAGACCGTCTGAGAACAGGGCGTAGCCTTCTTTGATGAGACCTGGTCCGTCGATTATAAAGCGGTATTGCTGGTATAGGATTGAGAGGGGGTTTTTTCCTGTGATGAAGGGGACGCGGTCCTGAGGCTTGAGGATTAGCTATCGGGATCAATAGGGACGGAGATATTATGGAAATGGAAAATAGAGACTAACATTGCCCCACCGGCGAGATGTTATCACCAATCCGAACGCAGTTAACAGGGTAAATGCTGCCCATGCTATCAGGGACCCAACGACTCCAAGACGGAAGTCAAATTGCCCAACGGGCCAATACGCTTGTGCGAGAAACATCTATGCCAGGAGAAAAGAGGGATGATGATGACTTGAGACAATCCGGTACGTTGCAGGCGATGTAAAGAACACGGCCGTGGTAAAAGTTACTAAAGTATCGATGCATAAATTGCATTCAACTGTTAGAGGTTAGAGCAAGTCTTCCCAGAGAAGGTTACGGCAATAGCAGCCACGACAAGGGATATTTATGACCAGAGAGACTGGGATGTTGCGTGGATACCGGGTCCCACCTGTAGTACTACTGCTTCCCACGCAGCGGTCAATTAAAATGGAGTCATCTATAGCCATGCCAGGCGGAAGAGTTATAGCGTGTATGAAAGTGAATTTTAATATCGACCCAGGATGAATGCATTGGTGGGGTGGAGTGCATTTCATTGCCATAATGCATCCTGTTATAGGAAGTAGCTATACCAGCGACTGTGGCTTACATGCAGGCGAGCGAGTCGAGTAATTGGCAAATCATGAAGGAGAAAATGACTCATATATTTGCACACGGCTCCATCACACATCAGTGGTTAAGGTAAGATGTCGTACAGGGACTCGTAAAGGCCTAAGGCCAAAAGAAAAAAAGAATAGACAAGAAACAAACTCCAGGGATCATTAGCGAATGGATCCGTGTGGTATAATGGTACAAGTAGCCCACCATTACGCCCGCGAAGAAACGATAAAAAAAGAATTTTAGGGCAAGCAATTTCGTTCTATGCAATGCCTGAGGTCTCCATTCCTCCCATGGTCGAATATGAATAGGGGAGGTCGACGAGACCGTCAAGAAGCCAGTTCAAAGGATCAAAGACTTCGTAGTTGGGTTCCATAAAGCCACTTGGGAGTCCTCCGACGCCGTTGTTTGGTTGGACCCCGATAGCGGCTTGGGAGAGGATCGGCGCTGGAGCGAGACTCGGATCGCCTCCGGAAAGGCCGGGCGTAGATGATGAGGTGCGGGGAGGACCCACAGATGAAGTAGCGGATGAGTCGGCTGCAGAGTCCGGGTTGGTCGGGTTCTTGAGGTAGGCTTCGATGTTTCTTCCTTTTGTCCGGGCATCCTCTCGCCATCGCCATACTGAATCGAAGAGGAGAGACATGCTCATACGGCACCGAACTTTCAGTCGTAAGGAGTCATCGATGTCGGAATTGCTCGTGGAGGATCGCTGAGATCCTAACCGCCACATTTGCGCAAGCACTTCTGCCAGACGTTCAGGGAGATCGTTGTTCGAGGCGGACACGCCACGAATGGCCCAGATGGTCCGGTTGAACAGATTTTTGGTATATTCCATGTCGATGTGAGCTGCAAAGAAACTCTTGCTCATTTTAAGAATGGTACAGCCTGCTGCAACCATCATCTGGTAGACGTAGTAAGGGGAGTATGAGAGGACGGGGCCGACTTCCGTCTCGAGATTCATGGCGACCTCGAGGAATGAAGTGGTGGCAACGTATAAGGAAAGCAAACGTTCACGATAGTCTTTCGCAGAAGGCTCATCAAAGAAAGCCGATAGATGCAGATGCAGGTTTGCAGCGCGGAGATATAGATCGGTAATGCCTGCAATTGAATTAGCAGTGAATAAAAATCTCCGATTTTGCAAACTTACAATCGTTCTGTGGTTTAAACTGCTCCTCTAGCTCGTCATAATCACGCGAAAGAAACGAGATCAGCGTGTTACGTTCTTGGTCACTAGTCAAACCAACAGGGTCTCGTCGGTTAGTGTAGAGGGCTCGAGTAATTCTGTCGCAGAATTTCTCAATCTCCAACCTGGACTTCATATCACCAGACAATTTGAAGTTCGGATCTAATGAATCACTCGATGACAATGTCCAGTCATAGAGAGTAGAAGGAGGCTGGCCATAACCAGTGGAAACCCTGAAGAAGGTCAGAAAAATAAAGCACAATATACTTATGAAGGGAATCCACATACCGCTGTGCCACGATGTTACAAATAGCCCAAGTTCGCACTTTGTCTCTCAGTTCCTCCGCGATAAGTTCCACGCGGAACTTACTGAAATCCTGGCTGTGGGATGGTCGATGGAGACCAAGCTGCATGGCCACCTGAATCATCATTCCACAGAGCATGAAGGTTGGATCTGTCGAGGTGCTACTGATGGGAAATGGCCATGAGCACAGCAGGCAAAGCGCTTTAACGACATGGTAACTTTGCGGTATATCCGCCAAAGTACTCCACACGAGCCGTGTAACTGGCCCCGACAGAGAGTTCAACAGGCCCGAATCGCCCTGGTAACGTCTGGCACCAACGCTGATCATCGTCCAAAAAAGCAAAGGCGAGGTATTATAATAGTCGTCAGGCGATTGTTGTCGGTCCAAAAATGGGAGGAACGGATGGTAGTATGTGAAGAACCTGTTAAAATGTAAGTATACTGAATAAGAGCGGGTAAGATGTTGGGGGCCTTACAGATTGAAGAGCTCTGTCACTTTCTCCGGGACAACCATGACATCTTCGATCCGTTTGAACTGCTGGTTCCCATTTCTCATATAGTTGGAGCCATCATATCCGGAGCGAAGATCCAGCAGCGACGCTACCGCTTCCTGTGAGCCCATATATTGGTCTGTGGATATGGCTGACGGAGTCTGGGTCTGGTAGACACGGGCAGGGCTGACCTGATTAGATTCCTGCTTCGGCGTCAACTGACCCGCCTGAATAGGTTGCTGCTGGTGCATTATTGCGCCAGAACTAGCGCCGGCGATTTGTTTCCTCAATTCAATGATCTCTCGTTCCATCTCAGCGTTGCGGCTGCGCTTCCCAACTCGCTTGAAACTGGTTTCGATTTTGCAATCGAGTTTCAATCGACGGCATCTGGAACAGTCGCTCCAGGGATCTTGGCTAACATCGCATCGAAGCTATGATAAGTATTAACGGTTAGCAAAAGTCGTTCGTCCAAACTAATTGCACGGCACTATTAGCGTCGCCACCGCATCAATGTCGAATTAGCCATAACAGATAGATGCTCCCCTACCTTTTGTTGTCGACATTCATTGCAAGCCCGCTTTACTGGCTGTCGCCTCTTATCGTCTCGCTCGTTATCCTCCGCATCGTCAATACTCCCCGGGGAGCTGTCAATCCCGGCAATGGTGACATTCCGTTTGCGACCCTGCAAGCCATCGGCCGCGGACATAGAGACCGGCGCATGGTTGACACCCGCCATTACGGGGCCTATGACTGCTGGAGCATTATCAGCTCCCACACCTGAATGGAGAGCTTGGGCCGGTGAGCCTCCGAATGCGCGTGCTCGAGAAGCCAGACTGATGACGTTTTTTCAGTCGGGATCAAGTTTCTGCAGGTTGAACAAGTTGGAATGGTGGCTAAAGTGCAAGCCGGACGAGTTTTAAATTGGAGCAAATAAGTCAAATGCAGCAATGACCTTTCTCCAGGTCAAATCAAACTTGACAATCTCCGGACAAGCTGTGCGATGCAGACTTCAAATGCGCCGGTGTGAATGACTCAGCGCGGGGCCCGTCAGGTGACTCCGGGAGCACAGAAAAATGGCTGAGGTAAGCACAGCCAATTGGACAATTTAGTATATTATGTGGCCTTTTACTATGCTATGCTGTACTGATTTGCATGCTATTAAATATACAATTCCAACTAAGAGCTCGAGTGGCATACTAATACTATTCTCTAGTAATCCGATGGTTACCACTGGTCGCGTGCTCCCAACGGTGATCGGCAATGGTTTTGGGTGGATAAACGTTTGACCTTAGCCTGGATTGATGTGTGATGTGGAAAAGTCTCGGCCGATTCTCGCTTCTGTCTGTAGTAATCCCTTCCTTTGAGGTATCTGACTGCCTATTAATACCCGGGCAACAATCATATAACAACATTGGACGGAATGCCTCACAGTATACGGTTCCTGGTCATGAAACGGACGGACTCACTAGCGCCTAGTGCAGTTCCATTACAGGTTTACGGTGACTGGCCTTCCATGATCGGAATTCCTCATCTTTGGATTCTTGATCGGTTCAGTAAACCTTCCAATAGCACTAATACCCGGTAGACACCTACCTAGAACGTGATGTTTGGACATTTCGTGGCCAGAGACTTGCAACAGAATAGAAATCCGGAATTTGAGGACCAAGCAATAATTCAGGGAAAGGGTGTAGAAATACAGATCTGTCATTATGAGCTTAAGTCACCTGCCGTATCTAGAGTGGGCATACATTCCGATCATATGCTTGAGGGGAGCGAGGCTGGGCACGTTGACCAGGCTACGGCAGAGCCGCATTGTTGTTGCCACACAGGGGAATACGTAATGAAAATTCTGCGAATTTCGGGAATTAGCCCATTCATTCGTTGTTGAACTTGAGGGCCCATGCTAAATTGTATCTTCGGATTACAATATCGAAAGCAGGAAACCGCGTGAAGTTTAAGCTCGGAGTTGGTCGGTTTTGTAGAGTTGATCGAGCAAAGATGACCTCTGCCATACTAGGTGCAAACCCACTTGAGAATCTTAGACGATGCTAAATTTCGCACATTATCTTGCCCTTTGCCTACAACGTAGAATGCATATCGAACTGTGAGATTACAACGCCCATACTTTAACCCGAATTTAACTTTGGAACTACTTAGTCTTTTCGCCCTATAGTCACGAAGAACTATTATGGAAGAGCAAACTATGTACTAAGGTGATCGTTTGACCAGACAAAATAGCTACTAAAATTAGGGAAGAGGCATTGCTATATCCAAAGTGTACAATATGAGGTCATTCCGAGCGGGCGCAGGCTTACGGGCAATGAGCGGTGCCGAGGCAGTGCTTTATCGCCGGAGCAATCAAATGAGCTCATTGTGCCCCGTCATCTCGTTCCCCCGCACAAACCCTGTCTATCATTGCTTGATGCGTCAACTCCCCACATTTTACGGCTTCAAGGGCGTTTGGGCCTTGCCCGACTGAGAAGAACTACCTAATCGGGGATCGGGTTCGCTTCGAGAAAGCTTTTTGATCCGCAAGGCTTACTTGGGCGTTCCTATCAATCCATGCACGTGTCCTTTTGATCAGCCTGTATACTTTCTCCATCACTATTGGGCCATTTTGATGACCAGTACATCCCAAGATATAAAAGATACCGATACCCCCCGTTCAATTTGATAAGTCCATTTAAATTACTACTCTCCTCCACCTTGGGCTCAGTCCTAATAATGGCTGCATCTAAAGAGAAGACTAAAGAGGCACTGGTCAACGGCTTCGAACTCAAGCATCAGGCTGACCAGCGACCGCCTTCATACCACAATGACGAGCAGGAGCTACATCTCGAGTTGCCCAAGCTCAATCTTGGTGAGATCAAGGATAGTACCAGCATTCTAGCCATGACAACTGTCACCCGGGACCAGTGCGTCGCGCATCTCAAATTTCTTGCTGTCTTAGCAGATCTACGAGACTGCATTTCGAATCAGGATGGCCTCTTCGGTCTTTTCGACTCCCAGGCCGATAAGTTCGCTGAGGAGGCTGCCCAAGCGAAAGCCCGTATTCGTGAGAAGCGCTGGGCTGTCTACGTGGCCCGTGCCGTCGATCGGTATGAGAAGTGGTGGTTTACCGCCCTGCCTCGGTCTCGGCCATTTGCGACAATGATGGATCAAGAGAGCACGAATTATGAGGAAATCATTGACTGTGAGATGAAAATTTTGTGGGATGCCAACAGTCTGCCCCCAATCGGTGAGTAATGATGAACCCACAAACTATGACCGCAATCTAATATAGATCTAGATATTCTGATGGTCTGGCATTCTCATATGCTTAACCCAAGAAATTTCTTGGAGGACTGCATTCGTTATGGCAAGATGAGTACCTGGAGAACGGGGTTTCCATTTGAAGCTGTCAACCAATGCATCAATGACCGTACCTTGGAGTATGCACCAAGCGAGGCTAGCCAACAGAAGTTCGAGAAACAGATTGGACTCAAATGGGATGGTCTACATGACCCCCCATCCAAGGACCTTGAATGCCCGTCCTGCAAGAAGACAACACCAGTACTGTGGACCAACGGTGAAATAAACTCATCGCTCGACAATGCATTCGCAGAAAGCACCGGCTTTTCCGACAAGAACTTCTCAACCACCTGCAAGCATTGTCTACTCACAATCGACCATGGCTTACTCAGGGTTGCCAAGTTCCGATTTGATTTACTCGAATTGATGGATCACAATCTTCCCATGCCGGGAACGCTCTTGAATATAAACGGAGTGCCGGAAGGTCCCATAAAGCGACCCTATATGACCCATCAAGCAATGATGTTCCCCAGCAAGTTGATGCAAGCCTGTGGAAAGGACCTAGCAGCGTATACCGATGCCAGAACAAATTGGTGCCGAAACGTCGACGACCTCCGTAGTCAATTGGAGCTCAAGCTCCGTGACAGGAAGGCCATGGCAGCAACCTACGCCCGCCACGGCGTCACCGTCCAACCAGCCGAGAAAGTGCACTTCCGGCGCATGATGTCCCGATACTGGGACAACTCCAGCCCATTCGCCCTCGACCTCGTCGGCGCCGTAATCCGCCAAGGCACATTCGTCCTAAAGATGGAAAATATTGACTGGCTTCACTCACCAACCGTCATGGACACAGCCGACCGCCTAATCAAGAAGTACGACGTATTCCTCAACATCATGCTCACAAACCCAAAGCAAATGGCCGTCCCAACGCTCGATGTCGACCTAGCCTGGCACACGCACCAGCTTCAACCTAGCCGGTACTACAAGTACACTACAGGTCGCTCAGTCGGTCCAGCCCGCCGCTTCATCGACCATGACGACAAAGTCGACGAAAACAGACTTTCGGAGGCCTTCCAGTGGACAAGCAAGATGTACCGCCGTGCCACTAACGGCGGTATTTATAGCGAGTGCACATGCTGGTACTGCGAAGCGACCCGAGCACCAGATCTATACGATCGCATGTTCAACATCGGCTCTTCGTCTCGCGCACGCGATACTGCAGACGCTCTACACGATCGCCCGGATATATCCTCGGATCCAGATAAAAACCCACATATCTCAGCGCATAATGCTGTCCGCACGGCTCAATGGGATACCGCCGCTGCCGTCAAGGCTAATCTCCAGCGCATGCGTCTGCACCGGAACTACGAGAAAGCTGTTCGACGGGCTGAGAAACAGGGCCGTCCGCGGTCGGACTCGAGAAGTAACAGGGATGGTAGGTATGAGCCTATGTTCTATGCGCCTTATGTCTGGGGATATCCTATGTATGTCCCGTTCTATGGGCCGTACATGTGTGATCCAGGTATCAGTGCTAGTTCTTATCCTTGTAATCCGAGCTGTATGAGTACGACGTCGGGGGCTACGGGAAATTGTTGCTCGGGAACTTGTGGTGGTGGTGTTGCAGCCGGAGCATGTGGTGGTGCTGGTACTGGGGGCTGTTCTGGGGGAGGAGCTGCTTGTGGTATGTTTTCCTTTGTATCTCTGCTTTTTGCTTGCGATAATGCTAATATTACCTCAGGCGGTGGTGGTGGCGGTGGCTGTGGAGGAGGAGGAGGAGGCGGCGGTTGTGGTGGAGGAGGTGGTGGAGGCTGTGGAGGTTAGTACATCCTACTCGGTCTTTGCTATGGGGACCAGGTCTGACTGATTGAGAAGGTGGTGGTAGCTAATCTAATGTACCCTTATGATATTGATGACTATTTAACCCCAGGGATGTATCTTTTCTTGCTCTGCCATTGCTTTATTGATATGTTGCTTTGTTTTGCTTCATTTGCTATAGAGTGCGTGATACTAAATGGGTATGAAATTTATTTATTCTTTTATAATCTTCAACCATTTACTGGGAAGGACACATCTGCAAAAGACGGACATTTAGATCAGCATTCGAAAGCATACCCGAATGGCATTGACTTTCAAGATAGTAGATGGTCATATACATATGAATGGCGGGAAAGATCTATTTGGAGCGAGGGTATTGTGGTCTCTGAAGGGACATAAAGAAAGACAACGCTACATAACCATGCACTTATTTCTTCGTTTTCGACGTCGTTCCCGAATCGTGTGTTCGTTCCAGTCCTGAATGCGCCTCCGCCACTCTTCATTCTCTGGCGGCGGTAAGCTAGTAGGGTCAGTTGCGACTCTTCGCCGGAAAGACCTTTGTCTCGCGGGTATTTGATCCTCATCTTCTGCGTCAAGGTCCAGCCCATTTCCATGTGGCTGCGGAATATGCAGAAGGTTTGGAGATGACACGGCATATGAAAAATAGTTCTCTCCGAGCATTGTTGCTCCCAAGGGTATTGGAAGGTCAGTATGTCCCAACTCTTCTGCGGGTTGAACGGCAAATGTGGGAAGTGGTTGCAATGACGGGATCCGACCCGTGGTGATTGAAACCACCGGCGATACTGCTGTGCTTGGACGAGCGGCGGTTAAATGAGCCGGCAGCGGGGGCAAGGCTGGAACAGGTGCGACGTAAGGTTGTTGGTCCTGATTCAGAGCTTCTGCAGCAGCTGAAGAACCCCTCCTACTTCTCCCAGAGCGAATGGTGCCAGTGAAGGTCCCCAACCGCTGGATAATAGCGGATTGAGGTCGTGGCCGGTCTGTTGAGCTTTGCCGCGAGATTCGAGCAGTGTGTGCTCTCTGAACCTGGTTGTTAGATGGATTCGAGATATCTGGAGTAGATAGATCGCGACGATGATGAGGTATATTTGGAATGGGCGGTATCGACAGTCTCGGCATTAGTGTCTGCTGCGAGTGATTGGGCAGCGGTGAATCTGGCTCGCGTTTATAAGGTGGTGGTGGCGGCACCCAGTTGTCTGCATCACTTTCATGAGGGACGTAGCGATGGTTGGGTGTGCTGCGATACCGGGGATCATAACGCCCTCGCGTTGATGCCGCGGCTGTGGCGGCGCGATGAAGCGTTTCTTCAGAACGAGGTTGTTGATTATCATACGGAACATCAACAGCGCCATTTGAGCTCACACCATTGGGTACAGGAGGCATTGCTAGACTAATAGGTCGTTGGCGATCAAGGACCGTAATCGTTCTCGTCGATGGCCAAGGGCGGAGACCAGTGGCTGTGGCATCTGTGTCATTGCGGACTAATCGTGTGCGCCTTCTTTGTAACTCGACTTCTGTATCTAGGGAAGAGTCTGGCTCCAGTAGCATCGTGGGTGACGTGTCTCCAACTTCGATGTCAATCTCGATTTCCTCGCCATCAGTGGTCGATCTTTCAAAGTCCAAGAGAAGAATTCTTCCGCCGTCCACGGGAACATCCTCTTCGCCAAATGTTTGAGGGCGTACACCACCAGGAGCCACAGAAACAAGACGGCGCTTGGGCTTTATAGAGGGTGCCGAATGTACCCAACGAGTTGATGTGATACCATGCATGTCAGTCACACGGCGGCCACGAATCAGGGCTTTGGATTGTTGAACAAGTTTCTCCAGTTGCACCAGGTTATCACGGGGGGTTTCAGAGCTGGAATAATGGTGCACACCACCCATGCGGGTGATGATTCTTGGGGTTCCATCGGGTGCTTCGTCTGTGGGAGCGATGTCAAGACGCTTGGGCACTCCATACAACCATACTTCCGAATCCTGGAATCCTAAAGCTGCAAGTTCACCAGTGTCGTCAATGGTGGGAAGCATAGCGGGTAGCATCTCTCTTGATTCTTCCGCCAAAAATGGACTGGAGAAATATACACCACCCGCGTCCACGTTGTTGACTCTGATTGCTCTGAATGCTGCCAGTTGAATGTCGTATACAAGGATCCAACTATCATCGCCTTCATCATGCTCTGAAATTAAGCAAGCATGAGTGAACCCACGGACCATCTCAGGAAAGAGAATTTGTGTTGTCCACATGCGCATTTGAACTTCCTCTGGCGATGCATCGGTTCCAGTTTCGGTATAAAATGGAGCCGTAATAGTCACAATACCATCCTTCTCGTAGTCTACTGACGATCCAAGTAGCATTGATCCATCCGAGGTGAACGAAAGCGCATCAACGCGCAGGCAGCGTGCTGCGCGACGCTCGGTGGTCAACGTCTCTTCTCCAACCGCATGGACTTCAATGTTGTCCTCAAATGATAGAGCCAGTACACTGCCTGTTGGTGAGAATGTCAAGTCGCGCGGAGCATCATTTACAATGATCGATTGAACCCTTTTAGCTTGGCCATCGGAGAGCCTGTAAATGTTGACTCGGTAGGATTCTGATAGAACCGCAAGCAGCGACCCGTCATCTAAAATGGTAGCGCCGAGTGGTCGCCGGCGGGTTTGCAGCTCATGTTTGACGGAGACGGGATCACCAGCCAATTCCAGCACAACGATCCGAGATGAGCTGATACATAGCACCATATGACCATTGGCAGAGAATGAAAAACGAAATACTTCGCCCTGAGGAAAGGTCGTGGAGGAGCTCATAGAGCTCGAGATCAAGCGCACCAAGGTTTTACGAGGCCGAAGAAATACGTCGAATGCATTTCGGCGGACCTCTTCGATGAACTGACGTTTGAGGTCAGACAAGCTGTCCACCTCGCCTGGCGGGGCAAGAGCCCCGCATGACCAAAGAAATGACGGGCATTTAGATAAATGATGTGCATATAGTGCAGAGGACTCTGATATATGTCTCCATTGATGGTTTAGGAGGGCCAGAGATGCAAAAGTGTTGGCATCTGCGACATAAAGAATGCTAGACAGGGAGCGTCAGCCAAGATGGGGTCCGTTTGGCCACACGGGCCCTGAATCTCAAAGAGAAACACGTACTACTCGATCACAGAAGAGGGCAACCGGTCAAAGGCGCACGCTTTACGGGGGAGGCATCCTCCATGATCACTAGCGATTGGCGACATACGGAATTGACGCGGGCACCCAAGATGGAGATGCCCTGAGTGGCGGTGCATCCCAACCTCCTTCATGTCGATCTCTTGGATATAAATAGAGTGGACTAGGGCGGCCAGTAAGCGACACTTCCCCTTTTTTGGTATTTTAGGTTTTAGTACCGTTTATGCCCCATTATTATATATAATCCAGACCGCCTAATTCACCGTCCTTACGTTCCTGTATATTAAGCGGCACGGATTAATTATAAGCCTAAAGGTCAAATAAAGGCCCATATCACCCCTGAAACCTATATCTTACCATCGCACCTATCTGACTAGGTCTATTTCGACGGAGGATTCCCCTGAATTAAGTCTAAGGACAACGCTTAATGAGTTACGGATCGCGAAGAAATATGAATAGCGAAAAACGGTAGGTTAGTAAGGCATGGAGTCTCGCTAGTTATTAGGTCATAGCTAATAGTAGTCGCTGCTACGCCCCTACTATAAGTAGTGAGAAATCGTATATTAAACGAGCAAATGCTGCTTTAACTAGCTACAGTCCACGGAGATAGGTTAAAGACCGCCTAATCACTTGGTTTGGACTACTGTTCTACTGTGGCAGTCGAAATGAGGCTTCTTACCAATATATAAGCGTTGGACTTCGTGATTTTGACTGACTCTCTGTATGGGTATTTATAGTATTTAAACCTTTTTGCCGGCTCTAAAATACGGACTAAAACGTTAAATACCAAAAAAGGGGAAGTGTCACTTATCGGCCGCCCTAGTGGGCACGTGGTGATGACTAACCAACCCCGCATTCAGTTTAGCTTCAATTTTTTTCTTTTGTTCAAGGGTTCGGTAATTGGTTATCGCAGTTTATCAGATGAACTACCCCGGCATTTTTTGGACCATGTGTGAAAGTTGACGCCAAGTTACAGAACGAGAGCCATGAAAGTATAACAATCTCCGAGCCCACGGCTGTGCTCCTCCAACCAATCGATACTCAATGCTTGTCGCATTCAGCCGGGCCATACCCCTCATTCTATCCTACTAAGATCGGCCGACTCCGAAAAGTCCCCCAGGATCATTCTTCCCCAGATTATTTTCTCGCATCCCCCTCTTCCCTGCATTACCTAGGGTTGCGCATCATGTCGCCCGCACCCCTTCAAGTCAATCCCTCCTCTAAGTTGCCATCGCCCGGCTTCAATGCCGGCGCGCGACCCTACCGATCTCACAAAGTCCGCGCCTGTGATCTCTGTCGCAAGCGCAAATCCCGATGCACAGTTGACATCCCCGGACAATCATGTCTTCTGTGTCGCGTGCAGGGCGCCGATTGCCATTACCAAGAAGAAGCTTCTGCGGATACCTCCATGTTGAGCAGCTCGGAATCGAAACCGCCGTGGCCGGGAGCCCAGCCGATCGAGCCCGCATCGGGCCAGAAACGCAAGCGAAGCCCCGACAGCCCACCCAATTCGGGCCCTCATATACCGACGCGCCAGTCGACTAATGGGCCAAGCCCTCAGGATACCAATTCGTCATCTGGACGTCGCGAAAGTGACTCACGACGCAAAGGATATGACGATGATCGCCACAACGAATCAGTTCTCATTGTCGGTCCAATGATAGCAGAAGATGCGCAGGTTATTGAGAAGCACATGCCCCCCGAGCGATCGAGCCTTTCCGAAGAACCCAAGAGACATCCATACAATATTTATTCGAGCGACCCTAGGAAGCCCGTGCTCTACACGACTATTTCGCGGCGGCGAAAGGGTATGCGCATGGGGGTTCCACCCGGCGAGAATCAAAAAGAGATTCTAGAACAAATTCTTGGACCGTTTAAACACGACCTTGTGAGACTGTAAGACTTGGCGCAACTCTACAACGGTGACCAATGAACACTCATTGATATCTTTATTTTAGATTTATCGACCGATTCAACACAGCGTTCCCTATTTTCGACGGCGAATCTTTTTGGGAATCTTATATCACAGAGTCTTTAGACGACCCCCCGGCCTCGCTTCTTTGCCAAGTTTATTCCATGTCACTAGTCTATTGGAAGCATACCCCAAAGTTAGCGTGCCACCCGAAGCCAGACGTACGGTATGCCGTGAACATGACCGTTGCTGCCTTGCACGAGGAATTTTCTGCGCCTGGATTGTCCACTATTAGTGCCGCACTGATTGATTTGACGGGCCGACCAATCTTCTCCATGACAGGGAATGCCATCAGCTGTGGTCGTATGCTTTCCCTGGCTAATTGCCTTGGTTTGAATCGAGATCCGTGCTTGTGGAAGCTCTCTGATCAGGAGAAGAATCATCGGATTCGACTCTGGTGGGGAGTAGTGATCCACGATCGCTGGGGCAGTTTCAGTCACGGTGTGCCTCCGCAGATCTCTAAGACTCAATACGACGTTCCTCTTCCCACCGTTGACAGCTTAGTGCCCTCAAGCATTCGCACAACAGAGCGTGTGAGGGCGGCACATTGCCATATTTCCTTGTGTAAATTGACCGAGATCTTGGGTGAGCTATTGCCTCTTGTCTACGGGCTACAAGCAAAACTGCCGCGGGAAACCTCCAAGAAGATCAGACAAATCCGGACGGAGTTGGATCTATGGGAAGATTCTCTTCCCGACTGGTTGAGAGCGCCAGAATATCACAACCGCGGAGAGCAGGTATCTGCATCGAGCAGTCTACAGCTAGCATTTTTGGCAGTCAAAATGCTCGTGAGTCGTGTAGAGCTCAATGTAAGGCATCCTTTCATTCATTTTTGTGTCTCTGACTGACTTGGATTTAGGAGGTCAACAATGCGGAAACAGATAACCCCGAAGCTCGCCGTTACTTCCAAACCGAATGCCGACGATCAGCAGAAGAGATCGTAAGATTCATCACATCCCTCCGAAAAGAGAACTTCAAGGAATTCTGGCTGCCTTGTACGTGATAGGCCCACCCTCGTTATCCCATGCACATTATACTCACAATCTCTATAGATAGCGCCTTCCACCTGACATCCACCGCCACTCTCCTGGTCCGATGTGCTCTCGAAACTAATGATAGTGAGGTCTCCCGTTCCTGTCTCGCCAACGTCGAGACTCTGCGAAATGTTCTTCGTCGAGTCCGCGAAGAAGAAGACTGGGACGTGGCTGATATGTGCCTTGACCATTGCGAGCGAATCATGCACCGACTCCCTGGCACTAGCTCCACGATGGATCAAACAATGACTGCCTCCATGGATGATAACGGACTGGTCAACCCAGCTGCTATCTCACTACCGGAGACACAAACCAATAACGATATCGTCGATGATATGATGTCTATATCCAATACATTCGGCACAATGGACGGTTTCCCATTCGATATGACAGGTATCTGGGATGTCTCTGTTTTCCAGGACGTCAACCTGCCATAGTGCCCACATATGGTCACCTACCTGGGTGGCTACTTAGGATAGCTACTTCGGTAGGTTACTCTCTATCTTATGATATATGCTCTGGTTGGTCTTTGGTATCTTTTGTTGGTGGGCAACCGGACGTGTACTTTAATTCAACACTTGTATATACCCAGGGTCCGGCACGAACCCCAACCCGTGCAGATAAATAGTTTCTATCAGTCTCAGTTTCTTCATATTAAAGCATCTGACCAAAATTTTAAAATGTACATTGAGAATCAAGAAACAAGTAGATCGGACACCAAACGCTATTTTACAGTCGTTCCGGAAAGAATGCTCAGAACGAAACCAAACCATCTAATGACCCGCCCCTTGCCCATAAATGACAAAAACACAAACCCCGTGGACGATGAGTTGGGAGAGATAAATCAGGTTAAATAAAGCAAGAGCAAGAACGAGGTTTTTCTCGCCTTATAGCAGGTCGTGACAAAATGTCACCAAATTACTGCTTGTTACCGCCAACACCAAACATGCCGGTGAAAGAGCCCTTCATGTTCTGCATCTGCTCTTGACGAGCCTTCTCTTCCTCAGCGGCCATCTCAGCAAGCCACTTCTCGCCGTTCTCGCGAATCTCACGGTCGATCAGCTCGTAGTTCTTCTGACCACGCTCACGGATCTGATCCCACAGCATCTTGCCCTGGGAAAGACCCTCGGAAGGCGAGATCTCGCCATCAAGAGTGCGGGTGGACTTCAGTCCAAGAGCGGAGGCGATGCTGCCCATGCTGATGGCGGGCTTCTTCTTCTTCTCCTCGGTGAGCTCCTTCTCGAAGCGCTCACGCATGGCCTTCTCACGCTTCGCGAACTCAATGGGGATCTGGCTACCCTCGAATGACTTCAGCACAGGACGCACATCCTCAACACCCATACCGGCCATGTACTCCAGGAAGGGAATCAGAGCGACCAGCGTCTTGTCCTTCGGGTCACCGGTCCACTTGTCCAGAATAACGGCGTTTTCGGGTTGCAGGCGAGCGTGCTCCTCCTTCGTGTCGATGAGGATCACCTTAGACAGGTCACGGTTCAGGTAGGAAAGATCCTAATATTTGTTTAGTAAATTGCAATCAAAAAGAATTCCTTGTTCAGTCCATACCTTAATGTACTCTCCGTCCTTGTAGCGGGTGGCCTCACGGAAGAGGGGCCAGCGAATAATACGGTAGGGGTCGAGTTTGCGGAGAACCTGGTCGGCCATCATGCTGGGCACAGTGGTGAACAGAACAAGCTCATAGTACTGGTTGAGGTAACGAAGGAAGTAGTCCACACCGGGACGCTTAGCCACACGCCATCCGTGTTCACGGCTCCACTCGCTGTGAACGAGCAGATCCTCCATACTGAGGACAAGTGTGTATGGCTGGCGCAGGTTGGGGTCCTCGTCGGGAAGCAGCTGGGGGAAAGCCGGGTCCTTGTAGTAGCTAGTAAGGTCGCTCGTGCGAGCCTTGATGCGACTCCACCACAGACCAGGGCTCCAGCCAGAGGGTTGGTCTACATGAGCACGCTGTTCCTCCTCGGTTTCCCAGTTGCGGCCCAGGTAGCCCAAACCGGCAATACCAGCAGCCAGCATCACGGCGTACATGATGTTGGCCATGCGAGCCTTGCGGCGGTCCAAAGAGGTCTCGTATCCACTCTTGGGAATATCACCACCCCGGCCATCTTCACTGTATTCATCGGATTGGGTGTGGTCCTCGGTGATGTTTAATGGGCCACCTTTTTTCATGCGGCCTTCCAACTCGGCGGCCAAAGTCGATGGGATACCTTGGGTCAAGTCAGGGAGAGGCTGGTTTGGGATCTGTTCGGGTTCGGGCTAAAAGGAAAACTGTCGTCAGATGGAATTTCATCATTCCTGCATGACAAGTATGTATCTCACGGTGTTTGACTCGGCCGCGTCAGTCTCCGGCTTGGTCTTGTCAGACTCGGATTTCTCCGAATCAGGCTGCTTCTTCGAGGTCGACTTTTTGGACTTTGTCGACTCATCCTGCATAGATTTGGGAAGCTCATAAGGTGTACCCTTGCCCTTGGCGTACCACCGGGGTTGCTGAACAGACAGGGCCGAAACTCGTGGAACACGCGAAGCCCGGGCGGCAGAGGCGAGGACGTGGGGCCTCGTTAGAGGCAAGACGGCGCGACTCAACATGGTTGTGAATTAAGGAGAGACAGATACACTCATGCCTCTATAAGTATACGGAGTCGCGGACATCCGGGTCGAGTTTCCCGCAGAAAAGTCGGAGCGCGTGAGCATCCGGCGAGGCACAGGGTCCAATAACGCAGTTTCCTTTTAATTCTTCGCCGATCGTCTTCTCCATTCTTCTTTTCCTTTTTTCTCCATGAAAGTTCACCCAGTCATTAATTTGACCAAGTACGCTCTTTTTATACGCATGCTGGGTTGAAATAGCTGGGGAGACAAAGGAAGTTCTCTTCTGATCCCGCTTCCAAGAGCCGCAGCATAGGTTCGCCTTTGATGTTGCAGCTCCGTATGTGTGGATACATTCCCTAATCTATTCTGCCTCGATTATTGATTTGTCTGTGTTCTGATCATTCTGTCTGGCACTGATGATCATTATCAAGGCTATTCTCATCCTCAATTGAAAACAAATTCGAAAAATGGAAATCTTGCCCAACCCTTAGACTCGTCCCGCGTACTTCATAGACCTCGAATCTCGTTTTTCCTTGCCCCCGTTGCGTCGCCACAACATGGCCTCCAGAGCCGCCAAAAAAGCCGCGAAGAAGGCCCAAGCAGCCTCTGAATACTACGATGGCGAAGATTTTGTAGAGCCAGTGTCTCTACCGACTTCATTCCGATTCTTTGACCTGCCGTCCGAAATCCGATTGCACGTCTACCACTTTGTTCTTTTTACGCCGACGAAGAAAACCGCAAAGAATAACGCTGGTACCTTCGGCGCCTCCGCGAAAAGGGCCAAGCTTGTAGCTCCGGCCACACAGCGCATAGCTCTATTCCTGGTCTCGAGGCGTGTCCATGAAGAAGCCAGTCACTATTTCTACTCGTCTCAAATTTTCCGCGTCTTCTACATCCAAGACTTCTCGCGCCGACCGACCCTCCGAGGCATACCTCCCTGCTACCGTCCTTTGATCACCACCATTGAATTGATTCTGGGAAATAGTTGGACAGCACCACCGAAATCATGGGCCGTTGATGATGGAATGGGATTGCATGAGATGACTCTCTTGCACACATTAAGGGTGTTTGTCGGGTGTGATCCCTCGCAGCCTTCCTTCGAGGGCTTCCGGGTTTCCAAGGAATACTATACTGAGTTCTCTGGAAGATTGCTTAAAGAGATCCTGGATCGGCTGCCAGCTTTGAAATTTGTGGAATTCGACGCATATCCGTCTGTCAAGAGGGACGGCTCTCTAATGACTCGCTTAATGAAAGAGTCTTTAGCGGCTAACAAGAAAATCATTTGGGGCCCTGAAAGAGGATGGACAGACGACGATGACATTGGCTATGTCCATATTGAAGATCCGATTCCAGTGCCGGATTACCTGCCCTCAGATATGCCTGGACCCGTTGATGAGTTGGAAAACAGGATTCAAGAACTGGCTCTAGAAGTGAGATCATAAGCACTGCTTTGAATTAACGTTAGGCGTGCCATCATTTTATGTACATACATTTTGTGGCGTTGAAGGGAAGATTGATGAGATCTGGAGCAAATATATAAAGATCACTATTTAGACGATGCACATGTGACAATGTTTCAACCTTAATTTTCCCCTCGGCGTGGAATACAGTTTCATCTTTACACTAGACATGCACACACTGACCTATTCCATACCCAGGTATAGGCACTGGGCAAGGTTGGAACACGGATACAGTCAACTCTCACTTATAGCACACCCGCTTATAGCACACTCCCGCTTATAGCACACAATTCGCTTGGATGGACCCACTTTTTCTTGATTTTACATACAAAACTCCCGCTTTTAGCACACTCACCTTTGCACACAACCTTTCATCCCATTTTTGCTGAGTCATCCGCTTAGTCAGCTATATCAACCAATCAGAATGCCTGAAATCTCTGATCTTCCACCTCTTCCAAAGTACATCAGACCAGCTACATAAGCTGGTCTGCCACTACCAAAGCGTGCTCGATTAGGCATATCAGATGCCCAGAAGCAGGCATTACGTGCCTTTTGGTCTAATTCTAGCCCTAAGCCGACCCAATCCGCGTGTGTAGATTGGTTTCAGTCCCAATTTAACCATAAGATTAATCGTGCATCGGTCTCAAGAATTCTTTCATCCCAATATGATTATCTTGATACAGGGCCTACCAAGGCATATATGCGATCTTCTTCATCTTTCTGGCCTATTCTAGACCAGAAGCTTTTAGATTGGGTTAAAGGGCATATTAATAATGGATCCAATTACTGGCCCTTTAATTCAGATCAAAGCAAACGAGCTTTGGTCTCAAATCCCTGAATATCAAGGTCAACAAAAACCTGCTTTCTCAGAGGGTTGGCTTACACGCTTCAAAAACCGGTATAATCTTCGATATTATACTTCCATGGAGAAGCTGCTTCAGTCCCATCTTCTGTACATGATCAGATGGAAGGAATTCGTACGATATGCGACCAATATGAACCATCTGAGATATATAATATGGATGAAACTGGCCTATTCTGGCGGCAGATGCCAAATGGGGGTCTTTCTTATCAACAAATTGCTGGAAAGAAGAAAGATAAGACCAGAATCTCTCTTGTTGTCATAACAAACGCAGATGGATCAGACCGAATGCCTTTATGGTTGATTGGAACTGCTAAAACACCTCGTGCACTCCGGGGAGTCAATTTCCAAGCTCTTGGCTGCGTCTGGCGTTGGAATAAGAAGGCGTGGATGCGTCAAGACATCATGGAAGAATGGTTACGTGCTTTTTATAGGCGTATTCCCATACATAAGAAAGCATTATTACTTTTGGATAATGCCTCTCCACATGTTGCTGGTCTGAAGTCTACCCCACCACCTGCCCATATTAGGGTTCTTTTTTTCCCAGCAAACGCAACGTCTATTTATCAACCTCTAGATCAAGGAATTATTCAAAATTTAAAGCACCATTATCGGAAGAAATGGATGCGTTGGATGATTGCTATCCTTGATCGAGGTCTTGATCCCCAAATTCGGATGAATATCGCTTATACAATCTCTTGGATAACCCAGGTTTGGAAGACCTCAGTATCAGATCAAACGATTAAGAATTGCTTTATAAAGAGTTCTTTAATTCGTCTAAACTCTGAAGATGAGACTAAAAGAGATCAGACCGAAACTGAAGATCTGACCAAAACTGATTCTCAACCAATCTCTGAGCTAGGGTTAAGTAGTGAGATTCAAGCTCTATATAATGAAGCAATTGAGAAGCTTGGTCATGATGATATCATACCATTTGATCAATTCTTGAATCCAATAGAGGAAGATATTGCAGTTGAAGATGAGACCAATGGGCAAGATATATATTTTGATATGGAGAGGTCTGAAGCACAAGATATTGAAGAAAACGGGCCACCACCTGAGATATTATCTAATTCTGAGGTAATGGGTCATCTACAGGATATATTACTATGGGGTATAAGCAAAGAAAAGAGCACATCAGACCATATACGTCAGGTTGAGAGCTTAATCAGCGAGTTTGGCAGGATTCAGGTCGAGGAGAAGCGTCAGGTGACCTTAAAGGATATGGGATGGAAGCCTAAATAGGTAGTAGGGCTTAGGGCTAGATAGACTATATTATGTCATCCTCTCACTTAACTAACTAGTTAACTCAAACTATTGCACCTCCCGCTTATTGCACATGATTTTCCTTGGACGAGAGGGTGTGCTATAAG
This sequence comes from Penicillium sp. IBT 16267x, assembly GCA_028828865.1. Classification (NCBI taxonomy): domain Eukaryota; kingdom Fungi; phylum Ascomycota; class Eurotiomycetes; order Eurotiales; family Aspergillaceae; genus Penicillium; species Penicillium sp. IBT 16267x. Next base: position 490,717 of record JAQJZQ010000008.1, on the reverse strand, counting down.
TGAGAGTTGACTGTATATATCTTACAACCTTCCGGGCTTCTACATTAGGCCCCGACATTGAAGGCTTACAAAGAAAATTCTAGATAGATACCACTTGCGCAGTGAAATCATTGAGAACAAAGTGAAATTTCGTGATTAGAGCGTTTCAGTAGGATTCCAAGGTTAATGCACCTTCCAGGTTCTAAATCTACAGCTCCTCGTCAACATCCATGGAAGCATTGTTGCCCTCCTTTGTTGCTGACTGTCGGGCTACCGACGCTTCCTTATCGATCATCTGCCTAGAGACAGCAACGATGTTATCTTCGATAAGTTGCTGGCTCACATCCTCGATATCTGTGGGCTGAGATTAGTATTTCTGTGACTGAGTGTCAGACTGAATCGGAACTTACGTTTCTTCGGGTCAACCTTGCCGACATATCGTGTCTTCAGCTGCTCCTTGGTCAACTCGGTCTCTTCCTTCACCCGCTTCTCATAACCCTCAGCAAGGCTGACAAGCTGCTTCATCTGGTCCACATTGTGGTGGCCTTCCTCGTGGAAGTCGTTCATTTGCAGGGCCTCTGTCCACACTTGCTTGTGCAGATTCATCAGCATGTTCTCCTCCAATCCTGTCTTACGGTAGTCGATCGCGATGCTGTAGTAGTGGCGATTGAGACCGTGGATCAAAGCTTGAATAGAAGGCTTGTTCAGGTGACCCAAGTTGGAGGTTGTTTGCCGGGGCTCCTGGCCCATGACAACTGTCTGAGGCTGAATGAGACGGAAGGCATCGATGACAACCTTGCCCTTCACGGATTGGATGGGGTCAACAACAACAGCAACGGCACGGGGGGTCAGCTGCTCGAATGATTGCTGGGTATTGATATCGACGGAAGAGAGCCAGCAGCCGAATCCAGGGTGAGAGTGGTACCAGCCGACAACGGTTTCGGCCCTGTAGACGAGAGGAACAAGAGTCAGTAAAGCGTTCAATCCTTACATTGGCCCTGGCCTGGGGTAGCTTACCGTCCTGTCTGACGCAGCATCTCCATCATCTTGGTCTGGAACACAGGATCCACGGCCTCAACACTAACACCAGTACCACTCTGGGGCATAGCAAATACATCCACCACGCGCACTGTGTACTCATCCACGAATTCTCCCAGCATCAGACCCATGACCTCCATGGGCACACCGGCGCGGCCATGGCGCAACATCTTCAACAGAGCCAAGGACGAAATGTGAACGGTTTCCGAGTTATCAATCAGGTTGGGGGTATCCTAAAATGTTTATTGTTAGCAATGTGAAGCTTCGCAAGATGCAAGTATTGCAATCAGCAGTCAGCCGTCAGAATGGCGACATTTGAGAGGCCACACTGGTTAACTTACACCACCTGGAGCAGCGCTGCCCATGCCCATGCCTTGGGCAGCCTGCAGCATCCGGTTAAGACGGTCCATGATTGGAGTCAAGAATCAAATGAGATATGAAGAAGGAAGGTTGTGAATGATAGCTTCCTAAGCTGGAAGCTCCCGATGGGGCGGAAGTGTCTCAACCTTGTGAATCGACTATATGGCGATTTATAAGCAAGGATGGTAATCACAAGACACGTTCAATACGACACAGAGCCGGGATGAATTATTGAATGAACTTTTGGCAACAGTGAATTGACGAGTGAATGCTTTTGTCCGAGTGAAGCAGCTCGGGACCCCCAACCTACGAAGGCGGTATATAATTCTGCCAATACTCGCTCCTTCCCACGCGGCGATCGATCCTCTCAAGCCGCTCCTCGTTTCTCCTCCGCCACATCATGAGCTTGTCTGGCTTGACCTGCTACTTTGCATAAGTCTTTTTGCCTGCATATTGTGGTGTCTGGTTACCGATTCCCTATTTTCTAGGGTTCTGAGAGACTTCTATCTTGGATTGTCTCCCTAACCCGCATACTTTCTATATCCCGACCTCTTCTATTGATATCTTCCACTCCCCCCGAAATACCCGAAAAGAGCTTCGACTTTACCACCGCTCAACATGGCGGCTGAACCCATGGCCACCGTGGCGCCGAAGCACAAGAAGGTCGCCTACTTCTACGACTCCGATGTGGGAAACTACGCCTACGTCTCCGGCCACCCGATGAAGCCCCATCGCATTCGCATGACGCACAGCCTAGTTATGAACTATGGTCTGTACAAGAAGATGGAGATTTATGTGAGTTTTATTGCGATGAATCCTGAGCTGTTGATGGCGGGAATTGGAATTAACGCGCAAAACCATATAGCGTGCGAAACCGGCATCGAAATACGAAATGACCCAATTCCACACAGATGAGTATATCGACTTCCTTGCAAAAGTCACTCCCGACAATATGGACCAGTTTTCGAAGGAGCAGAGCCGATACAACGTTGGTGATGATTGCCCGGTATTCGACGGTCTTTTCGAATTCTGTGGAATCAGCGCTGGTGGCAGTATGGAAGGTGCTGCGCGGTTGAATCGCGGCAAATGTGAGGTCGCCGTCAACTGGGCTGGTGGTCTGCACCACGCGAAGAAGAGTGAAGCCAGTGGTTTCTGTTATGTCAATGGTAGGGCGCGATCATTATCATGCCTGGCTGGTTCCTTGAGTGCTAATGAATTCTCCAGATATCGTTCTCGGCATTCTCGAGCTGCTGCGATTCAAGCAGCGTGTGCTTTATGTCGATATTGATGTCCACCACGGTGATGGTGTCGAGGAGGCTTTTTACACCACTGATCGTGTGATGACCGTTTCTTTCCACAAGTACGGCGAGTATTTCCCTGGTACCGGTGAGCTCCGCGATATTGGTGTTGGTGCAGGAAAGAACTACGCCGTCAACTTCCCTCTTCGCGATGGTATCAACGACGCCTCATACCAAAGCATTTTTGAGCCTGTCATCAAGAGTGTGATGGAATGGTACCGCCCTGAGGCTGTGGTGTTGCAGTGTGGCGGCGACAGTTTGTCTGGCGATCGCCTGGGATGTTTCAACTTGAGTATGCGTGGGCACGCGAACTGCGTCAACTTTATCAAGAGCTTCGATCTTCCCACCTTGATTCTTGGTGGCGGTGGTTACACAATGCGCAACGTCGCACGTACCTGGGCCTTTGAGACTGGTATCCTTGTCGGAGAAAATCTGGAGTCAGAGCTGCCATACAATGATTACTACGAGGTAAATTTCCCCTCAGGTAGTTTGCGCTGGATTAAAAACTGACAAAAACCGCAGTACTTCGCTCCTGACTACGAGCTCGATGTTCGTCCCTCCAACATGGATAACGCCAATACGAAGGACTATCTGGACAAGATCCGCATTCAAGTAATCGAGAACCTGAAGCGCACAGCTTTTGCGCCTTCAGTTCAGATGACGGATGTGCCGCGTAACCCACTTGTTGATGGCATGGACGACGAGGCCGATGATATTATGGATGACTTGGATGAAGATGAGAACAAGGACAAGCGATTCACCCAAAGACGCTTCGATCAGTACGTGGAGAAGCCCGGCGAACTGCTGAGTGACAGTGAAGACGAGGAAGAGAATGCCGCCAACGGCGTTCGTCGCCAGCCGGGTGCTATGCGCTGCCGAAACCACACCAACTATCGGAACCTGGATGACTCCGGTCTGGACAGTGGAATTGCTACCCCTGCAGAGGCATCTTCAGTAGAGGATGGCGAGCTGGACGCTACCATGGACACCAACATGCCCGATATTCCACGGACAGAGCCCGAGGCATTGACTACGGCCGCCACTTCGAATGACCAAGATACTCCTGCCGATGCCGATCAAATGGTTGTCGAGGGCGAGGAGAACGGCCCTTCTGCCGCTGTTTCTCAACAGCCTTCCCCTCCCTCGCACGATACAGATACAATGATGGAAGATGCTGCTCCAGCCCCGAACGAACTGTCCGACTCTGCCACTGATGCGCAAGAAACCAAGCCTGAGGCATCCCATGTTGCTGAAGTTGCTTCCAAAGCACCATTGTCTCCACCCCAGGCACAGTCCCCTCCGAAAGAGTCTTCTGCGCCTACGGCAGAGCAGGGTGCTGATACATCAACGGCAGGGCCTACTCCCGCTGGAGGTTCAGAGACCCAGACCCCGGCCGCGGAGTCTATCGAACAACCCTCCAAACAGGAAGGATGAACAGCTGTGACACAGCACAATCAATATTAGATCTGGCGCAATGGATAATGGGCAGAAAGGTGTTATCGGTTTGACAGCGAACTAACTAGGATCAACATGGGGGGCGTCGTGTCTCTCTTCGCAATGAAATGGGCGAGATGGATTTTTCACCCTGTTAAGAGGCGAATACCCTCATGTCTCTTGGAATACATTTATTTCATTTACAGAAAATCTTCATCGAAAACTTCAATCTAGATAAGCCCAAGAAGTTGCCCCCCTGCATACTTTGAAGCGTATTTTGTTTTGGACAACAGGAATTTAGGTACCTGGATTGCCTGGAGTCCACCGCGTCGTTCCCATAAATTTTTGATTTCTCATTATTGTCTTTTGAAAATGCATGAGCGACTGAATTAAAAAACCATTCTTGTTCTTTATGCAATGATCCACTGTATGCTTCCTGGTTTGTCTGGCGTAGTTCTCGAGCAATACTTAAGAGCTTGAAAAGGCAGCACCGGCAAGAGAGTGGCTGGATTACTTGTAATGAAATGATTGTTCAAACATGCAAGGATCCCTCACGATAACCTTGATGCAATAGAATGGAGACTACTCTGTACAGCTTAAAAGCATGCTTGTTGATCATGTCCCTGAGAGCAAAATCACGTGACACCACATCATTCCTGCCTCAGGTGTAAATCATGTGCTAGCTCCAAACAGGCTTAGCGCTAGGGCAACCCGTCCCACCAATAGACCCACGCCAAGAATTTCCACATTCAACGCACAAGCGAGAAACCACTGTGGACGATTCTTCGATTCGACTTGACCTTCAGTCGCCAACCCTTTTCGCCTATCCGACAACCCCCCCGTGATACTCACCCATCATGTCTAAGAGAGGGTAAGTCTGAATTCCCTACCTTCGGAAACACCGTCAAATCCAACCGGAACACTTTGTGAACGATCTCGACAATCGAACATGCACCTTGAAACATTCAACCATGTCGATATTGAGAGAGAGGGAACCGGACGGACAAGACGACGAACACAGCAACAAGCAACAGATCGAAAATGCTAACGTTTTTCTTACAGTCGTGGCGGTGCCGCCGGCAACAAGCTGAAGATGACCCTCGGTCTGCCTGTGTACGTTTGAAGAATTTCCAGAATTTTCTTCCCAGCCATGTATCTCGCCCAATGAACCCCGACAACGTCCAATGCCAATCGCCAAAACAACATATTATCTGCCATGAATTACCGGATCCTCGACATCAACATCATTCAAATTCGGAAAGATCACAAGCAGACTTGGCGGGATGAAACTATTGGGCGGGGTGCACGACATGGGAAATAAATTTCGAATGTGGATTCAAGGAGAATGAAAGCTAACGGAACTCTTTTTCGTCGAACAGTGGCGCCGTGATGAACTGCTGCGACAACTCCGGTGCTCGCAACCTGTACATCATTGCCGTCGCCGGTATTGGTGCTCGTCTGAACCGTCTCCCGGCTGCCGGTGTCGGTGACATGGTTATGGCCACCGTCAAGAAGGGAAAGCCCGAGCTCCGTAAGAAGGTTATGCCCGCCGTTGTCGTCCGCCAGAGCAAGCCCTGGCGCCGGGCTGACGGTATCTACCTGTACTTCGAGGACAACGCTGGTGTTGTAAGTGGACGCTCCGTTGTGTTTCGGGATGGATGTGCAGATGGGTTGGGGTGTGGCAGTGTTTGGAAAGCAATTTACGACTTGCTACGCCTCATCTCAAACTGCAGAGTCAAGCCCAGTCTCTGTCGATTACACATTTACTAACTATCTCTGTCACAGATCGTCAACAACAAGGGTGAGATGAAGGGTTCCGCCATCACCGGTCCCGTCGGTAAGGAGGCTGCTGAGCTTTGGCCCCGTATTGCCTCCAACGCCGGTGTTGTCATGTAAAGAGAGAGAACCGAATAAAACAACCAAAAATGAACGATACCATCCAAACCTGAACTCATTGGGACCTGGGAAACGGAGTGCATACGACGCATATTGTGGAACAGGGTGCGGAGGTCCATTTGACGAATCCACCTGTGTTATTTCGAGCCGGTTTTCCTTCCCAAATTCGTGTTTTTTTTTCTCTTTGAACACTGGCGACTCGGAAGTATTTTTGAAAAAAATTACAACCCTTTTTCATGATGATCCGTTTCTTGTGGGGGATGTCGGACTTGCATAGCACCAGGTGTTGTCTCGATTCCGATGTCTTCGGCCTGTGTCGCGTGGGATTCAGGCAGGTTCATGAATCTGATGACCTTTGGCTTGAGCTTTCCCTTGGTAGCTTCGTAGATGTATGTCTATGGAGTAGATAATCATCCATGCACGACACACTGTTTCCCGGACTATACGATCTTTAGGTGGAGGCTAGATCCTCCATCGCTTTCCCTGGTCTAGAAGGGCACCACCCCATTGGTAACGGGGGATGACCCATGGCGATTATCCCAGCTTACCCTCTTAAGGTGTTTTTGTGTCCCCGCAGTTGACCCCAGAGCTCTAATGCTGCCAAGGCTGTCAATCCCCCCACTCTGATGAGTGGCATATTTGATCTTCAGGGTTTCAAGTAAAAGCAAAAACTTGATATATTTCTCTAAAATATCCTAATTTGGCACAGCTACAACCACCGAGTTCCGCATAACAGCACCGTACGTCTTGATTTCCACCACCTTCAAGCCCGCCTTATCCAATAGCGCATGCCACTGGTCAACAGTCCTCTCCATCGCACCGTGCATGATATACATCTGCATATCCATACAGGTACTCCACCAATGAGTACCGGTATTAGGAAGAACAACATCATCAATCAAAATCAGCGAATCCTCCACCATGGCCGGCACAATATTTTTCAAGATCTCCACTGCCTTGTCATCCTCCCAGTCATGGATAATCATACGAAGGTAGTAGAATTTAGCACCTGAGATAATCAGCAAACTATTCTAGTGAACACCAGTGTAGGTGGTGAGGGGACTACCTTTAACCGGCTGCTCTTTGAAGAAATCATGCACCATGAAATCCACCCCTTCAATCTTCGGCGCACGTTGAAAAGTCTCCTCCAGATCCTGGAGAACAACCCGACCAGCTAGATCCGGGTGCTTGGACAAGAGGTGCGAACATTGGTGGCCAATACTACCAGCAATATCAACAAATACCTTCCGGTCAGCATCGCCTCCCACAATAGACCGCGTCTGATCCGCAATCGGGATAACATCAAGCCAGCTGCCATCTCTCGGAAGACCCATGATACTCATGAGTTGCTGGAAGTATTTCAAGATGTCAGGATTCTCCTTCGCCCATGGGAAGAAATCTAGCTCCGTATTGGCAGACTTGTGCCAGGCACAATAGCCTGCAGTCGAATTTTGGTATTTGGTTTCTTGCAGATATTCAGGCAGGGCTTGCCAAGTTGGATTGCTGATGTGGAAGCTAATAAAGATCAGGAATCCAGGTCGCAATTAGAGTCTTTACATTATACATGAGAGATAAGTGGTGACCTACCCATGAAGCAGTCCCCCTCGAATTCGAGGGTCGGAAAGTCCTTTGGTGTACTTGTTGCCAGTGTAAAAATCCTGGCTCGTTTCCGTGATCATGCGGGTTGCTGCGAGGAATCGCAATAGGCGAGATATGAGACGAGGGTCGGCGCCTTTGGGTGCAGACAGCTCTTCTACTGAATATGGCTCTGCGCGGCTGGTGAGTGTTGTGAAGATCTCTAGGTCGTATCCGATTTTGATCATTGCCATTTGTCTGCCCTGGTTTGAATTAGCCTGGGTGTTTATTTTATGCATTTCCTGTTTTCAGGCCGAATGGAAGAGGGACGGACTTGATTGAGGAGGCGGTACATCATATCGACGGGTGTCTCCAAAGCCTCTGCAGCTTCGTATAGCCCATCTTGAAGGCGTAGCCTGTTGACCTCGTCAAGGTGGGAGGAAGCGTCCAGAGGGGCAATGAGATCGTCCGTGCTGGGTTCTGAAGGCATGTTGGTTTCTGGGAATAAGAGTGGGAGAAAGAGGGAAGTTGAGCGATATTGAATTATCGTAACATGACTATCTTCTTAATTAGTGGAAATTCCGGTCCATGAGTGTTGGTCTTTCATTCGAGGCTGGCTGTTGCAACATTCCAACCGTTTTCGGCTTCCCTTTGACTTCCCGAATTGTTACTTAAATCTTGCCATACTGTATAGCAAGTCTTAAACATCTATTTGTTTCTCGTGATCGTGTTATCAACAATTAGGTCCAGCTACACTAGCCAGTATGTTGCATTATCGGTAATTTGCTGTAATCTTTGTCGCATCAAGTCGCCCACCGCCGGCAAGAAGTCCAAAGGAATGTCATTGCCTGCCAGTGCGGGTTCACCACTCGGATCTCCATCATAAAGCTCCCCATTATATCGCTCAGTGAATTGCAAAACCAACGTGGCCACCTTAGAAAGTTCTCCTAATACCAGCATGGCCATGGCTTCACTCCCTGGTGTTTCGGGGGATTTGGCGATTATCATAGAGTGTATATCAATGATAGTCATGCAAACAGCAGATATTAACATAGCCATCTCGCCCTTCTCAGAACAGGGGCAAATCAAAATGCTAGAGAGACGGTGGAGAACAGCGGTCAAGATCTGCGTCGTTGTGTGAAGTAGACTGGAGTCCATTGACGACGAGTACCTGAGCTGTGAGGCGGGAATCTCCAATTCAGAGAATAGTTCCATGATAATCAAGGTGCAGTCTTGATCAACAGTATGTTGTTGCCTGTCGGGGAAGTTTTCTTGTTGTTGCATAGAGGAGTGTATATATTGTTGATCGAGCCAGGCATCGGTAGTAGTACCATGTGTAGATGACCCGTTGAGTCGAGAGAGTAGTTTATCTCCCTCATCTATAAACCTGATTGGCTTTATGGGCCTTCTCGGATGCGTTTCCGTTTCTTCGCCATTCTCTTCTCTAGATGAGGAAGACTCTTTCGATCGATGTGGTCGTCCCACCCGCCGTGCAGGGCTGTAGAAGCATGTGTATCCCATCTTCTCACATCGCGCACACGAAGGCTTTTCTTTGGTGCAACGTATTTTGGAGGCAGAGCACCTATCACAAGAATCCTTGAGTTTTTGAGTGTGTACGGGTGCAGAGGATGTTCCAGATGAGGTTTGTGGCGGAGTTTGACTGGGTTCCATATTTTGTTAGGGTCGCCGTCGCGATATCGGTAACTCGAGGGAATTCGCAGCAGTCAGCGGTATCTAGAAAGTGAGCTGGTGGTCTTCCCCAAGAGCTTTAAGGAGAACGAAAGAATGCAATTCTCCCAGGAACAGAGGAATATGCAGTCATGTCCAAATCAGCGCTAACGTGTCAGCTAAGCGACGCTATGTTGGATGCCCCTCAGACGTGAAATTCCCTAGACACCATCGGTCGCAAAAGAGGGACCGTGTATCTATATGAGTACAGTAAACCTGTAGGAAACGAGCCGCAGGGTGAAACCCTTGGCATTCATCCACTAGAATCGCTAAAAGAAGTCGGCGTGGGATTACTAGACCGACACTAATTAGCAAAATGAAACCAGGCGCGCGCAATTGATTAAGTGGGGCGCTTTACAATGTCGAGCGGCTGCGTGAGCCTCGTCCGGATTTCTCGACTCCATATTCAAGGCTTTGGACACTACAGTCTCATGGCAAAGACCGAAGGTTCTATAAGATATCATGATCAATGATGGTTAATGGCGAACATTTTCACTCCCAGAAAGAGGGAGATGACACCTTCTCTCCACCTTTGTCACCACCGGCCATGGAAACAGATTCCTTCGATATGTGCTTCAACAAGGATTGGGAGTCTCTGCCGACGATATTGCCCGGAAACATTGAATATTGGAGTTCTATGCTCCAATCTACGGGATCTGCCGAACCCCTGCATCCATGTGTGGGGTCTATCACAGATGGGGATCTATTCCTAGACCCCTCATTCGAGGCCACTGGGCTTGACCCAAATGTTGGGTTCAGCCCCGGTGTATATCTGGATCCATCTGCTATAACGCCGCCATTCCAAATTAGTACAGCATCTGGATCTTGCATGGACTTTCCTCTTGGATCTGACAACACTGATCACCCGGTGCTGGATTATTCTGCACTTTCCGACTATTTCTCAGACCACAACCACAACCACCAGCACCAAGCATTGAGCTTCGAAAATTCACTGCATACACCTTTCTTAACTTCACCACCAACAACAACCTCCTCCCCCTCCTGCCTGACTGAATATCGCACTCCATGCATTATCACTGCAACACAGTACCTTCGTACACTTCATACCCGCCCCAAGAGATGTCTTTCTCGTAGCAACCAACAAAGCCCCACAGGCCAAGAGATCGATGAGCTCGAGCCACCACGAATGTCCGGCTCAGTCCTCAAATGCAACAAGGAAGCCGGCATGTCAGTCTGCCGCATGCTACAGTGTGCATGTGCTCTCCGCCCACAAAATCAGCTCCTACTAGCATCAATCTGCTCCCGACTCGTGGTATGGTATCGAGCGATGATCCGCGCATGCTTCTCCCACCGTCCGGGCAGCGGTTCAATTGGGCAAACCTTTACTGAGGAACCAGCTCGGCCAGAAAAAGTGATACATGAGGCGGTCACTATTGGCGATCATATGGTCGACAACCCGGCTTTGGGGTGGAATATTCAGACGCAGGTGATCCTCGGGGAACTTGGGCATCTACAGCGTCTTGTTGATACCCTCTCGCTGCGGATACGACAGACCGGTATGGTTACCGGTGATGGCCCATCGTTAGGATTACCGGAGATTGCGCACGATCGATTAGTGACGCATCTGTCTAAGGAGGTTCAAGCGGTTAAGAATGATTTGATAATGGCTTTGGGATAGCTATTGGTTTTTTAAATAAGGATAATTCAAAATGAAAAGATCTATTAGTGTAGATGACGATATAGACCAGAGGGTCCCTCTCAGTGCGGCGCATAAGCACTGGGTTTTATTTGAAATTCTCAAGTCATATATTCAATATTGTGAGCCACGGGTAAATATAAGCTTAAATTCAATATTGCCGTGACTTTTAGTTCTACCAGGATCCTCCATCTTGGATAGACATGTAACCAGAACAAATACAGGCTGTATGAAACAGTTCGATATCCAAATGGACTTAATACCACGACCATCTTATATGTATCGCAGAAATTGGATACCTCTAGGCTTCAGGTTGCGTGGCTCCGAGGGAGGTTTGTTTGTTTGGACCCTAAGACGCATCTAGTACGTCTCAGGCTCTAAGCCTAAAGCATGGATATCTCGAGATATAAAAGCACCGACTTATTCCCAGGTCCGTCAACGATACCTACCTTCATCCTCTCATCCTCTCACTACCTCACCATTCATCATCTCATCCTCATCCTCATCCTCTTATTCTTCCTCTTCCTCTCTTCTCCTCGCCACCACCATATTATCAAAGGTCAACCTCTACCAAGCTCCACGATGTCCTCCCCAGCGCCCCTCCCCATCGTGATCTGCGCCATGAATGACGAAATGGACAAATTCGACTTCTTGGGTGTCAACGTCGAAGGTCCGTCAGAATAAAACTCCTTCTTCCATAATTATTCCATTCAGTTACTAAGAATAACTAGTGGTGCACACCATCCAGGGCCTAGAGGCAGCGAAGCAAGAAATCCCCCACCTCCTCGCAGGCAACGATCCCCAGTCCGCACATATCGACAACATCGGTACTCACAACTACCGCCCTGTGCGAGCCATTATTCTTGGTGCTATATCGGGCGTCAAGGACTTCAAGGCGATACATGAGCTACGCAACAGTCTCGCTGGTATTGCGCCGGAGCCTGTGATCTGGATCGTGGGTGTTCAAGCCCTTACCTGATAAGCAGCTACTTTCTAACTCCCTGCAGATCGCGAATAGTATTTCTATTAGGGTTAAGAGAGCCTTGAAGCAATGGATTGAATGGGGGGAGTTGCATGATATTTCTCACTTTGTGTTATAGAAGTGTTTTGTGTTTATGGGGGGATTGCTATGGGTAAATGAAAGATTGAAGATGTCAAAGCCAAAGAGAGGCGTTTAGAGTGACTGCTATTGAACAAACCGTTGCTCAGACACTGAGAAAAAATTATTTCATATGACTACAATAATGGAGATACCTTGTAAACTGATAATGGCAGGACCTAGGACCTATTGATCAACAATACTAGACAAATCTAACACCCATACTCAATACTTATAGAAAGAGTAGACAGTGAAAAAGCCTTGATAGACTTGAGCTATATTGTACAACTTAAATATTCGAGACTATACATTCTATCGAACTTCATTCTTTCGAGGCTCCTCCTCAAGCTTCCCACCCAGTTTCTCCATCTTTAACCCCGTATATACGACCTTCTTAGTCCCAGACTCCCCACCTCTACCCAATCCAGTCAAAACCCAAAGCAAAGCAACAACGCCCGTTACCAAAATAGTAACATGCACCGCCCACCAGATATGCTGCACTCCAGCAGGGCACATAGTAATCTCATAATCCCATTCACCTCGATCAGCATCAAACCACGCCGAAAGAAGCCCCGCATTACCACCAAACTCGCCCATCATAGAACGAAGCGTGACCTCACGGATGGAGGGTTCTTGCTGTGTTGAACCATTGTGCTCCTTATTCTGCGTGTACCGTCTCGCGGCCCATTTCCAAGTTTGCAATTCGCCGGTTTCGTTCTTTTCTTCCTCTGCATCTGTTTCCATGACATGCTCAGCATAGTGAACTACATCGCAGCCCGTATGGTCATGGCCAGTGAGAATAAGTCCTTTCCGTCCACGTCCACCCAAAAACGCATTTTCATCCCCGCTCATACCGAATATACCACGTAGAATACCCGTATCACTGACGAAATCACTTAGATGATTCTGTTCACGTAAACCACCAGCCAAGTAGCGTGGAACTCCGTCGATCCCTTCATCGTCGTCTTCCTCATGGAAAGTAAAAAAAGGACCATCAGTGCAGATACCGTCTTTCTTGTGCAGAGGTAGATGCGTAAGCAGCAATGTGAAAACAGACTTATCTTCCACGGGATAGAGACGGTGGCTAATCAGGTCGTTGAGGTAGACATAGCTCTGGGACTGGAGCTCAGATGATAAAGCAGGTGTATCCATGATGAGGGTGTTGAGGTTGATAACATGCAGTGTAGGCGTAACAAGTGAAACAGAGTCATCTGTTTTCTCTGGGGTACTATCATTGATACCACGTAGAACAGGCGGGTGCTGGAATCTGATGTCCCAGTTCGCACGCCCAAAATCACGTTCGAAGCGGTCCATCCGCGCTTCGCTCACGTCCCCTGCGTACCCGATATCGTGATTTCCGGCAACATTTATAATGCGTCGCGGCCAGTCGGGGTGGGATCCTGGGCCCAGCGGCTCAAGGTGTTTGTCGGATTTATCTTGGTCTGTCGTGTGGCTGGCTACAGCGCCCGTCCAGGTAATATCATCATCGACGCGTAGTCCGCCCCGGAAAACTCGATTCCAGTACCGCTGGCTCCGGTCCGAGAACTCCTCGTCTGAAATCCATTGGCTGCCTAGGAGATCGCCGAGGACGGTGGTATGTGTAGGGCGAGTCCACCAGAAAAGCGTGCGGTAGATGTGCGCAAGGTAGAAGTCGTTTCCGAGGAGATCGATGCGTTTTTGTGTTGCACTTAGCGAGCGGGGGATATCTTCGCTTGCTAATTTCCAGAGACCGGTCGTGATGTTTGAGAGCACGTCGGTGTTCAGAAGGGAGAGTGGTGCGGGCGTTGTGGTTGAGACGTTGCCAATTGCTTCTTGGACGGCACGCCAATGTGTTCGCATGCGTGGGATGAGTTCAAACTCTGGAAATGGGAGGGAGGTATCGCCTTCCAATTGGGGGTCTGCGAGGACTAGGAGTCTGAAGATGGCGGGCTGGTTGTTCGTCTCGGAGTCTGGGATGTGGAGATGCTGTAGGAGGGTATTCGTGACGGCATTTTGCTGAAGTTTCTCTAGGAATGAGGAGTTTTCGGTCCTTGTCACCTGGGCGTGAGGGAGAGGGAATGCGCAACCATTGAAGACCGGGTATAGATATAGGTAGATTGTTGCTGCGGCGCTGAGGGGGAGCAGGATCGCGAGAATGCGGGCGAGCAGCGAGCGGAGGGACATGAGGATGATATAGGTATTAGGAAATATATCAGGAAATAATATACAGCATATTGAATGTAAAAAGGAGTGTAGGGCTGCTTGAAGAGGGTAGGTCGAGGCACTAAGGAGGTAAACAGTGAAGCCTCCGCAGCCGCGTTATCTCACATGTTCATAATGACGCGGAGCCGAATTCACATCCACGGTTTGTGAGAGCTCACGCGATAAGATACCTGTTCCTGGCTGGAATATGTATGTTTCCGTTTTCATCCAGAATTTTCCTTTTTGTTTATTCATTTTCCAGGATTGCTTTTGTTCTGCTCCTTTGGTTTTGTTATCTAGCATTGGCTAGGGAAAATATATACAACAGCCTGGGGTGTGGGCACACCACATCGTTATCTGATTTTTAAGTGCTACTCCTTAGGTCGTTGACAGAGTTCCAATTATAAAGTTGTTAGATTCCAAAATTACTGGGGTATTAAAAATCCACAGAATAGAACGTATATAGAAGAAATCCGGGGCTAAGCTACTACTGCGTCCTGCATCCACATCATCCTCAATAAGCTAGGCCATCATACACTGCCCGCATAAAACCCCCTTCATCCACGTAACTGAAACAGAAATTGGCATGCGCCAAGAACGAAGGGAACAGAAAGTCGGAGCGAGGGGTATATCACATCAAACGCCAAACGGTAGCAGAAGGGGGATAAACCAGAAGATCAAAACATAAAAGATGGGGGAATAGATCGGAAAGGGGATAGCAAGAAAGAGATAAATCAAACATAGATGGCAAGCAAAAAAGTAGAGGGAAATTGGTATATGGCCAGCAGGACTTTGCAAACATGATAGCAATATTATCAAAGACTCAAATAGAGCAGGATCACTGCGAATCCATCTTTGCTAGGGGACTAGGAAGGAGGGATGTAGGACCGGTGTTGATCTCTCCAAGAGGATTGGATAGAGTGAAATCGTTAGCGCTGGAGTCGGTTTCGTTTAGTTCGCCCTTTGCATCCACGTAGGAATTACCTGCCGAGGAACCGGATTTAGTCAAGTTGAGACCCTCGATCCGCAGCCCGGCATCTTCTTCTTCCTCCTCTTCAACTAATTTTTCGTTCTCCGGGAGAGGGTTGTTCATGAGTGCCGGTGGTCGTTGGTTCATCAGGCGGGCTTGTTTGAGACTGATGGTTTTTTGTTTGTTGGTCGACGACACAACCTGATCCAGGTCACGCTCGATGGTTGCCTTCATCAGAGCGCCCATCCATAAACGACCTTCCTGGACGCTGTCGACTTGGAAGTAGTGGGTCGTAGGCTTAGTGAACTGCACGGTACGCGAATTGCCCATCTTTGGGGGCACCAACTTGAAGAAAAATGGGCCGCTCAAGTCTTTGCTCTTCGTCCCGGCCAGAGCATCGGGAGTGACGGGCTTGGCGCCATTTGGATCCGTGGAGCTGGCGTTGGCAGGGAGCGCGGTAGAACCAGTGACCGCTGCGTGCAGAGTGATAATGGGGTCGTTGTCTGCCCGCAACACGCGGTGGGCCGTGATATCGATCAGACCTCTTTCTTCAGTGTCATCTTCGCTGTAATAGTAGGAGAGACGGCGCCCACGCAGAACAAATAGTCGAGGCTTCCAGGTCGTCATCAAGTTGGATGATCTCTTCTTCATCCACCCACTATAGTCACAGCCATCCATCTGCTCCCGGGGCGGTTTCTTCTCTAAGCCACGGGTGTAGGCACTGGTATCCTTTTTAGACTTGACGGTTCGGGGGCGAACCACAAATCCCGAAGGCTCACCAGCCTTGCCCGAACCATCCGTGCTGTGTCGTTCCGAACTCTTGGAAGTGGCCGACGGGGTGGTGGATCCAGTACGACCAAAGCTAGGATCGAATTCCTTGGGCGAGACAGGTGAAGGGGTGTCCTTGTTGGCGGCATCTGAGATGGCGCGCATGCCTACAGCCCGTCGCATCTTCGGGCCGACATTCCTCAGAGGCTGGAAGTGCGATGAGCGTGATGAAGAGTCAGAGTCAGTACCTTTTTTGGCCACCAAAGGTCCAAAGCTTGCAAAAAAGCCAGATTTAGTCTCAGACGACTGGGAGGTGCGCCCACTCTGAGAAGAAGAGTTGCGTTGGCTCAGACTCCGCAGTCGCGATTTGGCCGGAGAGTCATTATAAGTTTTCGCAGCATCGGAAATATGTTTCTCGGCATCGCGAAGTGAATCAACACTAGCAATACGGGACTGGCGCTTTGGAGGTTTCACCATGAATATGGGCTCGTCTTGCTGGCTCGACTTCCGAGAATGGCTGTTGCTATCGGCGGTCGAAGTCCGTTTCTGCAGGACACGTCGATTTCGACGCGAATCAACCTCTGTACTGGAGAAATAGCCCCGGTCCAAGTCATCCATGGCTTCCGGGGTGTTGGGTTCCGATTCGACTGCCCCACGGAAAGCTCGATACCCTTCTGTCGGGGTACCAACTGACGTTCCCGGGCGAGGGGGGAGAACATAAGATCCTGGTTGGGATCCTCCATTAAGCGTCCAGGTTCGGTCGAAAGATGGCTTCTTAGGATGGCTATGGAATTCAGAATAGCCGCGTTGTGTTGCGTCGATGGAAGAGTGTCGCCGAGCGTGATTGAAATCACGAATGGACGCTGCGGACATTCTCCTCGAGTCATTGCCATATCGAGGAGGGGTCATGGGGACAACTGGGGAGCTTCCGTTGCTAGCTAGTCGTGGATGTTGCCCAGGCCCCATGGATAACCATGGGACATAGCCTGCACCGGTCTTCTCTGACACAGTCGGGATTCGGGGAAGGAAACCACTTGTATGACTGGCACGAGACATTGACCGTTCTTCATGGGGACTGGGATATCCGGCGACGGAGCCTCGGAGAGGCTGCGATGGTTGCTGTTGAAGCTTGGACATTTTGACTTCCTCCTGGAGGCCTTTAATCTTGTGCCATGTCTTGAGTCGCTTGCCCATGACACCAAAGTCAAACTCCTTCATAAACACGAAATCCTGGTTCATCTCAAGCAGCACATCACCCGTAATCTCTTCACTCTCGAAAATATCGCAGTGTTTGGAATCAACGCCGATGCTTCGCAGGTGGTTGGCGGTCTCGGTTTGATTCCACCGGCGCACCTGTTCCTCAGTCAGTGCCGTACCCTCCTCCTCGTCGGTCTCGTTTCCATTGATGTACGACAATCGATGGCTGATGTGGCTGCTGTATTCGCTCCCGGAGTCGTTGATGGTCTTGGCATCCTGTGTTGACACGCTGTGGCGGGGCGTATTCATATCGGTGATGTGTTCGTCAATCACACTCAAAGTCTCATTCATCACGGGACTTTCCTGGCCATTTGCGTGCTGTTCAGCGGATGGGCGCAATGCGTTTTGGATATCAGCAGCTAGGCTTGAGTACGGTAGGGGAGATGAGGCAGATCGCTGCGACGGAGATTCCATCGGGGGCGCTCCAGGGACGCTGCTCTGCCGCGGTGCCTGTGGGGTGGTTTGTTCGCTTCTCACGGCCGCAAATGAGGTCTCTTTTGGCGTAGTGGGTTCGATCTGCATGGGTGACTCAGTCTGTTCTGATGTGATGATCCCCTGGGGCGATGGGTCAATACGAAGGGCGTGTTGGTATCTTGAGTACTCGTGTCGCTCGGCTCTTCTGGTGAAGCCTGCTCGATCCATTAGTTTCGGTCCGTTGATGGCGATTTTCCATGTGCGCGTACCTGCGGGGAAGAGACCCTTATGATCAGTACCCGGGTATTCGCCGAGCCACCAACCATCTCCAAACTCTTCGTCCAGCTCGACCAGCTGGATGATATCGTTGCGGTGCATTGTCAATTCATCTTCGCCGCCTGTATGAGCATCTGTATTGGGTTAGGCGCAGTGTCTCTCAAATTGGCAGAGGGAAAGCGCAATGCGCGACACTTTGCGCGCGCGGTATTCACTTACGGACAACCACGAGATAATCGCCAGGATGGACATTTTGCGGTGGTGGCGGGGGCGCTAGCTCCGCGTTGGCCATTTTTGCAATCTTTTTGGGGCGCAATTCCTCCGGTCGCGCAGGGTTTGAAGAAGCGAGGTCAGAGAGGGGGGATTGGGGCGGAGGACTCAGTCGCAGGACATAGGGGCCCGGCAGCCCTTTCGGGGGTGAGCAATAAACAAGTCAACCGCCGGGCTGGTATTCTCACGAGAGAGAAATGTGAACGTCGCTCGGACAGGGGAGAGAATGTAGAGGGGCCGGAATCTAGCGCGCCAGGGCTCGGCTTAGGTCAGGTCAATGGTTCTCGTGGGGGGGTTCTGGTAAGCACGCACCTCGTAGTGCTTCGTGCGCACTTCTATGGAGACCCAACGGCAATATCTAGAAGATCAGGATACCGGAAGTGAAATGGTGGCGTGTGCCAAATACAGATCTATCATGCCACCGTAAGGTTTGACAGAGACGATTTGAGGAATCTGGGCGTCTGAGGAGAATCCGTTATGTGGAATGGGGGTTGAAGGTCCACAAACAAGAACCGAGCGACCCACTGCGATAGAGAAAATAAGGGAAGTTCTTTAAGAGAGAAGAAATGGTAAAAAATGGGTCTTAGACCAAGAGTGACGTGGTGTGGCCGTCAAGAAGTGGTCTGGGCGAGTCCACGGTTGAACTTTTTCGGGAGAATTGCAAAGTTGAGCGTTGTACGAGGATGTACAGCCGAGAGGATGAGAAGAAAAGAATCAATTCAATTCAATTTCAATTCAGTTGAAGAAAAAGAAATGACGAATTCGTAAATTTGTATTGAACATGGATGAATCCGGTCATTCCAATGTGATTTCAAAAGCAACTCATAGAGTACTCCGTACAAATACAAGTATAGTGTATTATATCCGCCGACTCGCCGAACACCAATAATATTTACTCCTTCAAATCCCATAGAAAGTAGGATTAACTGCAATTATGTGATTTATCCGACGCGGTACTAAGTACCTGCATCGTGCTATACGCGCGCGCCAACCATTCTGGTCACAGTGACCAGGGCCATTTCTTTGTTGCTTTTCTTTTTTTGCATTTCTTTCACCTCTGCTCATCAAAACAATTATAACCCTTATTCCTTCTTCCAAGCCTCTGAATATATGGGGGGGAATGGAAGCCGTGGTTGATTTGCTTAACTCAAAACACGAATGGTTCTCGAATAAAGAGGCGGATTTTCAAAGCAAACATTTCAGATCCATCGCGAATCTCCTTGAGACATAGTGAAAACCCTCGATGTTACCATGAAGCCTCCTACTCAACCGCGTCGTGCCGATCACGTTGAAAGGTCCAACTCCACCGCGAGTCTCTTTTTAGGTGGTGTGCGGAGGGACTGGATGGCCGGCCCTCGTCCAACTTCAACTTCGCAACGCCATGTTCCTCCAGTATCTCTACCAAATACCACTACTGCACCTCCGGACCCCGAAGATCCGGATGTTGCGCCCATGTCCCCCATCACACCGGGGGGTATGCTACAATCGGCCCTACCATCCGCAGTGACTGCAGTGACTGCAGTCGCCGCACCCAAGAAACCCGATCCCCCAACAAATGCGCTGCCATCTCCCGCACCAAGTGCAGACTCTCATCCAAGTCCCGTTATTAGCCACCCATCAACGGCTACTCCCCCCATTCCTGCTGCTCCACCGGTCGCGATTCCTCGAGCTTACCCGCAGCCCATCACCCCAACATCCGTCACAAATGAGACTGGCCCTCGCCTGCCACACCAACCCGGGATGAGCCAAGTCTCACAAGATTCTTCAGGGACTACAAACGCGCGTTCAAGCCCCCAGAGAAGGACCGATGCGCGACCCCAGCCCATGCAGGCGGCCCATGCGACCCTAATCTCAAACAGTCCGGGCTCAGCCCCAGATCAGTCCACATGGAAAAATTGGCAAGCTTGGATAGAGCAAGTGAGGAGGAAAGCGGCGAATTCCCCGTCCAAGATAGCCATACCTCGAGCACAACTGCTGTATGACGCGTGTATATCCAAAGACCTCTTTTATCTGGTACTGCATCAGGTGTACTGCCACGTATCTTTGGGCGATAAAGTCTTCTTGGATCTGCCCGTGCTCAGTTCAGAATGGTGTCAAAGGGGCTTTGGCCAGGTCGCCGAACTGTTGGAGCCCAACGATAAGCTTACCAAGGAGATTTTCGTTCTCTTTGCCCAGTTCCCCATCACGCTAGAGGAGGTGAAAGGACAGGCCTGGTACCAACAGAAAATTCAAGAGATTGCCACTTTCCTTCCGCTGCTGGCAACGCGCTTCACGAGTTGCAGTTGCCGGTTTTACGCTGATGTGGTCCGTCGGCGCTTTCCGCCGCTGGTGCATGAGCTGAGGCGAGAATTCGATCTCAAGTCGCCCATTTTCATGAGTGTGATCTTTGCTTCCATGGGTCGACAATTATACGATGCTTCCAGTTTTTTGGCGTTGAATCAGCTGTTTCAGAAAAATCTGGACTTCGATCGGAATGGCTGGACCAAGGAATCCCATCGTCAATTAATCGATGATTACCGAAAAATTCCAATAAAAACTTCCTCGTTACAACAAGGGGCACTACCCAGTCCCCAGGTTTCGGTCACAACTCCTCTCTCTCAATCTCCTCGACCTGAAGTCACGCGAGCCTCCAGAAGCCAAACTTCATCTGCGAGTCCAAGGCCAGCTCTTTCCAGTCACTCAATGCATCGTTTTGTTCAAGAGCCATCTAATGGATCGCATGCATCTCCGAATGTACAGGCTGGGCAATCTCCCGCTAGTCAACATCCATCCAGCCAATACCCAGCTAGTCAATCCCCAGGTATTCAATCTCCAGCAATGCAATCCCTAACTATTAATCCTTCAGCTATTCAGTCTCCGGCTACTCAATCTCCAGCCAACCAACATCCAGCTAGCCAGCATCCAGCCATTCAACTTTCAGCCAATCCGCCTCCGCCGATAGTAACTGGCCCATACGGCCATCCTCCGTATCAGTACCCTCCACAGCAGGTACAGCATATTCGGCAGAGGCGTCCGCTGATGGCTCAGCAGGAGACCGCAATGGCGCGACAGGAAAACCAAGCCTGGCCAATGAATCATCAAACCCAAATATCACCAGCACAGCAGAGTCAAATGGCAGGCTTGCCTCTAAGGCCCGGCCATGTACCTGGGTACACTTGGCAACTTGCTCCCAACCCTCAGCCACAGGCACGGGCACAGGAGTTTCTTCGGTCGTACATACCTCCATCAGCATATACGTCTCCCTCCCCGCTTTCGTCCCAGCAGAATGTGTCATCCCCAGGAGTCGCTTCGGACGGCCAACGCCGAGAGAGTCAGGTACCATTGCAAACTTATCAGGCTTATTTAAGGAACCAGCCGATTGCTTCCCCGCACCAAGTTCATTCGCCAAATTCACGATCTCCTCAAACCCATAGCTCCGTGCCCCTCTTGCCACCTTCTGGATATCGCCTCCCACCGTCTGTTCCGCCAAATCCCATGCGTCTCGGGCTACACCAAGCCGATCTTCGTGACCCCATGAAGAAATGTATCCAGAAAGGGCCAGGGGGCGAGATGCGAGATGCCGAGCTTTATCATTATGTGAGCCATTTTGCGCTGGAGCCTTCTGTCATTGACCCCGAGGGCTATAATTATGTCTGGACTTTTCCCGTGTCTGCCGATGATATGACGAGGCATCCTCGCCCAGAATCGCCTGTTAGGGAGGGCCACCGTCCCATTATCACATATCAATCGGGCTGCCGAACCTTTCGCCTGCGGTGTGTCGCACTTCCAGCTTCAGAAATAGGAAAGGCAAAGACCCTGTGGCATACGGCGCCCACGACTTGGCCCAGCGTGTTCTACATTCATCTCAATGGCAGAGAGTTTACTCCCCGCCGGAAGGTTCACAATGGGAAGGATCTGCCTTTGGGCATCACATTGGGTCTTCAGCAGGGCGAAAACAAGCTGCAAGTTGACCTTCTTCTTGGGCCAGATGAGTGCGAGAACATCCGATATTACTTCGGTGTTGAGATCATGGACGTCTCTCGGTTTGACTTGGTTCGTGGCCTCGTACGCGCCCTCCCAGCGGAGGTTGTGCTTGAAAAAATCAAAAAACGTCTCAACCAGACCACTGAAGATGATGACGTGGCTGTCGTGTCCAATAACCTGACCATTAGTCTTATTGATCCTTTCACTGCACAAGCCTTCCACACGCCTGCCCGCTCCAGCTACTGTGACCACCAGGAATGTTTCGATCTTGAAACGTTCATCAAGACTCGAAAGTCAGTCAGCGGTCCGACCCCGATGAACGACAACTGGAGATGTCCTATCTGTAATTCCGATGCTCGTCCGCAGCTCCTGCTCTTTGATCGGTTCCTTGAGGATGTTCGCATGCAGCTTATCCAGAGGAACCAACTAGAAGGTGCCCAGTCCATCCAAATAAAGCCTGATGGCACATGGACCGTGAAGACCATCATAGATGAAGTGGCTCCCCCTCTAGAGAAACCGCCACGTTCGTCCTTGGCCAAGCGCAAAGCGGACGGTCTGGAAACACCGTCAAGGAATGCGGCTTCGCGTGTCAAACATGAAAAGTCTCAGTCCCCTGGATACCAGCCTCCAGACCGGATGTCCCCTGATTCCCAACATCCGGAGCGAATTGTCATTGAAATAGACGACTGAAGGTTCTCCTTTGGTTTTACATGTTGGAACTTGTCTGTTTCTGAGCATGACACCCATGGACATCTTCAGCACATTCGCCACCTTCCTTCTCTCCCCACATTTGTTTTGCCTGCATTTCAAGAAAGAGATACCCCTTTGTTTCTGTTTTCAAAAGCGTGCCACTGTCCAGAACGCATCTGGTTGGCGTTCAGGCTCAATTTCATTTTTATTTGTCTTTATTTCGGTATCTTTCCTTATGCATAAGTTTTGGTCTATGTTCCTGCACGGGATCGAGTGTATAGGTTCGCTCGGTCTGCCTTGAGATTTACGCTGAAAAGATCTCGGGGCCTAGACTCGTACAAAATTGTGTTTACTACATTACCATCCAATTAACTATTCCTGGCCATTTAGTAATAGGCCCTGTACATTTGAACCTTCAAGCTCTCAAAAGACAAAAACAAATCATGTATGCTCATTCAGCGGAGATCTCTCCACGTTCGACATTAAATTATACATAGAGTTAATATAGTAGATGGTATATAGCACCGGATAAGAAGTTTACTTCCTCACCCTCCGAACATGACTAACGAGGTTCTCAATAACACCTTCAAAAGCCTCCTTCTCACCAATAAGACCATCCCGTCGCTTAAGCCAATATTCCAAGACCTCACTAGCTCGCAACGTAACAGCCTCCAACTCCTGAGCATGTCGCTTAAGTTCCGTATCCGTTAATCCATTCAACGCAGCATCAGTAGTAGCACACAAGCGGCGCACGGCCGAAAGATCCAACTGAGGCGGCGGCGCAGCACCACGCCGGGCTTTAGTACGAGAAGGGGCCTGCCCCGCGCCAGGTTGGCTATTAGGATCGGATTCGGTAGTACCCTCGCCCTCCTTACGGGCTTGGCTGCGTGAGCGTGCGGCGGGCGTATTTGAGGCTGAATCAAGGTCGATGGAGGGGAGGACGAGCTTCTTCTGTTTTGAAGCTGGGAGGATCTCGTCTAAGTCGACTGGAACGCCGAGCGAGACGAGGAAGAGTCGGCGGATGCGGGATTTCACCCAGTTTTGGGGTTGGAGGGGTGGTGGGGCTACTAGTTGAGACCAGAGGGAAAGGGAGCGCTCTGTGCTGAAGATGGCGGTGGGGTCGTTGATTGGTTCAACTTCGGGAAGAGAGTTGAGGTCTTGAGAGGCGGGGAAGAGATCGTCGAGGGTTCCTTGGAGGGATGCGAGTAGTTCGGATGTGGATTTGAAGGCGTCAAAGTCTGTGAGAGGTGGCTGGATGAGTGTTAGTTTCTGTGGGGTGGTTGTTATGGTAAAATCTAGACATACAACTGATGGTGCAGGAGGCTGTGGAGGGGTGGTTGTGCCACTAGCCATGTCTGCGCTGGGTTCTTGGAAGCCGTCATCGAAGTCTCCGAAATCGTCGTCTCCCATGTCTCCTGCCTCGTCAACAAATTCGTCAAAGTCGTCTCCGAAATCCTCTCCGGCATCCGCTTCTATATGTTCTTCCTCTGCCTCTTCTTCGGCGTCATCTGCGGCGCCATCTTGAGATGTAGGTTCTGGGGCGTCTGGGATTATTTCCACTGTGTCGGGCTCTGCATCACTGAGCGATCTTTGATGTGCAGTGGGCCCTGACGGCGATTCTTCATCTAGGGGCAATGTGTCCACTTTGGAAACCCGTGTTTCAGGAATTGATCGAGTTGTGGATTCAGTGTCTGAGGGAGCATCATTCGGCGACAGGGGAGATTCATTGCTCTCAGAGTCGTCGGGTGCTTTCGTCACTATATCAGGCACTGCATCGGCCAGGCGCTTTTCATGCGCTTCAGTTCCTGGAACCTCGCCATAGCTTGGCTCGTCAGGGTCCACCTTTTCCACTACTGTGTGTGGAACGGGTGCAGCTTCCGCGGTTATAGGTTGGTCTTGCGAGCCCGACGCAGGTTGGTCCTTGCTCTGTGTATCTTCTGGGATAATTTCAATTTCGTCGGGGACGGCATCTTGCGCTCGTTTTTCGTACGCTTCGGTACCGGGAATTTCGCCATGCTGGGCACTGTCGTCAACCCGCTCGACTCGTGTGGACGGGACAGGGGAAGTGTTGCCAGATTGTGGGCTTGATTTTATATGTGTTTGGCCTTCACTGGCATCTGAGAAGTGGTCATCATCACTGCTGGAAGCTGTAAAATAGAAAAGATCCAAGGTTAGATTCTGGTCGTTTATGACGTCCTAGGAGCCAACTTTACCAATATCCTCAGCTCCTGGGTCCTCCAGCTCTCTGGTCTTGCTGGGAGGTTCTAGATGCGTGGGCAGATCGGGTGATGCCTCCGACATTATTGTGGGTGATGTTAGGGCTGGAGCATGGGAATCAGAGGGTGTAAAGAGAAAACCGGGAAATTAAGCATGCAAGTTGAGTTGTGTAGCGTGAAGTGACGGCGTTCCCTGCAATCGATTCGAGTCCAGAACCATTGTGCCTGAATGCCTCAGGCGCGATAGTTAATGCCTAATTTATTGGGCGGTGAAAGCTCATGGCATTCAATTGTTTAGGCATTATTAAGGCACCAAGGCATCAACGAGCGCGTAACTCAAACTCCTGCCGATTATTATTCTGAGCTTCAACCTCTCACCTCGTGCCCTTTCCTCACTTTCCCGTTCGCTCGATTTCCATTGAATCAGTGCAATCGCATTATCTTGTTTGGTTTTGTGATTCCTCCCCAAAGGACCCCCCGACCTTCCACTGGTCGTTTCTTTTCTTCCACTTTTTCCAGAGCTCGCCCGAGTCCCTCACCTGCGACAACACATCACCATGTTCGGCAGTAATAACTCAGGCGCCAGCAAAAACCTGTTCGGATCTGCTGCTGGCGCTAGCAGTCCCTTCGGCTCCAACACGAATACTTCAAATGCCGGGTCCACTGGTCCTAGTCTGTTCGGAAATGTAGCTGCACCCACCGGAGGCGCATCTGCTTCACCCTTTGGAGGAAATTCGGGTACCCAAAGCTCTCTTTTCGGAAGTGGTACCACCAACAATACCACCGGCAGCTCATTCGGTTCCAACACCGCGACCTCAGGCGGCACGTTCTCTTTCGGTCAAGCTCAGAAACCCGCCGGCCAATCGTCCCCATTGTCGTTTGGTGGGGACTCGACTCCGGCAAAGACAGAAGCAGCCACACCTAATGCTACAGCTGGAGGGAACATATTTGGTGGAGGCGCTGGTGGTAGCTCATTCGGAAACTCAACTACGCCTGGTCCCTCCGGAGGATCTTTGTTTGGCAACAACTCGACCACTCCTGCTGGACCTCCCCCAGCATCCAAGGCGCCGATGTTCGGAGGAGGATTGAATACCGCTTCGTCGACAACCCCGTCCTCCACCACACCTTTCTCTACTACTCCAGCTGCGACCCAGCCCCAGACATCTGGCAGTCTCTTTGGTACTGCAGCCTCTACATCGACCACTCCCAACCCGGCGTTTGGGTCTTTTCCTACTACAGGCGCAGCTGGCGGTGGTCTCTTCGCCCCAAAGCCGGCTGGAGCCTCAACTCCGACCACAGCTGCAGACAGCACCCCGAAGCCCAGTCTGTTCGGAACTACCACTCCAGCTACAGGCGCCTCGCCAAGTACACAAGGATCTTCACTTTTCAAGATGCCCTCTGCTGGAGGTGACTCGGCCGCAAAGCCTGCATTCTCTCTTGGTGGTCTTACCGCGGCCAGCACAGGCGCACCCGCGCCATCGCTGGGGGCCCCTGCAGCTTCGGCTGCCGCCCCCCAAAAGTCGCTCTTCCCTACCCTTGGAGGTACCACATCTTCCGCTGCCCCATCATCCACGCCTGCTGCAGCTCCCACTACCGGGCTGTTTGCTCCTAAACCTTCCACATCCGCCGCCCCAGGGGCCGCGGCCACCACATCCGCACCTGCTACCACTTCTGCTGCCGCGGCTCCGCTTGGCGGTTTGTTCGGTAAGCCGGCTGCTTCAGCCCCGTCTACTCAGCCTGCCGCTGCCCCTACGACAGCTGCTACTGATAAAACCACTACCGCAACAGCAGCTCCGTCTACGACTGCCACTGCTGGTGCTCCAGCTGGTACTGGTGCTGCTGCTCTCGGGCAGTCAACCACAGGACCAGCTCCGCCAGCCCAGTCACGACTCAAGAACAAGACCATGGATGAGATTATTACTCGATGGGCGACAGATTTGACCAAATATCAAAAGGAGTTCCGTGAGCAGGCGGAGAAAGTTGCTGAGTGGGATCGTATGCTGGTGGAGAACGGAACCAAAGTGCAGAAGCTGTATGGCAGCACTGTTGATGCAGAGCGCGCTACACAGGAGGTTGAGCGTCAATTGGCCTCCGTGGAAGGCCAACAGGATGAGCTAAGCTCGTGGCTGGATCGTTACGAACGAGAGGTGGACGAGATGGTGTCAAAGCAAGGATCCCCCAACGAGAGCATCTCGGGTCCGGATCAGGAGCGAGAGAGAACGTAAGTGCCCACATAACTCCGAGTGAGCGTTTAGCAACTTATCTGACTTGATTGTATAGATACAAACTGGCCGAGAAGCTCTCGGAGCGCCTAGACGAGATGGGCAAGGATCTGACCAGCATGATCGAAGAGGTGAACGGTGCCTCAGCAAGCCTATCGAAGACCAACCGAGCAGACGAGCCTGTATGTCAAAAGATCAACTGTATTATTTAATGAGCTCATTGCTGACCTACCTTTCCTATAGATCTCCCAAATTGTCCGCATTCTCAACTCGCACCTGTCTCAATTGCAGGTCATAGATCAAGGTACATCCGAGCTGCAGGCCAAGGTTGCTGCTGCTCAAAAGGCTGGCCAGTCGATCTCTTCTCGGCTTGGCTACGGGTATGCTAGCCCCGGCATGGGTGGAGGTCAGGCCGCAGATGATTTCTACCGCTCTTACATGGGACGGCGGTAGATTGTGATAGATGGGACGTCTTATGATTTAATTCGGGTTATTGAAATACACCGTGACTCAATGGGAAAGGATCTGTTTTTGTAGTTACACTTTGTTCGCATGACTAACTACATGTGCTTTTTGTCTTGCAGCCTTTGGCGGTATTCTTTGGCTGAATCGCAACTCGTCTGGGGTTTCTTTGCTTCTGTATTATTCTAGCTTAGATTTGATCTTCATCTTCAGAGCGAGGACGCAACTTGGAAATTGTGATCACAGAGGCCATCCATCTAGGCAGTGTTGTACTCAGGTTCTCTCAAGTTTGGGATCTGGATACAAGATGGTATCTGGGGCTTGATGTAGAGTCCTACATGTAGTCTCCCCCAGGACTTCATGGACCTTGGGACTCCAAGGTTATATACCTAGGCTCTCAACTTCTATCTTCTAAAATCTGTAATGATTCAAGGCAATGCTTAGGTGGAGAACTACGAGTAGCTGTGCACATATTGCCAAGGATACATCTATAATGGCGGTGGCTGCTTACAATGGACCGTAGTTCTTTGTTCAACAAAATGGAGGAAACTCCTGATATGCTCTCGCCTGTATGCTATCTCACATGCTAATGGCAAAGAGACCCCCCACTAATCACATCCGATTGGAGCGGGGATTATTTGGTACAGCAATGGTAGGTCTTGTGTGGGGCCAGTAAAAAACATGACTGTTTTAGCGCTTCTGCTCCTTGGTCAAGTTGTCACTGGAAATAAGTTAGTACAGTTCAGAACCAAACCAGTAAATTCCAAGGTAGAGTACATACATGTGGCCCTCGAGGTCATCGAGGTGTTTGCGTTGTTCAGTGATCTGCTTCTTGAGCTTGGCAAGCCTGTCCACCTTGTCAGCAAATCGGACCAAACACCGTCATAGGCAAGGCAACTTACTTCTCAAGCTCCTTCTCGCGGATGTACATGCTCTCCTGGGCAGCCTCGCGCTTGGTGAATGCGTCACTACCAGCATCATGTCAGCAAGGATGATGTCATCAGGCAAGGCAGACACTGGCCACGCTGTGCCAGCTGCGCCTCGTTGCTCATCTTGGTGATCAGGGCACCGTGGAGAACAATGCGTGATGAGATACTGAAGGGGGATAATGAAATGCCACGTACCCAGAGCCTGAGCCCCCAGTTGAGCGGGGAGCGCCAGTGTCACCTTCGCCCATTCGAGGCACAGCAACCGAGAAAGAACGGTACTGGAGAGCCCGGGTGGCGGTGGCAGCAGGTCGGATGATAGATTGGCGGAGCATGATGAATGGGTTGTGATGAGAAAGTAAGATTTCGAAGTAGAAGAAGAAGAAAGGAAGTAGTCAAGGAACCCTGGAAGCTTCTAAGCTTGCTACAGGGGGGCATGACGACACATCATGTGATTCCGGGGTGCATTAGATAATGGATTATATCAGCCGGTAAATCTCTGCGATAAGTCAACGTGCGCTCATTCGGCTCTGTGAGAGATCATGAGGGGCTCGTGGGAGATCATTCGGATTGTTTCTATACACGTTTTGTGAAGTGACTACATGATTCCTCGGCTGATCGAGGATTTCTCTCTTAATTTCTTCTCTTTTTTCTTTTCTTTTGCCGTAGATGTCTAGGCCAGCTGAGCCCCATAGTCCCATGGGATTTGATAGAGATGGGGGGTTAGGGCTGTTTCAGAGATACTACAAGGCATAATCGACTATGGCCCAAGAACAATGCGTTCCAAAGTGAGGCGTAGGTAGGGAACTACAAGGGCGATTGGTGGGCGCGGGATGGGGGATGACGCTGAGTGGCCCACCGAACCACACAGAAGATGAGGACGATGAGCACGAACACTTCGCAAGAGAGAGAGGGGAAAGGGAAGGATATATACCCCGTACAAAACAATAGAGAATAATCAGCAAGATTTGAAGAAGCCATGTGAACGTAGTTCGAACTTTAGACAATCGATGGGCTGTTAAAACTCCCTTCTTGTTCTGTAGCGTTAAAATCCCAACGACACCGCCCTGTTGATTCCCTCCCCCTCTTCTCTCATTCTCTCCTCTTCCATTCATCTTGAATCTTCCCCCTTTCCTCCTTATCCAACTTCCGTTCTATTTTTTCTCCTCTCAATCCAGGTGAGTGCTACTTGTGATAGCCAATTTCATACTTGGTACCCTCCTTTTCCCTAGTTCCCCCGCCCTGCAGCCAAACCACACACAACTTCCCCAAACCCACTCCCCTTCCATAACGGGGGGATCATTGAGCCGCCGAGGAGAAATCCGTGGGGAAAAAACTCCCTCCGAGATCTTGCATGATTCAGAATCGCATGCCTCTTTGAATGGTCGCCCATTTATCCTTTCCTTGTTTACTTGGTGGGACGGCCGCGACCGCTACATGGTGATTCCAAACACCATACATCCCGGGAAGCCCACATCCGGACCATCAACATATCCATCGTCATGATATCTGCTTCAGGGAAAGAGGAATGACAGGTTTTGACTGGCATGCCCTGAATGGAATCAAGTAGGATTACCGTTGAGCTCCCCAATCGAGGGGAGAGGGTCCTGGCGCCCTTTACCCCTCCCGGTCGGCGATGATGTAGATGGCGTGCTTCCCACTTTCATCTCCAAAAACACACAAACACCATCTGCAAAAACTATCATCAGAGTCGTCATGCTAACCGGATTTGATTCATTTAGAACTTTTCACCATGGGTCAAGAAAACGCCGTTTACCTCGCCAAGCTCGCTGAGCAGGCCGAGCGCTATGAAGGTTTGCCTCCCCCATATCTAACGTAAGAGAAATGAGATATTGACCATGTCAAACAGAGATGGTTGAGAACATGAAGGACGTCGCCTCCGCCGATGTCGAGCTCACCGTTGAGGAGCGCAATCTCCTGTCTGTCGCCTACAAGAACGTCATTGGTGCCCGCCGTGCGTCCTGGAGAATCGTCACCTCGATCGAGCAGAAGGAGGAGTCCAAGGGCAACGAGTCCCAGGTTGCTTTGATCAAGGAGTACCGCCAGAAGATCGAGGCCGAGCTTGCCAAGATCTGTGATGACATCCTCGACGTCCTCGACAAACACCTTATCAAGTCCGCTGAGAGTGGCGAGTCCAAGGTCTTCTACCACAAGATGAAGGGTGACTACCACCGTTACCTCGCTGAGTTCGCCACTGGCGACCGCCGCAAGGGTGCTGCCGACCACTCCCTGGAGGCCTACAAGGCCGCCACCGAGATTGCCGGAACTGACCTTGCCCCTACCCACCCCATCCGTCTCGGCTTGGCCCTTAACTTCTCGGTCTTCTACTACGAAATCCTGAACTCCCCCGACCAGGCCTGCCACCTCGCCAAGCTGGCCTTCGACGATGCCATTGCCGGTTAGTCCCCGCACCCATTTCCATGAGCCCATAGAAATCCAATGACTAATTTAACCAACCAACAGAGCTCGACACCCTGAGCGAGGAGAGCTACAAGGACTCCACTCTCATCATGCAGCTTCTCCGTGACAACCTTGTACGTTAATCCCGAATCTCTCTGCATGAAGTTTCCCACTGATTATGTTATAGACTCTCTGGACCTCTTCCGAGGCTGAGGGCTCCGCTGATGCTCCCGCCGAGAAGAAGACTGAGGAGGCCCCCGCTGCCGAGGGTGAGAAGCCCGCCGAGTAAAGGGTGGAACTCTAAAAAGATATTGATGATGGACTCGCGTCCTGGGACGGATGGGACGATTGAGAGAGTATGGTGACAGGTCTATCGGAGCAAGAAGACTAAGTAGAACGTGAGGGGAGAAACCCGCAAGATGCGTTGATCTGAATCTTGGTTTTTTCTCTGGTTCCCGGGCCTGGCGGCCTGGAGATGAGGAAACCCGTCAGATGAGATCCATGCGCAACTTTTGGGGGAGTCCCTTCGAGTCTTCTGCTTGTCTTTACACTCCCTGTTATTGGTCTGGTGTTGTTCTCTTGCCTGGAACCTTGTCCGAAGTCCTCCTCTTTTCGTTTCTTTCATTCTCCTTGTTATTTTGTCTACTTGCCTCTCCTATTTTACCCCCTCTGAAAGAGTCCCTTTTGCGCGCACTCTCCAACCCCACCCCCCCCCCCCCTCACACATATACACACGGACAGAGAATTTTTTTAAATCAGCTCCTTATCAGGACCACAATGAGGGCTTCGTACCGATCCCCCCGATCTGGCTTTTTTTTCTCTTCTTTTCTCCCCTTCTTCTGGGCCTTTCCCATCTCTTCTCGTATTCTGTGCCGTGCGGCGTTTGATTCTCGCTAGATGTGGTTTAAAGATTAACTGAGGTAAATTTACCTCCTATCCCGTACTTGTCTGAGATACCCTGTCGTATGGGCATTCTAGTGGACTTGAGTGACAGTAGAACTATCCTAGCCCATGGGTTTTACCTAGAGGATGGTTGGTGTACTCAGGCTACGAGTTTTAAGGCTTGACTAGTGTGTCTGGAGACAAGTCTAGAAAAAAGCTCCTATTCCGATGCCTAAAGTCATGCGCGGTTATTCGGGTGTCTACGCACTGAGCAACGAACGTAGGAATCGAGTCGACATCTTCCATCATTGAACATTGATAGTCCCTGCAAATGTTCGGCCATGTCTCTCGGCATCATATACACCTTGTCATTTCTTCATGGCTACTGTACTCCCACTTACGAAAAAAGCGTATACATTCTCTGCTCAGATGCATGACTGCTTGACCAACCTTCAAGACCCTTCTCCGCACGAACATAAGCTTCCTCACTGCGATCAGTAAGGATTGCCAAGTCCTTATCGGAATGAATAGAGGCAGGATCGGCTCAAGACGACACCTGGCATTATTATCCAGAAGAGACTCCTTCTGGATAACTAGCCGCTCAAGACGTCGCTCGGCACCTGCTTTCTCCAACAAAGTCTGTGAATGAACATGCAGATTCAGCCTCGAGTCGTTCCAAGCGGAGTCAAAGAGGATGACTGTATCGGCTGCGACAAAGTTGATACCCTGACCACCAGCTCGAGTACAACCGTTTCAGAGACAAGCTGTGGACGAGTTGCAGCGTTGTGAATGGCTTCAAGGTTCACCATTTTGGTTAAGCAGCAAAGTGATAAAAAGGGGACACATCAGCTTCGAGAATCCATCCGGGTCTCGACCAGTTGAGCTCCACTCGCCCACAGCTTGTCTCTGAAACAGAACATCTGAGATTGCAGCAAACTGCGTCAAGTACTGGCGGATCTCGTCATACGTCTCATGACGCTGGGCCATCAGCTCATGTATGAAGCGGGGTACTGTCTGCGAACCAGCAAGCCACTGCAAACCAAACCCACTCTTGAGATCTAGTTCGGCCACGGGAGGTAGTAGGAGACAAGAAAGGAGACCTAGAGGTGGCTTGTAGAAGGAAAGATGGTCTGAATTGCTTATCCCTGCACGAAAGCGCTTATATAGTTACATCACATCTGCTTAGTCACCATACACCGCTCTTCCCCACTACACTGCATACTTTCCCTGTGGGTAACCCAAGGTACCCTGAATAACTCGATGGACTTACTTTGCGTTAGAAACCTCCTATAGATCCTTATCTTACCTAGTGGCTATCATAGGCAATAGCAAGGTATACTAGCTAGGCAGACGTAGCTGATGCCTAGAATACCTACAAGAGTCCGATGGAGGCTATAACCAATTATCAGTAATGACCTCATAATCAAATAGAATGTTTTGAATAGGCTATACAGAGACTAGTATGTATAGAGAACATGATCAGCATGATTAAAGGGTGATACCACGAGAATCCCTTCATGGGCAAAAGTACGTTTTTCAATAGTTGGGAAACTGACGGATTCAAAATTGAGTATAGTCGATCATACACAAACCCGGACGATCAACTTTGGGTTTTACACTATCAATAACAGTCTCCATACAGAGTCATAGATATCATGACAGAAATTACGGATACACTAGTTCACTTCCTAGGAATGTGTCATATCAAAGCTATCCAGGTGACTATCTATTATTGGACAGATTTCGATAGTTTGGTCCATCAGCTCTTTCAACCTTGGAAACGGTGTTCTAAATTTGGCTATAATTTACCAATACGAGGTCTACGTCGAGAATAATCATTTTGAATATTTTCCATTGCAATGGATAGAACCACCATGCTACCAGCTATGCAAGCTAGACAGAAGAGGGGTATGATGGGCGATAGAAAATAAAAACCAGGGGGACTTGAGACATGCACACGTTCCTGGGTATGACAAGAGCGAAGCAAGGAAGCAGAGCCGCAAGAAAACAAAAAAGAAATGCAGATGGATAAAAAGGAACAAAGAAGAGTCATTTCGTTCTGCAGGGTCAGTCCAGTTGAGGTGTGAGAAAAAGGATGTTAAAGGGCAAAGATGTACAAGTGATCGACTGTGTACGATCAGATGAATGGGGAAGGCAAAACGAGAAAACCCATAAACAAAGTCAAATGGACTGCTCCCAAAACAATGACCCCCTATGCTTTCCACTTCCACGCCATCTTGCCGTTGACCATGACCATGCATATGACGACGAAAACAATTTCCTGTGCGGGCTCCGGTAAGAGTTCATTCAAAAAGAGTCTAGTCCCAGTCCCCGAAACGCCCGAGGTGCTATGCATCCAATGATAATAAGAAAGAAAGAAAAAAATACAAGGTAACATGTCCGCAAAGAACCGCCGTGGGAGTCACAGTAAGAAAAGAAAATGAAACGCCGAAGGTAACCAAAACAAAATAAAAGGGGATTTGTCGGAAAATTGTTGGAGAAATGAAGCCCAGTGGAATCGTCAGGGCGAAGAGATCGTCCCACATAATTGACAGCCACATGAGATTGGCGTCATATCGAGAGCCGTTTGGATGATCCTAGATGAATCAAGGTTGCCAAGACCCAGGTGGCGGGCCACTTGATGAGCCCCAAGTATGCGATGATGTCACCGGCAATCTTAGCTGGCTCCCTTGGGTAAATAAGCAAATCGGGGTGACGATGATCGTGATTTAGCGGTCGATCCCGTTGCGAAGGAGAAGTGGAGATGGTGACGAAGGGCGTGGAACGGAAGAGTAATGTAAATGTAGTGGCCACATCGAACCGGTCGGGTGGCTGGGGATGATGAAAGTGGGAAAAGTGGCGACAATCGTAGGCAAAGACATCCATTTTCTCGGGAAAGAATACACCGAAGTCATCACAAGACACTGGTATCCTTTCCCATGGAGCCCCCGGTTCCCCTAGTGCTCCCCCATTGTGGAGGTAAACATGTCATTGGCGTAACTTGGGACTCTTGATCGAATTTTGGCGTTGCAGATGGGGAGGAATGGGAGGAAAGTCGTAAATGGCGGAGAATATCGAAAAACAATCGGTATGAATCGTGACAAAGGGTGGCACCCCAAACTCCTTAACGTGCGTAGTAATCCCGATATCTCGGGGTCACCAGGGCGCAGCGACGGTCAATCTGCGACCCCTTCCTCACTCCTCCCAGATGTAGTTATTTCTGAGCTTTGCGTGCTTTTGTACTCCGAGTCATTTCACCCTTGGTCATATTCCGGGTGAGGCCGCCAATGTAATCTTGCAGAATCTTGTTGTCCTTTTCTAACTTGTCATGGTCCGACTTAACCGCGTCGATTCGTTCGGCAAGGGCTTGTAGTGATGATTGGAGAGCCTTGGCTTGTCTGTGCTGCTTGTTAGCATTTTGAAAAAGGGTTGCGTTCCTTTTATATTCCCTTCGTCGATACTAGGGGGTGTATTCGGGATCAAAAAGGGGGGAGACAGCACTCACTCTTGGAGAGTCTGTCGAGCCTCTTTGCCCAATCGCTCCAGATCGGCGGAATTCCGTCGGGGACTCATGGCACGG
The DNA here is from genome assembly GCA_028828865.1 of Penicillium sp. IBT 16267x. Taxonomy (NCBI): domain Eukaryota; kingdom Fungi; phylum Ascomycota; class Eurotiomycetes; order Eurotiales; family Aspergillaceae; genus Penicillium; species Penicillium sp. IBT 16267x. The sequence continues at coordinate 455,155 of JAQJZQ010000008.1, read as the reverse complement.
GCGTCGTCGGGGGGAATTCTTCCTCTTCGATTTCAATTTCGGGATGATCACGGGGTACCAGTATCGATGCACTCGGTTTACGACTCGCCATTCGCGGGCGTTCAGATCGGCCGCGGCGTTCAGTCTCGGCGTCAGATATAGATGAAGATGAAGACAAAGATGACATATGCATGCGGCCACCGTCGTTGGGTTGCGGCAAGGTATCAACGGGGAAAGCTTCAGTCATCTCTGTATCAGAGGCCATATAGGTGGTTGTTTGCAATGGACGCAAAAAGTATGGGATTTAGCGAGTCCAGCGTGGCGACTGTTCCTGGTCCTGTTTCTTTGTATTTTTTTGGTGGGCAAGGGGGGGGGGTTTATTAATTCAAGGTCGTCGATTTGTCGATTCCTTCTCGTCGCGGGTCGAGAAACGAATTTTCGATATCGAACGACCACGGTCTACCCCTAGCGATGTACCCCAGACGAAGAATCTGTGTTACGCTTGAGGTAGCTACCGGGGCCGGGTTGGAGAATCGGATTGAGGTTGATAGGGTTTGAAAATCGGGGAAACCACGAGAATGGGCGTGTTGAGGGGGTGGTTTCCGATTTGGGTCGATTTGTGAGTGATAGATCAGATGAAGTGTCGAGAGGATAGGGGAGTGGAAGAGACAGTTGGCGAAAGAAGGGAACGAAGGTGAGGGCAAAAGCAAAAAGCAAAAAGCAAAAAGGGACGAGCTTCGGGAAGGTATCGGTGTTACCAAATGGATGGGATTTCCGTCGTACGAGAGCGGTGGACGGTACGGACTATCTTAGCACCTTTTCAGTAGGTGGAGGGCCAAGTCCCTTGGTTGGATGCGACTGATCGTCCCCCCCTCTTCCGTTTTTCCTTTTTCTTTCTTTTTTATTTTACTCATCTTTACTGTACGGTACTTCACTCTGGTTCATACATAATACATATAGATTGAGGAATTACATCCCAACTTCAGTGCTATTACCTACCTTGTTCAGGTAATATTAACTGATATATGAGTTTATTTATTTCGGAGAGACGAAGGAATGAAAAAAAGAACCTGATTTTTGCTCTTTAACGGATTAAGTCCGCTTCAGGGCCACTTACTTTTATTTTACTTCCCCCTTTAACCCTGCTTCGGAGGCGAACCGTACACCGCTTCCCTCTCCGGGGTCCACTAAGGTTAGTCCGGGAGTTATGACTAGAGTTATGACTAGTGGATTGGATAGGGCAAGGTTCCACTTTGATCATGTGCCAATCACCAATCCACACCGCTACACCGCCAGGCAGAAAGTCGGTATCAGTGGTACAATGGTACCGAACTCTGATGAACACGTATGTATTCCCCCTTTACCGCAATCGACCTCAGGTCAAAAGTACCTCGGTATACATATACATCTATATGATACCGAGTACCTGGATCTCCTCTGCATGGAATGCACCGAAAACGGCGTGTTTAAAACTCGGTTTTTGGATTTTGGATTTTGGATTTTCATTTCCACAATTTCCCCAATCAATAATAAAACCCTCGAATGCAATTTTCATATGGGAAAGGGTTATGGGGAAAGTGTATCCTTCATCCGCCTCTCAGGGGCGCTATGTAATGTCGATCGAGCCTCAACAAGCGGATAATGACGCCATAGGACAGGTTCTGTCCACCCCGTACCATAACATACAGTACAGCTCCGGAAACCTTTTACAAGGTTTCCTTACGTTTACTTCCGGTATGGTGGCAAACGGAAATCTCTCCCCTAAAAAAGCCTCAAGGAATGTGATGTACAGATCTGTATCTGAGATATCAGTTTTGGATTTTTTGTACCAAAGTACGGACCCAATTTAATGACGAGAGAAAATCCTCCCTCCAGCCGATCTACGTACGCCCGAGAGAGCCAAGACTTTCATCCTGCCGCTCGGTTAGCCTTAGCTTAACCAGAAGTATCATCCGTGAGACATGTAAGTCTCCAGTGCTAAATGCTTTTCTGCTCGTCCGAGTTCCTGATATCAACAAATGTCGATATCCACCGGATATCATCACCGCATTGATCCTGTATACAGTAGAAGGATAGGGAGTCACGGGGGAGGACCTATGCGTGCCCGGTAAACGCTTGGAGCCGATCCATTCCCGTGGACTCTAGCAATATCCCCCTCTAATTTGATGGATTGCTTGTCGATTAAAAGGAGGTGAAACCAAGCAGGGTCACCACTGCCGATCATGATGGTCAAATCGTTCTCCACCTGAAGTTTCCAGAGAAAATCCTAAATCTCCACTTCTACATATTGCTTCGTTGGCCTTGGCAGGAACAGCCTGTCAGGCGGTCTTGCGCTGTGCTGTCAAATCCTCACCTCCGAGGTTCCGATCCCGGAACAAACAAATAACCATACTAGAATGTACAGAGCTTCGACATGGTTCCTTGGATCTCTTTGCGGACCTCTAAGCCCCTGTTCTTCTCGTCGGGTTGGAAACCTAGGTACCGGACCCGAGAGCAGCACCCATGGGTCCCCGTCCCGGCAGTGGCTTAAATTGGAAGAACGGTGGTGGCTGTAGGCGAAATGATCGAATCATAACTGCCGGCGCCACTCATCAGCTGCACGACTTTTGGTCCGGGGCACAGGTTGCACGAGGCATTCTTCTATGACATATGATCCTAGGATGTCGGAGAGGTATTTGCTTGAAGGATTGTCAAATGTCATAAAGGCATTTATTTATCATATTTGTAATACTGTATATATGATCCCCAAGGTTGAGAAAGTGGAACCACCAAAAATGATTGTGTCACCGATCGGAAAATTCCTAGTCTTCCATACAGTACTTTTTTCCATACCTTCTACGTACTGTATTTCCCGACCCCATAGATTATACTTCTTTAATACCTTCCTGAACAGAGTGTACCCCCCTCCATCAACCAGTGGCCATCGTTCCTGAATCCCCGCTGTGAAGGGGGGGTAAAGATAACGCTCAGGCCTGGTTTTTGTCGGGGGGCGTGTGAGCGTGTCTGTGCGATGGTTCCACCCATAATACACCAACGTGTACTCTATACGTCTTAAGCTGGGGGCAAGTGAGACACAAAACACTGCTTATATTTGATCCCCGTGAAACCTTCCACGTAACCCCTATAGACAACGGAGGCGCTATAACCGATAGCTTCCGTATGGTACCGAATTAGACCCCCCGCCTCAATCCCACATGTCCTGTCAAACTACGGGCGAAAAATTATGAATTAAAATTTAAAAATTATCAATCAAAAACCATCCAAACTTCCAACAATCTTAACAACCTTGCCGATCTGCATGTATCTCTATGCTTAATGATTCGTCTAACAACTTTTTCCATCCCGCTTCCTTACCCACCCCACCAGTACGAACTCGTTTCATCCTCTATTACGGCGGGGGCGTCAAGTAAGGCTAGTCTTGAAGCACGCTAATCTCCACCCCTCCCCCTCCAAGCTGCGGATGGCGCGCGTTGTTTAGGTTAGTGCGAGTGGGTTAGGACGTGGCTAACGATTTTTGGCACCATCTCACTGGCCACGTTCACCCTTTGCCGCGGGATATTTCCCTCTGCAGAATGGCCAATCAACAATTCACTATTTCTTTTTTATCTTCTTATCTTTTTCCCTTTTTTTCTTTTTTTTCTATCCGCCTTCCTTCTGGGATTTTGATACCCACGATACGCCAGATACGGATTACACTTGCGGTTTGAACCGCGTGATGGCTAAAGCACGAGATTATAGTAAATTATGGTATGGCATCGGTTCGTTCGTAAGTTCCGAAAATATAAACATATTGATTTCTATTCAATTAATTGATATTGCAACTCCAATTATCCCAGTTCATATAGCAATACCCGAGCTTTGGTATTGATTGAACAATATAGTCACGAGGTTCCGGGGCTGTGCTGCCTGACAGTGGGTCGAACCATACTTGCGCGCTTTATTCAATTTGCTTTCCAGTTATCGTGACCTCCTTAGCTAAACCTATTCGTACTACCTACTCCGTAGTTATCTATGCTTTTACGTTAGGCTAGGACGACTGTGTTCCTACATGACAATTGTCCCGCTGGAATGCCCATTTCAAGGTTCTCTCCTTGCGCTCGCAAGGTTGAGGAATTTCTTTATGTCATAGAAGGGGTCAAGTGACTTCATGTATGTCGTAGCTAATATGTACGCTTATCCAATCTACTACTAGGATGCTTGCATTAGAAGTTCTACAGGATGTAGTAGTTTACTTCACCTTAATCAAAAAACAGCTACATAGTATCAGATAAGCTTGCATAGATACCTTTCTCACCTAATCGTATTTGACATCAACCCCAACCCAAGCTTGAAAATAACCATACTGTACAGTGCGCGGGACCAATGACTAACCGTGAAATTACATAGTTACCCCAAACCCCATATCCAGTTCACCCCCTACACACGAAGAAGAGGCTCCAACCGTAACACAAAAAAACACCCCCAAATCACGATGTACATACGGTGTCCCACACCCGCAGATCCTCTCGATCTCATAATCCTGTTTTTAGATCCGGATACTTGTTTTTTATTTAATGATTTTCATTCTAGCGCTTCTGTGGAGCTGCGACTATCTCCGGAATGTGGGAGCTTGGCTCCGCCGGTCGATCCAGGTTAGATTGATGACTAGTGCTTGATGAACCGTGCACGAGCGAATTGATAGCGAGGTGCATGGCGGGGTCTTTCGGACTGAACGGGTTAGTAGATTGAGGATTGGATGTTTTGATGTTGAACTGAGACTCGGGAGATGTTTGGTACAGTGCCGTGTTGAAGTGAAACATGTGTTGAATCTCGGTAATGAGTACGCAATGTCTATCGCTTACCGAGTTGTAGTACGACGTACAACTGCCTATTTGGATGATTTGGCCCCTGTGGATCTACTATTCTATCTTGGTACGTAGTGCGAATACATATCCATGGGTGATATTGTCATAGTCCGGGGGCGGGCTGTGTGTGGCTCGGAGTAATAATCATTCCAGTATCCAGTACGGGGATGTATTATACAAAGCCTATAGATAGAAACAGAATGATGAGTAATGATGTTTATCGCTAAGCACCCAGGTCACGCGGCGTAAGTCATGAGAGGGCATCGCTTGTTTGCCACTGGAACAAAGCTCGTAACACGGCAACACCGCCGGACTGTGTCTCAACCGTACGGCCGCGGCCACGATCATTGAAGTCCCGTGGTACACCTGGTGTCAAAGCTTCGGCATCCATTTCCCCATTGCGGTAGTCCACTGCGCCTTCTGGGAGAGTACTGCTACCCGCAATTCCGTCGGCTAGAGTAGAGGAGAATGGCAGACCCCACCACATACCAAACTTGCCATCATCATCCCGAGTCATAAGCGCCGCACGGGCATTATGCTCGATCCACGGTCCGTAGGAACGGCATCGGTTCAAATGGCGACTGAAGACCTGCCCCCATTTCTCATCTTCAACAGGCCGGCGTGTATCACCCGCCAGGAACCGTTCCTCCTGCGGCCGAAGCGGGCGACAAAATTCCGTTAGATGGTGGAAGAATATTCCCTTGAAGGTCTGCCCGTCCTGCGAGCAGGTGGCGTGCGAGTCGCACGTCTCTTCGAGGACACCACCGCGCCCGAGTCCAGTCCACTTGGTTGATGAAGTCTGCGGCCAACCTGAAGCTTGAAGGACTTTGTGAATAAGCTCGTGGCCATCGCGCAGGTAATCCTGTGAGCCAGTGGCGAGCCAGAGGCCTCTCAGCCCGCTGAGGACAACGCCCTGGTTGTATGTGAAGACCATTGTGTTGAGCACGTCACATTTCCGTGTGCCTGGGTCCGACGAGCTGCGCCAGCCTTTGATGTGGAAGCCGTCGCCGTAGAGGCCGTAGATGCCGGTCATTTTGGACTTCTTTAGCCATTTATACCCGTCGACTGCTGCTTTCAGGTATATGGGGTTGTGCAGGCCAGAGACCGGGTCTTTGTTGGTGGTCAAGAATGGGGCGTCGATGGGGTCGCCGGGGAAGTATAGATACATCGCAATGCTTGCAGAGATATACAGCTCATTTGTAATAGCATTTTTGTATGGCTTGAGGGACGGATTCCAGATCATTCCACCATCGCAAAGGGTTTTGTCCCATCCTACTGAGGCCAGCTCGTAGAAGATGCGTGCTCGATGTGCAGCCGAGTCGCGGAATTGAGTGCCATACCACACTGAGCCAGAGGTTGTGTTGGATGCGTCGGATGTGTTGGAGGAGGCATAATGGAAATCGGTGTGTAGGTCTTGGAATTTAATATTCTCCAGCCAATCCAGTACCACCCAGAGCATGTCATCGTAGGCCTGGTTCCGTAGACCAAAGGCATTTTCGCCGAAGTAGAAGGTATTCAGATGGCTGAAGAATTGGTTGACGGTATTCTCGAGAGCGAGAAAAGACAAGTTGTGCGTTTGCTCTGCATTGCCAACGCCCAGTCCGTAGGAGGAAGTAAAGGATGACAATGCCGCGCCAACATGCGTCCCGAGAACAGCAGCGGTCCAGTCAATACTAGTAGGCCAAGTACCGAGCCACAGAGAGAAATATGTATCTTGCATGACATTCAATGCGTCAAGCAGATCTTGCAATGTCTGGGCAGGAGCCTCCCCGCTCCACGAGTTCACGTTTATCGCATCGTTTTCTCCGAGATCGGTCTCGTCCGAAACATCTTCAAAGTACTCGAGCGGCCCTTGCTCTGCAGGCAAGGACTTCCCCAGAGGCCTTTGAGGCTGAGTTGCAAGCGCATTGGTCACAGACCATAGGGAAAGCAGGAATATCGCAAGGGTCATAGGTAGGAACCGTGGTAGCCCGCCAGGGTTCTTCTGGGAAGGGGACCACGGAGTCATCCTGCCTGGTAGACGGGTAAACAATATAATCCACAAAGGCAAAGGTCGACCTCCTCTATAATAATATCAAAAAAGGCATCAAGTCACCCGCATCCATCAACCAGGACACGGTCAGCCTCCAATGCGGGGAAATGGGGAGAAAAGGGTTTGGCCCCAATGATGGCCGTGTGGCTTAGTCACCCATGACCCACTTGGATTCTACACACATGCTCTATACTACAAAGTAGCTACGTAAAATATAAAAAATTGCTGGAACGAAGAGACGCTTCGGACACGGAGGTGCATATTGGGCTGCATCACGAGAAGCCATGCATTGGTGTTGGTGTGCCACATGGTCGTGTGATGGTTGGAAGGGAGGGCTAGAAACGCCGAGCCGCAACGCTCGGACTGGGGGCTGTCCTGGGGGAGGTCATCGTAGGTAGAAATTGGCTCCTCACAATATAAGTAACACAAACCTTCTTGAATAGCATACGAACAGAGTCGGCTGAAACTTACGCGCTCTTATCTATCACACGCCAATCATTTTGACATTGAATTCATTGATAGCGGAGACGCCGAGACCTGTCCAAGACGAAGGACACCAGCGCGGCAATTTTAGCGAGCGAAAGATAAGGTTCTAGAATCTGGTTGGATCGGCTCTGTATATTGCGGAGAATATTTGCGGCATATGAGCCCCATGGTTCTTTTTACATCTCGGTTATAGATCGTTGCTATCTGGGAACATATTCTCCAATGGATGACAGCAATGCGCAAAGATGGTCTTGTACGAGACCGAATTCAAAATTTATTGGCATTCTTTTACCTCTGAACCCAAGTCAGCATGGGAAAATCAACTAGCCCGAGACAAAATCGTCATACCTTCCGAGGCAATTCAATGAGGCGCCGACACATACCTCTCCATGGGTGTGCTCGGTCTTCTCACAACGTATACCATAAGCATAAACCAGAGCATCCAAGGAGAGAGAGTATGCCGGCGGAGTAGTGAGACCCGATTATTCGTCATCCATCAGGAGCGTCGTGGGGGTATGCGGAGTCAAAAGGCGAGAAAGACGCGCTGGAGAGAAAACGACGAGAAAAAGGGTAATTCAGGTATCAATAGAAAGGAGACGAGCAGTCGCATCCTCGTGAATAAATCATCTTTCATCAGGGATCAAAGGCTTAGTTGCCGTCAGCCTCAGGACTGCGACTTCGGCGAATCGGGCTGGGGCTGCGGCTACGACCACGGGCACGACCTCCCTTGCCTGGTCCCTTAGCTCCTCCTTTGCCACCCGGGGGGGGGGCGAACAAATGCGTAGTCGACTTGAATGGTCTGATCGAGGAGCTTGGTATTGTTCAGGTTCTTGATGGCCTCGGTGGCTTCGGGGAGGGTCGAATATTCGATCAATGCGTATCCCTAGTGTGAATCAGTCAACGAATAGATTCCTTGAGCACTGCTGTGATCTTGCGACCTATCAAAGTCGGGAAAACTGATCATCACAGCGGCGATTGAAGGTAGGATTTAAGCACTGTCATGACCTACCTTGACATAACCTGTCCGTCGGTCAAGGTTCAAGTTGAAGTTCTTGATCTCGCCATGCTCTGCGAAAAGTTCGGTGATATCCTCTTCTGAAGCTTCCTCGTGGATGTTGGACACAATGACAATCCATCCCTCGATACTGCGCACGGCCACGGCGCCGGACTGTGTGTGAGGCTCGAAGCCACGGGTCTGCTCCTGCTCCTGCTCCTGCTGTTCGGGCACCTCCTCCTGGGCAACAGGGGGGTCCACTTCCATTTCGGTCGACATAGTGAGAGGATTGGGGATGAGTAGAGGAAAAATAATGGTAGTGCGCAGGTGGTCAATGAGATGATGTGAATGCGGAAGGGAAAAGCTCTGGCTGAGTTGCACTCCTTTTTAGGTTTAGCGCCTCCCGCATTGCGCTACGGCTATCTATACCCAAGTATACATTACGCTATAATTCTCGATATCGAATTCTACTGTATGCAGACTTTTAATAAGTGCTGAGGATTTTTTGTCTCAATTCTTAGCTTGAAAACAGGATGTCAGCATTGACTTATTCATGGCCACGAAGAAGTCGACGGACCAATTGAGGCCAAAAAAAACATCTGCTTCCACCTAGACCAACAGCATACAACAAGACAGTTTATTTATCTGGAGATCTACGAGCCTTTGCAATGTAGACCCTAGGATAGAGACATTGATTGACATTGATTGAGGAGCGCGGTGTGCTATAAACCCTCATAGCGAGATCACTCAGCCGCAACATGAACGGCCACAGTAGTTGATACAGGATGAAGTGAGAGAAGTCATGAAGATACTGGACTTGAGCTCATCTTTCCTTGTTTTAACCACCCCTCTACTCCCATCAATCCCCAGAATGCAATATTCCAACCACAGTCACCGAGCCAGCTCTTTGTTTTGATCTCTACGAAAAGCAGTCTTGATAAACCTCAGATCCGAGAAAAAGATAGGCCATTGAATCACGATGGTCTTGCGCCGGTGAGCCCCAACTTTTTCCCCCCAAAATCTTCCGACAACCTAACATCTGGTTCCTCGCATTAGTGTCAGGTCCTCATGTGACTACCAGGAGGCACGAGAGCCAATTCGGAAATCTCTCGAGCTGCTTATTAGAGACCCCAAATCAGGCGAGACATTCGACATGGCACCCAATAACTCCGAACTTGATGCTTCGTTCGACATACTCTCTGGAACGATGTTCCTCAAGCAAAAAGTCCGCGACTCAAAACTCTGGCCCCGGATCCAACATGAAACCTTGATGCAATTCAACCAGAGAAACAGCACCTTCCTCAACTTAGAGGGCCTCGCAGGAAACTCCTTACTGTTCACGTTCAAGATCAATCCACCCGATACTAAGACGAAAACGAGCTCTGGCTCTAGCACCGAGCATATCTGGGGATGCACCGGCGCAAAACTAAAAACCTGCCACGAATCGTATGGGTGGGCAATAGATTCCAATGGCAAGGAAGGCCCGCTTTACCAGTATCTCATGAATTGCTCGAACGAACAAATCTTACAACTGCGTTTGCCCAGTGACCGTATCGAAGGCTGGAAGTCTGTTGCCATGATTCTTCTCACCCACCGCAAGATCAATCCCGTGATCTGGAACCGTCTCAGAATGAAGATGAGGTATCCCGAAGTTGCAGGTTTTGATTGGACTAAAGTTGAAGACCGAGTGGGGTCGAAGCATGTGTATTTGTACGCAGACGTGGAGGCCAAAGCGAGGAAGCCCCGTGTTACCAAGGCTGATACGAATGTGAAAATGGCAGAGCTGTCGGAGTACATGGGGTCTGATACTAACCTTAAGGCTAGAGGATTTGCAGATCTCGCTGGAAATGTGAATCAGCATAGTTATCTTGTTTTGAATTCGGGTGATATGGGGTTCAGGGGCCTCTGATCAGGGTTAATATGTGCATGCCGAAGATCAATATGTTAAGCTCGAGTGGAAATGTGGTTTTGAGGTTGATATTTGTAAGGAATACTCGGAGGTATCTTGTGATTTTGCTGGAGCATCCTTATGGGTACACGATGACTGTCTTTGACCTGATTTTAATGGCATATTACTAGGTTTCTGAAGCTGAGACGAGAATGAATTTTGAACAAGCATGTTCCATAAAAAAAAAGGCAGATCAGATCTTTGGATTGTATGCTGTTCTAATTTTTTGAATTCCTCTGAACAAAAGTTTAGAGTGGAGATGTATCCCCATTTGGTGTGTCAACAAAAAAACTCCCCTATGGGATCGGTAGTAGAAAGTGTGAACAGGGGGAAGCAGCGCAGTTCATTAGAAATACAGAATGTCAAGGGAATTAACTAGAAAGAAAAACCGATTATGGCACCAGGAAATTGTTTATTTCCGGTTGTTGTTGCGCATGCCCAGGATCTGGACCATACGGATAAAGATGTTGATGAAGTCCAGCTCGAGGCTAACACTCTCGTTGACAACATCACGCTGGATGAGACCACGCTGAGCCAGACGGGCGTGGTGCAGGACCTTCTGCACATCGTAGAGGGTGAAGCCACCGAAGACAGCCAGTCCACCGTACAGCCAGATGCGCTCAGACCACATCAGACTGCGGGCAGCAGTGGCGGGGAGAACCATGGGGGCGAGTCCAGAAAGAGCAACGAGGACCACACCAGCAAGGAGTGGGCCACCGAGGTAGAGGTACTTCTCCTGCTTGGCAGTGGCACCGACAAAAGCAATTGAGCCCATCAGTCCAACGGTGTAGATACCAGCACGAGCGAGCAAAGCAGGGTTGTAGAACATCAGTGGGGAGAGGAGCGCAGCCTGGGTAAGGTTGAACAGGGTCCAGCAGCCGTATTTCATGACGTAGCTGATGAGGAAATTAGTACGAAAACTTGAGGTGGATATATTTTTCTCGGGTGAAGTGGGATTCAATACTTACTTATCCGGGGAAGTGTAGAAAGTGCCGTACATAGAACCAATGCTGCCAACCAGACCAACACCAAGGACAGCCCATGGGTTCATGGCCATGAGACGGTAGGACCAACCAGTTGTGTGCAGAGCGCGAGCAGCAATAGCGATAATTCCGAGACCAAGACCAGTGTGCATGAAAGTTCCGTTCAAGTAGCTCCGTTCGTAATCGGGCATACCACCATCCTCACGGGTTTCACGGTTGAAGATAAAGTTGGTAGCCACCACGGTACCACCGACGATAGCAGCGCCATACATCAGCTTTTGACCCATGCTGCCGCTCTGGGTGTTAAAGGTCTGCTGCATGTAGGTGCGACGGAAGGCATTTTGGAAGGTCTGGCGGGACTTGTTGAAGACTGAGGAAGCACTGGGTTGAGGTTTGGTTGCCTGGGTGGGCTTTAATGGAGAGTTGTGAATGAAGCGAGCAGTGTTGGAAAGCTTCGGAGCCTGGCGAAGTGCCGATGAAACGGCGAATGGGCGTCGAAGAAAGAACGCCATGACGATGATGTTGATGATGAGTGGGAATAGTTTTGAGGGGGGCCGGGAAGATCTCCAAATATATCCGGCAGATGATATCAGTCTGATTATTCAAGTGATTACTCACGTTCCGGAAACCGGTAACTCTTAAGTCCGAAACTTCCAGAATTATCACGTGCCAGATGGGATGAGCTCTCAATTTCATAATCTGCCCCGCCAAGCGTAATAGGATATGCTACTACTCGTCTAAGATTATGACCATGGCACCGCTGGAAACAATCAATCTTCCTCACTTACCTGCCGAACTCCCGGTTTTTGTGGCACTTTACCGCAACGTGGAGAATGCAGAGTTCTTGCGCCAGCAGCTGCTTGCCGGCAACACTGAATTTGAATATGCCTTGATTGATGCAAGCATGGTGTGTATAAATGCATATAGAATGAATTTTTTATGGAAATGAAGGACTTATGGTCTTCTACAGGTTCTATCACGAACACATGCTATCACAGCCATTTTCCGAGCTGTCAATGACTATTTGAACAACCGCCTCAAGTCCCGCAATGTACACTCGGAGATTGTCTTCTCCTTCCTTGCGGCCAACAATGTGAGCAGTATTCTAAAGCGATGCAATGCATATGTATAGAACAGGAGCTGATTTACCCAGATCGCTGACTCATTCCGCAAATTTGGCATTGCCGACTCCACCAAGGACTTGTTGGTGGTGAAAGTCCCCGTGTCCTCGGAGATAACGCATGACTCTGTTGCGACACACCTGGAAACTTCCATCAAAGGAACTTCCGTAACCTTCGACGACCAGATCCTTTCAGAGATCTCGGATATTGCCAAGATCAAGAAAGTTTACAAGCTCGGAGCTTTGCCCACTCCGGGGGTCAAGCAGGCTAGCGGCACACCCGATGACGCCAATCGACGACTTGAGCTGTCAATTTTGGGGGCAATTGCTCTACGTGGATCATGAAGGGCTTCTTCGTCAGTGATAACTCTTTAATCCTTGCCGAGAAACCTCACCGGCGCCCGCAACTGGCTCCCGGGTAATAGGCCGGCCTTATTCGGAACGGTTGATGACGAGAAGGCACAAATGATGAGCTTTGTACCCACAGCAAGAAAGAAGAAGGGTGTGTCATACGACGTACAGATACAAGACTCATCCCACACCTTGGTGCTCTCTGCCCTTCACAGCATAGATCATTCGCTTCATGGTGGTCTTGTCCTCCTCCGATTTGCCCAGGCAAAATTCGACCAAGAGGGTTTCGCCCATCCCTGCGACCATTAAAGGAAAATACATGAGCTCTATGCTCACGCTTTACTGGACTCAAGTCATTGTATCCGATGCATTAAGCCTAAATGAAATGAATGATAAACCTTGGAAGTTGAGGAAGTATATATTTCAGCCACCACCTGGCCATCCATCGTACTAAAGATTGAATTTCCCGTATCGAGCCTTGGAGGATTTGATATTGATATTTGTATAGATAGAATATGAGTCAAAATGATGGATATCTGATTTGTATGAGATATGAATTTGATGAAATAATTAGCATTGACAGTCTCCATGGCTCAAGATACCTTGCGTTGCCCGGCCCAACCTGTAATCGTCCCAGAACGGCAATTCTACAACTTTGCCAAGACGCGGCCGATCTTCGTCATCGTCCCGTCGCGCCTCCACATTCGCGATAGAGCACAAAACTAAACCGCGACCACCACTCAGCTTTGAAAATAGTTGTGACATTTCAAGGCTGGAAGCAATGGTTTCTCAGAGCAGGGGAAGCTCCAGACGATACCTCACCTAATTCTCAGCTGATCTCGCCTTAACAAGCGCGATCACTCACAATGGCAACCGCCGCAGATGCCATTGTTTTGTCCTCTTCCCCGGATCCTCCTACGCGCACTCCTAAAAATAATTTGCGTGACGTCGAGAAGCTTTTTGAAATTTCGCCACTGGATCAAACGCCACTGCCAGTACCGTCACTTTCAGATGTCTTCCGCCCTCCTTTGCATTCTCGTTTCTTCGCAGATTCCAGTGTGGCCGACAAACCAGCCAAGAAAAAACGGCAGCCGGCGAAAAAAACCGATACGACAGATCCGGATGTGACAAAAGCCCCCGCTAAACCGAGACAGAGGGCAAAGAAAGCTACGAAGGAGCAGGAGCCAAAGTCAGCTGCACTAGGAGACCTCGAAACGGGAGCTTTGGATTCAAGGGATAATACAGTGAAGAAGGCTGCACCTTCGAAAAAGGCTGGCGCGCGGACAAGTAAGAAGGCCAAGGAGTCAGGGAGCATGAAATTGGCCGGCAAAGTTACCAAGGCGAGCAGTGAACCCCAAGCACAGAATGCGAGCAAAGCCAGCAAGGAGTCAGACTCCAAACAAGAATCAGCGACCGGTAATATCGAAATTGGACAAAAGAATGCTTTGAGAGACATTGAGGATTTGCAATTGGACGAGGCAACGGCTAGACGACGTGACTGGACTCCTCCAAAGGAATCTGCCCCGGAGGCTGTCACTGCGGCGGACGAAGAAACCGAGCATTGTGAAGCAGGCAGATTTGGGAAACGGGTTTCTGATTATAATTATTCTGGACTCATTTCGAATTCCCGCGATGTTCCTCTGAATATAGATGACCGAGGACCTACAAAACGCAGGCGAATTGAGGTAAGTGACAAGAATTTCATAACTCACATCATTTGAATGGATTTTAATTGAGCCGATGTAGCTGGTAGAACCTGAGTTTCATGCGTCGATCTCCGGCAAACCAGACCAAAGTGATTCATCCTCCAGCGCACAATCCCAAAAGAAACCCAAATCCCAGAAACGGATTACAACTTTGACGGCCCGGATGACCGCCCAATATACCGCGACTGAGATCCCAGATGATGACTTGATAGAAGATGTCATCTCGGATATTAGCCAAGCGAAAGCTCGGCGAAAAGCCAAATCAAAGAATGAAGAACCCACTTTTACGGTTCTTTCGCCTGAAGCTGCCGTGAAGGCTTTGGATGCGCAGGATCTCGTCTTTGGAACATGCAGCCAGCTTGAAAGGGAAGAATCACCGGAAACATTAAGAGATATACAGCAAGCAATTCGCGCATCTGAGAGTCTCGCTTCGCCGGCAAGTGGATGGAGCTTGGGATGTGAGACACCCCTACGCTTGGGAACTCGTCTGTCAGGCACCAAGAACCTTTGGGGAATGGCGGCTCGAGATGTGAATGGATCTTTGGTTCAGGCAGATGTTTCCCAGGCTTCCAAAGAGAAGCAGAGCAAGTCTACTAGTCTATCCACAGCCCTGGAGGATGATGAATGGTTTGATCTTGACTATGGAAGACGCGCTCCTTCAAACAGCATAACGACTTTGCAGCAGAAAATTTCCGAGCCTGTCGTCGATACTCAACAGCTGCCTGTTAGAGAGGTGTCCGTTGCAGAAATGCCCGTTACAAAGGTGCCCGTTACAACAGTTTCTCCACCAGCTGCAGAAAAACCAGAAGTAGTGAAAAGCAGTCAGCAAGCTGATATTCAACCACTCTCTATGCCACATTACGCTGGCTTCACGGATGCCGAGCTTTCGAAGCAGGTTGCCGTGTTTGGATTCAAGTCGATGAAAGGTCGCAAGAAGATGATTGATTTGCTTCAAAAATGCTGGGAGTCTAAGCATGGTACTTCGAGTAAACCTATTGAAGCCTCATCACAAGCTCAACCCGCTCCTTCAGAAACAACTGTGCAAGGCGCCAAACCAAAACCAAAACCTAAAGCGAAATCGAAGCCCGCCGCTTCCTCTAAATCAACGCCAATCGAAAAACCCGCACAAGCAACAATGGTAAGCCCAAAGAAGACACCGCAGAGAGCAGCAGGCACCGGTACTCCACGGTCTTCATACATAGATGTGGATGAAATCCAGGACTCCGAAGAAGAGTTATTTACATCTCCCATCCGAGTTCAGGACCGATACAGGATGTCATCCACAAATTTACCTCAAGGGTGTACTTTGAACGTTGTGACCAAGGAAGCACCCCAACCCCCAGCGAAACGGAAAACGACATCCAAAACCTCACGCTCTAAAGCAACAACTCCATCTGCCTCCACAGTCAAGTCCAACAAAGCAGGATCATTCGGGCGAAGCAGTTTGCCAGATATCTCTACTCAAATCACCAAGGCTGTGCGTTCACAGGCAACCCTCTCGCCACTTTCCTCTTCAACCGGTAGTCGGAGTCGTCCGACATGGCACGAGAAGATTCTTATGTACGACCCTATTATACTGGAGGATCTTACGACATGGTTGAATGTTGAAGGACTCAGTCTTGTTGACGAAGATCGAGAGGTTAGTTCATGGGATGTAAGGAAGTGGTGTGAGAGTAAAGGGATATGTTGCTGTTGGAAGCAAAATGCAAATTGGTGATGCTACTGCATAGCTTTATCATACATCATTTACCTGAGTCCGAGATACTCATAGCACATAAAGCATCATAAAGCAAGATTTTCAATTTCCTTCATCCCCTCAATTCCATGACATAGTCTGCACCTTAGAAAAACAGCAACCCGAAGACGCTAAAAAGCAAAAGCAAACCGCCTTCCACGGCTCAGAAAGGCTCCTCGCACTTCGACCCAAGTTGGTCACATGAATGAATGACATCACCCCAATAATCTCCTACACAAGGGTTACTGAAGAGTCTCATTCCATCTCTCCACCGAAGATTTTCGGTTAGAAGAGCAGCATTCTCCTCCTCCAAGCGGGCAACCTTTGCCAGAAGTTCGGCGTCATTCGGGATGGAGGCCTCAATCGCTGCCTCGAGACCAGTAACCTTCCCCTCTAGCTCAGTAACCTTCTCCTCCAGCTCAGCAATCTGACACTTCATCCTCCCCGGCTCACCGCGCTTAAAGGTCTCGTTGGTGACGCGTTCAGTGACGAAGCATTCGAGGCCAAGTTGCAGACAGGGAAGACATGCAAGGCTACCTTCAGGTCCAACAGTGCAGCGAGTTCTCTTTATCTATATTGTGTCGGAAATAAATATGGTCAGTGAATTCTTCGAGTAGGGTGATGTGTGGATCCTTCGAGGTGAAGATGAATATGGTAGGTGTGAAGTTAAACATCGTAGGGCGATATTCACCTTGCACCTATCGCAGGCATGGGGGGACCGGTCTGACTTTTGCATCTTCCGCTTGTGATTCTCCCTGACCTGCTCAGAATATTCTGGCTCTGGGTCACTGCGGCTGCGACGGGTTCTCTTTTTTCTGGGAGGTTCCTCTGCGTTGACGTTGACAGCTGCCGTGGGAGCTTCCGAGGTTTGCTCGATGTTGAAAGGGTATTGTTCTGTCTTGAGACAGTAAATGTTTGACTCGATATCATCGGACATTTCTATGGATGTTTGGTAGTCTACATGAAAGGCACGAGGGTCAGTCGGGAACAGCTCAGTATTGGGAGGATTTGATGAGTCTCGATGATGCTTGCTATTCGGGAGACTACCTTTGATGCTTAGCATGGTACCTGCGGGTGTTGGAGCGACGTTTGCTTTTGGTGTTCAGTTTTCGGCTCGCTGTCGTAGCTGATGGGTGTAGATCAAGAAAGGAGTGGAGGAAGTTGAGGTCGAGGTTGGTGGTTAAATAGTTTGGTTGCGATGATGATGCGAGAGCTGCACATGGATGATGGGTGTGAATCAGAGTAGAGTGCCTGGGGTATCAGATTGACTCGCCGAGTTTCTTATAACACTTCCTCAGGAACCTTCCACGGCCTACACTTCAGGAATCGGGATCATATATTATCCAGGGAGCTATAGGGAAATTATAGCTATTCTACTGAAACGAGGAGAATTGGCCTTTACATACTCTAGTGATCCAGGTGCTTCGTTTCTTTATAGAAGAACAAGGGCATTGTTGTATCTCAAGACAACGCCCAGAGAAAGAACATGAGAAAGAAGACATGGCAGAGCAACTCCAACTCATATGGCCCCAATGCCACTAATGCCACTAATTTTATAATAGAGAAGCTTTAAATGTGACACTTTCTAGAGATCTGGAATGGGGGGCAGTCAAGGCTGTTGGCAATGTCCTTGCTTTGAAAGCCCAACTGAAGCTATAACCTTGAAAGGGAGGATAAGAATTAATGAAATCAAAACTGCATCGTTGTGTAGCGAGCCATACTATGATATCCAAAACTCAGCCCATTAGCCGATCAACACTCGGTCAATTCAAATTGCCATTGATAAGGGTCTCTTTGGTTTTGATATCTGGAGTCTTGGAAGCGGAATAGAATATCGAGGTAGAAACTATTATTCCAGCTGTAAACTAATCCTCAACAAGTGCTGTTTGAATTAGTTTTAACTATCTAGACACTCCAATTTACTGCGTATGTTCCCATACCATACTTCTCAAATCTACAACCTCAGCATAGAAAAGGTGCAGATTCATGTAGCACCACTGAAGGATCGATCATCTATTGTGGCGTTTGTCGAGGAACTGGCCCCAAGGCTAGCTATGTGCAAAAATGGAGACGGCCTTTCTCAGCACTGGCAATTGAATGTTGACTTAACACATCGTGATATTGGAGATCTCGAAGATTGGGAGCAGTCCTCGGGTCAGCATAAGCGCCCAAATAGAGATCAAGCAAAGTCTACACAATTAGGACGAGGTGAAAAGGGGGACAGGTACAGATTGTGTCTTGGATACGATGAGGGCGAGGAATGATTACTACTAGACTTTCCCACGGGTAGGCTTCCCCAAGTCCGTGAAACCCACGCATTGCCGGGATATAACCGAACCTGAATTAGGAATGGCCGATTCATTTTGGAGGTCTTCATAGCAGCATACAATTTATACCGTCATCAAATATCATTATGACTTGCTGCCATGTTCTAATGACTTTTGGTTGGGATTTCTGTCTAGGACTTTCCATTGCCAAAACAAATATGTATGCGTCGTCCGGACGGTGTTGTGATATCAATAATTCTGACTGGCTGAAAACACTTTACAACTGCCCCTCTATATTGAATTATGAACTACTTGTTGGCTAAATTATTATCTAAAAAGATTGGGTCTTGAATTAAGAGCATTGACTTCATCAATTACGAGCACTTGTATTCAAGTGGCGGAAAAAAATCAAATCACATTCCCGGACACCTCTAGGTGAGCTTCCGAAACTAGCCGAGCTGCTTTATCTCTTTTACGCTTCTGCTGGAATTGAAGTCATGAGTGGTGTAGCCGGGCATCTCGAACCGGAACGTCCATTTCCAGAATTGCCAGTGGCTTGATTGAGATTCGATACCCCTTGCCTCTAGCACCGATGCTTTTCCAAAGAAAGATTATGGTAAGAGAATCGTTTTCAAGCGCCCTTCAGCGCCCTTCGGTCAAGCACCTTATTTACAATTCGGTGGAGTGTTCGCCATTCCTGTTTGATCCATGAAAAAAATTACGAGTACTTCGGTTCTAGAAGATGGTCATTGAAAGAAAATCCGAGAAGTAAGACAATAGAGACATTATCTTCGTAAATGGCAATAAATAATCGACCATATCACGGGAAATTAAATATCAAAACAGACCAAGTGAAGTCAATATGCGTTCAGTCTTGGAACTCCAGCCATGCTCGACCAGCTTAAGAACCAAATGTGTGATCCCGAATCCCAACCCCAATCCCAGAAACACAGCCTAAACCCGGTGCCACTCTATACGGATCAAAGCCAAAAGAATGAAAACAGTGTCCCAGAAAGCCTGAACTCCCAATCACGAACGGCAAGCGCCCGAGGTGGCACAACAAAACCAAAGATGTATCAGTATCAATAAATCGAGTAATCAAAAAGGAACGCGCAAGTGCTTCTTATCGTGTCAAATGGTCGCGTGTACACCGCCTGGTATGTACTTTGGTCACCGGAAGTTCTTTCCGTTGGAGGCCACGATTTGGAAGTTGATGCGTGGCTGATATCGCATCGCGCCACCGTCCTCAAGCCATGGAAGAAGGTTCTTGCATTGGCTGACATCGAACGAATCGAGTTGATGACAGCCTTCGGACACAGCTTCCACGCCTGCACCAGTCACGCGGACACAACCACGCACAGATAGATGCTGAAGTGAAAGGAGATGCAGGCCGATACTGCGGAGGGAGGGATCGGAGATTGCAGAGCCACAGAACGACATGTTCAAAGACTTCAATTGCGAGCATTGAAGGGCAAGAACCTCTGTTGCCGTATCGGATAATGCACAACAGAATGACTGGTGATTGTGGTTAGCTAATAGTTCTTCGAGCACAAAAGGTGAGATTCCGTACCAAGTCCAATTCTTGTAGCTGCTTGGCAGCATTGGTTAGATGCACGATGGCATTGTCGGTCAAATAGGTGCAGTCCGCCAAGCAGAGCCTGCGCAGGTTGGTGAATCGAGCGTTCCCCCAGTATTGGAACCCCTGGTCTGTGATTGTGGTGCAGCGAGTCAAGTCCATTTCTTCGATTCGACCTGCTGCGTGTGATGCAATATGGTGCATTGAACGATCCGTAACGTGTTTGCAGTATGACAGCGTGAGCTTCTTCAGTTGCGGGCAGCCATAGACCAAGCTGTCCCCTGTCTGGAGAGTAGGCTTGATAGAAGCACTTTTGCCCTCGGTAGGCTTTTGATTTCCAGGGATAACCCATCCGAGGATTCGGGCCATGAGAGTATCCCCTACCTTTCGACAGTTGCTCAAGTCTACACTCTGCAGACCAGTAGCCTTGCTAGACATTTCGAGAATTGCTGAAGCCGTAACATCCCAGACACTTTTCATCTTCCACGTCGTAGAGTTAGGTGCACATGTATTGACCAGTGCATTGAACCCCTCGTCAGTGATATGGAAACAATTGTTGATGTTCACGGATCGGGGCCGGTCACCAACAAATGGACAGATAATCTTCACCAGAGCATCATCGGTGACTTTACGGTTGTATATGCTGAGGTCCAAATCCCGAACTAGCTCCGATGACTTGTTCAGAATGCCACACCAATGAGACGACACCGCACGGAGTTGGAGCAGGTGGTGGAATTCCAGGAACCCAAATATGTTCAGCAGGATGCTATCTGGGAAGATGCCGGGTGGGGCATCTTTCGAGGGACGCGCAGTATGATGTGGTTTGGACAGTTCGGCTAATTCTGGAAGTGCAAAGCTCGATGAAGTAGCAGATCGAGGTTCTGAAGAAGAAGGAGAATGTCGCTGGAATTCGCCCGTCACTTCTTCCGGGGTCAACGGTGCCACCGAGCCGCGTCGGCTTCTAAGTCGGACCTTGTCTAAACCAAGGCTCAGATAAGGATCTGGATCGGATGGCCGTGCCAAAGGGTGTTCCTGATCTTCGCCCGATGAGGATTGATGTGGGCCATCAAGCTCAGTCTCAGTCAATGTCAATAGAGGCATGGACTTTCTCCGAGCCGAAGTTATTTTCACACGATCATCGTGATTCAAGTCACCCATTGGAGCGTGCTCTTCGGAGGCATCTGCCATGACTACATCGCCATCGGAAGCCGCCTGTAGCCTTTCTTGGGCGGTACGCTCCACTTGATCTCGGATATCCTTAGGGCACATCTCCCAGAATTTGGAGAGCACATCGCCACATAACATGAGACATTCCACCGACGTGACAGAGCGAACCGTTGCTGTCCTTCGCGGCGCTAGTGCCAAACTGACCACTTCTCCGAAGTATTGCCCCTGCTTGAGTCTAGCTTTTATTTCTACACCGCCGTGATCAACCCCATTGGGCTTGCCGTGGTGTTCATTGTTTGCCTCGCGCTTTTGGGCCACGACCTCCACTTCACCACGAACGATGAAATACAGCTCGCGGCCCTGGGAGTCTTGCTTGATGATGTCGGTGAATGGATGGAATGAGGCTGGTTGGGCATTTAAACCCAAGAAATGAAGTATATCCGCCGGTAACCCGGAGAAGAGCGGGAGTTCTTTGAGCAGCAGACGAACGTTCACCAGTCCATTGGCTAGTGCACTGGCTGCATCTCGTCGCCCTGGACTCGGTGATTTTCGCTTTTTATAGACTGACTTTAGACTCAGATCCTCATCTTCCGCAATAATGTGATCTTTGGAAAAGCTTTCTCGGAGTCGTTTCGAGCCTCTTCGTACTGGACTGGGGCTGGGTTCGTCGTCCACGACGGGAGCCGAGGTCTCTTTTTTCTTTTTCTCCAGAATCATCAATCGCTCCTGGGCCTCTTCCATGATCGCGCGCTCAACATCCGGAAAGCGCGGAAGGATGTTGCGAAAGTCCTCCTTGGAGAGCACGACCAGCATGCATCGGGTGCGTGCAATAATGGTTGCGGTGCGCGGCCGATCCATTAGCACTCCAATTTCTCCAAAGAAGGAACCTGGTTCCAACTCGGCGTATATACTTTCCCCATCACGCGATGTGACGGAGACGGCGCCGCGCACTAACCAGTAGATTGCTCTTGCATCGTCACCTTCGGTCAGGATATAATCGTTCGGGGCGTGGAGCTGCGGGCGTAGGTGCTGGCCAACTTCGATCAAGAAGGATTCGGGCGTGGCTTGGAAGAGGGGGAAAGAGCGTAGACGATCGACAAGTTCGAGCGGCAACGCTTTAATGTGGGAGGAGGCCAAGGGCGAGGGGCGCACGGGTCGGTTCGGGTTCATGACCGAATCGAAGGAATGGATGAGGGACAGGTTATCAGACATAGGCGTGACAGCCTTAGTCGGGCCCCCGCCCGGCCTACCATGGCGACGCATGCTCGATCACAGAGACAATATTTGAATAGATAGATCCGTTCGGCGACTGGAGGAAATAGGGCTTTGAGCTAAGGAGAGACGATGACGTCGACGAAAGCTGCGCAGATGTCGAGCCGACAGTCGGCATTCTTTCCACGCCCAAATTGGAATGGGCGCTAGCAGATAGACATCTGCAAGGCGAGGTAAAAAGGTGGTGGAAGCTGGGATAACTGGGAATTATCAAAGGTTGACGGGGGGCTTCTCTCTTCAGGCGAAAAAGGTGGGGGGAATGAGCGACTCAGCGATGTCAAATGCGGTTGAGCTCCACCGATCATCTGGAAACCTTCGGAAACTCTATGGGAACCCGCTGTCGGATGCTCCACTCTGGCTCTTGAGCTTTTGCTCGATTTATTTATATTCTATGACATACTAGTTTTCCATGGAATGAAATCAATTGTGTTCGGATTGCCGCATTGTTTAGGTGCCTGTAGAGTTGATCCTATATATTGCCCCCGGAGTTCATCAGGAAAAAAGCTACTCTATCGCATAAGGCATGGGTTTAGCGGGACTCAATGGACTTCTCTCCCGATTCTATTTCTTTGATAGGATCTAGCACAGCAAAAGACAAAGAAAAGTAATAAGAAAAAAAAAATTGATCCTTGCCTAGAACAGCCGTCGCCCAAATCCGGATTTTCCAGATGAAAATGAAGCATCAATTTGATACAGGGCAAAATGTTTCTTCAAGACTTATATTCTCCAGCTAGCTATCCAGGTAGGTCCTTGCCATCAGCCTTACTCGTCAATCTATGTACTTCTGGTTGACAATTAGTGTTAGCTAATTGCATATGCCCAGTAATGCAGGCATTCGGTCATATATGGTCACGTGCTCAAGATAGCAAAGAGAGAAATGATTCCATGGAAGAATAAAGAGGGTATCAAACAATTGTAAATCATACACGCGGAGAAGAGCATGGCGCGGAATATGCCATGTGGCCATGATCCTACATTGCCGAACAAAGAGACCCAATCTCGGGGTGTCTGTGCCTGGTCAGGATGTCTCAACCCCTGGTCTTGGACATCGTTGGAGCAGTGGCTTGAATAATCCCGAGCCATGTCTGGATAGTCCTTTCAATAGGATTGTCAAGGAAAATAATACCAGTGGCTGGTGCCTCTAATGGCTCTGGGTGAGTGGCCGACAGTGTGTCAATCAGAATAGGGCATACATGAGGGAAACAATGCCAGACCCCACTCAGATTGTACCCTGGTCTTCTGTTCTAGATTGCCGTTTGCCAAGGAAGAAATCCAAGTATTTTGGGCGGTTCCCTTTTGCTGTTTCCAGAACATCTTGCAACAAGCCGTAGGTCAAACTCAGCTTCAACCCGAATTTTGCGGTACGAGCAGCAGTATAAACGTCGTGACGAGCTGTGACACGAATATGGTTAGTTTCTAATGATATTTCCCACCCAGAAAAGCCCAGTCGAAGTCTTACCTAGTAAGCTATAAATGCCAGAGAAAGATAAGCCGGCAGTGACTGTGGACAAAAAGTCTCTCTCCTCATGCCGAGCGTAGTCCACTGTCTCCTCGAATAGAGAAAAGGCCAGAGCCCCAACGCCAAGCTTGGCTCCCATTTTTATCCCATCCTTCACGCCACCCACAATCGAAATATAGTTCTTGGTTTTATGATACTGGAACCAGCCAGTAGAGGTTGTGGGGAACCGATGTGCGTTCTCTGCCCGAAACACCAGGCCAGCTTTTCTGCTGCCATGGACATACCCCAAAGCCAAACCGGGAACAAATGCACACATGGTAGCGTATGGTATGCGCCTTTCGACGTCGATACCTAGCCGTGGAGGGGTATCAGATTCGAAAAGCTTGTGCCAGTACACGAGCTTGAGGAAGAGTGAATTCTCCCGCTCAGACTGGGCGGAGGACGGTTGATGTTCCATTATGGCGAAACAAACCAGGCGGGTGACGACACTGCGCGATGGCGAGGTGGTATTCACAGGAGATGTCGGATACAAAGCTTTCGGGGTAGTCCAAAGGAAGCGCAGTTCGTATATGCGAAAACGAGGTTCTCGGAGTCGAGGGATATTGGCCAACAATTTGGTAATGCTGTGGAGGAAAAGGTGTCAAGCGGTATAAGAGCGACCAGAGAGATAAAAATCTGCACGAAGAATGATCTGCTGTCGTTTTATTGAACCACTTGTAGTGCTTATTTCTCAATCGTGTGAATGGTGTCGGAACAGAATTTCGGAGTTGCGGGTGTCAGTCTCCGCCTCCGCCGCTTCGCAATCTAACTACATCTGCAAGAGTTGTGACGACACAATATACATGTATTCATACTCAATGTGAAGCTCCAGGTCGTATTATAACCATCTCCTCTGTGCCTATTTATTCTATTCTCAGGCCTCTAGCTTCTAGCGTTGTACAGCTGTGCTCGCAAGTTTCCGTCCCATTGCTGACCGCCTGCACCAGCAGGTGACAGAAAAGGCTTGGCATGGCAGAGCTATCATGTGACCAGGACACCCATCACGTGCTCACCTCCTATCAATCTCAATCCCGCATGACATACAATCACGTGATAACACTTTTTCACTGAGCTCTACATATCGCAGAAAATGGTATGCCTCAGAAGAACTAGCGCTAATTAAATGCCAAAGACCTAAGAGAAGGCTAACACATGACTCCAAACAGCCACCCAAGCAAGCAAAAGTGGATCCACGGGCCTCAACCCTGCTCTTCAAGAAGCACAAAATCACCATCTTACTCTCATTGCAACCCCATGAACCCCTCACAGCAGTCAAGGAGAAGCTACTCCAAGCCCTCAAGTCCCGTGGGCTTCGCGAAGTTAACGGAGACCTGGTCCCCGAGATCCCTGCTCACATCGAGCTTGGTATACCCGTCGACCGAAGCGACCTCGAGAAAGGATGGACCTGCCTCATCAAGGCTGACAGCCCCACCATAAAAGAAGGTGTCGCCAAAGGTTCAGGAAAGACCGGGGATAATTTACTATCAGCTGGCCTGGAGAATGGACATCTGGTCGCTTTCCGATTCCGCAAGTCGGACGAGGCGGAGAAGGAGGATGGGGATTGGGATGTGATCATCCCAAGCTTTGACGATGCAGAGGAGGAACTCTGAGGAGTGATACAGTTACGCCCTCCGGAATGAAAACACTATACGAATGTCTTATGACGCTGGCAGAGCAGAAGGAAATGGAAGCATGTACTTTGCATGGCATTTCTTGATTTGTCACACTCGTCAATAAAACTTTGATCCAAAAGGCTGGGATATATGCTCTGCGGACCTTAGTCTACCGTCATGACTCTTTGAATAACGTGAAAATGAAATAAAGTTGAGTAAAGACCAAAACTTGTCATATCCAATCTCAAATATGACTAGATGAATACAGGAAATGCGAATTCCTGAACCATAAAAATCATGTTATCATGACTGATGAAGATTAGGGATTGTCAGAAAACACCTCGGCACTCCATGCCCATGAAATGTTTAAATGTCACGTCTTGGGTGCAGTGACCGAGGGTATCATATAGGGCACTGGGTTTTCTCTACCATGTCTTGACGTCCGTTTCTAATTATTGCTCAGTGCTTCCTGATTTTCGTTCATTGAGTAGAGCCGGGCCAGTAGTGAGCAGACTATCGAAGGGGTAATAAAATAGCTCCAAATAGAAACTTGAAGCTGGAACAGTGGAAAGAACCTTGAGTAACCAAGCTAGGTTAGATACCCTATTGTCATTTGTATTTACTGAAGTAGGATACAAGAACGAAGAAAATGAAGCTTCTGCGTTAGCTACCGCAATGATTGTCATGTAACTTCCCGCTGGTGATTTGGCACATTTCGTGGGTATGGACTGTACTTTGGTCTAGTTCACGAAGGCTGAAAAGCATCGAAGCTGTCTCCGCAGAGTGGAGCTAAGACAAGGGAGCGCGTGGGCAAACAGGGATATAGTGCGTGGGAGGTGCATGAAACAACACTTTTCGCGTGGGAAATGCTACTCGTTGGGTGGGTCTCTCCTAAATACCACGCGATTCCAATGTCAATCGCCACTATCAAACCGTTGCCAGGAGCAACCAGGAGGGGACAACACATCCCTCCCGTCAACAAATGAGATCGCTCACAGGAGACTCTCGGAGAATACTGCAACCCATAACCCCATACACATTAGATCCACACATTCTTCACCCTTTCATCGCTAACTCTCGACACCCCAACACCTGGCCTTGCCGAACGCAGGTCGCGACACGGCTTCGACATACCGGTCCCGCAACAGCGTGACGTGCCGGCGGCTTCTTCGACCCAATCTTCCACCATGGCGACCACCGACGGCGCCTCTTCGATCACGGTCACGGTCCGCGTCCGGCCTTTTACAATCCGTGAAGCAGCTCAAATCACCAAAAACGATGACGGCCCTCTGTTCCTTGGTGATGGGTCGCTGGCAGGCGTGCCCACACCGAAGCTCAACCAGAAAGGGATACGATCGATTGTCAAGGTGATTGACGATCGGTGTCTGTATGTACCACCCTTCAGTTGTTGATCATACATGGAGTCACTGCCCTGACTGACACATTTCATCCACTAGAGTGTTTGACCCTCCCGAGGACAATCCTGTCCAGAAATTCTCCCGGTCCGTCGTGCCCCAAGGCAAGCGCGTCAAGGATCAGACCTTCGCCTTCGATCGTATCTTCGACCAAAGTGCCTCACAGGGTGAGGTATACGAATCAACCACCCGCAGTCTCCTCGATAGCGTTTTGGAAGGTTACAATGCCACGGTATTTGCATACGGCGCGACAGGATGTGGAAAGACACATACCATCACCGGAACTGCACAGCAGCCTGGTATTATTTTCATGACGATGCAGGAGCTGTTTGAGCGGATAGATGACAGATCGGGTGAAAAGTCGACTGAGATTTCGCTTTCATATCTGGAAATTTACAACGAGACTATTCGCGATTTACTTGTTCCCGGGGGAGCGAAGGGTGGCCTCATGCTGCGTGAGGACGTCAACCAAACAGTTTCGGTGCCTGGTCTATCGAGTCACCACCCACAAAATGTGCAGGAAGTCATGGATATAATCATGCGAGGTAATGAGTGCCGTACCATGTCGCCAACGGAGGCCAACGCGACTTCATCACGATCCCACGCTGTTCTTCAAATCAACGTTGCACAAAAAGACCGAAACGCCGATGTGAACGAGCCCCACACTATGGCCACACTGAGCATCATCGATCTTGCTGGTAGTGAGCGAGCCAGTGCCACCAAGAACCGGGGCGAGCGTCTTCTCGAAGGTGCAAACATCAACAAATCCCTACTAGCCTTGGGAAGCTGTATCAACGCCCTCTGCGACCCCCGGAAGCGCAACCACATCCCTTATCGAAACTCGAAACTCACCCGACTACTCAAGTTTGCTCTTGGTGGCAATTGCAAAACTGTCATGATTGTCTGTGTTAGTCCGTCCAGCCAGCATTTCGATGAGACGCAAAACACTCTGCGCTACGCCAACCGTGCGAAGAACATCCAGACCAAGGTCACCCGAAACGTGTTCAATGTCAACCGCCATGTGAAGGACTTCTTGGTCAAGATTGACGAGCAAATGAAATTAATCAACGAACTCAAAGCACAGCAGAAGGACTCGGAAAATCTGGCATTCACCAAGTTCAAGAAGCAGACAGAGAAGAAAGACGCTGTCATGCGCGAGGGTGTTGCTCGTATCCGCAATGCTTACGATCATTGCTTGCCGGAGAGACAGGAGAGGACCAACCACATGCTCAAGCTCAGACAGATCAGCCGCAGGATCGGTATTCTGTCTTCTTGGATCGCAGCATTCGACACTGTGTGTGCCTCGCGCGAGGATGGAGAAGGAATCGCCAACTTGTATGCCGTTCGCAAAAGTGCTCAGGGTATTCTCCTCGAATTGGAAAGCAGCAGACACCACTACAACCAGCGATTGTCCAAGAGCACCTGGGATCGAGCGTTGAACTCGGCGGTTGAAAACGCGACCAAGCAGCTCCAAGAGTTTGACATCAGTGATGCGAGCGACTACGCAAATTTGGATAGAGAAGCCGAGCTTCTCAGATCCAATGCAGAACGTGAGTCACTGTCTGCAGTTATCGAGCAAGACAAAGCTGGTGAAGCTATTGCCGTGCAGCTGCTCCTCCAAGCGCAATTTGAAATGATGTCCTCGATTGAAGACATCATGCAGCTGAACGCAACCGAAGCCATTCAGAAGGGACGCGTGATTCTCGCGAAGATGCTCGAAGACTGCTCAAACGCTACATCTAATCTCGTGAAGCCTGATGGTAGCTTACCCGCAATTCCGGCGAGTCCTGTGAAGGTCGCCAGCCCATCGAAGCCCAAGAAAAGATTTAGTCTGGTGAGCATGCCGCCACCGATGAAAACTCTCCAGAGTTCTGTTCAGATCGCGCCAACAGCCCCTCTCTCTCCAATCAAGGGTTCACCGCGTCGCCGAAAGGCCGGTGTTGGTCGTAAGAACGTCACATTTTCACCCAAGAAAACCCAATCCAAGCCTACCAAGAGGTCCGTCCGTTGGAAGGATGATGAAGAGGACGCTCCTCTGACCGAATTCCAAAAGTCGCCCGAGAAGACTGAGTCTGTAGACGGGGACAGCGGAGAAGATCCGTTTGAGCCTACCCTGCCACGGGGCGCATCCCCGATTCCGCGAAACATTCCGAGAATCGTTAGTCCGTCAGGAATCGCTGCGCCTGCCGCACCATCAGACGAACCGACACTGAACATTCAAAAGAACAGCAGCCGATTCAAAGCTGGATTCCTGTCCAAGAGACCCGGCAGCTCCCCTCTGGCACCCCCACCAACTGCTTCTCTTCCTCTCACCGATCGTGAAAGCTCTCCACTCCGCGACATCGAAGGCAGCAGTTTCTTAAACCGTGCCTCGATTGACCGTCCCTCCCGCATTGCCGTTCGAAGCCCGAGCGGAACCTTTTCAAGCAGTCCTGTGCCTGACAACAAGGATGACTGGAAGTCTGACAAGGAAGAGGCGATCAAGATCAACTCCGCCATGCGCCGCATCTCCAGTGGTCACTTTGGTCCTTCTGCCAACGCTTTGCGGGTCCACCGTCGTCGCAGTCCCAGCTCCAACACATATGGCAGCTCTCCTAGCGAGGGCAATATGTTCACCGCATCCCAGGCCCGCCGCATGGTGAAGAGCGAGCGGGAGGTTGAGGCTAAGCCCCGGGTATTCAGTCCGCATACCCTGCCGATCATGAAGAACACCGCCCGTCGGACCACATTGGGAGGAGAAATTCGACCACGACATGCCAGCCTCTCAAGCAGAGATGCCTTGCGACTTACTGCCATGGCTACGCCATCGGTTGGCCGTCCCTCGGACTGGACCTCTGGTGGACTGCGCTAGACGCTGACTATTTTCTTTTGCATTGTTCCGATAATGATATGGCGTTGACATGGCTTGGCGTAACAGATACCACATTTTCCCTTTATTGTTCCCTCTCTCAATTCCACAGTCATGGGGGGATCTCACGCTTGTTTTTCGTTTTCCCTTTGTCACTTCTCTCTTGTCCTTGACTACGTTTCACCATTGACGCCGTGCCGTCTTTTCGTTTCGCTTAACATATTATTTCTCGGAGTGTACATTAACGGTGTTGTTTTGCTTTCTATTACCACAAACCAAGTTTTGTTGAGTACGCCGTTTATACTTGCGTAAGAAGCTATGACTGATAGCCCTATCTCGGGCCAATTTACCCGATCCAATACCGTTCGAGCTGCTTTGTCAGAACAAGGATGACGCCACTTCATCGCAGCTTTAGTCAAAGGCTGATTTACTTTTATGAACCACATACGATCCCTACTTATTCGGAGAATTCTAGTTTTGTTTTTATTCTGGAAGAAATCACCGTGACTGCGCCTTCCGAAAAAATCTTCCTTAGCTCCAACCGTCTCGAGCACGTCAGCTTCTTTCCCCACTCCCGGCACTTTGACCGTCCCCACCAGAGTTTCTGCAGATGACTTTCGCACCGATTGCCTCAACACTCTTCTCCCGACTTGTCCGCCCCTTCTCTATTAGCGCTCCGATCCTATCGCTCACACCTGAACAACAATCGCGCAAAATGTCCACCGAACAAGCCACCGTCGCAGCCGGCTGCTTCTGGGGTGTCGAGCACCTGTACCGCAAGACCTTCGGCAACGGCAAGGGTTTGCTGGATGCGCAGGTCGGATACTGCGGCGGACAGACCTCTGATCCCTCTTACCGGGCCGTATGCACCGGTTCCACAGGTCGTAAGTCTCCTTCTATCTAAGCCGAAGCTCCAGGCCCTTGCGGCGATCCTCCGCGAAATTTGAAGCGCAAGCGCGCGCGAGGCATGCGGGGAATAATTTTTTTTGGCATTTACTGATCTTTTTTTTGGCTTCGCAGATGCCGAAGCCCTTAAGATTACCTATGATCCTTCTCTCGTCTCTTACCGCCAGCTCATTGAGTTCTTCTACCGCATGCACGACGCCTCGACTTTGAACCGTCAGGGTGGTGATATTGGTACACAGTACCGCAGCGTTATTTTCACACATGGTCCCGAACAGCAGAAGCTTGCTGAGGAGATCACTAAGAAGGTTAGCGAGCAGTGGTATAAGAAGCCTGTCTCGACTGAGGTCGTGCCTGCGGGTCAGTGGTGGAGTGCCGAGGAGTACCACCAGTTGTACTTGCACAAGAACCCGGCCGGCTATGAGTGCCCTGCTCAGTATGTCTCCTGAATTATGCGTCTTCGTATTTCATTCAGTTACTAATTTGACTTTCTGCTAGCTTCGCGCGCAACTTCCCTCCTCTTTCGGATTGACTCGGTTCTTCGAAGATATAAGGATAGGACATTGTTGGAGATAAAAATATTGTTTTGGCGTATATGACATATGAATTTATAATTTTTGCCCATGATTTAGGGTGCTGAGCTCTCTTTAATGCAAACCAGCCCATCTTCGGTTTAAAGATTCGGAGTTCATTTGATTCCTATACTAAGAAATTTCTGTGGTTGTTTTTAGTTCAGGTGCTAATTTACAGGTAGAATCCATGGATCTCCTACGAGTTATATTTATTTTGAAACCAAGCTGGGGACATACCCTTCGAGAAAAACTAAGCTGATGCAAAATTGGTATCATTATGCCCTTTTAATCCAATAGGCCCTGAGAAAGCGGGTCTGGAGCCTTTTAGCTTCACAGTGTGTACATTTGCTTTGAGATCCAATAAATACTTACACAAAAAAGGATGCTCGAATAAATATCCTCTCCATACAATATCTGACCTTAAACCCGTTGCCCACTTTTCTCTTCTTGTTTTACCTTGAGCAGAGCTTAGTGGCCATTGTGAGCTAACTGACGAGACCCCAGGAAGTGCACACTGTGTATGATTGCCGGCCACTACTGCTGTTCGCCCAACATAGCACCAGGTCAAGTCTCAAATAATGTACACGGTCAATCTTGATTGTTTCATCTCTGACCCGCTTTGTTTCTAGGGTGCGTAACGCATAAACACGACCGCCACAGTAGGTCCGTTGATTCCATCGGGATGTAAATCATACGTGATTTCGTCCCGATTCTCTGTGGTCATCCGGTTCAACGCCGCCGCAATCTGTGCCACTGTCGCTTCCCTGCCCATAAGTGAAATCAATTCTATGACAGATAATCGGTATTCTTGTTCGTACAAATTATAGCATGAATTTTGCCTCATTGCCTCGGTGACTGATTGCCCTCGAAATGATTGTTGACTTCATTCAAGATATTCATAGCAGACCTGGGGAAGTTAGATAGTAGCGAGTCATCCATTTCCAACAGTCTAGGATATCAGCGGTCTTTCATCTTCATCTTGGAGATCAAATTTGGCGCCCCTTTCCAAAAGCAGCTTAACAACACCCTCATGTCCGTCCTTTGCAGCGTATGATAGTGGCGGTTTGCCATCTTTATCTCTAAGATCAAAGTCGGCGCCCTTTTCAAGTAGTAACTTAACAACACCCTCAAACCCGTCCTCTGCAGCGTATGATAGTGGCGTTTTGCCATCTTCATCACTAATATCAAAGTCGGCGCCCTTTTCAAGTAGTAACTGAACAGCAACCTCATGTCCGTACGCTACAGCGTGGAATAGCGGGGTTCTATCATGTTTATCTTTGAGATTCCACTCAGCGCCCTTTTCTAGAAGCAGCTTAATAACACCGTCATGTCCTTCCATTGCAGCGAGGAATAGTGGCGTTTTGCCATCTTCATCTCTAACATCAAAGTCGGCGCCCTTTTCCAGATACAGCTTCGTGACATGTTCGGCTCCGTTCCCTGCAGCCCAGAATAGCGGCGTTCTGCCAAATTTATCTCTCAGATGCAAGTCGGCGCCCTTTTCCAGAAGCAGCTCCGGAACATGATCGAGTCCGTACCTTGAAGCCCCGAATAGTGGCGTTGCACCTCTTTTGTTTCTATGATGCAAATCGGCGCCCATTTCCAGAAGCAGCTTTGTAGTACTATTGGTCGTTGTAGCCCAGAACAGTGGCGTTCCGCCATCTTCGTCTTTGAGATCCCAGTCGGCGCCTTTTTCTATGAACAGCTTCAAAACATCATTGTTTCCGTGCATTGCAGCCCAGAATAGTGGCGTTCTGCCCCCTATATCTCTCACCTGCAAGTCGGCGCCCTTTTCCAGAAGTAGCTTCGTAACACCATAGCTCTTTGTAGCCCAGAATAGCGGCGTTATGCCGTCTTGGTCTTTAAGGTTCAAGTCAGCACCCCTTTCTAGAAACAGCTGAACAATATCCTCATCCCCGATATTTGCAGCCTCGCATAGCGCCTTGCTGCTAGTAACTCCATCTCTTGTATCGAATGCGCCCCAGTCCAGAAGCAGCTTAACAATATCCTCATACCCGTTCTTTGCAGCGCGGAATAGTGGCGTTCTGTCATCGTCATCTTTGGAATTTATTTCAGCGCCCGCTTCAACAAGGAGTCTGACGACAGCCTCATGCCCCCACTCTGCAGCCAAGGATAGCGGGGTCTGATCGAAGATCTCCTTAGAATCAACATCCACCTGATGTTCAAGAAGACTTTTTGCTGATTCGATTAGCCCAAACCAGGCCGCCAAGTGCAAACCTGTTATCATTTTTGCTCCTTTTTGACTGTAATCCGGGAAAATGAAGTTCGCCCAGTTCGAAGCAATCATAACTTGGAATGAGGCAGAGACCTTCGCATCATTCTTGAGGAAGGCGTGAATCAGCTCTTTTGCGTCTGTCTCAGCTTCACGAGCATGGTAACCCCAATTTCGTGCTGCGTAGTCGTAGAGTGGATTTTGTTTCAGCCGTGTCTCATACTCTTCATCAGTCATACAGAGGCCTTCTTCAAATATATCAAATGAAAGGTAAGTGACACAGACAGTTGCCAATCTGCACTCTGCGTCACGGAACCAGGCTAGTTGCTCTCTTTCAAAGTAGTCTTGCGTCGTGTAGTGAACTAAGCGCACAACCTGGCTTTCCTCGTCCACCACGATCAATCCAGCGCACACAGAGACTATAAGTTTGTAGCCTGTAACGTTTTCTCGGTCAAGGAAGCTTTGGCCTTCTTCCACTGCAAGAGCCTCCTGGAGTTCCCGAATACTAAGCTGTCTTTTGGCACAAGTGATCCACATTAAAGCATTCATAGCGAGCTTTGAGGCATCAGCATCTTGCCCTTCGATTCGGCGTTTAGCATCCTCATACGCCAGGGTATATGCGTCGGGCCCTCCAGAAATGTTCTTCAGCGTATCTTTAACTTGCTTGAGTGTCATCTTGGTCTTGATGGAGTCGAAGAGAAGCTGTGCCAACAAGAACCTGCGCTGATATTAGCTTCTTAGTTCTCATCAGAAGAATATTGTAGGGATCGACAGACATTCCATCTGCAACTTCTGCAATTCTAGTCTTTATCTCTTCCTTATATGACTGCAGGAGTTCTGATCCAGCTTGTGAAATGCGCCCTTCCAAGTATCTGTGCAGATCGCTTTCATGAGCGCGAATATCTAGATGGTCACCGATGAACCTTTCGGTAATCTTTGGTATTGGCCTTGCAGTGGCAAAGAGTCTCACAGCGGAGTTCTCCTGAAGGTCAAAAAGTTGAGATAAGAACACGTTTCGACAGTCCTCTGTTGTCTGGCATTCGTCAAGCGCATCGATAACCACGAAAACTCTTTCATATGTTTCCACCACAGATTGTAGAGTTGTAGAAAGTTCGTTCAGTGATGGCCGTGTACGTCTATCCTTGTGTTTTTCGTAGAGCTTTGTCACGCTCTCTGGCACCGGAGATGCCAGCTGTTTGAGGATACTCGCTAGTAGGTCTTCAACCTTCTGTTCATTGTGCAGTTTGAAGTTGCAGTAGATATAAGCGAGTCCTATACTTTGATTGCTTGAGCATTGCGCGGTGAGGTCCTCAATCACTATCGCAGTTAGAATAGTCTTGCCAGCTCCGGGAATGCCTGAACAGAAAAGCGTCTGGTTTTCTTTTGTTCGCCAATTCTGGTATTCAGCTGATTGGAGGAGCCATTGGCCTGTTCCTGGTTGTCTCCGCTTAAGATAGTCACTCTGATAAGGCCCCTGGTCGTTCCGAGTCAACCATTCGAGTGCTTCAACGTCATCCTGTTTAGTCAGCTTTGAGCTTATTGTTGCAACATTAGCTTCGGTCCTCGAGATCGTTTCATTCACTGTATATACTATCAATGGAAGATCAAATCCTGATAGTGGGGTTGGAAAAGGACTGACTGCCAAAAAGAAGCTCGTTTATCTTCCTCTCACTCTCAACCCTGGTCGGAGCAAGTCGACAGAGAAGATCCCGTGCATATGCAGCCGCTATCATAGCTGCATACCCTTGCCAATCCTTGTTCTTATGGGAGTCGGCGTAGTCACATATACCACGAATTACTAGGCAAGGAAAATGGTTCATCAGTCCCGCCGCTTCCATTTCAAAGCACAATACGCCCTCTTCCGCGGCAAGTTTATCTCGGATCATAGCGTCCTTCATCAAATGGTTTGCGGAAGCAATCAAGCCATAGTGAATTGCTACACGATCTTCATCGTCCGTTCGCTCGGGTCGCAGTACCAAGTGAGCTGGATCATCTCCACAGATCACTGCACAGCTCCCGTCGTTTCCCGTGGGGTGGGGGAAATTGCTTCGATATATTCTGTCGCTACTCGGGTCCGGTCGTTCGTATTTCTTCCGCAATCTTGGCTTTTTCTCCAAAGCACTGATGACCGCCCCTTCAAGCTGGTGTCCTTCACTCTCGTAGTCACTTCGCAATCCGCTGACCACCGTACGCAAGGCCGTTGGTGGCTGGTTGAGAACTTCGGTTGGTTGGAAGGCTTGACTTTGTATTGTTTTGCCGAAGTCATATTGAAACACGCCACCCTTCCCATCACGAGGAGCGCTGACCACTATATCTCCCAGACGAACATCGTGCCTCGAGGAAGGTGCACCACCGCCGATGCCCACCATCAGGCCGATCCTGACGTTAGGAAAGCTATGCAGCATGTCTCTTGCAACGTTTGCTGCAGAAGAAGTTCCATACTCGCCGTCAGGCAAGACAGCAATGACGACCATATGTCTTCCGATCTTTCCCACTGTATAGTTATTGCTGTCCGCAGGTGAAAGAGGTTCTGGTGCTGGGTGCTTTTCATCAAGAAATGCTTGTGCCGCAGTATACTCCGTACTGATGGCGCAGATCCAGCCAATAGTGTATTCCTTTGGGTCAGACATGATTGTCTCTTAGATTTTTCAAGGAACAAGATGTGGTAGTATTTAGATTAAATAAACGCGAAGGAGAAAACTGACCTGATATCAGCCTCCAGGGAGTGCCCCGCTATCACGGGAACTCACGAAGGCTTAGCGCTTGACCCCGCCCGATCTATGTTGGCTTTTTTTTATCCATTCATCAGAAAACGAACTATTATGCCTATAATTAAGCAAGCTAGACAGTCGATGGGAGATCAAATACTCCTTTTTTGGTCTGATTTGATAGGTTGTAGGTTTCATAGGATAAGCGTGAGGAGAATTTTAAGCTTGAGCGTTTAATGAGATCTATCACATCTGCTTTTCTTGAGGCTCGGGAGGATTGAAGTGCTGCTTTTCTCGCGATCTAATACTAAGGCCTTATTATAGGTCGCTTAAAACTAAGTTAAGGGTCGTTAAACAATACACCGTGTATAACTACTGTACTATATTCCTTACCTAATATTAAATCTAATGCTTTAAGTGTCAGGCGGTAAACATTAATGGCCATAGTACTAAGTAGGGAGCATTTAAGTAAAAGATCCGCAGTAAAGCCTCGGCAGTGGGTCGCGAGAAAAGAACAGCAGTCGCTGGGGAGGAGGCAGATTTCGCTAGTGACTATACTTCATACAGGATGGATCGAAATCAGTTTCACTAATATATTCTCTTGGAATTCTTCCTCGAACCCTATCCCAAAACACGCTAATCCTATGTCTGGCTTAGCCTTATTTCAAGGACGGAATCGTATCGAAAGATAGTATCAGGTGAGACTACTGTAGGTCCTATAAATAACATGAAATACTAGTACCATTAATACAACCACCACGTTGCCTTATAGATCACTCGTGTGACCTCTTCTAGTCATCACCGTCCTGACTCCTGGCAGCAGCGTTCGCCAATTGTACGTTCATAAGAATCCGGACTAATGTGATGGGGCTTTTAATGGTATCAACTCACCCACTTTTTTTCACGTATTGCTGGGTGACCCTTCTTCCTTTCTGATTCTCTTCTGTCGCCATTTGATTCCATGTGTCATCATGAACCACAAACAAGGAGATGCCGTAATCGCCACCAAACCCAGCGTGGTGTATGCCCATCCCGGGCCTATGGCGTCGTTCATTGGGCCGATTGCCGCCGATGAAGCAGCGCCAAACCAACAATGAAATAGACTATTGGCTGCAGTAGCAGCGGCTGCTCGTCCCGGCCAAATATCAACCATTAAGGCGTTCAAGGCTTGCACGCTACCATTTATAGCAAACCCAGAGATGAACAGGAGAACAACCGGGGCCGCGAGACTGACGTGGCGACCCAGCACCCAGCCGTATACTATAACCGATCCAATACTTAAGTAATATAAGGGAAGCGCAATCTCCAACCTTGCTTTTTCAACGTTGAAATTGCGAATGTCTTGTCGGACGTTTCTCAAGACCGGGAGCCCGGCCCACTTAGCATGTCGGCGATAATTCCAGTCCACGAGACGGCCTGTCGTAAAGACAGAGACAGTTCCTCCTGCACCTATGGGGATATACATTAAGCCGCTTTGAATGTTGTCGAAATGGTACACCTGATGGAAAGATGTGGTAGCCTCGGTTAGGACGCCGTAGAAACAGGTAAATAGCAACGCTGACGTTAATAAGATCAACGAAGTCTCTAAGTCGAGAATGACCTTTAAAGTTGGCAAAGGTGAAGGGAAGCGTAAGCGGTAGTTCTTTCGTACCTCGGTAACTTTCTCTGGGTCAGGATTGAGACCCTTTTTCTTGCGACGTTTTTGTCGAATGAGATCTGTCATAGACATATTTAATAAAGGCGGCGGCACTGATCCATCTCCGACTACCTTGCGACAAGTCTCCGGCAAAAAAAGGAGAAGTACGAGGAAAAACACGCCTCCAAGTATAAGGAGGAACCAGAAAATCCAATGCCAGTCGAGATACTGGCTGATTAAACCGCCAATGATGGGAGAGATCGTAGGTCCCAAAATGGTGTCAAAGGATGCAAAAGCAATATATTTGCCCCGCTCCTCAGAGGTGAACACGTCCTCCACAAGACCGTTTGCGAGCGCCCCCAGTACTACTGCTACCTGCACTTTGGACACATCGGAGGACGAGCAAAGCAACAAAGCTGTTTTGAAGACCGAGTCCAAGATTTGCAGCTAAGTAAACTGTGAAGCAGATCATGTATGCCGGTCGTCCCCGCAGAATCGGAGAATCCTGCGATGAGGATTGGTGAGATTCCTTGCATAATCTTATAGGTAGAGACAAATGCCGTTAATCAATGCCAAGTGTGAAGAACGGCGAGGGAGCACTTACCAAGTATGTGGTGACGGTTAAGTCCACCTCCTCCTTTGATAGATTCAGAGCCGTGGCTATTGTATCCAGTGCCGGAAAGTATATGCTTGATGACAAGGGCGAAAAGAAGGAAGCGAGGGAGCCAAATACCACTATCGCCCTCTTTTCCACAGTGAACACCGAGTATTTCTCATGGCTAGTTTCGGCATCTCGACGTGGTTGCTCCTCCGGTTGCTCCTCCGCACCTTCATTTTGCTGTTGTGCTGCATTTAGAGA
Organism: Penicillium sp. IBT 16267x; assembly: GCA_028828865.1. NCBI lineage: Eukaryota > Fungi > Ascomycota > Eurotiomycetes > Eurotiales > Aspergillaceae > Penicillium > Penicillium sp. IBT 16267x. Next base: position 416,413 of record JAQJZQ010000008.1, on the reverse strand, counting down.
CTCGGGGCTGGTGGAGTTCGCTTGATTTTGGTCGGACATGGACATAATTTCACTCCACGAGACTTGCCGACGGATGAAAGTGTGGTCGGTGATAGGAATATTCAAAGGGAAGCAAGAATACCCATGGAAATAAGCATGAGAAATAAGCATTAACTGAAGAAAGTTAGATTTGGTCCTAATGAGATGGTGGCGTTCCCGTTACTCCCGTTACCAGCCCGGGGCCAGAGTCCACGCTTCAATCGATTTCATATGTTGAATCTTTACCTTGGATTGATATATTTCCTGCCAAAGAGACAGGCATAGTCCAAATCAAAAACGACAAACGAGGAAGGGGTATTTTCTAGGCGTTGTCAATTAATTTTGCTATGTATGTAATGTAACACATGCTCCGTATGCAGAGCATGAAGCACAAGTGCAACGTATGAGGGCGATACCGGAACCAGCAAATGCAGGGAATCTATGCGTTAGACGCTGTTGGTCCTAGCACTCAGCTTCAGGGAGCTTTGAGGTTAGAGCGTAATAGGATTTGCAGTAGGCAGAGACAATTGACTCGGAGACTTAAGTGGAGCCTATGTCATGCATATTCTCACGATTATGGATCTTCGCGGCTGATTACAAACCAGAAGTCATTTAGGTTCGTGGGAACTATCATAGGATTTATACGAGAGGGTGGCAACAATGAAGCAACATGGTAGGTAAGTAATATTGAAGAGTGCAGCAGGAGAGAAGATGAGGATCTACGACTAAGAAGCCTTAAGTACAGGATAGAAGGCACTAGTCCTAATATGGACTCTAACAGGATTTATGTTGCTATCTGAAACGCTGGAAACAAAAGGCAGGAGATCTCTAAGGAGGATGTCCATTCTGACCTCATATGTTGAATAAGAGGATAGATCCAACTATATAGCATTAGTCTATATTCCAACACTTAACATTCTATTATACCATTCAGATAGCTGAAGCAGTCCAGGACTTTCCGGTTACTATTAGGATAGGACTTCTAGACCGTTCTCGGTGTAATAGTCGGATAAAGGGCTAAACCTATATATTAACGCAGGCGTGCGACCGTAGTATCCTAGAGTGAGCGCATGTTACAAATCTCGATCCCTAGGTTCGAGGTCATACGGCTAGAAGTCACGGTCATTAGAATACAAACTGCAGTCGTCGTTCTCGTTACAGGGCTCTTTCATCTCTGCGTAAAGTTAGATCGCGAAATCAACTCCATTGACCAAGATCTCAGTGATGTTTCTTCAGGTGGGCAACATGGATTGAGGTCGCCGGGGAAGAAAGAAACAGAAGCCAGAACAGTTGCCATTACAACAATCCACTGCTTTTGCGTGAAATGGCTTCCCGTTCTCTACCGAGAGCTACGAAAGGCTCCATTGAGCGCATGGCATGAGCATATGATGCGCTTTCTATGGCGCAAATCTCGAAAATTCATGTTGAAAGCCATCATTCTAAGATCCTACCAATCTGCCTTCTCTCTTGTTCTATTTGGTCTTACTCCTGTCCCTATCGGTGTGGGAGAGGAGGAGGTCGAAGGTCTACCAGGCTCCCTTTGCTTTCAAGTAGCGTTACACCATCTCTACAGCCTCAGATGCTGGCGTCGGACATTGAATTTTCGACATCCGAAGTGATAACCCAAGACCCGAGTAACGCCTCATGTGTCTGATCACATTACCACTGATATGCAATACCACCCAAGTCTTCTCTATGAGAACATGCTGTACGCTGCAGGGATCATCATCGACACAACGTCCTCGCTTACACTCGACTATAAGCCCGTTCTGGCCATTGATCCTTATCCGGTTCATGTTATCGCATCCAGTCGTCTGGTTTTGAAGATCATCACGAAGGAGCGTAAAGATCGGAAAATCTCCGTGGAGACATTTGAAACCCTTCTAGAAATCATTTCCAATGCATTGGAACACCTCCCGGCAACTTCTCACTCAGTCGAAGTGGCTCGACAGCATGTTCGAGCTATGCAATTGAGTCTGGGGATCAAAACCCAGCCATTCCGAATATCAATACAGATGATCAGGGTCGGCAAGACGCTATCTCCGGCTTGGACCTCTTGCTTGCGGATTCCGTATCTGGCATTCTTTATATTGTAAACAACAATGACATGGAGGAATATCTCACACTAATTGACACTGCTTCCCGGCAAGGGTCATTCTTTACGGCTTTTTCGGCGCTTTGAGCCGAAACACCGATGTTTAGAGGGCAGCACCAAGCAAATACACACCCGAAAGAAGCTGGTTGAAAAACCGGGTAATGCGGCCACTAGACGACAGACAAAGGAAGCGGGAAAGATTATTTTTAACCAATGGGGATACAATCTACCATGACATAGATAAGAACTGGGACTTTCATCACTGGTAGGTGGATCCTTTATACAAAACATTCATGTTGAAAATCCTTTCTAAAATGTTCCCATGTGTAAGCCGATCAATTAGCCAGGGCAATTGTCAAGTACATGTATAAATCAGAGCAGTAATTGACGTATGTTTGCACTATTAAGCCGCTGACCTAAGCTAGTAAGTGGCAATACCCCGCTAACCCAAAGAAGGTAATGCAATCCCCCCCAAATGACTAGCGCTGGTGCGTTGTGGGTCACAGCGCACGTAACACAATTTCCCCCCAGATCTTTAATACAGATCCAGCTATTGAAGGCTATGCAGTTCCTCCCCTACTGAACCCCTTACTGAGCATGACACATTCCACAATAAATAAACAACTGTAAACAGATCTTCGAGAAGAAAGCCACCGAGGTCACTTCCTTAGAAGCCCCAAATAACATTCCTTCTAGAAAAATAGCGGTGGTTGCTGCGAGGCGGGGAATACTGTAATGTACGGTATTCTTATCCGGTATGGGTTGTTCCCCTGACTTCCTCGTGCGATCCTCCGAGCCCTCTAATCCCGTCAGCAGTCGGGCATAAGGTTGGCTGGGTACGAGATCCACAAATTGCTCGTTCCTGCAGAAATGGGACTTGGATTCCAGAGTCAAATTCTGATTTGTTTTTCTTTTTCTATATTTTTGATTCCCCTTTGTGTGAGTGCGACCGACATGGAGAGGATTTTTCGTTTTGGTGCCGAGCCTACACTAAGAGCGCCACTTTATTACGGTCAAAAGTGCCAATGGCGCCTAGCGTCGGTTCTTTGGTTCTTTAAGATTATGTCTTGGGGGGCTTTCAGTAGGTAATGGGTCCCTGAATCTGAGCGGGGCAAACTCGGCTTTACTTGCTACTCGAAATTGGGTCGATACTGTAGTGTCTTTGGATCATACGGTACAGGTATTGGTGTCTGGTTCCACAGTCCCACGGTGTTCCCTATTCGATGCAAGAATCTGATTTACGCTGTTCCACTTTCTCTATGGATCATCCCATATGTAATTCCCCCCTTATCGACACAAACGCCTGGGGCAAGATTCATGTCTCACATCGGTACCAGAGGCACCAAATCACCATCATGTGCGTAATCGGCTGTAAATGAAATCCTTCTCGCTACGTAGACGTGATTTTATTCTCTACCTTGTATCCATGGCTACATCATCTACCTAAAAATAACCAGGGAATTCACCTCGGAACTCTCATACCGCACACTAAAAATATCCGGGTAATTTACCCGTAAGAAAATACCAAAATACAGGGTGGGAGGCCCTTTCTCAGGGAAAAAGTGGAGACAGTGTCTTATCAAAGTGTTCTTTTCTCCAGTTAAACCTTCCCAAAATAGTTTAGATCCGCCATTAATTCCAAGGATTGTTTATGTAGTTTCTCTGGGTAAAGTGGTAAACTCTACTGTAATATAATGGGAGGTCCTCCCCGTTTTCTCTCCTCCTTCAACCCAGTCAACCCTCACGACACACTCGTTATCTAATTTCTAATTCCACAGTTCGCTCGTTTGTCTGTGGCCTTTTTCTCCGATTTACTCCCTTTTTCTTGTACATTCTGCTTATTTGATTCCCCCCCACTCCCGTACATAATCTGACGCAATGGTCCGTTTCGTGACTGCTCTCCTGGCCCTGTCGGCAACCGCTTTGGCGACCACCACGTGCAGCTCCAGCAGCCAGTGCCCTGAAGACCTGCCGTGCTGCTCCCGTAAGTCTTTCAATCCCGACCAGAGAAATTGAACCAGACACTGACTCCTACCCAGAATATGGCGAGTGCGGCACTGGCGCATACTGTCTCGGTGGTTGCGACATCATGTCCTCCTACTCCATCGAGTCGTGTGCTCCCATGCCCGTCTGTGAAAGCAAGAGCTATACTTGGGAAAACCTCGACAACTCCATCCTCAACACCAAGTACCTTGGCAATGCCAGCGCCGCCGATTGGACCTACAGCGGTTTCCCCAAGATTGAGAACAACACCCTTCTCATGACCATGCCCAAGGAGTCTGTCGGAACTCTTTTCGCCAACAACCACTACATCTGGTACGGCAAGGTCTCCGGCCAGATCAAGTCCAGCCGTGGCCAGGGTGTCGTGACCGCTTTCATCCTGCTGTCCGATGTCAAGGACGAGATCGACTACGAGTGGGTCGGTGCCGACCTCACTGCTGTGCAGACTAACTTCTACTGGCAGGGTGTTCTTGACTGTATGTGGCGATGAGCTTAAATCCGAATCCGGAATCTCGATGGGACAAAACTAACTGACTATGGTTACAGGGCACAACAGCGCCAACGCCTCCGTGAGCGGCGAGGATACCTTCGACGACTGGCACACCTACGAGATCGACTGGCAGCCCGACCAGCTGCAGTGGATCATCGACGGCAAAGTGATGCGCACCCTCTTGAAGTCCGATACCTACAACTCGACCTCCAAGCAATACCAGTACCCCCAGACCCCCTCCCGCCTGCAGATGTCCCTCTGGCCCGCCGGCCAGTCCACCAACGCCCCCGGTACTATCGCCTGGGCTGGTGGTGAGATCAACTGGGACAGCACCGATATCACGGATACCGGTTACTACTACGCTACCATCGGCCAGGTCGATGTTACATGCTACTCTACTCCCGCCGGAATCACCACCACCGGCAACAACTCTTACCTCTACACCTCCACCAACGCCATGGAGACCGATGTCGAGGTCGTCGGTAACTCCACTGTTCTCGGCTCCCTGGGTGCTACCGGTCTGGACATGACTCTCGGTGCCGGCTCCAGCTCCACCGCCACCAGCAGCAGCAACAGCACTGATAGCATTCCCACCAACTCTTCCGGTGGCTCTGGTCAGCAGGGTCAAAGCACTGGAAGCACCTCGTCGGACTCCAACACCAACGCCACGACCACCTCTAGCTCCTTCAGCCAGGGAACCACCAGCAGCAGCGGAGCTGCCAACCAGAACGAGCGTGTTCTGCGTGGCTCCTTCTTCGCCGTCCTGGTCGCCGTCGTGGCTCTAGTGGTACTCTAAATGTATTGAATCAGGTGGGCAGTTATCCAACCAGTTTATTGTTGTACCTTATTTTTTGTACACTCTTCTTGAGTACATTTTTCAAACCTCTTATGTGACCTTCTTTTCTCGACTTTCTCTGAACAACTTGAACAAATCCAACTTAATGAAGACTCTCGCTGTTTTACTGGGATTCTGCGTTTTCAATGTCGTTGACATGTCCTTTCGTGGTTTTCTATACCTCTTAGCGTGTCATCTCTTACTGCTCTATTGAGATCATTTCATTCATTCATTCCTTCTCCTTTGCTATATCCAACCTACGTTTAAACTTTTGTTCACGGCAGGCAGGATCGCATGGATGTTGCACTTTTGGAAATATACGGTACCTTGGGAATGGATAATATGCACGCTTTAGCAAAAGCGGCGGTTTTCCTTAAAATTGATTTCTTTGAACTTATTCCAAGCTACGCCAAACCGCACCTCGACTGCTGCCACCGCGCAAACTTATATTTAAGCTTGTGGCTGGTATCTTATGGCTCTATCTCCCCCACTTCATCTATATCCTTATATCCACGTGGGAATGGAACGGAGGGAATGTACAGTACTTTTGTAAATTTTAGGTGCCTAGTCACTGAAGTGGGTCAGGTATGTCGGCAACTATATTGGTGGTCTTACCCGTAACTTCTTTGATCTAGACGTGTGACAACCTGCAGTCTCTCTCTGTGGATTACTTAGCTACTTCGCCCGTGAAGAATCATAGTGAATGAATGCTGTTAATGATATACAGGCGACTCGGATATATACAGATTTAAGGCCGCTGCACAGTGAAATACAATAGCTAGCCGTGAAATGTACAGATAGCACAATTTAGGTGCAGTAGCCTAGGAAGTTAGGTAGGTACTGATGTAGGTATTGATGTAGGTACTCAGGTAGGTATTTCCCTAGTGTTGATACCTAAGAACCTACCCTGGTCTTTATTCCATCTACTAAACCAATCAAGGATTAGATGAAAGGTACAAAGTCAATCTCCACAGATTCGTAATATAGCCAAATCAGGTAGACTACTATACGAGATCTTATACATTTTGTTAGCAGACTCTACTTCTACTTTCACGTCTCATCCCAGCAAACTTGCCAGATGCCTATCCTTTCAGTAACAACAAAACACGCGAATGAAAGACATCCCTAGGCTTCAAAGAATATACCACCTCTTATAAGAAGGGAATGTACCTCAAATCCCGTCACTAGTCATATAGGCCACTTCACGTCTATCTTCACGTCTTCCATATGACGATATCACCAACCAAAAATCTTGACTATAAACAGCGACCAACTTTCAAATATCTTCCTCTTCTCTTCTTCTCTTCCCCAGACATAATTGCAAAATTGCAAAACCTTCCGTAGGAAGAGATTTCAGAGAAAAAAGCAAGGAGAAAAGGGAAGCCTCTTCTGGCTCAAATCAAATTGGCTCAAGAGTGTCCTGTCTCACATTATCGGTGGAGAGATCCGGCAGTTAATTGAAATATTGCTTCTTGCCCCAATTCTATACCTTCGCCTCACCCTAGGGGGTATCGTACTTCCAACATTTGATACCTCGTCCTCTGTGTCCGTGTCCGTGTCCGATTTCAGGTTCGTCATCATCATTCATATACCCTCTTACCTACTAATGACCACTTCTCCATTCAGGACTTCTTTCGTATCGAGCCAAGGAACTCCGTCAAGGAGGATCTGGCGAAGACTCATACAGAGAAGGGGGGTTCAGTGCTTTCACTTGGCCGAGCTAAGAACGAAATCCGGAAGGTACCATTGATGGAATAGGTGAGTTTGGATATTCAATATCGTCTTTGACTTTTACTGATGGTCGTTTATAGACTTGAAGTTCGCTCAATTGCAGCTTAGTGCTGTTTCATCCATAATTATTTGCGAGAACTTGGCCTTAGTCCGCCAGGATTTGTGGGAAGAAGCTAGATCACGGGTTATCGTTCATACTCCCACTTTAGGCGACTTGCTCCAACTGAGCCCCAAATAGGAGACTTGCGTGAGGTAAAGGAAGACAAGAAACTACCCTAGGTGAGTTCATCATTCATAGGCATCGGGGGGCGTTCTGCATTTCACACCTGGTCAGAGGCAAAGTCAAGTCATCAACTTGCTTATCGCATCCCTTCGCACAGGAATCCCGGTTTCAAAGAGCTGTGACAATCTATTCAGCATAATCTAGAGCTCTGGATCTAAATCCACGCCCGTCGGTGCAAGAAGACAACATCTCATCCATCTGTGGCAATTACCAACCGGAATATTGCAACCGATATCTCGTTATCTCTACCACCATTACCATCTTGCAGTCCTGTACAGGATGTGCCGGTACAAAGGGATATGGTACTACGAATGCCAGCACATTCGATTTCACCTCAATATGTTGTGTCAAGATCTGCTTGATCTGTTATCACGCATCGAGGACTCGATAGGTCAGGCGGACCAGGGCGACAGCCCACAGAGCTGCTTGCCCCGTGTGTTGACTAGAGATGGAGTGATTGTGATGGAGACACAGGAGCAGGACGGAGGAGCAACGAACATTGATCAATGGGTCACTGATCTCGCCGAACAATGTCCTTCTTGTGCCATGAGTGTCAATAGTATGAATGGAGACAGCGAGTCTCAAGAAATGGAAGGATAGGCGTAGGAAATAACATTCATATTAGCGTTTATCTAAATCTTGGATGTAGTAGACATAGACGCGCTGAGTCGTTGTGCCATGCCCTTAGTCGTCACTTCATTTCATTTTGATAACTCACTTCGCCATCCACATCCTCGCCATGTATTGAGATCATTTGCACCCCGTCGCCATCCCCATCCCCTTTCCCATCTCACACCACCTCGACCAAGATCAAGACCATCTCCGAACCCCGAACCAATACGATTCAAGCAAGAAGCAGCAATCCAGTATGCAACCCCCCTCGCCCTCAAACGAGATTTCCAACGCATCTGCCCAGCACAAACGCCCCCTAAACCCAAACCAAAACAAGTTATACAAAGTTCTAAGTAAGCGTTTACAGAGCAAACATGTGCTGGTACGAAGGATGCTACTACCCCGTCTGCAAACACTACACATTCAGACTGCATTTGTTCTGCAGGTTCGTGAAAAGAGAGCTAGATCGCATCAATAACCCGTGGGATCGTGATAATTATGATATCCCCTGCAACCCGGCGTTTTCCTGCCGGCCTAGGACTTTGAAACTCAGTGAGGGATACGTCTTTACTGATGTTGCTGTGCACGCCGTTGCGGGGACTGCAGAGACATGGAATACGAATGTTGTTGCGTGGAGTAGTAAGCCGTTATGCGAGACTTGTTGGCAGAATGCGAGGATTCCGGAGATTGAGTGGGAGTTGGGGATGAGGTGAGGATGTGTGAGATGGTTGGGGGTTTTGCTTGATCTATCCATTTTCTCTGTTTTATGCTTTTGTTTTCCGATGGGATTTGGTGACCTATGGGCTTGATTTAGGAGTGATTTTTTTGCTGGTTTGTAGTTCATGGAAGGCTGTTTCGCGAGATATCAATGGATTGACGAATGGTCTTAATATATCTTTATTCGGAGCATTTAGTTACCCCGTATGCCCAAAAACTCCATGGTCAAAACAAATCTTAAACCCGAAAGAGAAAAAAAGCGATACCAAAAAGAAAAGATGGAGAGATCCATAACTAGTGGAGTCCGCCACATCCACAATCCTCTAGGGACCGCTTCTTGAAGTCCCCGTGGTATGTATCAAAACTGTCGGTCTGGACATCTGAGCCGAGCGGATCTCCCATCCAGTGGAAGTCTGCTTGAGTGGAGACTTCGTCCGAGGATGCGCTCCAGGAGGCTGAGGACCGAAGGCGTTTGGTGATATCATTGACATCGAGATCGAGGTAGTTGGCGAGGAAAGTGCCGACATCGGTGTTTTCATGATTACCTACCAAGGGCCAGGCACCCTTGGTGGAGGATGCGTAGATGTTGACGTCGACGGCTGCGGGTTAAATCAGTATATGAACGAAAATTTTGATCCCCGGTGATAGATGGTATTGACTTACCAGAATGTCCGTGAGTGGTCCAACCAATCTGTGCACGACGACTAATCATATCTGCAAAAACGTAAGATGCGGAAACTCCTCCCGGAGGGTGGATAATAGCATCCAATTCCTTGTCAGAGGCATCGGTAATACCCATGTACTTTTCTAAGAAATTTTGACGAATGTACGCCTTCTTCTCCGTGTCCTTTGCCTCCTGTCCGGCTCCGGAGATATATTCCTTCAGCTTGGCTGCGGTGTACTCTGAAGAACGAGTGGCATTCGCCAGGACACCGGGGTACCAGAGGTAATCCGGATAGGACGGGTGAAGCTGTCGGGCAGCCGCCAGGCCACCAGTTTCATGGTCAGATGTGCCCACAAGCACTCCCGGGGTAGAGTCCTTTTCCAAGAACTCCACGACCGCAGCGAAGGCCTTGTCGTAGGCTAGCACCTCGTGGACCTGGGCAGCGGGATCATTGCCGTGACCGGCGTGGTCTATACGTGAACCTTCAATCATCAAGAAGAAGCCCTGCTCACTGTCGCGGGTAGCCTCGCTCAAAGCAGTCAATGCAGTGCGAGTCATCTCCTCCAAAGAAGGGTACACGTCATTCTGCGAGCGGCGGTCGATTTCATACGGAATATCGGTATCAGCAAAGAGACCCAGCAGCGGCAACTTCACTTGAGTGCCGCCATTCAGTGCATCGAATCCAGCTCTGTCGTTTATATGGCTGAACCCATTCTTGGAGGCAACCTCCACGATGTCACGGTCGTCGCTTCGGCAGCTACCACTGGTCGTGTTTGGCAGGAAGTGGCATCTTCCACCACCCAGCATAAGATCAACAACCCGACCCAGAGGGTGTTCTCCAACTTCTTGTTCCGCAATGCTATCCTCGTATGATCGCAGGTTGGCATGGGAGGCAAAGCACGCCGGCGTGGCATCCGTCAGACGCGTCGTAACAACCAGCCCGGTTTTGTATCCCGCAAGCGCAGCAGCCTCCAAAACAGTTCCACAGGGTGTATGATCCGGAAGGACCGAGATAGCTCCATTGTAGCTCTTGAAGCCGCACGAGAACGCGGTCGCTCCCGCTGCCGAATCCGTCACCAAGCTGGAGGTGGACCGCGTCCGAGATGTCCCGATGTAGTGCTGGTCCAAGATCAGGGTGTTATCGATCGGTAGCCCCTCCGTGTGTTGTCTGAAGCTTCGAGTCATGGATAAACTGGTGGGGCCCATGCCGTCCGAGACCATGAAGATCAGGTTCCGCTTTCCAGATGGCTTTCCACCGGGACCCCATGTGTCCTTTGATGTGCGGTTTGGTTTCGAGGCTTCGTGTTGGTAGACGACTCCGAGGATGACCACGAGGATGGTAGCGATAATAGCCCAAGCGAGCAACCCGATCTCCTTCCAGAAGATCCAGCCCCGCCTTTCCGGGTGACGACGGCGTGCCCGTTCACCGGTTAGGAGGGCGTCTTCTTCTTCGGCTTGGAAGGACTGGTCATCGGAAAGGTTGACAGGTGCCGTCAATAACGGCTCCTCTCGTGGAATAGCTGCCATGGTTCAAGAGATAGACCAGAGGAACTCGGCTAAGAAGCTCTGTCGTTGCAGCTCTCAGCTCTGTCTATCTTGGATGATGGTTATTTGTGGGGCTAGGGGTGGGCCTGCCTATCCACCTATGAGAGATGTCATCCAAAGCCCATGGTGGGTGCCTTGATAACCGCTCACATGACCTCCATTCAGGTAAGATCGGATTTACTGAACAATTAACAACAGAATAATTTCTCAATATGAGCGAAGGCAGTTCTTATATGTACATTGGTTCTTCAGATTCCTCATGACCTGCCTTTCCATGAGATTGGGATCATCGCAGCCGCAATCTCAGTCACACCGCGCTCAGTAGCCAACAGATTGAACTGTGCCGCCGCATTGCGAGTATCCTGGATGTCCACACGAATACCCAGAGAATTAATCTGGCGCTTCGTTTCAGGCGACAAGGGATAAATCGAGGCACCCAGACCAAGAATGAGCATATCTGACCAAAATATTAGCTTCAAATCCCATCTGAAGATTGATCGTCATGCAAGACTCCGAAGAGAGGACAGATGACCACGATGCGGAGAAGATGACCATCTGACCGTAGCTCGAAACCTTGACATGCACACAAACTCAAAATAGATAGTCACGTACCAGGTCTCGGCCACACAACACTCAACAACCCAAAAGCCTCCTCGCCCAACTCAAACTGCCCCTTCGCGTTAATCATACTAGCCTTGGCCGCGCGTTCATTCTCGAACTTCCCCTCGGATACCTTCCACGGCTTCCAAGAAAATGCCTCCCCACCCACAAGCATCATACCAGACCCACCAGTAATCTTCAAGCCGCTGTTGAGATGGAATCCCGAATCGAGACATGCGTCAATAGCGGTAGTAGGCGCCTCGATACCGCCCAACACGTTCAAAGCGTTGAAGTCGGTTTGGGTGCTTTCATCCGACTGCGGGCCTCGGTCATGACCGGCGGGCTTGTGGGTGTGAGAACGAGGAATCATGCGTGTGGGCCGGACGGCAGTGCTGGAATTGCGGTGCGTGGATGGGATGAACGGGGTGGCGGGTGTGAGTCGGGAGAGGATGGGGCGTGGGTTGCTGGAAAGGGTGGTGCGCAATGCGCGGAGGAGTTGTGGTGATGGAGTATGCATTGTAGGTAATCTTGATTTCGTTGTTGGCTTGATAGGATGAGATAGTGTAGGAGGATGATAGTGAAGGGATTTTTATCGATCAGTTGAAGCTAACAAGCTTGATCCGGGGTCCCGGTCTTGGCGAACGCTTTACTATAATACCCGTGATACTACTACTATGTGCACACTACCGAACTCGATACAACCTCGAAAATTTGGAATTGGAAATAGAAATAGAACTTCAATGTCCTTTATATTAATATATCCGCCTTTGGTGGCCCTAGTGATTAATCTAGTTTTTATTTCCAGGTAACCCACCCGTGCCCGTACTGCACTTTCGATTCAGTATGAAACAAGGACAAAAACAATGTCATACGCGTCATGATGCCCCAAACGCCGAAATCAAAACAATGAAACCGCAGTTACCATCAAGGAAAGTCCCGAAAATATCACAAAAAAAAAAACAAAAAAAACAAAGGTGCAAAAACAAGGCCACACTTCCCATTCCAATCCCCTGTTCCTGGTCAACATTACTGCACCGTTTTGTTTCCCGTTGGCCAAAAAGAATCTCAAGAGAGTATGCACTATTGAAAGATTAAACACGGGTGAGGGTGAAGATGGGGGTGATGAGGTATTGAGCTGCCTGTACACGTCGTTCAAATGGGTGGTGAATGAAATTATTTGGCTGGACGGGGAGTGGAGGTGCCATTGCGTTCCTCGTCTGATTGACTGGAGCTGTCATCGCTGTTAGTGGCAGCTTTGCGGAGGCGCTCCGCCCGGTCTTGAAGAACCTGAGCCTCGGCTGCGGCCTTCTGAGCCCGGATCTGCTTTCGCCACATGCCAGCGTAGCGACCCTTCATGGCAAGAAGCTCTTCGTGGGTACCGCTCTCGGCGACTTGACCATTTTGCAGCACCAGGATGCGGTCTGCAGTAGTGATGGTGCTGAGTCGGTGAGCAATCACGAGCATAGTACGGCCATGAGAAAGGGTTGAAAGGGCTCCCTGGATGTGCTCCTCTGTGTCGGTATCGAGCGCCGCTGTGGCCTCATCCAGGAGAATGATGCGAGGGTCCTTGAGAATAGTGCGAGCAATAGCCACACGTTGCTTCTCACCACCACTGAGGCGCAGACCACGCTCTCCAACCTTAGTATTGTAGCCATCAGGGAATCCCATGATCTTATCGTGGATGCTGGCGGCCCGACAGGCCTCGTACACCTGTTCATCAGTAGCGTCCTGGTTGGCATATTTCAGGTTGTACATCAAGGTCTCATTGAAAAGCACAGTATCCTGCGGTACAACGCCAATATGCTTACGCAGAGAGTCAATGGTAACGTCTTGTACGTCATGGCCATCGATACGGAGACAGCCCTTCTCGGCATTGTAGAATCGGAAGAGGAGTCGGAAGACCGTGGACTTGCCTCCGCCCGACTCTCCGACTAAAGCAGTAGTGGTACCCGGTTCGCAGTGGAACGTGAGTCCATTTAATGCAGGCTTCCGAGAGTCATACGCAAACTCAACGTTCTGGAAGCGAAGATCGCCCTTGCACACAGCCAACGGTACCGCACGAGGGCTATCGACCACAGTGGGCTGCTCTCGGAACAGTTCCAGCATGCGCTCTGCATTGATGAGCGCAGACTGGATAGAGCGGTAGAAGGTGCCAAAGAAGTTCAATGGGCCTTGAAGTTGGGCCATGTATGTCAACAACGACACAAACTGGCTGACAGGACGCTGGCCAGTGGAGACCTGAAACGCAGCGATGAAGCAAGTCGTCAACAGACCCATCATGAAGACGGTGTTCTGGCATGTGTTGAGCAGAGTGAGAGAAAAGAGAACGTGGTACTCGGCCTTTTGGAAGGTGCCGACGGCGTCACGGTAGCGGTCGAATTCATACTGCTCCGCGTTAAAGTACTTAACTGTCTCATATGAGACCATGGAGTCGTTCCTAGAAAATCCACGGTTAGCATAGCTTCATGATTGCGGAAGATGAAACCTACTTGACAGCATCTTCTTGTCGTGAGGCATTGACCATCTGTCGTCTGATCTCCGCCCGCCACTGGGCCATCCGAATAGTCACGTAGAGATATCCAAAGGTAGAGATACCCACCACAAGGGCATAGTATACATCGAAAAAGATCAGGAAATAACCAACCGCGACACACAGATCAACGAGCATGGGGACGACCTGGAAGGTGACCTGCTCCAAAAATGTGTTGATCGAGCTACCCTTGCTCAGTGCCGAGAGCACTTCACCGGTCTTCTTACCCAAATGGAAGTCCAAGCTGAGGCCATGCACATGCTCAAAGGCAGCTGTGGAAAGCTCCATGTAAGAGTACTGGCTCACGGGAATCCATAGGCTAGAGCGCAGAGAACCCAGCAAACCTTGGCCTCCCTGTAGCCATCTATACACGACATACATGAAGATATCGAACCAAGGAACACGGAACTGGCCCTCGTCCCCAGCCAATGCCTTCGTGACAACTCCGACCTGAAAAGGCACCAAAACATTGACAATGCGTTGGAGGACGAGTAAAATGAAACAGATCACTACAACAATCTGGAGCCGGCGCGACTTGGAGGGCCACAAGTAAGGAAAGAAAAGCGAGTAGCCACTCAAATACTCCCACCAGCTAGTCGAGGGAATACTTGTCGGACGTACCCATTTGTCTTGCGGCTTCGCAGGCTCGGGGTGTCCATTTCCATTTGTTGAGCCATACGCATGGCCATTGCCATTGCCATTGGCCGCACCATTCTCAGCGCTTGACGAGTCTAACAAGCCAGTCGACTCGGTGACACCTCCATTTGCACGTCCAGATTTATTGCCATGCTTACAGCTAATTGACTTGCTGGCGTAGAGGACAATCAACGCAAACAGAAGGAGGACCCGAACGGCATTCGAGGCCACCTCCAAAGACTCCCATGGTGTAATGCTTCGGCGAATCCGACCACCCTCCGGGTCTCCAACGATGGGTTCATGGTGGACCGAAGTGTAGATGAACATGGAAGTGCTAAGAATAACTAATTCCATCGGGATGGCAACGGACCAGCAGACGAATTGAGCGAGTGTCGGGGATGGGGTGGTATCGAGTAATGTCATGAGTAAGACCGCGTAGACGAAAAAAGAGCCGACGATGTAGACCTGCCCCGATGATTAGCAACCCTTCTTTATTGAGCCGTTTGCCTTTTTTGCTTTTGATTTTTTTTTCAAGCCATCTGCGGCAATCTTGGAGCTGAGGATTTCCCCCGACACGTACCACCATCGATTGTCCACGCCACCAATGTTCGGACCTTGCAACCATCACATGAACAATGTAGATCGTCGCATCTGCGAGGAAGGTCAGGAGCACGGCTGCCGAGAGCCAGTTGAAGACCTGCTTGGTGCTCTTTGAGAACCCTTGCGTTTTGTCGATGCCGGAGCTGCGCGATCGTGGAGGAAGCTGGCGTCCCCCGGGACCCATGCGTGGGGATTCGGACTGTTTAGATTTCCTGGCGGTAGACACGGTGTTGGCTACGAATGCCACGATGAAGAGGATGAAGAGCAAGCACGGGTAACATGCTCGCAGGTATTCCAGCAGCTCGAGAGCTGCGTGGGGATCCATGATGCACCTCTCCCCCGGGAATATCCGCACAGATCAAGAAAAAGAAACGAGAGGAGTTGATTCAGGCGATTTCCATGACACAGCGGTGCCTCCCACAAATCTGGTGTAGTTGGAGGAAGAACGAGTTCGGATCGGAAATGACTGGACGGGTATGGTCAAGGGATCGTCGCGAGGAATGCTCGCGGCCGCACGCGGGGATTATGCGTGCACTTTGCTTTTGGTCCACGAGGCGAGATCGGAGGAAAATCTTAACCTTTTCCGAACAGTATCTGCAAGGTTTTTTCGTAGATTTGGAATTTTTGCTTTTCTCGATGAGTCTTTCTCTCACCTCTTTTCTAACTGCAAGGTTGAGAGTTTTTGAGGCTTTTTCCTTGGGGGTTTAATGGGTGCTGATCGCAAGCAGAAACCTTAGGCAAACCCGAGAACCCACAAGTGGCAAAAACCAGAAAATCAGTGGGGGAGTCGGATATAGGAAATCAAGGCAAATCCCACGCATATAACGAGAAATTGATCTCCTGGAATGACGGTGAGGGATGCAGCTAACGGAGACTCCACCGGGAGGTTGTGGGCTCAGGTCGCTCAGCTTCATCCGTTGTTCTCTATATATATCCGCCGCCCACGGAGACAATTGTTTGCATTTAGGCTGAACCACAGGCTCAGAACCTTTTGCCAGGTGATGGATATATTTGCAACAAATGTGTGTGCCCGATGGTCCAGGTAGGAATGGACTATCGAACTGTGCAGGGGTTCAAACAAGTAGAGATCCCCAGGGGATGATCGACCCAGATATACACTAGTCCTAGGAATGAAAAATTAGGAAGATTAGGGGGAAATAAATGAGAAAAGTTCAGAAAATAACATGATCAAAGAATTCTTTATATCACCAGGTACATTCAATAGTACATATCTCTCAACGTATATCTCTGTAACTAATTGGCGATCAGATGGCAATCTAGAAGGTCCGATGTACCACCATCGGTGCTTTTGCGATTAGATCAGCCTGGACTTACGGTCTAGATTTATTCCAAGGTTGATGTATCCATTTCAGCTTTCATAACACTCAGTACTGGCATGATATTGGGTTGGATATGTTTCTATCGTCACTCGATGACGTTTCTATTTCTATTTCTATCTTCTCTCCTCATAGAATCTATTGGCCATCCGGTTCCCCGAGTATGTGAAGCTTGTTGATTGTTTGTTATGTGTTTTGATTCATCTTCAAGGTGAGACATTTCTCGAAATTTTATTTTAAAACATTCCTTCTTCTACTGCCCAAAAATCAAATCACCTATCATACCTATTGTAATCATCGGAGAGTCCGGGGAGGCCTGCAGTGGGACGATTTTCAAATCTGATCTCTCTTCTCATGTGTTGGCCATGTCAGACCGCTCTTGACAACTGTTACTGCGTTGGGGATTCCACCAATTATACAATAACCCTCAGGTAATCAACTGTATAGCATACGCATGTAAGAATCTGACTCGGGGTTTAAGCTAAATCCTTTGAGATCCATTTCGTATAGCGTGAACGGATCATTTATCTGGAACAAGGTTCCCCCACTTTCCCCCTTCACCGCTTTACACCACCTCAAATCACACCTCCGAAACCATCGTGAATACCTTAAACCCCCCGATAAACTACCTTTTGGTCAACTGGTCGTGTGCCCTCGCCCCAGCAATGGACGTGTGATAGAAGTCATGTCCGACCTGTCAGGGTCACGCTACCCCGTGCCCCCTCCTCCGCCACCTCCTCCGAGGTACTCGCGTGCTGCCAACGCGCTCGCCCGGTTCGCGCCGTTCTTCTCCGGGTCGAGACCCCCCAGTCCGCAGCATAATCGGGTCGATGGTCCCCGGCCGATCAGGTCCAAATCACTGTACGTTGCCAATCGTCTACACCGCTGCTTATTATGCGTTGGGCACATTCTGGCTACTTGATTGATACCTTTTGCGTCTCCCCCCCTACATACTTACTGCATCCCAATCCCTCTCGTGTTCAAAATGTTGAGATCTCAAGATCGAACCAATCCTGATCCCACGATATAATAGTCCAGGAGAACCGCAGACTGTCACACACCGTACCGGCATCCCTATTGTCGCTCTCGACATCTCCCCCCAACGGACCCATGCCGTGATCGGGGGTAAAGATATTCTTAAAACCATCCGAGTCTCACCTGACCACTCATCGGAGGAATTCAATATTCGCAATGCAGTGGTGAGCTACGCATCTACCCACCATGATGCGGGTGTGTCAATGCCACATAAGGACCAGTTGAATGTAAAGGATGTAAAGTGGTCACATGGCAATTACGACCGAACAATCGCCACAGCTGTAGCCAATGGCCGGATTGTCGTTTACGACCTGCAGCGGCCCGGCCTCCAATTATGTCGCTTCCAGGGACACAACCGGCAGGTTCACAGGCTCGCGTTCAACCCTCACCTCGCCTCTTGGCTGCTGTCCGGCAGCCAAGATGGAACCATCCGCATGTGGGATCTGCGATCGGCCTCTACGAATCGCGGTCCTTCCACGTGCGGCAGCAAGCATATGTACCAGGGCAATAGCGACGCTATCCGGGACGTTCGGTGGTCCCCCAGCGATGGCGTCGTGTTTGCGACCGCCTCGGACAGCGGTGCCATTCAGATGTGGGACTCGCGAAAGACCAACGCCCCGCTAATGCGCATTGCGGCTCATGATCATCCGTGTTTCTCCGTTGACTGGCACCCGGACGGGAAGCACATCGTCAGCGGAGGTACAGATCGTCAGGTCAAGGTCTGGGATTTCTCCTCGTCTGCAGAGCGACGGCAGAAACCTGCGTTTCAGTTCCGAACTCCCCAGCCCGTAACCAATGTTCGCTGGCGCCCTCCATCGTGGGTCGGTGATTCCCCTAAGTCGGGAGAATGGCAGTCCTCCCAAGTCGTCACCGCTTATGACAAAGAGGATCCGCGTATCCATCTTTGGGACCTTCGTCGGTCTCATGTCCCGTTCCGAGAATTTGATCGGTATGACTCGCCTGCAAGTGACCTGCTTTGGCATTCGAAAGACCTATTGTGGACTGTCGGTGAGGTCGGGGCGTTTACTCAGACCGATCTTCGCTATGCACCTACGGTGGTCACTCGGCGGCCGACATGCTCGGTCGCCTGGAGTCCCAACGGCGCGTTCGTTGCATTTGGCCAAAAGCGTCCTCGACGCCGAGCTCGCGGTGCCAACGCCCCCCAATTTCTCCAGGTTGAGGAGGACGCAACTAGCAGCGGAGAGCGGTCATTGAGTCAAAGCCCGGCAGAGGACATGCTTGATGAAGAAGCTCTAGCTTCCTCACTTCGACACCGACAGTCCAAGACCACCGTCATTCGCCCTTCAAAGTCTTTAGGTAGCACGCCACCAGGGGCTGTGGACAGTGTCCCTATCTTGCCCCTGGACCAAGCTTTGGCCAAGATTACCAAGCCAGGTCCCGATCAGCTGGGAGCAATTGGACGCATACCTGGTGCTACAAATGAAGAATCACTATTCCGATATTTGGCACGCCGTTATTCACCTCTGATGATCGACTATGATCGCCAGAACAACCACGTCGATGTGCTCAACTCCTTGATGGACGCACTCGACCAGAATGCTGAGAGCGCAGATGATGTGTCCTTGACCAAGCTAGCTCAGACTTGGCGCATTGTGAAATTTGCCATCACTCAAGAGCTTCAGCGCAGGTCGCGGGAGCAGCCATCAGGCAGAAGTGGTGTAAAAGGGAAGTCCTCGAAGGATGGCCTTTGGGTCGATAAGCCGCGAACAGTGGATGAGAATCGTCAGGGGAAGGTGAAAAGTCGGTTGTTCAAAGGGGTCATGGAGACGGAAGGTCAGAAAAGTCATGGGACAGAGGCAGAGAGCACATCGAATATGACTACGCCCCTCGTACAGCCATTACCTGACTCCCCACAAATGGACTCATGGAGTAGCGATTCCCAAATCCCCTCGTTGGATGAGAACACCATTGATATTGACCCCCTGCCACCGTCGGTGTTGAGTTCGCATAATGGCTGGAGCATGCCAGACCATGATAATCGTCTAATCGCTCCTTTGCCCTTGCCGGAAGGCCAGTCGGTATCGAGCGAAGATGTATATTCTTCAACGGGTGTCGTATTTGATCGTCTACGGGACCCAGCATTGGACCCGGATAGCGAGCAGCGATCTGCGCCCAGAGCAATTGCTGGGAGAGTAGACTGGCGTACTCGCAACCATCCAGACTTCCCTCGCGGGGCTTCAGAGGATGATTATGACCAACAAATGGAGGACAAGCGCGCCGCCATTCGAGATTACAAGCAGTTCCCCAAGACCGTATTAACGCTGGATGGTGCAATGGAGTCAAATCGCCCTCCTGCACCCCCGGGATACCATCGACATGACTCGTCAGAGAGTTTCCCCATGTTCTCCGCATCCGATAGTTCACACCCTTCAAAATCCATTGGAGCCTCATACTCATCCAATAACCGATTCCCAGAGCGGCGACCCTCCGATGCTGGCCACGCTGGGTCATATGGGGGCCGGTCGGCTGTGTCGCCTAGAAGAGGGTCTAATCTGGAACCGCCACCAGAGGAGTTGGATGAAGATCTTGATTTTGAGGAGTCTGCCATAGAAGCAGATCGAGTTCATCTTCAACGACCATCTAGTCCTCCTGTCTTATTGACTGAATCCACCCCACTCGAACGCCCAGAATCGATAGATGAATTCCAGTGTTCGAATCAGACGGTGTCTGTGGACATCTCGGCCTATCCAACGATGGCAGGAATCTATGAAGATCTTTCTCATGTCAAAATTCCTCTACCTGCTGATACAGCCGAATCAAAGCCATGGAGCATTGAATCCATTCTGAAGGAGGCGGTTCGATACTACCACAGCAATAACAGTTCTGTCGATATCCAGACTGCAGCACATCTACTTCAAAAACTTCACCTTCTCTTCCAAGACTGTGAACAGATCCTTCCCTATGAGGAGAGTGAAATGATCTTCAAAACCTACAACGAATATCTCATTCGGCATTCCATGGACTTGGAGGCTGCTGAGCTCCGTCTATCTTGCGTGCCAACCTATCCTGCTGTCTACGACTACGCCCAGGTAGACACCTACATCAATGTATTCTGCTACACTTGCCAAAAACCCTACGAAAATCCCAAGCGTGACAACACTCGTTGCTACCGCTGCAGTACTCCACAGGCACCGTGCTCAATCTGCATGAGCATCGACCCGCCTGCTGAGTGGGTCGCTGCACAACGAGACCAGCAACCAACCTCGTTTGGTACCGCAAGCCCTAATATAGAAACCGAAACCACTTCACACTCCTCGTCAATCCCAACAGAGGTGGCCCCAAGCTCCGAGATAGATCAGTTCGATCCCTTTACTGCACCCCGACCCAAGGGCTCTTCCCTCTGGACCTGGTGCCAAGGCTGTGGTCACGGTGGCCACGTCGCCTGTATCACGATCTGGCTGAATGACGTTTCCATCAGCGAAGGTGGCTGCGCCACTCCTGGCTGCTCGCACGACTGCGGCCCAGGTCCCCGACGAGACTCCAACCGCAATGCATTACTTGCGGAATCGAAACGACGCGACTCCGCCAGCCGCACCTCTAGCGTTGGTCTTGTGAAACGTGATCCGTGGACAAAGGGTGAAAGTAAAGCCGTTGAGAAAGTACGTGGTATGCTCGGTGCTGCCGGTGTTGTCGCTACTTCGGGTGGAAGCGTCTCTACTACCTCCTCTACTGGCCAGCCTGTTACTTCTGGAGCCGTCTCTCCAAAGAAGGTGAGGTTGGTTACACCGGGCGAACAGGGCCTGCGGAGGGGCTCTTCTAATCGTTCCAATATTGCGCCCTCGGATTAATTATAGGGCTTTCTTTTTCTTTACGCGCTACAGCCTTGGGGATCTGTTTGCGAAGATATGTACTTTATTGCGCTTTATATTGTGTTTAGCGAGCATCTTGTTTGAACTTGATTCCCCCCAATGGTCATTTGATATTTACATTCAACATTGCAGTATTATATTACCTACCACACGTAGATTCAAGTAGTGGGACAAGTGTCGTAACTAAAACCTCCGTTTCTTTTTCGGAGCTTTACTCTTCTCCTCCAGCTGTCGCTTCAACTCCTCCCGTTTCCGAGCGGTTTTTTGCTCCTCAGTCTCCTCAGCCGGAACTGGATCAGCACTCTCTTTTTCTCGATTAGCCGGAATTTGAAGCCGCTCTTCCTTCGGTCCTGGGCTTGCCACTACTTCAGCGGGATTATTTAGATCGGGAGCTTCAGCAGACCTTCCCTGCTTGCGCTCTGGAGTAGCAGTAACAGTAGCAGCAGGGTTTGACGAAGCTTCAGGTGCCTTGTTTTTGGCTTTCCCGCCTATCATGCCGAGTTTGCCGCCCTTGGGTTTCCGTGGTGTCGGCACTGGGGATGGTGCTGGGAGCGAAGAAGGAGAAGGAGGGGTTGGGGTTGGGGAAGGTTGTTTTTCTTCCTTCTTTTTCTTGCCTCCGATCGCACCCAGGCGACCTCTAGCGTTTGTGGGTTTCTTGGGCAGATCTTTGGTTTCGGGTTTCGGTGGGCTGGATTTTGTTGGTGTAGGTGTACGTTTTTGAGGTGCTGCATCAGCCTCAGGCTCTGAGTCTGATGCCGTAGCTTCGCCTGCGTGTATATTGGGGTCTTGATTTGAAGATTGAGCCTCTTTTGGTTTTGATGGGGGCGAGGAAGCGGCAAGCTTTTCCCTTTGAGCTTTTATCCGAGGAGGAGTTTCTTGACGTTGAAACTCGTCGTCATCACTAGCGGTTGAATTACCATCTTGGTCCAGATCTAGGTCCCGGTCTTGCTGGGAGGCCTTGATCGGTTCATCCATTCGACATGTGGAATCTTCTTTTGGAGTCGTAGTGTTCTTCTCAAGTTGAGATGAAGTCGTTTCGGACCTTTTTTCTAGGCCATTCCACCACTTGTCCTGTGATGCACAAAGCTTTTCAACATCGGTGGTAGACCCCCTAAGCTGGTGTAGTATATTCGCAGCCAAACCAGAGTTTTTAGATGAAGCCCCAGACTCACGGAGCCATGCCGATTCATCGAACGGTGCGAGGCCTTTGACGAATTTTCCCGCGTCGGACCTTGTGCTACCCTTTTTAGTAGTGCGCAACCCAGCAGCACCAGGGAAAACAGTCCCCAGGTCCACTCCCAGAGCCTCAAGCTTGTCGAGTAGCTTCCCAAGAGCCCAATCCTTCTGTTTCAGCTGGTCTAAAAGAACTCGCTGTCGGGATTCCCAGCCCGCTTCATCTTTCAACAGCGGGAGAAGTAGGTGATCCGTCAAAGATGACGAAGTCTCTTTTGATAGATAGGACGTCCATTTTAACGGCCGCAACGGAGCGGGTAGACTAGAGCTTGTACTGAGTTCGAGTGAGCCATCTTGAGATCCGCTGTTAAGTATTGCGCTGCCTCCATCACCTCGTAACGCTTCTCCGATCTTCACCAAGAGCACATCAAACTGCTCCTGATCCTCACTTGGATCAATAGTCGTGCTATTTCCTTCTGCGCGGGTCAGGATCTTTTTATGCGATAGCTTTTCCGTCCAGATGGAGGTGAGATCCGTGACGCGGAGCACGTAACCTTGGCGAGTCCATGTGTACTGGAAAAGAAGCGGGGGTGAGCTTGTCTGCTGTAAACTTAATGCGTGCCATGTGGTAGACATGGTTCAGTGTGTTGAGGTGGATTTTTCAACCCTTGCCTTTTCGTCATGGAGGGTGGTTGTGCTTTGACCGGGGAAGCTGGGCGGAGATGAGCTGAGCCGCAATGCTCGACTTTCCGTCCCGCGTCGCGGTTTGACTTGTCAACCTCGCGACTTATCCCGCCCCACGTTTTGGCTTTACTTTGTCTTCCTATGCTTTCTTGATATGCTAGGTTTATAATCATTTCTTGGCAATTTTCACAATTCTTAGATCAGTTCGACACGACACGCTACCGACCGCGATCTCCTCTTGCGCCGACGCAGATACATTCCCGCGATAGCAGCAGTGACCGACCAATATCAGGGCTCGAATCGACGGGAAATCCTAAACATACGCGATCGAATACTGGGCATGAAAGGGTGGCTCGGGAGATTTGGAACTGGCAGGCACATATGATAGCCTCCGTTCTTAAATCTTTCCAAGCATTCTTGATCTTGCACAGCCATTGCCTATACCGTCGGAACACAATACACAACACACCGCAAATATCTAGCTAGGTACACGCCTTCATCTATGTCGCCTCTGATTTCAACTTGGAAACAACCACCAACAGGGGAAGGACAAGTGATGAGTTAAACTCGAACTTGAGTGAGCCGATAGACGTCACTGGGAGAAGCTGAGTGTTGTGCCAATGGCCACTCGAGATCAATCAGACCCATTTGAACTTGAGTTGCATCGCAGCCCGTTGCTTCAGCTTCGTGCGAAAGATACAGACCTGAAAGCTCTGGTAGCCCTGGAGGTCCTGGAGTCATGGCAAGTCTGTGTCTCTTCGACAAGGGCTCGAGCACCGGAAGGTCCTTCACATGATAAATATGCGACAGTAATAATGAATAGTCGACTAGTGTACGATCACGATCAAAACTGGCCTCATGCTGCTTGATTCCCCACAAATGACCAAGGTAACATGTCAATGGAGTGAAACAGCAAGTACCTATCTCGGATAGCCCCCTGAGCGCGTTCAGATGGCCACGAATGGGGGTACTACCAAGCCACGGTCAGAACAACACGACTAAGGTCGTGCAAGGTTACAAGCTACCATCAAGCCTGACCTCATCGAATATCCCGAAAGTCCGTATCGTATTGAATGAACATATAGCTTCTTCTCCCCGTTATTTCATGTACTTCACCCGAGCCCTGGAGGTCTCATCCACGAGAGCATCGAGCTATAACCAATTTCGTTGGGGATATCAACGCCACTTGCCCAGAGCCAGTGGCTTTCAACTTGCTAATATTTTGCCACTTAAAAACCGATGACCGATTGTCTCAGATCTATTACTGGAAGTAACACTTGCGCAACGGCCATGTACCGGGGTGGAAGGTGACGTCAAGATGTAATATGCACGGGGAATTCGGGGTGTATTTTCCTTCACCCAGTTGTTCAGAAAGTTGGTGACTGATTGGACGGGAAACATTACCCCCTTCTCTTTGAAGGGTCTTAAAAGTCGACGAGCCGTTTGCAAGCTCGGTCCACGTGTGGAGCCCAATATCAAATGCTTAATCCGACCACTTGAGATTCTTTGTAACCTTTTTAATCATCTGGTGATATTACCTTGGAATACAGGCCCCCGACGCTGTAATGAACGGAGACTTTTCCCGCACTTTCTCCTGCGCTGACGGGGATCGGCAATGGTATGGTAACTCCTTTCCTGTATCTGCTCTATCCTATTTCCTATTTCCCATTTTTTATTTTCGATCTTTTCTATTTCCCATTTTATTTGTGGATAAACGGGCGTCGGTGTCAGTTTCCGGTGACACGACGCAAAGCTGCAACATGCAGGCGGGATGTATTTCCGCTGGGGGCCCAGCTAATGAAATAATACCCGGACAAAACAAGAATCCCTGAAGAGGCTTAGAGACTTTCCAGAAAAGCCCTTTCACCTATCACGCCGCCGTCTTCCGGAAGGTCCGCGATCCACTGCATAGCTGATGGTTTATTAATCAACGGTAACCAGCCACCATGCCTTTCCCCACTTGATTGAGTAATTCATTCTCCTTTCTTTCTGTATTCCAATTTAATCCATTCAGAGTTTCATCCAGTCTGACTGATACAGTTTGGTCGATGCCATTCTATGGAATTAGTCCTTTCAATCCATCGTAACACCATTGGTGTAGAGCCGCGCGGAAGATCATTGGTCTGTGTACCCTGGGATTACAGTTCCACAATAGACTTTGGCTGAGAGAGGCAATGGCTGTAGATGGCGCTAATAGTAGCCCCCGTTTTTTTTTTCCTCACTGCCGCATTCCCCTAAAATCAGATCTGGCCCACTTACAGACCTGGTGTTTGACCGGGGATGCAGGAGATTGACGGTTTCCAGCAGATTGGGAGCAGGTGCCTTCTGTGCTGGCGTGGAGAGGTAATTCTATGTACTTTTTAAGAAAAGAAAATTCGGAATAATTCAGAAGATCTGTGGTAATTTTTCCTCCAGAGTTTACAGATCCAATTTGGGTTCTTGGATCGCGGCTCGTGCTAATGCCCCGGTTACTTTTACTTGCTATGGCCCATTCCTGCGACTTCTTTCAGTGAGACTTTTTTCTTTGCACTCTCTCTGACCCTCTCCTTCCATTTGATTTAAGCTTCTCACGGTTTCAGTGCCTTGTTTCAAGCTAAAGGATCTCATTTCTTTCCCTTTAATAGGCGCAATATGGACCATTCAAGTTCAAGCCCATCCTACCATCTGCACCTGGCTCAAATGCCAACTGGCCAGCGAGAATCCGAGTACCCTCGTCTACCGGTACAAACAATCCAGATGATGCCCCAGTCAAATACATTACAGCCATCGTACAATTCCTACCCCACAATCACCAGCTGGTCGGTATCTAGATCGATGGATTCTCACCAAGATCTTGGCTATAGTAACATCTGGGATGCCACTATATCAGGTCCAGGTGAACAACAATTCAGTCTACCTGAACGGATGAGAGTTGTGCAGCCTGAAACCATGCGTTATCCCTATCAGTCGTCTTCACATCTTCCCATGGCCTCTCCAACAATGATGGATCAACTTAGCCACAGGGTAGTAAAGTCTGACCCGGATATGCCTTTTCAACAAGGCCACCAATCATCAAAGTTGTGGACAAATCATGAACAGAATCTCAACTACCATTCTATGGAGCTGGAAGATGCCATGAAACTGGAAGATTCCGATGGAACTACCCTTTCTATACCCACCGCTCCGCCATCTCCTATTTCAATCACGTCTCATCACTCATCCTCTCACTCTTCGGACAGTGTGCATTCAAACCCGATCAGCATCATGACAGACAACTCCTCACCAAGACCCAGCTCTGGAGACAGCGAAGAAGATCACCCTGCCGACCCACCATACTCCCAACTGATCTACCAAGCCCTCAGAGAGGCCAAAGGGCATCGACTTCAACTCCAAGACATCTACGCCTGGTTCGAAAAAAACACCAACAAGGGTAAGGACCAGGGCAAAGGATGGCAAAACAGCATCCGACACAATCTTTCCATGAACGCCGTAAGTACAAAACCCCGCTCTAAAGTACAACTCATTGTAACGCCAAGGTCATCATTTCCATACAATATCACATCAAAACTAACTAGTAGCTCTTCAATTCAGGGATTCGAAGCCATCAAAACGGACGTGCCAGGCGGCAAGAGGGCCCTGAACTATTGGAGCCTAACCGCCCAAGCCATCTCGAAGGGCCGGGTCGAATCCACAACACGGTACCGACGACCGACTCCCAAAAAGGGGTTAGTGAGTCAAAGAGGCAACGCGAAAGTGCAAAAAAGCTGGGACGAGACCCGCCAGCCTAAGAACCAAAAGCACCGCCCGACCACAAAGTCGCCGTCCCAGCAACTTGTGTATGCTCGTGTTGGTCAGGGGGAACCAGTACCGCCTTATCAGATACCTCCGGTGTCTACTGCTTCCCATATGCAGATTTGCCCTTATGCCTTTGATTATGACAGGGTAGTTGCCTGCACGCCCTCCTCACATGGGAATGGGAACAGCCCCATGTTCTATGATAACGTGGATCCTGCGCCGAGCTGGGAACTAGTTGGGATGGATAATTATGAATGGTTATCCGGCCTCAATAATGGGGCTGGTTCTGGGTCCGAGGGCCAGTTGAGAATGCATGGACATGTCAAGGAAAAAAGGTGGGGATGAAAAGAGGGGAACTAGCAAATGTCGAAGTGCGCCTGACATGCATGTCTTTTTTTTTCTTTCTCTTTCCGTTCTGCATTTTTCTGATTGGGTTTGTTTTTATGGTTATTTAATTTGTATTCTCTTCATTTTCTGACGGTTTTTATTATTATTTTTCACGATCTTACCGAGATCTAACGTGGCAAATAGAGAGGCATGTCGCATTATTTGCTGCATTACCATTGGGAAATCAAACTGGTGTTCAAAAAGGGAGGTGTCATCAACTGCGCTGATCAGTTATCTCTTATCTAAATCTTCAGGCTTTTTACTTTTTGCTATTTCTTTTTCCATTTCTCCCCGTATCTGTTCTGAAATCATTGGACCAGTTCGAGTGTACCATATGGCCACTGGGTGCTGTTCATCCGGATCCATATTTCAGTCGATCAATCATTCATGTCAACAAGCTACTTAAAAATTTCATTAAGAGCGGTATTTGGAACCTGTATATTCCGCTTCTTGAAAATGCCACCTAATGGCGTCTACATTGCAGATCTCTTTCTTCTGGCAGGGATGGGCAATTGCCGCAGAGCAAATATTGTTATTTGATATAGACTTGCCATCATAGCGCACTGTAAGGCATACAATGCCTGCCACGCTACCACGGCGGTGTAGCACACAAGAGTCACATCCAACCAGATCCCCGGGAAATAGGTGCCCTAGTCGTAATCGATACCTTCCGAATACATGTATAGGCTTTGGCATGTATAATAAAATGGAGACAAGATGCCCAACTCGTTCAATCAACGATCTTGTCAGCCGGAAACAAATCCCCAATTAGCCGCCACTGCCACGTATGTCCCCACGACGTCCTATTCGACACCTGCAGCTGTCCATTACTTGCCACCGGTGACGCAGGCAAGTATTGCCGGGGCCCCGACTGCACCTAGATGATCATCCTGCCCGCGCCTGCCCCCCCCGATCTCGGTAAGTAATATCGGTTCATTGCCCCCATAAAAGGCTCCCATGGGGCAGATCTCGCGAATCAGCACAGATCCCACCGGGGCGTTCTCAGTGAATCATGCCCCACTCAGATGGAGATAACTTCTGCACTGTGGTAAACATAGCCGACAATCTTGCCACTGGGTAGTCGAGGATCTACACTGTTGAACCCAATACGCACAGGACCGTGCGAGCCGGTGGTCCGAGCCGCCCCCTGGAACATGACACGAGCCCCCCGGAATTTGCGTTCTTTACTCGGTACCTCCCCGGCGCTTACCTTCACAAATATCAATGTGTACAGTATCTATTCCCAGCCACAAGGGGAATGACAGCTGCAGTACCGTTCGCACGTCCCATTACCCGACGCACGACGTTTTCCCGTGCCATTTAATGTTTTAGGTCCGTTCCGTCCCTGAACATGTCATGCTTGTGGTAATTTTGAGTTCGATTACATAGTTGATCCTTGATTAATTTTATATCATACGGCATGATGTTAATTTCCCACTGGAGTACATGTTCTCAACCCGTGACGATATGTACTAGCAAAGACACTGTTTCATTACTCTATCTCTAGTAACAGTCATCATTACAGGACCGACTTTTCATCCCAATTTTCCTCATTTCCCTTCCGAGGTGGAAATGATCATCGTACTGGTCTATATGTGGTCCAGTTTAGACCAGGAAAAATCGCGCGCGCCTCAACAGAATCTTTTCAACATGTGAGCTACGGAACCATTGGACTGAAGATCCACAGTAGGACACAAATTCTCACTCGACCAGAATTCCACCTGTCATGTTGATTTGACAGGCCACGTCAATCGAGACAGTAGGCGAAGAATAGACTAGTAAAATCGGACCGGCCACTAGCGACAAAGAACTCTACATTAGCCGGCGTTAGATCGATGCACGGGCCCTGAACCTCCCGGCTCTCCGGGTCTGTTCGTGCCGGAGCATCTCTTCGTTTCTTTTTCTGTTACTGTATGGTCTCATGCATGTCGTATCCGTGGCCATGCCTGTGGCGATCATCCGTTGACATATTAACGATTTCTTTCTTGGGCGGTGGGGTCTCTCTTTTGCTCCAATCAGCATTCTGCGGTCCCAAATCCTCATTGCAGCTTAGCTTTTATGCAGGGGAGGTCTCATCGGTGTCAATAGCT
Source organism: Penicillium sp. IBT 16267x (assembly GCA_028828865.1). Classification (NCBI taxonomy): domain Eukaryota; kingdom Fungi; phylum Ascomycota; class Eurotiomycetes; order Eurotiales; family Aspergillaceae; genus Penicillium; species Penicillium sp. IBT 16267x. The sequence continues at coordinate 386,746 of JAQJZQ010000008.1, read as the reverse complement.
CAAAAGCTTCCTGTGTACTAAGATAGTTGACGTTTTGCGCTTGTCCACTTAGCAAAACGATCGTCGTGCAGTTATCAGACCTTCACTTTCCAATCGGCTTCATCCCGCTCCCGTCGACATGTATCAAAACCTTGTAAGGCGGGAAAAAATGGAGACCACCTGTACACCTACATGATTTTGAGTTTTGCCTCGCTGTTGTGCGTTTAAAATTAAATAGATAAAAAAAAAGTAAAGACTTTCGAAAGTGGAATTGGATGCGTGGATTTCTAACTCTAGATTCCAATCCTTATCTACTATAAGCAAGGATTCCCGGCAACTTGGAACGAAGGGTATATAATTAGGCCACACGATACCAAGCTGAAAATTTTGCATTGGACGCGACGCACGATTGAAACAGGGTCTAAACTTGAAAGTGCCGAGTGGGGGCACTAGCCAGTAGCTCTTCAGTGTCAGACAAGGATGTATTGGAAAACCCCGGTACGTAATTCTAAGTTTTAAAGTACGAAGACAATGCTCTTTCTTCAAGAAAGAATGATCGGACATGCGTTTGTGGATATTTCCATTCTTGAAACATTACATCCATAACCCAAGATTGTATACAAAATCGAGGTTGAAAAAAACCGATGTTTTGACCTCCTGTCATACACAACCTTAAAGTGAGTATTCAAGCACGACGGGCAGATTCGAACCTAACATCTCATGGCCGGTCGGACCGTGTTCCTTTCAGCTGCCGTATCTTAGCCCCGCAGTTGATCTGTGGCTGCATGCAAGGTACTTTTGTCAGAGACTCCTGCCTATTTGGGAATGGTCATGAGGGAGCTACACAAATGTAGCAAAAGCACAGTTATGACCTGGCTTAATCCTTCACGGTATGACCTCGGTACTAATGCGGTTATCCCCGGCCGTATTGCTGCGATATTGCCTCGCGGTGATGCCTACCATCCATTAGGTGCATGAATCACACAGCTACTACTCCGTATATGTACCAAACTCTCCGCGCCTGGTGGAGCTTTGCTATCTTAGCTGGCGCTGCTTTTATGAGGGCGCTCAGAGTCGGATTGACGTAGTAAATTTCAGTCCGGGCTCAGACTTGGTGAGGCCCAGTGTCAATCACGTAAGTGATACGTGAGCCTCTCTGAGCGCTCAGAGGCATCTACCAAGCACTCAAAGCTCATTTTTACCTAAAGAAGCTTTTCCATGCTATTGAGCACGTTTCCAAGCCTACTCATCGCAGTATCTACTGAACTTTGCATCGGTTTTGCAACCGCTGAACCCACAAAAGGAAGTAAGTAGTATGGTAAATTTGAGAGCCACCTCCATATCAAGAGGTGTAGGTTTCTGCTAGTATATTTTGGGACCACCTGGCAGTAATCTACATTAGGGGCTAGCCAAGTACGGGATGGACTGAGTGGGAGTTTCGGAAGCCAACAAGGGGAGCGCTGGGGAGTGCAATATAGTGGCCGGTTTATACAGTACTCCGTATATATTTCGACAATACATCGATCATTTGATGTCCCAAGCTAGTGCTACTAGCAAGCATAGGTAGATGCTACGCAATGGGTGGTCTGCACGGAGGATAGGTCTCTTATTCAGATCGTCAACCTCGGAAGTCGGAAGTTCTTGCTTCCAACGCTACATTTTTGCCCTATACGCAGGTGACATTACGCATTCACAATGATCAGGTCGAAACGTGAAGAAAATTTAGGAATTATTGAAGAGTCTTGGAGATGATCACTTTCTATTACGACTTCTGATTGATTTGTATGGGCTCACTCTTCATCGAAGATCTGTTCGATCTACGAGCCCCCTTCCTTATAACTGGGGCCGATCAGTCTACATGCGAAATACTGTGGCCTATGTACCACCGTACTATAGATATATCGTACTTTCTTTTTTGAGTTGCTTTTCGCACTACGCTAGACGGTGCATGGGCAGACGAGTGGCTAACTACTTGTGGGAGTCTCCATTAGAGCCTATGTACGGGCATGTTAGTGCCTATGTGCACCCTTGAGCCTGGTGGTATATTGTCACTTCTTCATTTACTGATTCCTTAATCATGTTGACTTCGGAGATAGAGAATTGAGTTCCTGAAGTATGTAGTAGAGTTACTTGCATAGTTTTCGGTAAGGCTCGGGGATCGGCATAAGCTGTGCAGCATCGATTGTGCTTCGACCCACTTGGGAAATTTATCCTTGGGCGTGCTGTAATCTGATTAGTCCACACACGCCTCTACAGTATATTAGGTATGTATAAGGTTGTATAAAGAGACGCTGTGATGATGGCATGTAAGATGGTGGTATGTGAATGGACTAGCGTTACGCGTTTTATTGGGGTAGGCTGCTGAATCAGCTCAGATCGTGAGTGGATCTGCTCAACTGAAGATCAGGTGATGCGAGGTAGTTATACATATAATGGCCAGTGAGCAGGCCAGACCGCTTAGGAGCGTTCTCAGCTGTACTGAGCAAAAAGCGGCAAGACTTGAACACTAAAAGGGATAGGCAATGCTAAGAAGTACTATTTAGTGGAAGGGGAAATCCTATAGGTAGGCTCCTTTTTTGCTTCTTTATCCTTTGGCCTGAATTTTCTGTAGGTGTGTTCAATTCTTCGTATGGTACGTAGCAATGTCCCATAGTTCATCGAAGATATATACACCGGATTCTCGGGTAGATCCGTTTGAACTTGCAAACCCCTTTACAAACCGATGCTCGTGTACCTATATCCACTTGCCTAGGTAGGTCAACTGCATATTCGCTAGCGATTCGTTGAGATGCACCTGAACGAGATGAGGCAAGTGGTCCATTCATCTATTGTACACATCCATCTCACGGCTCTGCGGGCCTTCACAGCGTGCATTGGTGCGGGTACCCGCCGGACGAAGATCATGAGTAGAGCCGGGAGAACATTCGACTGCATGGTAATCTGTGTACGATAACTTACAAGAAAGCAGTGCATCATGATAATTTATTTACGCGAAACTACACTGCGGAAAAAATGAGGTTACAGCATGTTCCTAGTAGTGCCTAGATGCCCAAGGCATCATCATCGTCATCCCGATGGGACTACGATCGCTTAAGATAGCCACGCCACTCATTGCCAAACACGAGGGGCATAAGAAGCGCCACGTAGTCGAGGAAAAATAGAATAAGGAAATCTGAGTTTCAGGGGCGACAGGGATTCCACGTAGGACGCCTCCTATCGACAATTCCGAGTGCCGTCGAGCTATAAAGCTAAATCTCTGCAGCTGCGGGCCAAACACAAACCTTCTGATACGTCTGCCGGGACAAGGATCCCAGACATGACGATTCAATGAATAATATTTCGTCTATTATTACCTAGTCCAGCCTATAGTAAGCACTAATATAGCTTGATCGCTTTCTTCCCCGGTGATGGTGCCTGTACTATCTGCTTCATCTAGCCTATCACACATGCAACTCATGGCGGTCTGGCCGCAGGACTGATGACGCTGTCAATTGACAAGGATTTTGATCGTCTGCGCAAATTGCGGTGTAACAGCAGGATTGTTGGGAAGAGGTTGCGCTTGGTGGTTGACGTGGTCGGAGGCGTTAGATCTGTGTTTGGCACATGGCTGAAACGGGGTCTAGACTTGTGACGAATTTGACACCTGCAAAACATCGGTGAAGAGGTGCGGCTCTTCAAGGGGAATTTGGGGGTCTCTGGAATTCCCGCAGATAGGGGGGAATCGGTGTGTTCATGAATTGAAGCGAAGCATTGCAGCATTGGGAATATAGCTATGCGATAGTCTAGGGATAGACTTTTATACCAAGGGCTGGAGGTCCAGGACCGGGGATTCAAATACGGGCTCTACGGCTATCACAGGCGGTGCCAAATACTCAGATCCGGTATTAATCAACAAGACTGAACCTCGCAAGCAACAATGCGGGTTCATCTAAGAAGGTCCGGAGGGCAGAGCAGACGGTAGATAGAACGCAGGAAGTTGAGCAGGAATGCCCAGGGCGAGAAAATGGGAACGAACGCATTGTGGGAATCAACTCATGAAGGTAATAATTTGGGTTTCATTTGCGTAGCCATGGCCCAATCCTGGACTCACGAACTAGCGGTTCTTGTCCATCGTTTTAGATTCTAAGAGAACCGTTCCCAACCATTTTTTCCGTAACGTCCGCTCCTCAAAAAAGACCAACACCGACGAAAATGGACTTTGCTTAGCGCTTGGCGGCCTTCTCCTGGGACTCCTTGAGGACCTTCTTGACGATCTTCTGCTCCTCAATCAGGAAGGCACGGACAATGCGGTCCTTGACGCAACCAGCGCAACGAGAGCCACCGTAGGCACGGCTGACGTTCTTCTTGGGGCGGGAGATCTGGGCGTACTCGCGGGGGCGGAGAGCGGGGACCTAGATTAAACCGTGTCAGTCGTTTCTACTCCTTCGAGAATAGTGGCGATGTAGAGGCTGCGTGAATTGTTGGAGGAGCGTAGGCTTCTCGAGAGGGGGTGCCTTTTCCCGTCGGTCTACCCACATCCACCCGCACCGCACAACACGACGCACAATGCCACATGCCGGGAATTTAGAAAAAAATCGATTCAGGAGTTACTCACACCGGGGAGCTTGATGCCACAGTCACCGCACTTGGGAGCAGTACCCTTCTTCTTGAGGTGAAGGTACCGGAGCTCGCCACCGGGGGTCTTGATGATGCGCACCTTGTTGGACCGCGTGTTGTACCTATCGGAGGGAGAATCGTCAATAAATCGCTCTAAATCGATGCAGCTAACCCATCCCGATCATATCCAGTATCGAATCGAACGTAGAGAAGGCCTTGTGCGTGGGCATGGATTTTTTTCATGAACATACGGGTTCCGGCGGCGCTAAAATTGAAAAACCGATGTCAGTATTTTCGCAAAAAAAAGACAGATATAGATTCATGAGAACTCACGTATTGCAGTCTGTTGTTCACCATTTTGACTGTGCTGAACCTCGGTGGTCAAGAAGGCGTTGGTCGTCGTCGGGTTGTTAACGGTAAAATGTTCGAGTTGGACGGGTTTGTGTGGGTTTCGCTCTAGCGCAGATTTGGCGAGGCCACACTAGACCCAAATGGGACTAGCGCATTATGGAGCCGCCACCGGAAAGTTCCAAGTTCGAAAGGAGCAACTCAGCAAAGTTAGAGAGTAAGAGACGACCATTGGTGTACCACCATCCCATACTCCTGGTCGGGTCGATTCTCTTCTACGCGTTTCTGATCTGCTTTTATTTCTATTTCCATCCTTTTCATCCGCCATTAACTCCCACCTGCCGATGATCTCCGACGTGATCTGACGCGACTCTTGACCCCAACTCACGCAGAAGGGAGGGTGGACACTTCTCCCCATCAACATCCACAATCATGGCATCATTGCCTCCTCCCCTCCTCCTCCGGGATGGGGTGCAGCGCCTTCATCATTGCCGATGGCGCCGCCGCCGCCTGGATACCAGCCACCTGCCAACCCGAATGTCGCAAAGTTTGCGCAGAAGAAGCATGAATGGCTGCGAACACAACGCAGTCGCTTCGCAGAGAAGCGCAAAGGGGGATTTGTACAGACCCAGAAGGACGATCTACCTCCGGAGCATTTGCGAAAGATCGTGAAGGATATCGGCGATGTGTCGCAAAGAAAATTTACCAATGAAAAGCGAAGCTATCTGGGAGCGTTGAAGTTTATGCCTCACGCCGTCATGAAGCTTTTGGAGAATATGCCCATGCCTTGGGAGTCTGCGAGAGAAGTCAAGGTTCTTTACCATGTCAACGGTTGTTTGACTTTGGTGAACGAGACCCCACGCGTCATCGAGCCGGTTTTTCACGCCCAATGGGCCACTATGTGGATGTGTATGCGTCGTGAAAAGAGTGATCGTCGACACTTCAAGCGAATGCGCTTCCCTCCATTTGACGACGAGGAGCCGCCTCTGTCGTGGTCTGAAAACATCGAGGATGTCGATCCTCTGGAGCCAATCCAGATGGAGCTTGACGAGGAGGAAGATGCGGCAGTTATTGACTGGTTTTACGATCACCGACCTCTCCTAGATACCCCCCATGTCAATGGACCGAGCTATAAGAAATGGAATCTGTCATTGCCACAGATGGCGACTCTCCACCGTTTGAGTCACCAGCTTCTCAGTGATGTCGTGGATCAGAACTACCACCACATGTTTGACTTGAACAGCTTCTTCACAGCAAAGGCCCTCAATGTCGCCATCCCCGGTGGACCCCGCTTCGAGCCTTTGTACAAGGACATCGACCCTAATGACGAGGACTTCAGCGAGTTCAACGCTATCGATCGCATCATTTTCCGCGCCCCGATCCGGACCGAATACCGCGTTACGTTTCCCTTCCTGTATAATACCCTTCCGCGGAGTGTCAAGGTCGCCTGGTATTCTCACCCCCAGGTGGTCTATGTCCGTACCGAGGATCCCAACCTCCCCGCTTTCTACTTCGACCCTGTCATTAATCCGATTTCTTCCCGCTCGGTTGCTCCGAAGAACATCACCGTCAGCCACGAGGATGCGCTTTTCGGTGAGGGCAACAACGAAGACGACTTCGAGCTTCCGGGAGAGGTCGAGCCCTTCTTTGAGGATGAGGAACTTTACACCCCGGACACCGCATCCGCGATTGCTTTGTGGTGGGCCCCTCATCCGTTTGATAAGCGGTCTGGAAAGATGGTGCGTGCTCAGGATGTGCCGCTTGTGAAGCAGTGGTACCTGGAACACTGCCCTCAAAACCAGCCTGTCAAGGTCCGCGTCTCTTATCAAAAGCTGCTCAAGACTTATGTGCTCAACGAGTTGCACAAGAGCACACCTAAGGCTCAGAGCAAGCAGAACCTTTTGAAGACACTTAAGACCACCAAGTTCTTCCAGCAGACTACTATCGATTGGGTTGAGGCCGGTTTGCAAGTCTGTCGTCAGGGTTTCAACATGCTCAACTTGTTGATTCACCGTAAGAACTTGACTTACCTGCACTTGGATTACAATTTTAACTTGAAGCCCGTGAAGACCTTGACGACCAAGGAGCGTAAGAAGTCTCGTTTCGGAAACGCTTTCCACTTGATGAGAGAAATCCTCCGCTTGACGAAGTTGATTGTTGATGCCCAGGTTCAGTACCGTCTGGGAAATATTGATGCTTTCCAGCTTGCTGACGGTATTATGTATGCCTTTAACCACGTTGGTCAATTGACTGGTATGTACCGTTACAAGTACAAGCTGATGCACCAGATCCGTTCCTGCAAGGACTTGAAGCATCTGATCTACTACCGTTTCAACTCTGGCCCTGTTGGTAAAGGACCTGGCTGCGGTTTCTGGGCTCCAGCTTGGCGAGTCTGGTTGTTCTTCATGCGCGGTATTATTCCCCTCCTCGAGAGATGGCTTGGAAACTTGCTTTCTCGTCAATTCGAGGGTCGTCACAGCAAGGGTGTTGCCAAGACTGTTACCAAGCAGCGTGTGGAGTCTCATTTCGATTTGGAACTCCGTGCGTCTGTCATGGCCGATCTTATGGACATGATGCCGGAGGGTATTAAGCAGAACAAGGTCAATGTTGTTCTGCAGCATTTGTCTGAAGCCTGGAGATGCTGGAAGAGTAATATTCCTTGGAAGGTTCCTGGCTTGCCCGCTCCCATCGAGAACATCATTCTTCGATATGTGAAGAGCAAGGCCGACTGGTGGATTTCTGTCGCTCACTACAACCGTGAGAGAATTCGTCGGGGTGCTACCGTTGATAAGACCGTGGCAAAGAAGAATCTGGGTCGTCTCACTCGTCTCTGGCTCAAATCCGAGCAAGAACGCCAGCACAACTACCTCAAGGACGGTCCTTATGTCTCATCCGAGGAGGCTGTGGCTATCTACACAACAATGGTCCATTGGTTGGAGTCGCGCAAGTTTTCGCCGATTCCTTTCCCCAGTGTATCTTATAAGCATGACACCAAGATTCTCATTCTAGCCCTTGAGCGCCTTCGCGAGTCATACTCCGTGAAGGGCAGACTCAATCAGAGTCAGCGCGAGGAACTTGCTTTGATCGAACAAGCTTACGACTCCCCGGGAACCACCTTGGCTAGAATCAAGCGTTTCCTTTTGACCCAGCGAGCCTTCAAGGAGGTTGGCATTGATATGAATGATAACTACAACAACATCAACCCCGTTTACGATATCGAGCCCATCGAGAAGATCACCGATGCCTACTTGGACCAGTACTTGTGGTACCAAGCCGAGCAGCGTCACTTGTTCCCCGCCTGGATCAAGCCTTCTGATTCCGAGGTGCCGCCCCTCCTGACCTACAAGTGGACTCAGGGTATCAACAACTTGTCCAATGTTTGGGAGACTGCCGATGGCGAGACCAACGTCATGATTGAGACCGATCTCGCAAAGGTCTACGAGAAGATGGATCTTACCCTTTTGAACCGTATGCTTCGTCTGATTATGGACCACAACTTGGCGGATTACATCACTTCCAAGAACAACGTCCAGCTTAGCTATAAGGATATGAACCATACCAACAGCTATGGTTTGATCCGTGGTCTCCAGTTCTCGGGCTTCGTGTTCCAGTACTACGGTATGATGATTGATTTGCTGCTTCTTGGTCTGCAGAGAGCCAGCGAAATGGCCGGCCCCCCCGCCAGCCCCAATGACTTCTTGCAGTTCCGCGACCGGGCTACTGAGACCAGACACCCCATCCGTCTCTACACTCGTTACGTTGACAAGATCTGGGTCTTCTTCCGTTTCAAGGCAGATGAGTCTCGGGATCTCATTCAACGTTTCCTGACTGAGAACCCCGATCCCAACTTCGAGAATGTTATCGGCTATAAGAACAAGAAGTGCTGGCCGCGTGACTGCCGAATGCGTTTGATGCGTCATGATGTCAACCTTGGACGTGCTGTTTTCTGGGATTTGAAGAACCGTCTTCCCCGGTCCATCACCACGATTGAATGGGACGACACCTTTGCTAGCGTGTACAGCAAGGACAACCCCAACTTGCTCTTCTCCATGAGTGGATTTGAAGTGCGAATCCTTCCCAAGATTCGCAACCAGAATGAGGAGTTCTCAGTCAAGGACAGTGTTTGGTCCCTTGTAGACAACTCTACCAAGGAGCGCACAGCACACGCTTTCCTTCAAGTCACCGAGGAAGACATTCAGAAGTTCAACAACCGCATTCGTCAGATTCTGATGTCTTCTGGATCAACGACCTTCACCAAGATCGCTAACAAGTGGAACACGGCACTCATTGCCCTCTTCACTTACTACCGTGAGGCTGCAGTGTCAACTGTCAATCTTCTCGACACTATTGTCAAGTGTGAGACCAAGATCCAGACCCGTGTCAAAATTGGTCTCAACTCCAAGATGCCGTCTCGTTTCCCGCCGGCTGTGTTCTACACGCCCAAGGAACTTGGTGGTCTCGGCATGATTTCGGGATCTCACATTCTCATCCCCACCAGTGACAAGCGTTGGTCGAAGCAGACCGACACAGGTATCACCCACTTCCGTGCGGGTATGTCGCATGATGAAGAGACACTCATCCCTAACATCTTCCGTTACATCATTCCTTGGGAAGCCGAGTTCATTGATTCTCAACGCGTGTGGATGGAGTACTCTCAGAAGCGAATGGAGGCGCAGCAGCAGAACCGCCGTCTGACTTTGGAGGATCTCGAGGACAGCTGGGACCGTGGTCTTCCTCGTATCAACACCCTCTTCCAGAAGGATCGCAGCACTCTGAGCTTCGATAAGGGTTTCCGTCTTCGTGCCGAGTTCAAGCAATATCAGCTTATGAAGAGCAATCCATTCTGGTGGACCAGTCAAAGACACGACGGTAAACTTTGGAACCTGAACGCGTACCGAACTGATGTCATCCAAGCTTTGGGTGGTGTGGAGACGATTTTAGAGCACACTCTGTTCAAGGCAACCGCTTTCCCATCTTGGGAGGGTCTGTTCTGGGAGCGAGCCTCAGGTTTCGAGGAGTCCATGAAGTTCAAGAAGCTCACCAATGCTCAGCGTTCCGGTTTGAACCAGATTCCTAACCGTCGATTCACCCTCTGGTGGTCTCCGACTATCAACCGTGCGAACGTCTATGTTGGTTTCCAGGTGCAACTGGATCTGACTGGTATCTTCTTGCACGGCAAGATTCCAACCCTGAAGATCTCCTTGATCCAGATCTTCCGTGCCCACTTGTGGCAGAAGATTCACGAGTCCGTGGTTATGGACTTGTGTCAGGTGTTTGACCAAGAATTGGAGCAACTTGGTATCGAGGCTGTTCAAAAGGAAACGATTCACCCTCGTAAATCCTACAAGATGAACAGTTCTTGCGCCGATATTCTTCTTTTTGCCACCAACAAATGGAACGTCACTCGGCCTTCCGTGCTTTTTGACACCAAGGATGTTTATGAGCCCACGACCACAACCAAGTTCTGGCTTGACGTGCAGCTGAGATACGGTGACTATGACTCTCACGACATTGAACGTTACACTCGTGCCAAATACCTTGACTACACCACTGACAGCATGAGTATCTACCCATCCGCGACTGGTCTCATGGTTGGTATTGATCTTGCTTATAACCTCTACTCCGCCTTTGGTTCGTACTTCCCTGGCCTGAAGACTTTGATCCAACAAGCCATGGCCAAGATTATGAAGGCCAATCCTGCCCTGTATGTCTTGCGCGAGCGTATTCGCAAGGGTCTGCAGCTGTATGCCTCGGAGAGCAACCAGGAATTTTTGAACTCCCAGAACTACTCGGAGCTTTTCAGCCCCCAGATTCAGTTGTTCATTGACGATACTAATGTCTACCGTGTTACCATTCACAAGACCTTTGAGGGTAACTTGACTACGAAGCCTATCAACGGTGCCATTTTCATCTTCAACCCTCGAACCGGACAACTGTTCCTGAAGATCATTCACACCAGTGTCTGGGCCGGTCAGAAGCGTCTAGGTCAACTTGCCAAATGGAAAACCGCTGAAGAAGTCGCGGCTCTCATTCGATCCCTGCCCGTGGAAGAGCAGCCGAAGCAGCTTATTGTCACTCGCAAGGGTCTGCTTGACCCTCTCGAGGTCCATTTGCTCGACTTCCCCAATATCTCCATCCGTGCCTCCGAGCTTCAACTGCCTTTCCAGGCGGCTATGAAGGTCGAGAAGCTCGCCGATATGATCCTCCGCGCCACTGAACCCCAGATGGTTCTCTTCAACTTGTACGATGAATGGCTGAAGTCCATCTCTCCGTACACTGCCTTCTCTCGATTGATCCTGATTCTACGTGCCCTCCACGTCAACATTGACAAGGCCAAGATCATCCTTCGACCCGATAAGAGTGTTATCACTCAAGAACACCACATCTGGCCGTCTCTCTCCGATGAGGATTGGATCAAGGTCGAAGTGCAACTGCGTGATTTGATTTTGAACGATTACGGCAAGAAGAACAACGTGAATGTGCAGAGTCTGACCAGCAGTGAAGTGCGAGACATCATCCTGGGTATGGAGATTAGTGCGCCGTCCTTGCAGCGCCAGCAGGCGGCCGAGATCGAGAAGCAACAGGAGGAGGCGAAGCAACTCACCGCTGTGACCACCAAGACCCAGAATGCTCGGGGCGAGGACATCATTGTGACCACCACTTCTCAGTATGAGCAGCAGTCCTTCGCCTCGAAGACGGAGTGGCGCACTCGCGCTATCGCAACATCCAACCTTCGAACCAGATCGAACAACATCTATGTCTCGTCCGATGACGTTCGTGATGAGGGCTTCACCTACATCATGCCGAAGAACATCCTCAAGCGATTCATCACCATTGCGGATCTTCGGGTCCAGGTCACTGGATACATCTACGGTAACTCACCGGTCGACAATGATCAGGTCAAGGAAGTCCGAACTATTGTCATGGTTCCTCAAGTTGGAAACACTCGGGACGTCCAGTTGCCGCACGAACTGCCTCAGCATGACTACCTCAACGGCCTGGAGCCGCTGGGCATTATTCACACAGTGTCTGGCAACGAACCACCTTACATGTCTGCGGCAGATGTCACACAACACGCTCGTCTCATGAATGCCCACCCGTCATGGGACAAGCGGACGGTGACTATGACCGTCTCGTTCACTCCTGGATCGGTGTCCCTTGCCGCCTGGGGACTCACCCCCCAGGGTTATAAATGGGGTGCTGAGAACAAGGATATGACCTCGGATCAACCGCAAGGCTTCTCCACCGACATGGGAACCAAGTGTCAGTTGTTGCTCAGTGACCGAGTGCGTGGCTACTTCTTGGTGCCTGAAGATAACCTGTGGAACTACAGTTTCATGGGTAGCTCCTTTGGCAGTGTTGAGAAGCGACCGATTTATGTCAAGATCGACACTCCGCTGCGATTCTACGATGACCAGCACCGACCTTTGCATTTCCAGAACTTTGCAGAGTTGGAAGATATCTGGGTTGACCGGTCTGACAACTTTGAGTAAGAGATTTTATAGGTGGGCGTTAAGAAAAAGCCGTGACCCCTCTTTTTGTGTCATTCGGGGCGTCTGTATTCTTATTGTATCTTCTTGTTTAAGTAGTTGCCGTGTATCATGACAATTTTAATTCCATGTATTGGACGAAAGTTTTGAAACAAAGATCTCTCCCTGTAGATAACCAATATCAAGGACAGGCTGAATTTCTTTAGCGTTGTTTCTGATTGATGAGAGCCACTTAGCGTGAAAAAGGAAAAATAGATTCAGGCGACATTACAACACACAGATTGTCCCTTCTCCGGTCTTCGCTTTCTCTTACGCCAACAGGTTCCTTGACCTCCGGAAATCGCCCCGTATCGCGCTTACCGAGAGAAAGGTCATCGGGCCATGCACCATCGCCGGGGTCACCAAGGTCTGGTCACCAAGGTCTGGTCATTTTATATGGAAAATCGCGGAGGTCGCAGGGGTATTCCACCAACGCAAAAACCATGTAGGCTGATATTTCTGTGGAGACGCATGAGACAATGAATGCAAGCACACTACAGGTCGACTCTCCTGCAGCTAGTGACGCCAAGTAACCCGGATCCTCTCAGCTCTGCCCCCCTCTCACCCTCGCCATTTGCTATCGATGAAAACATGCGGTTTGAGGAGCGGGGCTAGCAAGCAAATAATCCCGCATACATCTCGTATCTGGAGTGCCGCCTCATCAATGATCATAGGGGGAACTCCCTTGAGTATAGATGGGTTCTATTTACTCTCTTCCTCTTTTCCACTCAACCCGAAGGATATCAAGAGATATCACACCATGAACGGCTTAATTATTCCTTTGTCAGGGTCCTTGTTGTCAATCCATGTCAGCACTTCCGGTCTCTATTCTAGCTTCGTTTCTGCAGCATGGCGCTTTTAGACAGGCGACAGAAATCCTGCCCCTGATTGCTTACAACTTGGCTGGACTCAATACAAGTCTGACCAACCCTGTTCATTCCGCTCTCATCCCGACGTGGGGCTATTGGGAAGTTTGATCCATCGAATGGCAATGTCTCCTTCTTTGTTTGTCTTCATTTATCTTGGCTGACGGGGGCGTTCTTCGGTTCTTGCCGGATTCCTCAACTCGGACTTCTCACCTTCCGCATATCCGCCTTGTCATTCTCCCGTTGAACTTGCTCTGGTCGATCCCTCCCTGATATTACTATGAGTTAAGGAGTCTTGTCTGAATAGTAGAATATCATATGGAGTATGGGATTCAGAAAGCGCGCGCTTTTAGTTGGATTTTCGCTTGGTGAGACTCTCTTTAGGCGAACTATTGGATTGTATATCTTTTTTGGTTTCTTGGTTTTATTTTTTATTTTTGTTTTGTTTTGGTTTCTTCGACTTCACGCCCAACGAAACCCTGGACGCGATCAGATGAGGGGCTACCGGCACACAGACTCCCTTTTTATTTTATTTTTTACTTCCCATAGGTGGCTGCAATGCTCCGGATCAAGCTCAACGAGGGGTGATCGGGGAAGGTCATAAACAGGCCAACGCCGCGGTTATTTTCCTGTGTTTTTTCTTCCTGCATGTCCTCAAATTTGCTTGTAGCCTCCTGGTACACATCCAGAGGCGCTTCATTCAGTGGGCTTTGAAGTCGTTGTACCTCTTTGATACTTAGGCATTGATACTTCGCCACTCCTCCAATCAAGTTACGAACTTCCACTTATTATTGGTGCAAATTGAAATTTGCTTCGCCTTTGAGGCACAAACGTGTCCTATATATTCGACGTCTTAAGAACCAGGGGGTACATCCGATTTATCCCTTCGTCCACTCTTGGAAACGGCAAAAAGTGCCATATTCCGGTTCGACACCGCGTTGATAAGCCAGCCACCCAAGCCGGGTAGTTCCTGGCATCTTTGATACATGCCCGCTACATTGGCAGACCCGTATCGAGGCTTTGCTGTTACCTATTCCCACGCGGAGAAGCCTAACGATAATGATTTGATCGCCTACGATGAGGCCCATTCGCAGCCGCGGGAAAGGGTACTAAGCGGACTTTCCTACCAACCTCAAGACGCCAACGCATCCCACTTTGGGATGCACATACAGCCAGTGCTGCCTCCTTTGCCAGAGCCCCATCCAAACGGACACCACGAGGCGCACCCGGCTTTCGCCCCGGGCCATCAACTGCTTCACCCGCACCCATATAATTACGACATATCCTACCCGTCTGAGAGCAGGAAGCGCTCTCGCTCAGGGAGTGACGGAGACCGCTATCGCCAACTGGATCGTGATATGGCGCCCCCACAGCCTATCCACCTGATGCCCCTGGATGGATCCGGTTCAGCTCCTGAGTCGGACATGCTGTTCCCCATTCAAACCGATCATCCTGGTTCGCATGTCTCGTCGGCCCATAGCTATGCTTCCCCGATGTCCTTTTCGCTTCCTCTTCCTGTTCCGCAGCAGCATCACCACCACCGGCTTCCGTCCCAGGCGAGCTTGAGGGACCGGTCGAAATCGCAGCAAGGGCCCCCAAGTATGGTTGGTCAACCTGGGATGCCCCCTCCGGCTCCGAGACCCAAGGGACCGAAACTCAAGTTCACACCTAGGGAGGATTCACTGCTGGTGGAGCTGAAGGAGGAGAAGAACTTGAGTTGGAGGCAAGTTTCGGACTTCTTCCCTGGACGGACGAGTGGGACCTTGCAGGTTCGATACTGTACGAAGCTGAAGGCCAAGGATGTGATTTGGACGGATGAGATGGTTCGTATTTGTCCCTTGCACCTTGTTTCGGAGGTATTCACGGAGGATGTGCTAATCTATGAGTACAGGTGGAACGACTTCAGCTTGCTATGAGGGCCTATAAATTTGACCGGTGGCGGATCATTGCATCCAAGGTCGGGTCTGGCTATACTCCGGCGGCATGTAAAGAGCGGGCCAAGCAATTTCCACCTGAACTTGAGGAGGATGAGGATGAGGATGACTGATGTATTCTACGGGCCGTGATTCATTATGTAGACTTGCACTTGGGCAATTTGATCATGTTGTTTCCTGGGAATTAATCCAGCGTACACAGTGTCTCTATAGAAAACCTGATGGTTCAAAATATTCGTTGGATGACATTTGGGTGGTGTTGCTGCCCAGGTGGTACGTTTTATGTAGTCGGAATATATATCCGTAAGTGTAACAATTTTAAGCTAAATAACGTAACATCTGAACTATAAAATCTGCACTATCTTTATATTAAGCGCGCTTATGCATGCAATGATGCATTAAGACTCATCACATCAACTCTAAACCGATGGTTATATCATATGTCAAATGTTATATCCAAATGTCATCCCATACTTGCATAATCGAGACCCTAAGCCCTAACACTACCTAAAGCGGCCACTTTATGCATACACGGTCTGTAATGCATACCGTACAAACTTGGAAACAACCAATCAGCGCGACGCCCATTAGCCTGCTAATCTAGCCAATCAGAAGCCTGACGGGCCGTAGCGGACTTCAAACTCGCTCCAACCTCAGACCTCCAAACTCTCCCCATCTCAAATTCCACAACTCCACCCCCCCCATCCCACCACCTCTCGCCGGACAATGTTCCTCCAGCGTACCGCTACCGCCCTTGCGCGGCGCTCTCCTGCCCGCGCTATCACTCTCGCCCAGCGCCCATTCTCTTCGTCCGTCGTGCGCTGTACGTGACTCCTTCCAACCCCCAGTGGCCTGATGCAAGCTCGCCAACCCGACCTCGGCCAATTCCCCTTTCCAAGCGCAATTGGCCTCCAACATACATTTAAAAACCAACATGGATTGGTTCGACTTGCTATAACCACTAGCTAACGCGATTTTGTGCTCCCAATAGGCGATGACAAGAAGTGGGCCATGAAGAAGGAGGGCAAGATCCTTGCCTTCGATGGTTAGTGACCCGTCTCTCTCGCCATACCCGTTAATGCGACCTACAGGTTATACACCTGGGACTTTGAATTGTGGGGGTAGATCTCGAGTCCATTGTTTTGATGTTTCTCTACGCAATTGGGCCGCGGGAGATATCGGGTACATGGATTGTGGACCCCTCCACGTTCAAAGTCACACCACATCAGCTCGGTCGCATGTATCACCATTGGAGGATGAACTGACCCGTTTCTGGATGACTACAGAGATCAAGGTTGAGGATGACCTCCTCCCTCCCGGTGCCAAGCCCGGTACCATCCCTACCGACTTCGTCCAGGCTACCGGTCTCGAGCGTCTCGAGCTTATCGGAAAGATGCAGGGCATCGACATCTTCGACATGCGTCCCCTTGACGCCTCCCGGAAGGGTATGTTCCCATCCACTCGGAATTGACGATATGCACGGCGCGGGATCGCGGCTGCAGCCGTGCTTATGCATATAGCTTTCTAGCTTCTGGAACTAAATTAAATGAGTACAGGAACGCTCCAGGACCCCATCATCGTTAACGGCGCTGGTGATGAGCAGTACGCTGGTTGCACTGGTTACCCCGTTGACTCCCACCAGGTTAACTGGCTGACCGTATGATGCACCCCACTTCAAAAACAACCAAAGAGTTAAACTAATATTGTTCCAGGTCTCCCGTGACCGCCCCATCGAGCGCTGCAACGAGTGCGGTAACGTCGTTAAGCTGAACTACATCGGCCCCGAGGAGGACCACTCCCGTACGTGCTATGCTGTCCCAAATCTTCCTTGCTATGTTCTAACCCATTTCAATAAGACGACCACGACCACGGCCACCACCCCCCTCCCGAGGAGCCCAAGACCTTTGCCGACTACGTCAAGCCCGAGTACTGGTACCGGTAAATCCGCAGCGCAATAAAACCCTTGCGATACTGTGAATGGTTTTGTAGCATGCAAGTCTTATTCGTGTCTCTGTTTCTGTCTTCGTGGCTTGTGCATCTTGTCTGTTTTGTAGAATAGTTCTCTAGTGGATGAAAATGAGAGTGGTCCGTGGAGATGTGTGACTAATCTCTAAATTTTCTATATCATCTGAACTTTGTTCCAGCGTATACATACACCTGACATCTACTAGTATTCCAATGTTGTACAGAAATGATGTCGGATAAGAATCTGCAATTATTTTATCGTATATATACAAACAAGGTAAATAAGTGTTGAAGCTAATATAAAATGTTTTTATGCATAAGACATGAGTTGATCCAAGTCCATAAACAATACCAATGGGCATTGTTGATCATTCAACGGCCCAGAGACCGCAGCTCCAAGTATCTCAAAGGAGGATAAACGAGCAGAGCCCAGGTAAAGCCAACATAGTTACCCATCTATAACCAAAGTTAGCACATGCCAGACACAGAAACCAGGAAACAGGGAAAGACTCACATCAGCACCATACTCACCAACCAGCTTCGCAATCGGCCCAATATACCAAACCTCGGCCATACACAAAATAGCACCAACCCACCCAACAACAAAGGCTGCAAAAGCCGCAAACCCAATAGGAAGTTTCTTCGGATCCCGCCACACAGCCCAGTGATATCCACTCCTCCACCGGAAGATCAAGAACTCCTCCAGCACAATCGCAAACCAAATAGCAACCCAGTACCCCATCAACGACAGGAAATTCGTAAAGATCTCCGAAAGGTGAGCCCTTCCCGCAAGCGCGCAGACGGTGTAGATGATCACACCGACTGTGTTCCAGATCACACGCGGAACTCGCTCGGCGTAGCGGCCTAGGATCTGGAAATCCACTCCGGAGGAGTAGGTTGGTGCGACGGTGTTCGCGATTAGGCCTAGTGCTACGATTACCGAGCAGAATTTGCCGAAGCCGTGGAGGGGGCCGAAACCTTCGACGATGAGGGCGCCTTGGCCTTTTGCGTAGGCTGCGGCGTACTCGGCGTGGGCGGTTATTCCTGAGCCCAGGCCGATTCCTGAGATCAGGGCGAAGCTGAAGGAGAGGACGAGGCCTGTTAGGGTTAAGGTGAATATGGTTAGGCGAGAGGTGTGTTCGGGGTAGTAGACGAAGAAGTCTGCTGCGAGAGGGGCGTAGGTGATTGCTGCGCTTAGGCAGATGGAGAAGAAGGACAGTCTTTGGATGTTAGATGTTTACTTAGATGAATTTAGGGCATCATGGCTTACCTGTTACCGGCAACCGTCCTAGGATCGCCAGTGGAGGCGGTAGACAAGTCGAACTTCACAGATGAGACACCGAATAGAATACAGAAGACGATGAGCTGAGGGAGGAAGGCAAATCTGGTGTCTCGTTAGCTTGAAGCTTCACATGGATGTATTAGAATCATGACTGACCGCTCATAGTAGTGGAAGCCTTGAATGCCAAACGTCGCCACGACCCAGCTGATAACAGCAATGATGACAATACCTATTTCAAGCCAGTTAGAGCCAGTGCTAGACAATATTATATCGAGGATGGTTATCATACCGACAGCAACGGACATGCCTCCCGGCGAAACAGCAGACAAGATCTGCCCACCGACGACACAGTCGATCAAGCAGTACCCAATCATCTGGATCAAGTTCAGAAGAACAATAATCTTACTCGGCCACCATCCCATCGAGTATCGGCTAAACGCCTAGTTCATATTAGCTCCAATCGCACACGAATCTTCATAGGACAGCACAGCATACCATAGTCCGAATACCCGAAATAGGTCCCCACGTCGCTATCCACGAGGCAACCAGAGAACCCACAAAAGCACCAAAGACAGCACACAAAGCCGAGTCCGTAAAACTCAGTCCATAAACTGCAGGCCCCAGCATTCCAAGCGTAATGTTGTTGGCCGCTAAATTGATCGAAACCCACAGCAAAAACGCTTGTAGGTATGACATCCACGACAACCTCTTCATGCGGTCCTCCGGCGCGACACGCTCAATACCCCGTGCCTCTAGGTTATACTCGACGAGCTGCTGCTCAAAGGCTCTCAGTAGGGAGCCCAAGCGCGAACCGACAGGATTCCTCTGACCGGTCGAGGTATCGACGGGGAAGGGTATATCATGGTCATTCTTGCTAGCATCCACAGTCTGAGCGGGCAATTGGATCGTGCTGTCTTTCTCCGAGCGCACCTCGACGGTGGCGATTTCGTTTTCGGGAGCCATTCTACTTCAAATGGACGTTAGTTTCCTCTTAATATAAGAACAGGGGGGTTGATGTGCGCATGAGTTCTTTCGCTGGAATTATCCAGATCAAGTTCAACCGTATGATCTCAGAACGGCGCAACGACATTGTTGCGCCGAACACCGGTCTGCATGCAGGTGGGTTTACCACTGTGTACCTTGATCAGATAAAAACCAGACTACTCGTCTTCATGTTATCTGGGTCCCTGATGAGAGAGGTGGGGATGTGTACTCGGGCATTTATAACGGGGAAGCGAGGTTGGAGGCGTTATCAGCTTCCCATGAGTCACTATGAAGCAAAGTTGTTAGTTGGGGAGGTGGGGTCAATTCCGATAAGCGATACAAACCTGGAGAATCAAAGACCAATGACCGAGTCTTCCAAGTGACGAAGAGAAACTCGGGAATTAAAATGCAGGTGCATGCAATGCGAAAAGCAGCAAGTGGTACAAGGGAAAGTGCTCTCGCGGGGAAAAAAATAAGATGGGCCGCGGTCTCGGCGCAGTTTCCCGCTTTCCGCCCGCAGATCGCTTTTTATGTAGATACTGTAGTACCATAGTACTGTATATTTGATCAGATTGATCGTTCCCGTCATGTAATATTCAAGCCAATGGAAAAGCCACCCCACTAGCACCACTGGTAAACGCCCCAAGCATATTGGAAAGAAAATTATGGAATCAAAGAAATAAGAGAAGACGCGAAAACGCGACCAGAATCACCAACTCCATCTTGCCTTGTATCAAAGACCCCCGGCGGCCATTTGATGACACTTTGCATCGCTATGGAATTGCATAATCCAGGGGTGGGGGGAATGCCAAATTCATGAGATGCGGAAAAAACAAAGAAATTAGAATAAGTTCATCACTCGTCAGTAAGGTCGTCATCAGATGGGAAAATCGGCTCAAAGATTCTTGAAATGCTCCTTGGCATACTGCTCACAGGCCTAGCGGACGCGTCAGTTTGTATCAAACTATGAATGTTGAATCTCACGAACCTTAGCGGGCTTGCCCACTTTCTGGCCAATGACCTTCCACTTGTTTGCCTCGTATTCTTTGATCGCATCGCGGAGTTTCACGGACTGGGGAAGGTTAGTTCGGAATTGAGATGACCGGTCAGATCGCATACCTCATCTTCCGCAAATTCGGCATAATGCATATCCTATTTCCAATGTATTAGTATTGATAATACTACCATTGCGCGCACAGTCCACCTACTTTGTACCAATGTTTCTTGACGCTCCCTTCAGTGCGAGTAGGAAATGTCTATGATCAGGCCCGGTCAGAAATCAAGTTTGATTCACGAGAATCATCGGTCCCCACCTTAGCAATTTCGCTCCAGCTCCGGCCAGCATCGCGCATTGTCTTCAATCGTTGTTCCTCTTCGGCAGTCCATGGGGTATTGGTGCGACCCTTCTTCTTCGGGGCAGGCTCAGGCGCGGGGAGGGACCCAGGGTCCTCGATCGCGCCGGGATTCATTTGTCCAGCCATCATGGCGGACGAGCTTGCGGTCGGAGATGATGGGCGTTTGCGTGATGATGTCTGTTGGGGAATCGGCGCTGTCGGAATAGGGATACCTTCGAACGTGGGCACTCGGTGGAACGGGTGGATTTGTTGTTGAGCGAGAAGATGTGATGGAGCGCTGGTTGTCGCCGACGTCTTGATCCTCTTAGACGTTGGGGGTGAACTAGCAAAACAGTGGTCAGTCGCGACAATGTCAAAGCAAACAAATAGAAAAACAAGGCCAGTCAACAACACCACAACGCGAACCATCCAAAGTCTCCCAGCCGCCTGAACGGAGATCATAGACGAGGGACTTACGACATGGTGAAGGGCACACGATCTCAATCACACGCCAAATCATCTGTATGTGCAACAAAGCGGCATCGGGAGGGGAGGGGGGGGTAGGTTAGCAGAACTACTACAGGCGCGCCATGGTCAACTTCTAAGAAAGTGGAAGTGGGCTCTTGTTACACTAAAAGACGATGACACAGGCGCATCCTAGGCAGAACCAGATCGGGAGAAGAAGGGAACCGGAAGGGAAGGGAAGGAACCCCGAGCGATTCGCTCTGGGGGAATAGGTCGTGGGATGGGATGGGGAGTGGAGTCGCGACAAAAGGGCAGGGAGCTCACAGATCAAAGTCGCATGGTCTCAGAGTGGATTCAGGAACCTCGAATTCCTCTGAATATGGGGAGAACATGTGGAAGGTGTATAAAGAGGAGTAACGGATATGTAGTGGTTGGAGAAAGAGAGAAAGTTACAAAGGTTGATGAGGAGAGAGGAAGAGTGAGAGGGAGAAAGAAAGTGAGCGGGGATGGAGTCACCTCATAACGGTAATCATAACAGCACAGCAACAACACCCACTTTTATGCAGTATCTGTTTTTTTCTTTTTTTTTTTTCATTATTTTAGTTGATTTTTGATTCTCATTTTGATTTGATTTTTCAATTTTTCCTTTCTATATGAGAATTAATCATATCAGTATTATGATCGGGTTTGTCATTGAATTTAAGGAGAGATCCAGAACGTGGAGGGGAAACTTGTTTAGAGTGTTTGGTTTAGACTTTGTTACTCTCTCTCCAACCTTCCTTCTCCATTTTCTCTATTCTATCTTCATATACACCCGAATCAATCCATCCGGTGCATTCCACCGTTCATCGAGGAATCGGTCCCCCGGGGACCCTGTCCCAGATGGCTCGTGCAGCCATCCAATTCGACCATGGTCTCTGCAGCAAGCAGGAATCGACGCGTCCCGGCCTCCCCATGAGACATTTGGGCCGAACGGACCTGCGAGTGGTCTATTCTAGAATCCGGTGACCCGGCGAACGCTCACACCCGTGCGAGGATGACATGCCCTGACCTAGAGCGGCCTTATCTTATTTTCTCTTCTCACATAAATAATAATAAAAGAAAGACCTCGTTTCAGCTTCTGTTCCCTCCGTCTAACCCGATCCTTGGCGGCCCAGATTCAAGCCACAAGAGGGTTAGAGGGTGCAGCCAGCGTAATCGCTGTATTCCCCCTCTTTTGTGCTTCTGACTTGCATGCGACCTACGCTATATGTGATAATGGCATCCATTGGTCCCCGATTCTTTTATAAGCCAATGAAAAAAATAATAAAACAAAGAACAAGGTTCGGGTATGTATACATTAGACAGTTAACAGTTCCCATTTTTGAGGGCCACACATATGGTCTCGTACGCAGTGCTCGATCCACCATTGGAGGTGGTTGGCAGGATGCAATGCAATTCCATCTCTTGTGCCAATCAACGGCCCGTGTCCCCGGGGCCCACGCTGCAGACATGGGGGATGCTGTCTAGGATCCTGCATCTGCTCGAAACAATGTGGCTTGCCATCCGCAGAAAGGGAAGCTCTGGGAGGAGACGCCACCGGGTTGGAATCCATGCCTCCGGCTATACTTCTTCAAGCAGCTAGTGGCTGACCCTTTGCAGGTTAGGGGTCGCCTATGGGCATCTTATCGATCAATTCTGATATAGCCGGGTTGGGGTCGTTGAGGTGGAAATAGGACTAATTAGAGCACTTTGATAGGCCATCGGCTTTGGAGTCCATTGATTGGTTGAATTCTGTTGATTTGGGCTCCATCGTGCGACATCTACACCCTTCGGAATTAACAAAAATGGATCGTCGAGACTGGCTGGCTATAGGACCTTGATAATCCAAGTAACACGGAACTGGACTAGGCACTTAAGCGACGTCACACTCTTCCTTCCAACCAAAAAAGAAAACCTTTCAATTGAAACCCGTCAATTTCTCCCTTAAATAATCAACCCCCAATATCACAGATAAGCATAACAAAGAGGTCCTCCACTCGTCCTCAGAAAATCCTTCATCGCAAGTCTCTGATTCCCATCCACGTGTCTAACATCAATCATCTCTAGTGTGACATTCCGCGAAACAGGCTGATTCAAATACGTCTCAATTCCTGAAATCGCCTACAGCCGATTCGCCAAATCCAAACTCTGCCAGATCCACCGAACCTGATCAATCATGCCATGGTGATGCCAAAATCCAGGATCCGCTGGGACTTCCGTCCGCATCATTCCCCGGATCCCCACCCATAGCATGAAGTTCACCGCCGTGAAGCCCAATCGAGCCACTATCGGGCTCCTTGAAGTGATATCCTGGCTATGGAGGATGAGGTGGAGGATGGAGATGTAGTTGGCGAATTGAATACAGCCACATAAGTCAGACGCGAACCAGTGTGCATTGAGCCAGGGACCTGAGCGGAACGCGCATCTTCGCAAAATTGGTATCATTACATCTCTTGCCATGCACCGATGGGTTGGGTTAAGTGACAAGCAGCAAAAGACAATATCACCCCCTGGGACCGAGAGTTGCGAAGATCCAATTTTGAGTGTATATTTCACAAAGGGTCCACTTGTGACGCATTTTCCTCCTGTGCCTGGTTGGAGAAAACCAGGCGCGTAGGCGCCGATGGGAATTCGCAAGCCTTGTTGTTTTAGGATGCAGCGCCATTATAGGAGAGCGACGTATCGCTGCCGTCAAACACAGGTGAACATCCATGTTGTCGGCGTCGGCACCTCATTCCCGGTATCTGTATGATATGCATGAGAGGAGGATTTGGTTATGGATGAAGTATGAGGGAGACCCACGGTGCCGGTATATCCGCACCCATTCTGTAAAGCTAATGCGTACTCATGAATATGATATAGGTTGCCGGAGTCCAGGCTAGAAAAATTCCCTTTTGCTAAATTCGAATTGATCAGACACTAGTATTGTATGTCGAGAATGGCTGAGATGTCTGTTAGAGGTGAACTGACTCAAAATACTGAACGATGAATGTAATCTGTACGGTTGATATGGGTCGCTACAACATCGTCATCGTCACATAGAGTCTTTGAACTCGGTGCCAGAGTGAAAGGAGTTCGCGAAGGCAATGCTTACGGACAAAGAACCGATTTAATGTAGGCCTTTTTATCCTCGGGGGAAGAAGCTCTCCAATTGCGACGGTATTTCCGAGTTTCCAAGGTACAACCATCTTCTCAATTGACGGGAATATCCTGTGTGGCTTTGAGAGCAGATTGGATCAGTGACTCGAGTTGTTTGCATTTCGAGTTACATGTCGACAAGTCATTGATGATCACATTTTTTAATGAACAAATGTCCTGCCAGGACCGAATATAGCAGTAGTATGACCCGTGCATACCTAGTATGATATCCATTACGATATTTTAAATGCAAGATTAAGATGAGGCATCCTTATCCACCATGTACCACGATATCTATCACTGTTCATTGGCTCGGGGATTTCTCGAGGTCCTCCACATGCGGCTTATATTGACTTGTGTAACCGTCGATCTTTCTCGCAGTCAAGCCCACTGTCAATGATCTTGTTCAGAAAAGTTTCCAATAAAAGTTGGGAAATAATGATCAAAACCAATCCAGAGTTGAGGCTCGCTAATGACGGTTGAAATTATGTAGATTGCATTGCCTCCTTTTACAGGTACTCTAGGTTAAATTTAGGAGAGCTACATAAGCAAATTCAAGGACTGTGAGACCGGGGTTTTCATGCCGAGCAAGTGAATGCTATAGTTAGGAATTTAGCAAGATAATGATGAATCAACTATTTTTCATTTGATCTCAGTGGCGCCCCCAGAGTACACAAGTATGCAGCCCTGGTGAGTCAGTCTCCAAATTCGATCTCACGTACTTAAGGTGCATAAGTCAGGCCAACTCCAAGCGAGCAAGAATCTCAGTTGTAATATAGAGCCACCACTCAAATTTCGATTGTTACTTACTCAGTATGGAATAGGATGGTGACATCGAAGTATCAAATCAAAAATGCTGATATGTTATTTCTTAGTAGCTCCACAGCTCCCTTTAATCTCCTTGATACGGCACAAAGGGGATCATGATATAATTAGTGCGCTGAATAGACTCGGGCTTAGCAGGCCACATGTGCGTCAGAGTCAAAAGAATTTGGTCGATGAGAGTAAGACTCCAATATCTGATGCTGATTTTAAATGACTATTTTCTTGGGTGCAAACTAGGCTAAAGGCTCTCCACCCTCGGCCGGGGAAATGTCTGTGTTTAAGTAACATTTTCTAGGCGGCGAAATATAACAGTTCTCATTCGGGATGTTTCAGAGGTTCTCTGACAAGGATCTCCAACCGGTGTTAGATCTGGTGCTTGTTGAATTCCCATGCTAAGATTAGGTGGAGCTTGATTATTATTACCCAGAAGATTTTACAGTGACTGAGGTCTACGGGATATATTTTCCCTTAGACCTGGAATGAACCGGTATGCTCATACTGAGACACATGAGGTCGAGTTGGTTGTTTCACGGTGTTTGTTACCTTGGATTATGACAGAATTGCAAACAATTGTTCCGTTTACACTACTGAATAAGTATCAGAATGACAGAACACCTGATCAGTATGAAGACTAATCAATCAATATTGTTTGCTTGATTTATAAGGGGCAAGACCATTAGCTATTCATACATCACCTTTCTTACTCTTATCATCTTCATCTTCATCTTCATGTCCACCCAACCCATCTCCCACTCGCCTGAAATGACGCTTCCAGACACGAAAGGCCACGGCTTGGATAATACTGCCAGTAGTATTAATCGTGAACCTCTGAAAATGGAAACCGGAGAGACCATCAAAGGGGAGATCAAAAAGGAGATTGAACAGGAGTTCAAACAGGAGTTCAAACAGGAGATCGAGCAGGAGCTCAAAGAGGAGATTAAAGAGGAGGTCCCAAAGGGTTTCAATGAGATACCCGTCTCCACCCATACCACCCCACACGTGCCTAAAATGCTGCTTCCAATGCCGAAAGTCGACGACTATGATAGTACTGTTGATAATTTTGACCGTGAGGCTCTGAAAATGGAAACTGAAGAGACCATCAAAGAGGAGATAAAACAGGAGATTGAACAGGAGACCAGAGAGGCCACCAGTGGGGTGACTGAAGAGGCTCCCGAAAAGAAAATTGACAAGGCTGTTAATGATGAAGGTAACTATTCCATCCGCGAAGATACCTAATGCTAATTGAAATGGTCATTATTGCAGGATCTACTGACGTCAGGCTTGGTGCCCATATCCCGTCATATAATGTGACTCTCCCAGTTGATCAATCCTGGAATTCTTTAGAGGAAGCCTGCGAGGCCATTCTTGACTTCATTCATAATCAGGGATATGGTGCTAGATATTGCAAGGGGCCATATTACCGATCTCGGTGCAAAAAAGCTTTAGGCGGGTCAAAGGGCGTGCTGAACGATTCTGTGATCTTTAGATGCAATCACAAAGAAGCGGATGAACATTACGAGGCTGGTGAGAATGGCAAGCGGAAGCGAGTCACGAGGCTCATCGAGTGCGACTTCGGTGTCATTATTATGAAATGTCTAGACTCCTGGCGCATTGTAACCATTGATGGTACAGGGCATGGCTTTGCCGCCGACAGCCCTTCCAAGCACGTAGAGCCGTCCTACTCTGGAGCTGCTTTGTGGTTGGTGGAGTTTCCCTGCGACCTGGAAGAATGTGAAACTGGGCCATTACTTGCCGAGTAGAACCATGATGCCCATTTTCTGCATAAAAAGTGGTTCGTGGTCTACATGGATACTTTGACCTCCAGACAGCAAGCTCTTTGCGAAGCGGAAGCAAGTTCGCCTTGACTCTTGATGCTCATACAGCCTTACGTGATCTATCTTCTTCCCCAGCCCCGTGGCGTCATGCATCACGTGAGGACACGCGGCCCAAGCTCGGATCGCTGATAAGGGAGCTCGGCTTTCTTCCCCAAGACTCCAGTGCAGGCATGGGGAAAGTGCAGTCTTCGTGAACACCATTTCTTCAACTGCAATACCTTCCATCACGAACGCCGTGAAGTTAGGCACAACCATCTTACCAATCTTTGTTGACCGGCGCGTCAAATAATCTCCACTTTTCACCCCGCAACCAATCCATTCTACCAACCATGGGGTGGAACGTGTTTCGCTATCTGGCGGACATATCCCACCTGGCTTCGATATGTATCCTGATCTGGGCAATCCACCGGAACAAAAGTGCTGAGGGTATGTGATCTGGATATTCGGAACAGGGATTTTGCGACCTTTTTTTCCCTAACACCTGGCTTCTTGGTAGGCGTTTCGCTTCTCACCCAAGGTCTCTATGGGCTTGTATTCGTGGCTCGATACCTGGATATACTCAAGCCATCATCATGGGCATTTGGGTATGGAGCGTCACTGTGGAACATCCTCTTTAAACTCTTTTACCTAAGCTCCTCTTTCTACCTTGTGTTCATCATGATGAAGGTCTTTCCTCGGACACGAGAAACAGAACGAGCATGGAAGCTAGGGATCTACTCGGTGGCTGGATCGCTGGTGCTGGCGCCGATTGCGATTGCTGTCCTAGAGGGAGGATTCCCCCCAGCTTGGTTCTTAGAGGTAAGAGACGTCCCAATCTCTACTTTCTTTTCTCCTTTCGCTATAAAGATACTAATCGTCGAGGACAGCTTTGCTGGTCTTTCTCTATCATCCTCGAATCGGTCTGCGTCTTGCCACAGCTACTCCTGCTGCGCCAAACTACCGTCCCAACCGTGATTGACTCCTACTACCTCGCTGCTTTGGGGTCTTACCGGGCATTCTACATTTTGAACTGGATTGTTCGCGGCTTCAGCAATCCGCCGAGCTGGGATCCGATTGCGCTTATCTTCGGACTTGTACAGACTGCTTTCTATGCTGACTTTGCATGGGTTTATTACTCGCGCCAGCGAGTGAAGCTTCGCAACGGTGGAGTGGTTGATTCGGAGGATCTCCGCAAGAGTTGGCTGGTGAACCGTGTTCTCAACCTTCGAGGAGTGCGCGGCTCTAGCGATGAGGAACAGGGTCTCCAGGGGGATGCGGAGGGGGATGAAAACCGAGCCAGCAACAACCGGTGGGGCGTCCGTGGTGTCTCCATTGCTGCGGATGACACACTGGATCATCACCAGGCGCATGGAGATATCCAAGACCCTGACAATTTTGAGGGAGTTCTAGGGGATGATGGTGAGGATGAGGATGATCATGATCTTTCTAGCCCGCGCCATTGAACCACCGCATGATACACATGATAGTCATGGACAACATTCGCTTGATATATTCCGAGTTTGAAGATCATGTTAGGAGGATATTGATGAAAACGAGCAGTCCCCGTTACTGGGCTTTTCGAGGTTATGAAGAGCGTGCATATTTTCTATTCTAATTTCCATGTTTCGGGAGCCAGTTCTTCTACCAATGCAGATGTACAAGGCACAAACACAATCAGTATCGTAGAAACCATGAGACAAGGCCCCCAAGTCTGGTCTGCCTTGCACGTCCAGCTAATAATGAACATTATTTGTACGCCTATCAAGTTTTGCCGACCTTTCCGGACTAGATACCGCCAATGGGGCTTTCTGAAGGGAAAGTCGAGAACCTTGTCAGCCCCATTGATTTGCGGCACAATCTCTCGCATATTAACAGGTTTAGCAGAAAAGAACCCCTTCCTAACTACGCTAATGTGCCTGCAGCAGTGCAGCACTGCAGGGCTAACAACGAGGCCCCCAGATATTCTGGGGTTACCATACTTGGAAATTGTACTCCGTACTCTACGCATTACGTCGGGGCTAGATCTACATTCCACAGCAAAACTAACAGTGCCGATGTCACGTCCCAGTCAGGAAATGTCACTTTTCACACACTACCCTTTCTATCAATCTACCCCCTCATTTGGACTCGTCATAAGCACCTCAACTAAACTATCCAGAACAGGTCAGATCTCGGGCGCTTAATGGCCTGGCCACGTAGGAGCAGGGAGCTCAATGTGGGGTTCTGGGAGAGATGCCAAGCCAAGCCCATGGCGCCCGAAAAGGATAACTTGGTCCGAATAATCCGCCTTGCGGCTATAGGATAGTGCACGGTGTCAAAGAAGATTCGGGAAAGGCATTTTGAAGACCAGGGTCCCCTGTTGGGCGCTTAATGATCGGTCAAGAACTCTGCGGAGCAAAAAGCCACTGCGGCGCGCGGGTAGCCTTTCAGCCTCACGGACCCCAGCTTGCATCTGACCAGTCAAGAGCCGCCGGCGATAAACTCCCTTTCCATCGGCCCCAATTGGGGTTTTTCTTTTCTTTTCTTTTATTTCTTTCTACGAAATCCGAATGAAGATGGACCACATCTGTGTCTGGTCTTCCATTGAATTTTCATCCCCAGTATATATAGTGGAGTATTGGCCTCAAGGAAAATGGGTTTGTTAGGGAGTTGGGGACTATACCGGGTAATCATCCTATGATTCTTAGATCCAAGTCTCCAAGGCAGATTTCAAATCAAATTCAAAGGATTCAGCCTTGACCTTTGTAACTTTTAGCGTGATAAAATCTGGACATAAGGACAATTCCCACTGGAGCTAGGAATTGTGCTGAACGGGGGCGAAAGGCAAGTTAAGTACTGTATACCGATGCGAATCCCTGCAAGACACATATATAGACGAGCTGGCACTACATCCACTAAATTCACTGCATTAATTCGAGATTCTTAATTTTCCCAGCCCCGATATGCAAGTAAATCCCGTAGATTTCGGCCCTTTGCCTTAGTCAATCCACTTTGACCCATTCCCAGGCCCTTAGGTGTTTTATTCTATTTTGATTCCCTATGATGTCTATTTTCCTCTTGCTCTAAAATCCTTCACCTGTTGCCAGTCTCCTCATTTGGCCCTATGATCATTCTTCAGCAAATCCTGAGCCCAATCTTTGTTCCCGGGGGTGTGGGTGGAAGGATGGGGGCGGGAAAAGCTGAATATCAAGAAAACGGGACCATTGCCGTAGGCGCTTAAATATAGGCCCTCGACGTGTCTACACATTTCTTCCCCGAGCGGTTCTAATGCAGCACGGCGGTCATCGGCGTTACTAGTCCTTGCTTTCTGGTGCATTCTGAGCCTATAGTTCACCACGCCAGAATGTTTGTTCATCCTGCCTTGCAAGGCATTCCAACGTGGGCTGTGATATCGCTCTCTCAATGCAGTTGCGAGAGCTGCCTTTGAATCTATATCTTATTCCTTCGACCCCCACTTGTACCTGAGAAGAATCTTCATCTATAAAGAAATCATTTCTTCAGCTCTTCTTTGACGATATTCTGACAAGCTGTCGCCATTTCTTCTTGGTTTGATCTACTAGCCGCCTCCAACCACCAGTCTCTATCAACCGCCGCATTCCCAATCTGCTGCACGAAGAACCCCCGTGTTTCATATCGTTGCCACCATCGCTTCTGGTTCCAATCAACTGCACCACACTCCACAACCTTCTAGAAGTCATACATGGTTCTACCCGGCCACCGTGCGAGCATCATGTCCCTCCGTGAAGACGCTAACTGCTCACCAGAGGAGATGCCATCCTACTACGGCATTGGACCGGACTGGCCTGGGGTCGAAACAGTACGCCGCCCCCGTCTACCATTGGCCCCCGGGGCCAATAGCCTTCATGAAGACCCACGTTCCCCAAGAACTAACAATACTATCTTTAGCCCGAATTCCAAGCCGCCTTTCCAGGTGTAAATTATTCCTACTGCACAGAACCAATAGGCCCATCCGCAATTCTGACCCCAGTCAGTCTCCCCGACAGCTCATTCCGGCCGAGTCCCGCATTGAGCCATCACTCGCAAGAATATGCCCCAGAATACCAATACATCAGCAATCCAATAGCTCCCCAAGGCCTAGGAATCAGCGCACCATTCCCCAGCGAATTCCCCGTATCATCAGCACCGGGAACCCTACATACGTCCTACATCTACGCCCCAGATGATCTCCAACAACTTGAATATGGCCTGCCCAACAACACACCCAGCATGTCGCCGCAAATGCAAACGCAAGCCCCAGCACCTAAGCGCATGAGACGCGCGCCGTCTCAATCGAATTCTCACACGCCCTCTCGCGACACACCGATCAATATCCTGCCCCATCCGGAGGGAATCGAGCGCATGGAACGCGAGCGGTTAAACCCCCGGCCCCCACCACAGGTGCACCTCCGACCACGGGCCCCCGGTAGGGGCCCACGGGACCCAC
Organism: Penicillium sp. IBT 16267x; assembly: GCA_028828865.1. Taxonomy (NCBI): domain Eukaryota; kingdom Fungi; phylum Ascomycota; class Eurotiomycetes; order Eurotiales; family Aspergillaceae; genus Penicillium; species Penicillium sp. IBT 16267x. Next base: position 355,222 of record JAQJZQ010000008.1, on the reverse strand, counting down.
AGGCCGAAGAGGAAGATGCGTTTGTTGAAGAATTGCGCGAGCAGAATACGGCGTGGAAGGTTGTGCGGGAATTGTTTCGAGAAAAATTCAACGAGGATGCTTCGGAGGCGCGGTTACAGATGCGTTTGAGGCGTCGACGCGACAAACGCAATGCGCGCTGGGAAGGTTTCGATGTGAGTACGTGAACCGAAATTCCAAATCTGCCCTGAGGTAGGAAGGGTGATGCGTGTTTTGTTGTGGATCGCGGGCTAATCGTGGGTTTAGGTCCAGCTTCTTATCAGCGCTAGCGCAATGTGGGAGGAGGAGAAGTATCGGTTTATTGCAGATAAGGTAAGTCCCGAGTTCCAACTATTAAGTTGGAAAAGCAATAGTCAATTGGTTTTCCAATATCTATTGCTATGATTCGTGTCGCGTTTAATTCGTTACTAATCGTCACTTTTTGCTGTAGATGAAAGAACTTGGTGCTTGGAAAGAATATACACCCGACCAATGCAAATTTCAGCTACGGCTCATAGAGGCGAAACAATATCGCCAAAATATGGGTAGTGCCTCACCCTCGGCCATGACCGATCCCCCTCATTCACCATCAGCGATACCAAGATCAAGAAAACGAGCGCGGCCTCAGTCGTTGGACCCGGAATAATGCGTGCATCCCCTTACATTTTCCCATTTCCAGCGTTTCTTTCGATTATGAGCATTTTCACTTCTTTACCTATCTGTTATGTATCAGATTCGACCATTTTAACATTGCATCATTGCATGGGTTTAGCGCTACATGTCATCATACCTAAACCCTAAACTTCCCTTCTATCGCATCCCACAACCTGTATTGAGACTACAAATATCTCAGAAAACATTTTACCATATAAAAAAGTTCGGACCTACCCGTACATACCCAACTACCTATCTCGGTAGGTCTATACTTAGGTACCTATACTAGCTCACTAGCCTACTCGACATCATGCATGAAGATCTACCGAACAATTAGACCCACCTGGCGTACATCAAGCTAGTGAGGAGTTTCAGCCCCGGACGAATAAGATCGCCAGAATTTTGTTTCCAAGTATATTTAAGGTGGGAATCGTGTTTCATCTATTTAGAACATATCGGGGCCATGTATTAGTCATTAGTTTCCTTGATAACTTATGGGTCCTTAGTCGCCTCATGTTTCTTCATTTAGAATTTCGCCGCCTCAAATTAGGGTTAGGCTTTTGATGTTACACTGCAGAATCTGGAGTTGTGCATGTTATGTAGCTAAAGTCTAGATGCATGTGTCTAAGTTTGGATCATGGATTGATGGATGTTTTATTTGAGGACGGACTATCTTGTTGGTAATGCTTGGCTTGAGTTGGGCTGTTATGGGTCGTCTAATGGATAGAGAAAGTCGGATGAGATGCCCATTTTGTCATTTGGAGTATGGGTCTTGGGACCCTAAGTAAAATTTTCATAATCTTCATCAAATTCTATTTTCTATCTCATGCCTGGCATCTTAGGAATCGTCGTCGGAATCAAAATCTTCCTCGCCAACAGGGAATGTCAAAAGCGCCGCGATACCTCCAAGTCCCTCAAGACGCTTTCCACTCTCATGATCGGAACTGAGGATCCAGACCTTACCACCCTCCACATCCCGGACCCGGTCAACAAGTCCAACCCATCGTTTCCGTTCCGCGATATTTTGCGATCTGAACAACCGGTTGGACATGATCAACACTCCTCCGCCACGACCGACAGCGCCCTGATCGACCGCTGACTCGACCTCACGTGGACCATATGTAGCTTTGTTCGTCTCCTTGCGCAACTGATCCAAGAAATCGTCCATTAACTTCGTCTCGCGTGCGTACTTTGTATCGGCCAAAAGTGTCTTCACAGCAGGGGATTGGAGAACCTCTGATAAAGAGTTCATGTACCCTGATGCTGAATGCACAACGACAACACTGGAGAGCAGTCTTCTCAAGGCGGGTGTTGTCGATGCTTCTGTCTGGATGTATTTGTGGAATCCCGCGGCGACGAACCCAGGCGAAGCTAGCAGAACAGGTCTTACGGTCTCGTTGTTCGAGCCGGAGGTAATGCTAGTATTAAATTCCATTTGCCGGAGGAGTGTTTCGAGTGTAACTTTGTAGAATTTGCCAATGCCCTGTTTGATGTTAGGTTTCTCTTCTGATGACAGCGGAAATTCCGAGGCTGCCATTACTCACTTTATCATGATCTCCTCCACCCTGTCGTTTTCTCGGCACAGACATCTCAACCTTCTGCTTCAATATTGTCTGGAACTGGCCAATGAAGCAAATATGCGCCAAACCCTCCTGCATAACAACAGCGACAGCCTCCGCACGACGCTTCCCACCCTCATCCACAGCGTCTTTGAGCATCTCGACCGCAATGCTATCCCACCCGACACCCTCACCATCCGAGCCGACATCTTTTTCTAATGTGAAGTTGCGATTCAACTCCAGATCGAGGGTGTGAAATTGTCCGACTTTAGTATGCGCTGTCTCATTGACGATCTGACCGGAGACATGAAGTTGCGAACTCTGAGGATCGAAATCAAGGCTCTTCACGCGGATTTCAAGGTTCAAATGTACTCGTGCAGACGAGGTCGATCCGGTATCTTGTGTTGTAGTGACTCGGCGGATAGCGCTTGCCCGCAGAAGATCTCCGGGTCGAATTAAGTTGTATGCGTGCCACTAAATTGAATTCTATGAGCTTGGTGTCTGCGGGTTTTTGGAGATTGTTGATGGAATTCTCGTACCATGTCTTCAGGCTCCTCCGGGAACAATGTGACGGTGCCGGAGCCATCATGCTCGATCTTGTTCTTCACAAGACGCATGGTAGTGGAGAAGGTTTCACTCGGACTTTTTAAGATCTGAAATACGTCAAAGGTCAAGAATTGTTATCCTGAATCGCGTCTTGCTGCCCCGCACAATACTGCCATTGGTCACCGCTAAGGTGGTGAAGCAGCTCTATAAAATCGATGTTGGACTTGCTCTACTCGGCAAATGATGCTTGCAAATTTAACGTTTTAAACGAGTTTGAATAGACTATATGAAGATCTTGGTCCAGACTAGTTTAAGCTCGCACATGGGGTTGTAAAAAAAGAGGCCTGATTTGTGCCTCATAAATGTGTTCTCCATCCGCCAGGCTACGTCATTGGGAACTAGAAGAAATTCAACAATCATCAAGATAAATTGTTTTGTTGACAAACACATAGATCGTGAGATTGTATCGTTGAAAAAGCCGAGCACACCCCTGAAAATGACATTGTAAAGTGCCATTCGCTTCATCTAGCTTCACAGTCTCTGACAAAGGAAAATTGAAGTGCGACAAGCCTCGGGTCAACTGGTGGGATCGAAAGACGACAAGGAACCGGCTTCTCAGGTAGGTAATTGGGTACATCATCTATGGCAATTCATTTACTTTCATTCCAAGGTTACAGGAGTCTGCAGAACTCCAATTCCAAAGCCCCGGTGATCGGCTTAATCCGCTCCCCACTTCGTTCATTTCCCCCAATCGCTCATTACCCCAAAAGGTCGGTCATGGAAACGCGCGGAAATGATGGAACCGTGTCATCAATCAATGAATCTTCGGCCTCTTTCTTCAATTACAATTACCTTCTTCACACACTGTCGTCACACTCCTAAACCGTATATTTTGTCTCACTCCCGGAAACTTTGCTACTACTGAATCAACTGAAGTTGCCAATATCCGCAAGAATGGCTGGACTCTCACTTCAATCAACCCGCAAAATGGTGTCGGGATATGAGATCCCCGTCGTCGGCTTCGGTGTATGTGTCTCCATCGATCTGTGCTTTCACCTCTCTGACATCGTTACCTCACTCTAGGTTTACCAGACGTATGGCTTTAAAATGCAGATTTATGTTTTCCAACTTGATTGCTGACTGATTGGTAATCCAGACCTGCCGATGTCACCGAGAAGGTGACACTCAAAGCTCTTGAGTTGGGATACCGCCATGTAAGTTACTGGTTAAGAATGCTAACCAAGCACTGATCGTTGGTATTGACCGTTTGCCTAGGTGGACAGCGCCAAGGTCTACGGCAATGAGAAAGAAAGTGCTTTAGCCATCCGCGAATCGGGACTGAACCGATCGGAGATCTTCTACACTAGCAAGGTTCCCCGGTCATGTATGGGCTATGAGAAAGCCAAGCAGGCTATCGAAGAGAGCATTGCGGCCGCCGATCTTGGTTACATTGACCTGTATGCATCTATACCATCCTAACTAGCGACAGAAGCATACTGATGCACTAATTAGCATGTTAATCCATGCACCTTACGGTGGCAAAGAAGCCCGCTTGGGTACTTGGCGCGCTCTGGTTGAAGCCCAGAAGGCTGGAAAAATTAGATCACTGGGTGTCTCTAACTTCAGCATCCCACACTTGGAGGAGCTGGAGGCATACATTCGGGCTGGCGGTGGCGGTCAAATCTCCGTCGGCCAGTATGAGATTCACCCCTGGTGTCCCCGCGAGGATATTGCGGAATGGTTGCAGAAGCGTAATGTGGTTGTTGAGGCGTACTCGCCTCTTGTTCAGGCCACGCGCATGAAGGAGCCTGTGTTGCAGACTCTTGCTACGAAGCACGGAAAGACTCCCGCTCAGATTCTGATTCGCTGGAGCTTGCAAAAGGTATTTGTTCATGATCCTGGGCGAAGCAGAAAAAGGGACTAACGTCGTTGGCATTTAGGGATACGTGCCTTTGCCCAAGTCCGTGACTGATTCGCGTATTCAAGAGAATGCGCAAGTCTTTGACTTTGAGCTTTCTGCGGAGGACATGGCTAGTCTGAAGCTGGACGAGTATGCGCCTGTGTGCTGGGACCCTGTCCGGGACTGCAAGATCTAAAATGGATATTCAGAGAGGACTAGGAGGCGGACAAGTGAAAAGAAAAGAAAAGAAAAGAAAAGAAAGAAAAAGAATGTGGAGCTTTCAAGAAATGTGAACCAATGTGAACGTGCAGAATGCAAAGCCATGTGGTTTGCCTGCCTCGGGGCTCCCCAGACTTTAAGCCTAGAACGCGGTTTTCTATAATCAGCTGGATTCACGTTTTGCTTTCAATCTTTACATCGCACGTGGGAATGCGACTTTCAGACAATTCGATCAAGTACTTCGGTTTTAAAAGCTATTATCACCATGCAGATCCCTCTCTAAAGATGAATCTATCCTAAATTATTGAAATGAATCTTACAGCTAGGAAATAAAATTCACATTTCCCTCTTCTCCGATTCAACACGTAACAGGGCAAGTAGACACGCGGTGCAACCCGCCAAATTAGGAAATTTGTTGACCATCGGCACAACGTATCGCCGTCAACAAAACCCCCTCGAACTCAACCAATGGTTATGACGCACCACCTTCAATAAACCACATCCGTCCCCCATGAGTGGAATTATGCCAGGCAGTCGCACGCGACGATTGCCTCCAAAATGCCACCGGATCGGCCTCGTATTATCCTCGAGAAATCCAGCACTGTGCGTCGCCGATACCAGCGCAGCAACAAACGGTTCAAATTCACCGCCGAGGAACTGAAGCGCATTGAACGCGAGGAACAACGAGAGAAACGGGCGAAGGAGCTTCGTGAAAAGGATAAGAAGCGCATTGCGAATAAGAAGAAGAAAGCCGAGGCTGATGCGAAGGCCCGCGAAGAGGAATCGGACTCGCAGAAGCGGGGCACAACTTGAAACCTTGGAAGCAGCAGAGCCCTGACAACAGTCAAGTTGTTTTTCTCCTTCTTCTCCTTTCTCAATATCACGCCTAAATAGATTGTGTTTCCGTTCCACAACTGACATTCACTCTTCACAACATGTCATCTCCTGCGTGGCTCATCACAGGTGCTTCCAATGGATTTGGCCTTGAAATGTGCCTTCACGTTCTGCGTGCCGGGCACCGTGTTGTCGGCTCTGTCCGCAGTAAGACCAAAAAGCCGCCACTGCGGTTGAGAAGATCGAGCAGGCTGGAGGCTCGGTGATCGAGTTGGACATGACAGAGTCGCAGGCCAGTATTGCAAGCAAGATACACGCCCTTGGTCGCATTGACTATCTGATCAATGTTGCTGGCTACTCCATCCTGGCCGCCTGCGAAGACATAAGGTACGTAGCGACCAACATGAAAAACAGGAAGATTGATCCCTCTGACTCGTTGTAGTGACAAAGAAGCAACCCTCCAAATGACCACCAACTTCTTCGGCCCCTTGTACACCCTGCAGGCTGTCCTCCCTGCCATGCGCGCCCAGCGCTCTGGTACCATTGTCAACATCTCCAGTGGTGCCGCCCAGGACCCATTGCCGGCATGCTCTTTGTACAGTGCTTCTAAGGCCGCGCTGGAGGCTGCATCCGAGTCGCTTGCTAAAGAGGTCGCGCCTCATAACATCCGCGTGCTGATTGTCGAGCCCGGCAATTTCCGCACCAGCTTCGTCGGAGCAGTGAGCTTTTAGATTTGTTTGCCCTTGAAATTCTGATACAAGCCCTCAGTGCTAATTTCCTGGCGTTGCAGTTGGCTGACGCAAGTCCCGATCCTGCCACGGTCGCTCCACACTATGATGATTCCGTGGGCGTGGTGATGCGCAAGTTCCTCACTGTCCACGGAAGGCAGCCTGGCGACCCGCGGAAGGGGGTCGAGCGCATCTTCGAGGTCGTCACGGGTACTGGGATGGCCGGTCACCTGGCAGGCAAGATATCTAGACTGGTTCTGGGGAGCGATGCGTATGCGAGGATGCAGAAGAGCTGCTGCGAAAGATTCGGCAATGATTTGAGTTTGCAGGAGGAAGTTGCTCTGAGCACCAATTATGCCTAATATGGACAGACCTCCAAGGACGGGCAGTATGCGAGCATCAAGATGTATGCATATAGCTACACTCTAGTATTAAGGTTCGGGTGATATTTCCCTTATAATAGACAACAATGAAGAGGGGGCAATGCAACCCAAAATTCTTTATAAAACAAGCCTGAAGTATATCCCAGTTATTTTATCAAATGGTATATACCAACTTCTCTCCGCTGACGTTGCCCAATTCCATTTCTTCCAACCCCTTCAGCACGCCTTCCAGTCCGCTACCCTTTCTGTTCACGGCCACTGGAAGGGGCTTGATGCTCCCATTCTGCAACAAGGGTTGAGTCAACGCCAAAAATGACTGGTAAAACTGCATTTCCTCTGGGTTGGGCGTGACTGGCGTCTGGCCCAGCCAGCAATAAACGAGGGTTGAGGGAGCAACCAATGAGAGAGCCATTAACTCTCCACTTTCGTTGACATGGGTTAATTTTCTCCAACAGTCACCTCAGGAAACTCCATACTGGACCTATCTAGTAACTCACTATTCTTCCCCTTCAGAACAAAGTCAAAAAATCTGCTAGTATAAGCACCAATAACTTGAAGGGCTCTTTCCCCATCAATACTCCCCAATAATGCGGCCACCTCTGTCGGAAAGCGCTCTCTCAGACCAATCAAATCAGCGGCCTCCGCCAAATCTGTAAACGTACCATGCGTACTCCCACTAAGCATAAATCCTCTCCTAAAACCCTTCAACTTCGGCCACAGTGCAGACCAAGTCACATCAGTTGTCAAATTCTTCCCTTCGTGCGCCATGATCATGAAGGGCTTATCCAATCCCCGGTCGATAACGGGGCCGAAAAATGTACCGTCCAGATTGACACCCCCAATGAGACGGGAATCAGAAAGCATAGCCTCAGCTGCGGTAGCGCCGCCAAGGGAGTGACCGTAGATTCCCACTTTAGAGGTATCCAACCCGCAAGTTCGGCCTGGGATGAGCCTTGAGATGACGGATGGACGGTGGAGTTGGTCGAGGACCAAGGATACGTCTTTCACGCGGATGTTCAGGTCATCTACGATTTGGGTATCGGTTGTAATATTTGCAGCGAGGATTGTGGCATTGTTTGGGAAAGTCACGATGTCTGCGTCGTAGGGATGGTCGATGGTTATGACGATGTAGCCAGTGCTAGACAGTCTGTGGGGAAGTGAAAGTTAGTGAGACCTGTCGATTGAAGGCCTACATGAGCGAGAAACAGAAGATAAGGAATACGTACTTCTGTGCCATAGCGCTGCACAAGAGTCGAGAATTCCCCAGGCCAGGTGAGAAGAGAACCAGCGGATAATTAGACCCTTGGACGTGGGGACTGGGGGTTGAAGCCGGACAAGGCTTGCAGGTTTGAAGGGTAAGTGAGCCGAAGGCGCCGGCTGGGACACCAACCGGTGCATACTCTTCATCCTCGAAGGTTGCGGTGATAGGGTCCATGTAGGACGTCAGGGAGTGGCAACATGCTGCTGGAGGGACTGGATGAAAGAGAGAGATCATCAAAGTACGTGGCTGTGGCGTTGGAGTGTATGGATCCACACGATGATAGTCAACGGGCTGGGTTGTTGCAATGCTGGTGTTGAATGAGCCTACCGCGGCTGGGAAGGACACCGCGCCGATGCTTGGGAGAAGCTGGATAAGGAGACCGGCAAGCAGCAGGCGTTTATCAGAGGGCTTGAACATCATAGCAAAACAGTGAAGCGCAAAGGCAGGAAGAACTGTGTTTAGGAAAGAAAATAGGAGCTACTTCGTCTTATATAGGATTCTAGAGTCAATCTCACGGACTCTCCGGCGTCCGTTTGGTCCGATGTTGGCCGGGACATCTTGACGTCTATACTACCTAATAAGGCAATGATTCAGCGCTTTCAGGGATTCTCTCCACGGAAGTGTGATAATATGCTCGTCTTTCGCTTATGACTTGGACTGATGACTGTGGAGGCTGAGATTCCCGTGCCAAGAAAACTGCGTTCGAATGCTGCCTCTTCAGGAAAGGCCGATAAACTTAACGGGTATGTCTTGGCATGGAACCCATTTCCTCTTCACTAGATCCGTTGAAAGAACAAATAGTGGGAAACAGTATTATTTAGTACCTAGGAGACCAATCGGAGAACATCTATATTGATTGATTGATCCCCCTGAACTCAATGCCAAAATAATTGGTATATTGTGGCACTCATTTCCAGTTCCTGAGAGCACCATTACGCGATTGTTACCATACCCAAAACAAATAGGCAGGGGAAAGGCTGGTGGAGCGGTGCTGATTCAGCCTGCAACCAAGACCCACTAACTAGTTACGACCCGCTCCGGTATCTTCGGTAGCTTCCAGCTTGTATCCAGTTACCGCTCCGTTCAACTTGGGAGGAGTCACAATGCCTCTCCAGGTCATTTCCTGCACAGAATGCCCCGAAATTTTCCCACATTTCATTTCGAGAAATGGCTATCCTGGGACCACTCGATCGGCGGACTGCTCGTACCAGATGCACGGCCTGTGCACGACGCAGAATCAAGGTCAGCATTTCCTTCACAGTGAACGCTGTCCTATTTTAACCCCCTGTAGTGCGAAGGCGGTACTCCTTGTCAATATTGTATAAAAAGAAAACAGCAATGTGTTCCTCAGGCAATTCAGCCACAGGCTAGTATTGTCTTTGTCAATGCCTCGGCACCATCCAAAAGCTCCGACTGTCTCCCGCTCGCCTCTCAGCTTCCTATGCTTAGGCTCTGCCCCAAGGTTTCAGAAGGAAGCTCAGCTCTCTTTGTACACCATTTCTTCTCCAGCTTTCTGAACAGAAATGACTTTGGAGGCCCCTTGGACCTCGGCACTATCATATCGGATTTCCAGAGATCTCCCAGCATGTATCATGTATCCATTGCCCTGGGTGCACTTGATCTGAGCAGGAGGCCGGTGCCGATTCTACCTCTGGAAAGGAAAGATGCGGCTGTGGGAGCACTCACGGCCTACCACACCTCAATCGCCAAATTAAAAGCCGAGATTGTAAGCAACAACACTCCTCGAGATGTCAATCTATGGACCACGTTCTTCTTGGGGCTGTTCGAAGTAGGTAACCGGTATCTTGGATGGAAAATATATCAGAAGCTGGATGTTAACCTTTCAATTAGCTCATGCATGATGTGACTGGAGAAGGCTGGGTGAAGCATTTTCTGTACGGCACGTCCAAAATGCTTCAGCTTCGCGGTCCAGAAGCTCATATAGCTGGCTCTGGGCGGTCATTTTTCCTCACGGTACGGGTCTTTGAGATTTGCCGCGCACTTATATACTCGGAACCTACTTTTCTCTGCCAGCCGGAATGGATGTCACTCACGACTAAGATCTGGAACGAGGATGATAATAACCACTGGCATCCAAAGGAACTATTATTCGATCTGATGATCGCATGTTCTTCGATAAGTGACCGGTAGGTACCCTAGCAGGCCCTCTATATCCTATTAATGTATGATTGACCGAGCGCAGGGTATGGGATCTGCTCAAACCGGGCTCTAACTGTCCAGACATGCTCCTTCATAGGGCCCTCCTTGAGCTTGCCGCTGAAGGTTTCGTTGTCCGGTCGTCTCTTGCTAATTGGTATGCGAACTTCCAAAAATGGTCGGTCGATACTGGTACGCCCGAATATAATCCCAATTCCGTTCTCGCAACAATCTATTTTCGTGCCATCTCTATCTACCTATCCGGTATCTACGACTACCGCACTCAATTCAACAAAATACCCACGCCCACAATCTCACAGGCTGTTGTTCAGAATCACGTTGATGAGATTCTACGAACGACTGAGATCTCTTTGAAGACCGCAAATTTGGCGGCTGTGCTGTTTTCTTTCCCCTTGAGAGTAGCAGGTGCAAGAGTAACAACTGCTCGAGAGACGGACTCAATTTGTGCGATGCTTGGAGAGATTTCGATGAGGGGTTTCGTTGTTGCGGATGCATTTACGGCGGATCTTAAGTCTGTATGGCGCCAAAAAGGGATATAATACTTATATCCTGATTTTTTAAGATGATTTGCCATTCCGGATCACTAGATGACAACGTGTCAGTATTAGAATCTTTCTGGAGCTTGGAGGTACAAAGTAAGCGGGCTCCGTGGCCTTTCTATAGGCGATGCTCCTCTACGTCGGGTCGATGATTGGCTTCCAGGGCGATGACTAAACGTAGTGTCACCAATCGCAACAACGGAACCAAAAGGTTGTCGCGGAGCGTATGTACAGTGGCTGTTCATTAGTATTTGAAACATAGTTCTTCCACTGGCAGAAAGATAGTGTAGTGGGGAACCGTTACTCGATGTTACGGAGGAGATCGGATGAGGGTTTTGCAGGTTTGCCCGGTCTATATTGAGACACCCGCTTTTCAGTACACTGGTATGCTGGGCCCGGGTATATCTAGCACCTACCAAAAAGGCCTATTTGCTATAGTAGCTTTCGAATTCCATTATACCGTCATACTCCTGATACACCGGCTTTCTCATGGACGACCCTCCGTCACAGTAGCACAGTAACCACAGTTCTTCAGAAAACAACACCATCGCGCTTTCCGATGTCATACAAATCCCCACGACATGTCTCAAAGACCTCCTTTTCAGCTTCTTTCATCCGCGGTGCGATGGCAATCCACTTTTCCTGCTTTAGCATCTCACACTCAAGTATTCAGTTAGAGGAATGGCGGCATGCCGCTAAATTGAGCAGCTCCCTCGATTGGACTCATCCATTTTAGTCGGCTACCGCAGAATAACTCCGCCTCAGGCTTTCGTTCATCCAACATTTGGAGGTCGTCAAATATTCCCGCCCGAACGATTGTCACCTCGTTAGGTTCTCCGTCGGGCTTGATTTTCCGTCCAAAAAGGGGCGTGCCTATTGATTGCGTCAGGTGCTGTCCTCCCACATTCATTCTTATGATACAGACCACATTCAGGACAGAAATAATTCTTGACAGCATTTCCACTGTCTGAAATTTTTGGCACTTCTTTTGGACTTCCAAAGACTTTCAGTTCTGCAGAATTGATGACAAAACTGTACGAGTAGTGTGATCCGGTAAGTTTGCGACAATCGAGACAGTGGCACAGTCCCTACTGGAAGGTAACGTTAGGTTGGGTTAACAAATAAATGGATATTATTGGTTGCACTAGCCGACGTTATGGGCTGGCCATTGTGTTCGATTCGAATATTGCCGCAGAAACAGCCACCGACTGCCATTTTTATAGTGATAGAAGCGTGTTACGAAGACTTCCAGTCAATGAAGGGAGCAACCTCGTTGACTAAGTTAAATCCAGGCTGCCTTGTCATGACTAAGCACTTGGTAGTTGGCCCCCAACAATTTAGTATTGGGCAAACCCAGTCCAACCATTCATGACTCACTGTTAATCTACGTGATTTCTATAACAATTCTGCTTTGAAATCAAAGAACGGTGAGATCAAGCGGATTAGAAATCATTCCTGCTGTACCTAGGGAAAGATCAAGAACAGAGACATGGCCACCAAGATTGCTATATGAGTGATTATAAGTGAGTATGTAGCAGACTGCAAGATCCAACAGCGAATTGCGCTGCGGCCTGGAACAAAATCCCCCAGTCGCATATCCCTATCTCCATCAGGCGCAGATCTTGCGAAGGGTCCCTATGCTGCATAGCTTCAACCTATAAGATAATATATCTTCTATTAGGCATCCTGGTAGGTATACGGTTTATCAAATACACTGCCGCTGCCACTGCCTCTAGCCAAAGATTCTTAGGTAGGCCCGAATCAGCAATGAGCACCCTCCTTTTCGCTCCAATATCGCAGACGGCCTGGGTCGCAAGCGTGGAACAGCTGTCGGCTGCGTCTTCGTCGTTTTGGGTTCCCTTCTACAAAGTTTTCCTCACAACGGAAGTAGCTCACAAAGAGACGCTATGTATCTCTGTGGTCGGTTCATCATGGGGTTCGGTTCCAACATCTCCAACGGAACATGTCCGCTTCTCATCACGGAAATCGCACACCCTCGCCATCGCGCCAAGATCACCACGATATACAATACGTTATGGTATGTGGGGAGCATTGTCGCGGCCTGGGTATGCTTTGGCACCCTACAACACCAGGTTGGGAATACGCAGTGGGTGCTACCTACTGCTTTTCAGTGTCTTATGCCTGGTGTGCAGCTTCTTGCTATTTACTTCGTCCCTGAAAGCCCGCGTTGGCTCATCAGCAAGGACAGAACGGAGGAAGCTCGGGATATCCTGGTCAAGTATCATGGCAATGGTGATTCCAATGATGAGTTCGTCCGATGGGAGTTCACAGAGATTGCAAATACATTGAGACTTGAACGTGAATCGTCGGGTAATGGGTGGGCAGAGATGATCAGGACAAAGGGCAATCGGAAGAGATGTGCATTGATCATTGCCACTGCTATCTTCTCGCAGTGCAGTGGAAATGGGCTTGTTTCTTACTATGTCAGTTCCACTCTGTGATTTCAGCGTATGTTCTGGAAGATGATTGATGCTGACCACCGATATACAGCTTGCTGCTGTTCTCAAGACAATCGGAATCACCGAGTAGGTAATTGACTCCAAATTCTCGAAAGACGAGATTACTAACCTAATTAGCTCGATCACTCAGTCTTACATTAACGGCGGTCTCACCATATGGTGCTGGCTTGCCTCCCTTGGCGCCGCCTTCCTCATTGACCGAGCCGGCCGTCGACTTCTCTTCCTTTTCGCCGGCGTCGGCATGTTGATAACCTTCAGCATCTGGACTGCGTGCAGTGCGGTCTATGCGAAGACCGAGTCCCCAGCCTTAGGAAGTGCTGTGGTCGCAATGATATTCTTTTATGGGGTGGCAGGTGCAGCATGGCCAGGACTAACCGTGTCTTATACGATCGAGATACTGCCATTTAACATTCGTGCCAAGGGCCTCACGCTGTGCTTTTGCTTTACGGCCCTAAGCGGCGTGTTCAGTCAGTGGGTCAATCCTTTGGGTATAGAGAGCCTCCATTGGAAGTTCTACTTTGTCTATATCGCCGTGTGAGTTTGTGATGCCTCGTTCTTGACTAATCTGCTTAACATTGACTGACCCCATCACGTCAGTCTCGTACTGGAGTGTTTGATCATATTCTTCTTCTTCCCCGAGACCCAGGGACCGACGCTAGAGGAGATTTCTGTCATATTCGATGGCGATGAATCTGCGGCGGGGATCGCTCAAGCCATGGCTCATGAAAAGTTCGTTGAGCATTCACGCACTGAGCGCGATGTATGAAAGGTTCCAAAGTGCTTGTGAAATTATTGAGCCAGCTCTGTGGATCGAGATCCTGGTGCTCACAAGATATGGCGCACGATCCCCTCAGACTTCCAAACCATAATCGTGGCTGAATAAATGCGCTCAAGCAAGGAATGCCTGTAGCTTCCCTTGTCCAAGATCTCCCGCTCGATCAGTCGTGCGGTCTCGGAGACCTCTCCGTTGACGCGCTGATAGCATATCAGTAACCCGGTAGATCACTGGTAGGCGCATAGAGTGGGGACTATCGGCACGAATAGACACTGCCGCCGAGGCCTATTCAGGATCCTGCTCAGTCAGACCCCGGAACAATCTCGGGTGAAGTTCTTCCGGGGTTGATCTAAAATATGATATAATATGATTGGGGATGAAGTGGGCTTTGCGGAAGTCTAGTAGTAATTCCTAGTAAATTAATTAAATACGATAAAATATAGTCTAAAATACTAAATTACTACCTACTCTAGTCACCTAATCCTACTATCTTCACGTGACTAAACTAACCTTTAAATTTTACCTATAGCTACTAGTAACTACTAGTAAAAAAACCCAAAAAGTCATATAATATAGCCAGGTGGGATGGAAAAATTACGACCTGCTCACCTGATCAGCTCGGCGCCGATCACAAGTCACCCGTGACTCCAATCACCCCTAAAAAAAAAAAAAGACTGGGACTATTAATTCATTTCATACGAGCTCCACAGAATATAGCAAGGCTTAATCTCTGATGCTTGTCACTTTCCTGCGTAGGACGGCAAACTCGATGCACGCATGCACGAACTTTGCTTTTACCTAGAAGACGCTGTAAACGAGCCCCGGCAAGTACAATGACTTCATCTGCTACTGCAGGGACGGGGATAAAAGATGCTTCCTTTCCTATACCCTCACTGTCAACCATTTCAGTTGATCGCAGATCGGCGATTTCCAGCCCATCGCATGCTTCGCTGGACCGGACCAAAATTGTCAATGTGCCACCGTCTTTGTGAGCTGGGTTAAAGTAATCTCTATCGAGGCTCAGATTATCGGCGTCGTAGAAGTTCACGCCGACAGACTCGTAGTCAAGAGAAGGTGTGCCTGTCAGAGGCTCCGTTGAGTCTAAGATGGTGGATACTGTACTGAATAGGTCATTTCGCAAACTGGACCATTCCTTTGTGAGGATTAGCGTAAGAATTCAGCAATGTCAAAGGCAACTTGCATCGTGGAATGCTTTGATGGAACTCTCTAGGTCAGAAGGGGGACTGATGCCGTCAGCGTCCCCCTTTCGAAAGAAATAAATGCTTTCCTTAGGGATAGCGGTTTTCCCAAGGATGAGTTCTGTGTCAAAGGCCGAGTAGCCTTTTGTTTTAGTTTTTATTTCGATTGATTGTTGAAAAAACCCAGGAGCCTGTGGTAAAATGTTAGAATGATTACTCTACGGTGACATCAGGATGTTCTTGCATTTTGGAACACTCTTTGTGAGAGGTTTCCGGTGAGTTGTGGGGCCACAAGTCGAAAGGCGCCAAACCGTTGTAGACTCGCTTGTACTCTGGATACAGTAGAAGGACTGGGGTTTGTCGCGAGTTGTATAAGGGGAAGGCGTTCTTTCATGGACATGATGGTAGCAATGATGAGATGATCTCGACATGTGGGGAAGATTCCCCGCCTTCTACGGAAGGAATTAGAGACTATAGCCGCATCCCTTCGTCGCGAAGAAAAGACCTAATTTTGGCACTGACATACTGTGTGATCGTTTTTTAGAAAATATATATTTATAAGCCTTGGAAGTGGCGTCAAGCTTGAAACACCTCTTTGTGCATTAAGCCTTTTTCTTCTTTTTCAATGTAAGAATGGCTTCTAGTCTCCATAATGATTTCCAATTATACCACTTTGACCAGACTCTTTGCAAGGCTTCACTTGTCATGAAAGCTTTCTCACTCCACCTGGGCTTGGTATCCAAAATTCTGATTTGAGCAAAGTCTGTTTATCATGCCCGAGTTGACCACCATCTTTCCTCGACCTTGGCTTTGTATGTTCATTCTTTCATACCAAAATTATCTTCTATCTTAGTATCGTTCATTGTTGTAAGGAAATTTCTTTATTTACTTCATCTTTGGTCACCTGGTATGTTCCCACCGCAGACCAAAGTATACATAGACCGAGTCTCATCCTGTCTTTCAAGTTCATATTACAATCGACTATCATTATTTCTCTTCGAGTACATTACCGACCAAAACTCAATCCATAGTTTCTATACTCATATACTGTTGTTTCACCTCAAATCTCTTATATCACCTCTTATATTTCGACTTTTTCCTCGAAGTTTAAAGCTATTCAAGAGGTCTAAATATGGGGGGGAAGGTCCTCAAGAAGCTAACGAGCCCTATCCGTAGCATTAGAGATAGGCATCGTGAACGCCGCGAAGTTCGCGAAGGAGCAGCAGTGCGAGCTCGAGGTCGGGGAAGAGCACCAGGAGAAGGCACTGCTAGAGGAGACAATCTGCGTGACACGCCACAGATCGAGGAGAATATCTCAGGTCCGAACTTGAGTTGGATATTTGACCCCAATGCGGTTGAAGGATTGCCAAGAGCCGCGAAGAAAGTGAAAAAGCCGGTAAAGAAACCTGAAGCCAAGAGGGCAGAACCGGAGGGGGATCGATCAGGCCGTGGATCTATACGGACTCGGAAATCAAAAGACTCTGGACCTCGTTCACCGAAATCTGAAGCAGGTATCAAGAAATCAAGCTCAAAGAAATCAAAGAAGTCTGCATCGAGCCGAAGGTCAAGCGATATTGCGGGCGAGGAAACGTCAGCAGCCGTGAAGAAAGGAAAGAAGCCGGCAAAGAAAGAAAGCGCAAGTTCATTCGCATCGACATCGACATCGACCGTTTCGAGTCGTAGATCTAGAGGAGGAGCCAATGTATCTGGTTATTTTGAAGGTGTATATCTGCAATATAGGAGAGTCCCACCCCGTGGTGCAAACGCCCCCGCCCCAACCGAACCTTCGACAGCAGAGCCAGGTGCTCTACCCAAACCACCCGCGTCAGACGACCCATTCATTTCATGCGAAGATTGGATAGAAAAAGATCCCATCAAGACTCGTGAACAACTGCGTGAACGAGGGATTGAAATGGCCCGATGGATCGAAAACCCTCAAGCGGCTAACTGTCCTATCTCTGAGAGCAATATGACCTCAAAGGACATCCTCGAAGGTATTAGCGGTGTCATGTACGACCATGAGGACTATAAAACCGTTGGCCAGACTGAACTCACCTTGTACCTACCGCCGCTGGAAGTATTGCCCCGGACAGAGGGAGACTATAGACGTTTGATCATGGACGCCACGAACTTCAAGTGTTACACGGTTATGTCTAAGTATATCATCAACCTCGAAAACATTTGGCGTGATCCAATGGACCACTCTGAGTATCCGCACTTATCCGATGCTGTCATTTCTATGTACAGAGAAATGTACGGAACGACTGAAATGCTCCGATATATCTTTGCGTCAACTATTATAAACACCCAGACTACGGAGTATATCGAAAGTTTGTACCCAGGTGGATGGCGAAATATCCCGCACTATCAAGATGGAGAGGAAAATCTTTCCAAACCTGACTTTTATCCGCGGGGCACACCTGAATATCAGGAGATTCTAGGTACTCGGATTGGAAGAACTGTGGGGTCAATTGTGCTGTCTGGTTTCCCCCGGGGTACAAGGCGAATCACTGGTATTCATGTCTGGGTTTGTGTCGGTGGGTTACAGTTTCGCTTTGATCTTAGGTCAAATTAGCCAGCCCTGGAGGGTATACTAAACAGGCAGGAGTTTTGATGAAGAAGGGATTGCATCACTGGGAAATGAAAGGGAATCAAAATTTGGGATGCGTCTGATATAGACCGCGGGATTCATTGAGTAATCCTAAAAGTAATAGGGTCGAGAAGCAGAGAGCCACAGAGGGCGACGGAGGGCGTGATAGATGTCAGATGTAAGGGATCACTGTCACCTTGATCATCAAGCTCCCATTACTATAGACTTTTCTGTTTGGTTTTTTTTCCAGGCTGTCTTATTGGTCTCGTAATTAGCTTTTTCTTTTATCTGCTTATTTATTTGTTCATGCCTGCATTGATTTAATTGAAGTCCATTTCTTGTTCCTATCATGTCTCGGAACCGTGATTCTAGTGAATCTACCAGTACACGTGCTCCCTCCTTGCTCCATCAACTAGGAAGGCCCCCGGTGTATGTGGTTTAGCTACTAGCGGAAATAAAGAGGCGTCGATCCAGGAGTACGGGAACCATCGTTCTCCGTTCACGGGAAGCAGAATGGCGCAACAAGCACAGATAAGCACAGCAAGAAATACACGATATCCCACATTGAAGCAGAGACGGACGTAAGGAGTTCTGATCTCAAAATGTCTTGTAACCTTGGAAACTCCTCGGCTTTAAAGCAGGAATTTCGGCGAAATGCACCTCGACTATGGTTGTGAGTTTAAATATACAAACTTTGGACAATTGTTGCTTAAATAAAAGCCGACTTGCTTTATTAAACGGTATTAGACCAAAGGGGAAGTTTCATCTGACCCGTGTGACAGCCTGAATGTTTTCAATTATGACTATTAACTTTGAAAAGCTATGTCGTAGTCTCGTATCAAAATTTGCTTGTTTACAGGACGTATATAATCTATATAATGGTAGACATAAATACGGGCTCTTATACTCATTTATACACAGTGTCTAGGCAATTAAAAAAAGAATCAGGAAATGCTATCTATCTATATACATGGTGATTTTCCAATTTCCCAAGCACAATCCCCTATATCTCGGTCTCTATTGCAGGAAGGGTATAGTTCCCATCAGGCATCCAACTCGCAGGGTCTGAGAAATCTTCATACCAAACGCCTCCAAGCGCATTAACATGAACATATCCAAACCGGAAATACTCGGCCAAATTCGGTCGAGCCCTCGTCCACGCGAAATCAGGTATCCCAGCGCTACCCTTCGGTCTCAGCTCGTTGAACCTTTGGACATCGTTCACGATAACGCTGACCCCGTCAACGTGAGCCGGGATGTTCGGGAACGAGAAGACGAGGTTGTTCGTATCTACCACGGTGGGTGCGTTGATCACCGGGGGTACGGTGCCGAGTTTACCGCCCTCTAGGAGGGCTGCAGGTGTTTGGAGGATAGAATCAAAGCCCCAGCGGGCGATGCCGTTGATGAACAGGCCAATCAGAATACCCTGGAAGAGGAGACTTGGGCGGGTTTGCGGAGTTGTTCCTGGGAGGAAGAAAAGGGCGAGGATGTAATGGTGGATGCGAAGATTCATATGCGGGACGGCGAGGAGAATGAGGGTGATAAGGACAAAGAAGCCGTATAATCTCAGTCTTGACAGGAGACGGCCTTCGCGACGGAAGGCATGGGCTTGAAGAAAGAAGACTATGATGAGGAATCCGACGATTACTATGAGTGCTGTCACGGCGCCGGGTTGTTGTTGGATGTCGTGTGGCGTTAAACGCGAGATGGGAATCCGGTCAAAGGTATCAGTGTTCAGAGCGCCGACCCAGCACCCCCCTAGCCAGAGAATGGTCTTGTCGATGTGGGCGTCGAGGTTTTGGAGAGTGTGTCGTACGCAGAAGTAGTAGAGGGTGAAACCGACGAATGCGCCTGGGAGGAAGCGGCCTAATCCGATAGAGACGAGATTATAGTACCCAGATGAAGGGGGGTCAGAAACCATAGCGACCTGAAACCAGACTATAAAGTAGATGACGCTGTAGAAGACCGGCGCGGAGGTGACGGTCATGGAAAAGATGATCGTTGTCAAGACCGTGAAGGTGAACAATGGCCAGCGAATGTCGGAGCACTCGACCGGTTTCGCGGCGCTAGATTCTGACGAGGAGGCCTCTTTGCTCAAAAGAAATGACATCGGGAAATACGACAGGTACTCGATGCTCTCAATGCCATTCTGCACCACGGATTCAAACTTCTCCTGCGCACCATTGCGACGTAGGATAGCGCACCCTCCCTTCGCGTCACTGATCATGCCTGCATGCAGTGCCGAGGCACATATCGAAGAATCACCACGATAAACCCCGCTATTGCGACCGTCCAGTTGAAATGGCTTACCACCCACAACTAGTGGACGATAATTGTACTCCTCACCACCAACATAGTATGGCTCTAGCAGCATGGCCTGGGCACAGCCCGCCGGACAGCGAAAAGCAAACGCCTGGTCATCAAAGGGTTGACAGAGATCACCATTGATCCCGCAGTCAGTAGCATTACTCCTAGGAGGCGTATCAGCATTAAATTCAAGGAAAACCCCTTAAACCAGAAATTCACTCGTCTCAAAACATACCATAAGCGACTGTTACAAGACAACTTAACCGGCTGTCCATACCCCAAAACCTCCTGGTCGGTCACAGAAGCCTTCAGAGAGGAAAAGAAAACAACAATCCAAAACACCAAACCAAGCAAAAGCAAAGCAATTTTCGCTCCCATGCGCGGAACAAACCGATCAATCAACCGACTTGGCGCAGCCTGCCATCGCGGAAACCACGGATTGATATGATGAACATGGGGTGGCGTAGGCCCATGCAGCCAAGCGCAGAAGCCGGACAGCGTGCAGGAAAACGGGGGATCGTGGCTAAATTGGTCCGGAGAATTGGACTCGTCTGAAAAATGGAATTCTGAGTCGCTGCCCGAGAAGTCGTAGTGGTCTGCTGGTAGCAGAGGCACGTTTCCTAATTCTATGTCTCCAATTACAAGATCGAAGCTGCCGTCCGCTCCTTTGCCGCTGTCCCGCGCATTAGAGTCGGGCTCGGCATCTTGATAACGTGGTGGGGACCGAGGGATTAGGGGCTTCTCGGACGATCGGGGCGCGCTTGACTCTGCGCTTTCGCCGACCTTCCCTGGTGGAGTGGTCATTTTTCTTTTGGCAGACACACCGGTTTGGTGTGGGTGATGTCCTGCTTATTCTTTTTCCCGGTTGCCAGCGTGGCCTAGAGGACGGCATGCCAAGCGGGGACGGGGCCTTAGTAATCGTTGCATAATGTGGTAGTTAGTGCAATTTATGGGATCTACAGGGTTGGCGTAGCAAATTGAAGATGGGAGGCACAGGGGATTATTCGGTCCCTGGGATTGAGCAAGACTAAGGGGCACGCAAAAATCGTGGACTTTTGTCAATACGAACATCTTAACACTTCCAGGGTAATACTTTTAAAGTTTGCGGCCCGACAGGGGTAGAAGAGCTTGGAGATTGGAGTTGCACAATGCAGCCGAACTTTGTCTGCATCGATTTAATTCATTAAGCGAGTGACTGTCACTAAACACCAAAAGCAGCAGGTTATGAGTCCTCCAAGGGTATCAATAAGTCGTAATTCGTTTGCCCCGTTATCATGAGGGGCTGGAGAATGCGACGAGAAGTCAATAGATAATCATGAAACGACCGAAATTCACCATTGTTTTGAATCGCGCGCGGAGTCCCGAATCACAGAGCACATCCAGCAATTATGCCACCGAGGAAGAATGGTTGAGTTGGATTGACGAGCTCATGAGACTCCGCAGTATGAAGCCCCCTATGCCGTAACGGCAGGATCGACTTTGCGGGAGCGGCCCCAGCCACGGCGAGTACTGTGCACAATTAGCATATGCCCAATTTATGGCCAGGAGGCTGAAACTTGGAAAATATCAGCGGTATTGGGGAATCACATACGTGGTGGCGTCGGCAGCAGTGTTGCCCTTACGGAAGGTAAACCAAATGCCCTTGAAAGTATATTAGAATCACTCGGAGTCATAAACTTGGATATGTTCACTTACCACGAGAGCAGAGACGAGCCACACAATCGCAGATAGGAAGCTGAATGCCTCAGCAGCCTTCCAACGAGCGCACACCGAGTCACCACGGAATTCCCATGACCAGATGCTGCCACAGGGCAAGTGGTGGATTGCGTCGACCAAAATACCGAAAGCGGCGAACCAGGCAAAGGAGATCAGGACGTCAACTGTCCAGGAAATTAGCAAGTTTGTAGAGCCAGGGGTAAGCATAGCCAGAAAAGGAAAACATACGAGGCCAAGAGAAGAATCCAGAAGAGAAGGGGATCAGCCAAATCAGCCCCAGGAGTATAGACAGCCCACCAATGACTTCAGTATAGATCCATCGCGCCTGAGGCCAAGGATCAATCGAGTCAAAAGAGGCAAGATAATGTCCAATGATACCAACCACAACCGCCGCAAAGGCGATCTCCGCAATGCGAAGTGGAATAGACAACAGGCGCGAGACGACAGGCATGGTGGACTGTGATGTATGTGATGCGTATTGTCAAGTAAAAAAGGCTGAAGACGATGATCAAAGTTCAGAAAGCTTGGATGATGCGAGGCTGATTGGGAAAACCACGGTCCTGGGGATCGACGAGATATAAAAGGTGTTGGGAGACAGAGTCACACAAAGGCTAATTCCGAGTAACAACAACATCACAACGCAAGGGTTCATGAACCGGGAAGAAAAATATTGAAAATAAAATTAAAAAGAAACAATTCGCTCAAATCACAACTTCATTTGTATACACTAGCTGAGACCCACCGACCTTGCAAGAGTCAAAAACGCCTGATATCATCAGATCATTTCCAAGGTTGGCTCCAGACTCGTTATTTTGTCTTTATTGGACTAACTTTTTCCAGTACTTCGTGGCCCAATCGACGATCAATGTATCATCCCTTGGATTTGCACGACCGCCGCTGATGCAGCGTGTGGCTTATTCCCTTCCCCGATCCGAGTAAGGAGCTGCCTGGTGGCGCTCCGCCCTGTCAGGATCCCTGGAGCTAGCCGGTCACACACATAACTGGTGCGCAGCTAAGTTTCTGGAGAGAGGAAAAAAGCTACGTAGTGCATTGTTGTCATGTTCATGGTAAATGAGGTCCATCCCTGTTTTCGAGTTTCCTTTTTTTGGGTCTGTCACTGTTCTCATCTCGCGTGTTTCGAGGGATGGGTTGGCCTTCCGCGTTATCCGTTGAAGAGCGCATCTCCCCCCCCCCCGGGGGGCTGCACCCGCATGTAGATGAAGTACTAGCAAATCTCTCACTTTGCATTCCACCACTGCCATCCAACACGCCCTTTATTTACGTTGCGGCTAAAATATCAGTTGGCATGTTCTCGTATTGACTCAAACTGAGAGATGCATTTCTCGTGTCATGGTGGTCCCGTGGTCGAGACTGTCGATCGTTGGACTATTTGCCAATAGTACGTGCTTTGATTTTCGTCATTTTGGGTTGCGTGGTTCCACATTGACGATCATTGTCCGTGCATGAGCCTGCAGAATTGAAGCCTATCGGGTTGAATAATGCATGCTCGTGGGCTGATGCCCAGATACCTTCCATTTTGTGTTGGTTCACCACCATGACTGTGAGGACTGCATTTTGGAGAGGATACTGTTGACAAGACATGCTGAGCGATTGTATGTTCCTGAGAGTAAGGTCGTACAGCCCTTGCCTCCTTGATTTGAGCCACATTCATGGAGCTATTCGTTCTCAGCCCTATGACGTGGGGGGTGATGTACAGTATCCCTTTTGGGTGGTTGTACATGTCCAGGTGACCACTCTGTGTAGTATACATACGCAGATCAAATGGCGAGTAATGTTCCGAGTGAACCTTTGCCAAATACCTAAGTCTGACACATGCAGCTCTTCCAACTGCAAGTGCAGTCCCGATCAGCTCTACAGATGTGATCCATAGATAGAACTGCGGTCTGGACCAGGGCCAGGCGGTCCCCAGTTGCGAAAGAAGGAGAATAGCCAAAAAAAAAGCTGCCTCTGAAAGCTTTTCATTTAGTAATATTATGCCTGATTATTATTTCTCTTGGGGTTCCAAGGTAGGTTTAAGGATATACAGAGAAGAGGAACCAAGGAACACCAGGGGGTTTCCGACGCCCCGACCCAAACATTATAAAGGAATAAGACAGAAGGGAAGCAATTACATTATCCACGCAGTCGCCTTAGACATGCTTATGATCATCTTTCAGGAACCACGCCATGACATCCTGGAACACCCCCTTGGCGCCCGTCTCGACCACGTCCCCATGGCACGGAATGAGACGATCAAAGTCCCATTGAATAATCCGGCGCATGGAGTGTGTGAACGAAGTTCTGTCCTTAGCCAGGATATACCAAGCAAAACGCCGGTGTCCTGTCGAGGGTGCGTGTAGACTCAAGGCGGGAAGAAGCATCCGGGTCAAGAAATTAGCGGTGGCACCCTCCTTCGTCTTTGAGTACTGCTCGGTGGCGGGCAAGTTGAAAAGAAGATCGCCCTCGATGAGTGTACGCGAGGGCCTGTGGAGAAGAACAATCTCGCGCGAGCTATGCCCTTGCACATACTCAACGTCGAACTCCGCGTCGAACTCCTCCGAAATTGTCTTTGGCGCCCCGTCCTTGTACACATGCTCGAAAGGTGTGTCCTTAAACTCGGGGACCTTCTGTCGCTTCTCCCACAGACCATGCGGCGCAAGGATGTGTGCCTCCGGGTAGGCGTTCTTCCATGCTGTGATATGCAAGTGGTGCTCGAGATCCGGCGCGATGATGTACTTGACGTTGCCGCCCTGCGTCTGGACTGTCTCACGGACTTCGGGTGTGAGGCTGACGGGCGAGAAAATGGCGAGGGAGCCAGTTGCGAGCTTAACTGAACGTAAGGAGGTTTAGCTTTGGCTTTCATGACCCACCCAAGGTCTGCGCTTGCGCCCTGCTCTTTTCTGCAAGGATAGGAAATGACGGTACTCACTTAAAGTTCCTCGAGCTCCGAACCGCACAAGTCCGAACCGCGCGAATGGCAGGCTGAAGGTGACAATTTCTGGCGTCACTGCGCGGATGACCATCGTCGAAGATGGATCGGTCGGGAAGAGCTGCGGCATTTTGGAGGTATTGCGCTGAGTCACACGTTTGCGTATTTTCTATATCAGGAGCTGCTCCTGGCGTTGAATGTCTCAGTTGCCGACCGACCCTTAAAATAGAGCAGTGAGTTCGTGGAATATGCTGAGAGCTGGGAAGTCAAGCAACAGAGAACTTCAGAGAAAGAGAGAAAGGTACAACCAATTTAAGCAGGCACGACTGGGAGAACACTTTTCCTGGCAAGAACACGATCCGATGAGGAGGTTGATGACGTACCTAAGACTGGGCGGACCATTCATTGAAAATCACTTGCTTACCTAGCTCCCGGTCTACACCCCACAATCCACCGTATGATCTATAAGCTGGTCGCCTTCATCTCCGATCAGATTTACGCATAACTCGCATAAAATATTTCATGAAATGGAGAGGACATGCCGAGGCAAGTTGAATTTATTCGCAAAAGAAAGATCAAATTCAAATACAAATTCTAAGAAAAAAAAAAAAAAAAGGATAACTATTCTAGGGTATCATATCTGAACATCAAGCAAAAACAACATGGTTGCACCAAATCCTCTTCAGCGGCCACCGTACCAAGTTGTCGCAGCCGCATCTGCGGTCTTATTGCGGTGGGGGATGATTGATTCTGTAATGTTAAATACATCGATCAACTGTTCCCAGGTCTCAAAATCCAGGCTAAAAATCGCCTGACGCTTCTGTATGCCCCGAGCTTGGGCTTCGCTTGGTTGATACGGCTCGGCAGTATCTATTCAATGGTCAGTCATCTCACGTGAAATAGTCAAGGAAATTATTACTCACGGAGAGTTGGTAGCGCACGGCTATCTGTGCTAACACCGACACTGCCGTCTCGGACAAGGAAGCTGACATAAAAAAGATTTTCGACGCTTTGGCCAAATGAATGCGGGTTTATACAGAAGCGGAAAAGAGGAACTCCACCATCATCCGCAACATTATGTTCAGCCATAATTCTCTGCTTCGTCTCTTCGTTTGGATCATCACCCATGTCACTGAGCTTTGAGTCCACAGCCTCTTGGCCCTCAATTTGGACTTTACCCAGTAACGAGTTGATATTTTGACAAATGGTTGTCAGGTTCGCGTTCTCTTGTCCACTAAGATCATCTTGCACCAGTTCATTGGGCTTAGTGAGCTGTGTAGGATCGAATCGCTCGGTCTGAGTGCGCTGCGTTAGTTGGCGCGTCCGCTTTTGTACGGAGAGTGGTCCCAGCAGCCAGCCTGACACGGTGGGCCGCGCATTGCAAGGAAGACAAGCAGTTCGACCTAGCCAGTCCCAGTTCATCGCGTCACCCTCATCCCCTTCGTCGCTATCATCCGGATCTCTCTGGGTGGCAGCTCGGCGGCCACGTCGTCGTACTCCGGCGGTAGGCGTGAGAGTCGAGAGTTCAGGTCCCTGTCGCATGTAGGAAACACACTTAGAGACGAACTCGTCGACATCAATACCGGCAGTGTCGGCCCCGAGCGCAAGCTGAGCGGTCTTTTTGTGGGAGAGATCCGCTACATTGACGAGCAGGCGCGAGTCGAGGGTGGCGTCTGACGTCTGCTTTACACCGGCATAGAGTTCGTCGGCTTTCTCGAGGACTTTTAGGATTCCGGGGTTGCCTGTTTGCATAAACTCGACCTGTGAAGCTGTATGTAGACGCTTTATTAGAAATAGCCTCGTCTCGTATGAAACAGTAGCAGAGTGTTCCTACCGTTGACATCGCTTTGCAATTCTCTCACTCCCTTTCGGTAACGTCTCCGCTCCTCGGGGTCCTGATCAGGATCATAGTATCTCGTGCTATCACCACGCCGTGACGAGGTTATTTGCGACTGGGTATTGAAGGTGCGATCGGTTAGACGGCGACGTTTGGATGCGCTGGCTGATGACATCTGGGTGGTGCTTGTTTTATTCGAACTTCGTCTTGGGTTCTCCTTATCTGAGGAGGATGTAGGTGATGGAACGTTGGGAATGTGGGCTGTTGGTTCCTCCAGCTGGGAGTGAGAAACGCGGGCCATGACTCGAAAGGTTGCTCTGAAAGATGGATGCGCGAGCAAACAAAGGGCCCTCAAAGGTCAAAGGACAAACGAATGAGTGGGGCCAAAAAAACGGAAACTCCCTATCCTTTGCGCGAAAGCCGCTATAATTAAGGCGAGTGTCAAGTAAATCGGATTGAAAATACAACACGCCGTAATCTGGTGTAAAGTTGATGGATCGATTTTCCCATTTCGAGCGGCGCGTCGCGTCTTACACGTGACCATGTTGGTGGGGACTCCAATCGACTCTATAGAATATGTGATGTCTTGGTGAACTATTTAAATATATAGTGAGACCTGTGAGCCTGATATCTCGGGCCATGGATGGCAATCTCTGTAGTTCTAAATTCTTGGCTGTGTCTTTATGTCCTAGTACTTACCATCTTGCTATCAAAAGAAACATGCGAAAGATTACGTTACTCACATTATAAGAAGTATTTCGAGCAGAAATGTGGGGCAGTCTCAAAATGTGAGAACAAGAGCTCTGTTATTTGCGATCCTATGTTCCAATACAGTGTTATTTTGCAAGTATGGCCGAGTGGTCCAAGGCGCCTGATTTAAGACTTTCTAGCGAGAGTAAAATCCCAGGTCTCGAGAGAGGCGTGAGTTCGAACCTCACTGCTTGCAATTCACTTTTCTTTTTTTTTATCCCTTTGTTATTATGCCAAACGGTCCGAGTTTCTTGTTATGCTCTAGAGGTTCCTATCATAACAACTATTTCAAATGTGTCCATCGTAAATGGTGATTCATATCACGCCGAATGTCAAATATTTCCACAAAACCGCACCTCCTGTGGAGCTCCATTTTTACCACGTGACGATAAGCATTGCTGAGTCAGTCCCCGCAACAGCTCCATTGCGTCCATTCCCAGCTGTGTTGCCTCGTAGGGTGCCCTGCGAAGATGGAGGCGTTCACCTTTGCGTTGTCCACCCAGGTGGATCTCCCAGTATGCATCAAAGTGTATGGGTCCAATCCAAGCAGCATTCATGATCATATCTCAAGCTGACAATTCACAGCGGCTCACTAGAGGGCAAACAGAAGCAGATCCCATTCTCCCGTCTGCTCCAGGACCCTGAATTGCGATATCTCGGTTCAGCCCAGAATCCTTGTTCCGATCTTTTTGTTACCGCGCAATTATGGTCGGACTCTAAACCCCTTGGTGTACCTCTTCAGACTTCGTACAAGGCTTTCAAGACCACTCGTTCGTGGAACGAATGGCTACAGATGCCTATGTCCATCAAGGATGCCCCGCTCAACTCTCAACTGGCAGTCACGGTCTGGGATTTGTCCCCGCTGGTGGCTGATGGGCCTCAAGGCCACGATGTTCCCTTTGGTGGGACGACGATCTCATTATTTGATCACGAGGGCAAGCTGAAGATGGGAAGGCAGAAGTGCAAGGTCTATCGTCACAAAGCTGCAGATGGCTTCTCATCAACAACTACACCTTCTGCTCCTCCTCTCAAGCGGCGGAAGCCCAACGCTCGTGACGCCCTAGCTCCATCTTCAGAAGAAGCAGAGCTGGAGCGGATCGAGGTCCTGATCAAAAAGCATGAAATGGGAGAAATCACTCGGATCGACTGGATGGATCAGATGGTTTTCCGTCAGCTAGAAAAGCTCAAGCTCCAAGCAGAGGCCGCTGCACGTAAACGGGCCATCCATCTCAAGAATACAAAACCCAGGAGCAAAGATGCTGAAGATGATAGCTCCGATGAGGAAGACTTGGATGACGAAAACTTCGTCCTCTATGTGGATTTTCCCCGTTTTGATCATACGATTGTCTGGGCCGATCATCAATACCCGCCCGCCCCGATTTCTTCCTACCCTCAAACTGTGCCTTCAAACCCGAACGCCACCCTAAAGCCCGTCCCAGAAGTCCGATTTGGTCCTGGTATTGAAGGTGGAGACGGGGCGGGTGTAGTCAGAATCTATGACCCAGAAGTTGGACAGACTGGAAACCCGTGTGAAGATAAGCATCGGCGCTTGATTCGTAGCCATCGGACTGGTTTCATGGATCGGGAACTGAAGCCCAACCCCAAGAACCGGGACGAACTGAACATTATTCTTTCATACGAACCGACACAGGACCTTACCGCCGAGGAGAAAGATCTTGTGTGGAAATTCAGGTACTATTTGACTCGGGAGAAGATAGCGTTGACCAAATTTGTGAAATCGGTCAACTGGCGCGACGACAGCGAGGCTCGACAGGCTGTGGAGATTCTTCCCAAGTGGACCGATATCGATGTTGATGATGCTTTGGAGCTCTTGGGTCCTACATTCGACAACCCAGCCGTGCGTTCTTATGCCGTCACAAGGTTGCGCAAGGCGGATGATGAAGAGCTTCTTCTTTATCTTTTACAATTGGTGCAAGCCTTGAAATACGAGGAACACTCCGAAAATGACGTCGATGAAGCTGCCCACGATTCTTCACTTGCCAACTTCCTGATCACGCGTGCCGCCAACAACTTCAAGCTGGGTAATTACCTGCATTGGTACTTGATGGTTGAGTGTGATGATGCAGGCCCGGGCACGCTTTCTACACAACGCCGCCTTTTTGCGCGAGTTGAATACTACTTCATGAGTGAGCTCGAGAAGGTGAATGCAGAGCACCGGAAAACTCTCCTGCGACAAGGTGAACTCGTTGCTGTGCTCTCTAAGATTGCCAAAGATATTCGCTTTTCTCGAGAAACCCGGCCTGCAAAAATTGAAAAGCTGAAAAAGCTGCTACGAGATCCTAAGAACGACATTATCAATATCGATCCCCCATTGCCGCTCCCACTAGACCCAGACGTTTCTGTGGTAGGCTGTTATCCTGATGAATCCAATGTCTTCAAATCCACATTGTCTCCCCTACATATCACATTCAAGACCACCGATGGTCGCCGATATCCGCTCTTGTTTAAAGTGGGTGACGATCTCCGTCAAGATCAATTGGTCATTCAGATTATCATCTTGATGGATCGGCTCCTCCAAAAGGAAAACCTGGACCTGAAGCTCACGCCTTACCGAATCCTCGCCACGAGCTCCACAGCGGGTGCCGTTCAGTTTATTCCATCCACCTCCCTCTCTGCGGCCTCCGCCAAGTACAAGTCCATTCTCGCCTACTTAAAGGAACACAACCCCGATGATAACGAGCCACTCGGCGTTCGCAAGGAGACGATGGACACATACATCAAGTCCTGTGCGGGTTACTGTGTGATCACTTATCTTCTTGGCGTGGGTGACCGGCACTTGGAGAATTTGCTCCTGGCCCCAGACGGCCACTTCTTCCACGCTGACTTTGGCTTCATTCTCGGCCGTGATCCCAAGCCTTTTGCTCCTATGATGAAACTCTGTAAAGAAATGGTAGAGGGCATGGGCGGTACAACCTCGCCACATTACCTGCAGTTCAAGCAGTACTGCTTCACTGCATACACTACCTTACGCAAATCAGCCAATCTCATCCTTAACCTGTTTAGTCTAATGGTCGATGCCAATATCCCGGACATTCGCGTGGAGCCTGACAAGGCTGTCTTCAAAGTGAAAGAGCGCTTCCATTTAGAGATGTCTGAAGAGGAAGCTATTCGGCATTTTGAGCAGTTGATCGGGGACAGTGTAAACGCTATATTTGGCGTGGTGATTGATCGTTTGCATGAATTTGTGCAAGGTTGGAGGGCATGATCCTTTCTAGCGTGACCGGGGTTTTTTTTCTTACTTTAGAGCATTGGGACTTGCTGGAGTTGAGGCTATGCATATACAGAACAGGATACCCAGCTGGAACGTTTAGAACTTATCAATCTACCTTTTTGCTCAGGCAATATCTATCAGTCTCCAACATCTTATCAGGGCACCTTGCTATTCCGGCATAGTTAATCAAGCTTGATTGATAGTTCATACTTACCGCCCAGCACACCCACCGCCTTCCAGTCCGCCCTGATGCAACGGCAATTTTCTGTTCCTGTTGCGATAATCAACTCGATTGTGATCCTGGAACTTGCTTTTGCAAGTCGAAATGACTGCCCCTTTTACACTTTAATTATTTTCTCGTCTCCAAATAAATGGCGCGATTTATACCGCGCCAGGTTTTCCCTCATTATGGGGCCATACCAAGGTCCTACTTCCTGGGACATCACCGGGCTGGATTGACCAAAATGAAGAGCATGCTCTCCTTGATTGACTACGTCGTTGAGTGTCGTGACTACCGGGCGCCTGTAACTTCGATCAACCCCATGTTTGAGGAAGCTCTGGGCAAGATTCGGCGTCTGATTGTCTACACAAAGAGAGATCTTGGAGGCATTGCGCACTCAGCAGAGCAGCAGTCGGTGAGTTGACATACCAGGTAACCAGAGCCACAAGAATCTTAAGCTAATTGAGTCTAATTAAGTTAGAAAGGAAAGTCCGAAGTTTCGACCCGACCAGCACCGTCTTCTTCACCGACTCGTCCTCCCGTGCAGATCTCAACCGAATCATCCGACATCTCCGCGAAGATGCTTCGGCGCCTGATAAATTGACCGGATGCCGTATAATGGTTGTTGGAATGCCCAATGTGGGTAAATCGACATTAATCAACCATTTGCGAAATCACGGCGTGGGGAAAGCGAAAGCCCTGAAAACCGGTGGCCAGCCTGGAATTACACGCAAGATCGCAAGTCCTGTCAAAATCATTGAGCGGGAGAGCGGATCGCACACCTATGTCCTTGATACACCCGGTGTCTTCATGCCTTACGTGCCGGACGCGGAGAATATGCTCAAATTGGCTCTTGTCGGGTGTGTCAAAGATTCTGTCATATCACCCGTGACCCTCGTGGACTACCTATTGTATCAGATCAATCTGCATGATCCGCAGGCGTATCAGCGTTGGTCTGAACCTACAAACGAGGTTATTCCTTTACTTGAGGGATTCGCGCGCCAGACTGGATTGCTCATGAAAGGTGGGATCCCCAATGTGGATGCTGCTGCTCTCCATTTTATATCGAAATGGCGATCGGGCGAGGTTGGGAAGTTTATCCTCGACGATTTAGACGCTGAAAAGTTGCGTATGAATAACCCTGAGGAGACTCAGCACATGAGCATGTCCCAGGCATTGAAATTCGAAAGAGTAAATCGAAAAAATAAGTCGAATGTTGATACCCCATCCAACTAATTTATTGTACTTATATAATGAAAGACTATTTTGAACATGACGAATACGATGTGTATCTTTTGAAGACCGAGTCGATTTGGAAAAGGCAAACCTAGAAAATGCTTGAGATGTGAATATTTCGTAAAAGCATCCGTAACGCCGACATGAAAAGGAAAAACACAAAATCGCTTGACACACATACAGTATGATAGATCAGGAAATCTTGTCCAGGAGCCGTCTCCGCCGACGGTCAACCAGCTCCTCTTGCACTTCGTCGAGTGTCGGTAGTCGCCACTCGACTCCATCGCCAGCATCGCCAGGTAACGGCTCCCAGCCATCTTCAGCATCATCCTCGCCTTGACCACGCAGATGCTCGATAGCCTCCTTCTCCTTTTGCTTCTCATAAGCAAGCAATGTGCCATCCTCCTCATCAAGTCCATAACCAAAGTAATTGGCATCAACCTTCCGGGTAGCGATATCACCACCCCGACCAGCACCTGCACCCTCCTCCTCAGCAGGTCCCTTAGACCGGCGTGCAGCATTCTCAAACATCTCTTTAACACCAGGCAGCTCCCTGGCCCGACCGAAATATCGATATCCCTTCCCACCGCCAGGAATCTCTCTTCCTTCATCATCATACACGCGACCCGATCCACGCATGTAGTTCGGTCCACCCAAGTTCCGGATCTGCATCTCCCAAGCCCACTTCTCCCGCATAAGCTTATTGATCTCATCGTTCAGATCACGGATCTGGAAATCGCTCAAACTCGGTTCTTGAATGCGCGACACTTTGCGGGAAACTTCTTTCAGAACCTGGCCGCGCCAGCGCTCGCAGGTTGGGACGGAGTCGATGCTTGTAATGGCTTTGGGGCGACGAGTTCGGCCGAGATCGATGATTCCCATGTCCGCTGCTTGTTGCGCTCGGAAGCGGAACAGCATGGACTGCGCTTTTTCGCTGTTGCGAGCCTATTTTCATGGTGAGGGGTGACTGTTAGCAAAAATTCCTTACTGGGTGAGTATTGGTTTGGAGGGCTTGGTATTGCTGATGAGGAATGAGTTGATTACCATTTTGGAGGATTGGCCTGGTCAGCGAAGCGACCGAGGTTGTAGTGAAATGAGGCCGTGGGAGGAATCCGGAGTTGGAAAGTGAAGCTTGACAGCTGCGGATGAGGTTCGGCGCTTATGTTCATTGCCGCGCCTGCCGCGCGGACGTCACGTGATATACTGGCACTCCATGTTGGATATGCTGAAAGTACCATCGAAATGTGGATTCCAATCATTTTCAATTCCTCTAGGGCTGTTTGTAGATCAGTGTGACTGTGGCTCTTGAATAAGCGGTCTTGAAAATCAAGTTCCATACCTAGCAAAGTAATATTCATACCTGATGTCTACGACCTCGGAAGCATTTCCAAGGTTCGTTGCCTGAATATATATCCCCAGTTAAACAGAGACCCACGAATTACTTCGGAACATCTAACATTGGCACTTTCTCCACGCAGCGGATCGCCATTCATAATTCCAAAATTGTCTCGTCACTTTATTTGAGACTTGATAAATTTGCAGTAGTTCACCAAACTACCTTCTTCCAATGGTTTCTGGCTGGGGGGCGTAGCTCTAGCTGAGGAATTCCGTTATCCATCGTTGATTGGGGTCACAGAATATGCCCCAGGCAGATCAGTGCTTCCAAGGTTAGAGGTGCTTATTTCTTTCCTTCTCATCATATCATGTCCATGCATCATTCGAAACATCCCGTATGAGGTAACTGTATTCTTATCCCTCGCTCCGTTATTGTGCTGATATGGTTAAAGTGGGGTTTATTGACATATGCACCCTGGTATATCTACCCTTGACCGCTCTTTCTACACCACCTGCCTATTTTAACTAGTATCTATATCCTAAGCTAAGGCGCATCGCTGGCGCTGAGGAGGAATTTTTACGAATTCTTAGGGTTGTAAACATTATTTTTCCTTTTAAATATGTACCAATTCCAGGATTGCTATTACTATTCGTTACCATGCCACGTGGAACTGGGCTTAGATTTTATGCATCCATGCAAGCGCATATGCGAGTTAAAAGACCGGCAAAATGGGGAGCTAACCGCATGCGTTTTATATGGCAATACATTATACAAGATTCATTTTTTGAAGGTCTACCAGCAAAAGAAATGTGGGTCTCGGGCCTTCCGAAGTTCATAAAACTAGCCTGAAAAATATTGATGAAATATGAATCTAGACACTCCGTATCCCGTCTTGGAATGCCTACCGACCCGTCGCCCACCGGAACTGCTCAGTCGAGTTATTTTTACGACAACGAACTCTTGCGTCTGTAGTCAATGTTGAAATAACACCGCTGGCCAATTAATCACCAACTGCGTCATACAATCGTGTCGAACTCGTCGAAAAACACGGAAGTATGCCTTGCCCTGGTGATAATCTGTGAAGACATCAAATTTCCGATTGGATATCCTGCAAGCCACACGTGGCAGCCATGTGCTCCGCACGTGGGCGCGCCCCACCCCCGCCGGAAAGCCGGTGGGATGGTTGCCTTTAGTTTATTCCGAAGTATACGAGAGCAATATGCCGATGACATTGAAGGATCGTACCTGCAGGTTCAATCGCATGACAAATCCCATCCTTCAGGCTCCGTGACCAATCATCTCAGAACGATGATATGGAAAATTCGCCGCCACACGTAAGCCAGTATACTCAGGATGAGGAAGCCAACATGAATTACCAAGGTTCACAGCGAATTTGAAGTTAGACCTGTGCCGATGGCTTCGCCCCCATATGGCTTCAGCCACAACAGAGACCCAATGCTCACTTTGCACCATGGGCCCATAGGTATTCATCCCTAGAGTAGGTCGAAGTATTTATATCGTGCAAGTCCCAGTTATCCAGCCAAAGAAATCAGAAACAAACGGGTTGTTAAGCTTGCAGGTATCCAATCAGCATGATTGTGACTCTTTCATTCCGTCTTGCAGGGATCTTGCTTTGCCAAGCCCTCTTAGCTACTGCACGCCCAGTCGGATCGTCCTTTGGGTATCCCAGCAATGCTACTTATGATTACGTTGTCGTTGGAGCCGGCAATGCAGGAGCGGTTCTTTCCTATCGACTAGCTGAGGCTGGCTACTCTGTTGCCCTTGTTGAGGCTGGAAGCTTCTAGTAGGTCTTGCGTGCTTTGTCACCCCTATGCTTTAAGTCACAGAGTGGCTATTCATACAACTAACCATTGATACAGCGAGTATACCAATGGAAACTTGACTCAGATTCCAGGGGATGATGTTTTCTGGTGTGGCAAAAGTCCCTTTGACACTAACAGTCTGGTGGACTGGGATTTCGTGACTGCGCCTCAACAGGTAAGGATTATATTTCCGTTGTTCCCCATACCTATATGTGCGTCTTGAAATCCAAGTGGCTAATATAAAACAGGGACTCAACAATGCGTCGGTCCACTATGCGCGTGGCAAGACGCTTGGAGGAAATACAGCACGAAACTACATGACGTATCAAGTTGCAACTAAGGCCTCATACGAAATGTGGGCCGACCAAGTCGGAGACAGTAGCTACGAATTTGAAAACTTCCTGCCCTACTTCACAAAGCACCAGGGATTTACTCCTCCCGATGAAGCTACGCGCTTTGCCAATGCTAGTGGTGTCGCTTACGACTTATCCACGATGGGAACCACGGGTCCAGTGTCGGTTGGATTCCCCAACTATGCTGGTGCTTTTGCAAGCTGGGTAGTCAAGGGCTGGAAAGAGCTCGGACTGAATGCTATTGACGGTTTCACAAGTGGTCGCCTGATTGGATACTCCTGGAGTCTTGCAACGATCCAGGCCGATAATCAAAACCGTGAGACGTCCGAGACTTCCTACCTGCAAGATGCTATTGCTGAAGAGTTCAATCTCGTCATCTATACATCTACACTAGCAAAGAAAATCTTGTTTAGTGATTCTAAGAATGCCACCGGTGTTCGAGTCTCATCTTCTGGTCAGGAGTATGTCTTGACTGCAAGCCGCGAAGTTATTGTCTCTGCCGGTTCTTTCCATTCGCCACAGTTGTTGATGGTGGTATTGGCCCATCTGAGCAGCTGGAGAAGTACGATATTCCCGTAATCTCAGATCTTCCTGGTGTCGGCCAGGGAATGCAGGTTAGTTGCTTTCATACCAATCCCCAGGAATTAGGAGACGAAGAAAAAAGACAAAGGCTAACTAAAAGATCCAAGGATCATGTTCTTGCTGCACCTGCATACCGTGTCAATGTAGTTACAGGTTCATCAGTGAAGTTCCCCGACTATCTTGCGGCCGCCATAGAGGGATATGATAGCCAGCCGCCAACCGGAATCCTCACCAACCCTGGAAATGATGTCATTGGTATGTTCCTCCAAGATGCTTCCTTTTCTCCCTCCATGAGTAAGTCTTCAGGAGAGGATTTTTGACTAAGATTTTGGTAGCATGGGAGAAAGTACCCAATGCGCTGCGCACCAACTTCACTGCGCAGGCTAAGTCTGACCTGGCCAAATACCCAGCGGACTGGCCCGAGCTTGAGTTTATCCACATCGGAGGCTTCTTCGGTCTGCAGCAGAACTTTGTCACTGGAGCACCTGATGATGACTATAACTATGTTAGCATTGCGGCGGCATTGATTACTCCTCTGTCTCGCGGCACCGTTGAGATTGCTTCCGCCGATACTGCTGACCTACCAGTTATCAATCCCAACTGGCTCACTCACCCGACGGATGTGGAAGTCAGTGTGGCAGGATTCAGACGTGCACGTGAGTTGATGGCAACGAAGGCCATTTCTCAAATTGTAATAGGTGAAGAATACTTCCCAGGAACTTCGGTTCAGACAGATGAAGAGATCGTCGCCTGGCTTCGTGAGGCCACCGGTACCGTGTTCCATGCTTCGTGCACTTGCTCCATGGGCAAATCAAATGACACCATGGCTGTGTTGGATTCGAAAGCACGCGTGTATGGAGTTTCGAACCTTCGTGTCGTCGACGCGTCTTCCTTTCCTCTCTTGGTGCCAGGTCACCCAATGTCCACCATCTGTGTGTATAGCCCTTCCTTGCGCCCCGCACCGGCCAAAATTTGGATTACGGACTAATAAAATTCGATAGATGCCCTTGGGGAGAAGATCGCCGAAGATATTATCAAAGGTAATTGATCCATGGATTGAGTATCCGCGTGGGTGTAATCCTGGGAAATGCGCGGATCATGTATCTTCATTTCAAGTGTTAGAAATGCAAATTGTTAAAGGCTAGAATTTCAAAGAAATTTGGTCAATTCATTAAATCACGAGAACAGTATTTCCTGACACGTGGTAAAAAGAGGAGAATTACTGTTGCAAATTAAATGCAAACATCTAGCTTGAATGAAATCAATACGAAATTAGTCCGAATCTATCCCTGAAAGGTGAAAGGGTGATGGGAGGGAGAATCCAGAACAAGGATCCTGTTTGCTGATACTTTCAGAGTATAGTCAATTTAAAGTGGCCTACTGCCAGGTGGGCGTGGTCCGATTTTAGGAGGGGATTTATTGGCAATGGAATGCCACGTATGCAAATGAAGCTGACCTGACTCATATAGATGAAGGACCATCGAATGTATATTATCAGTATCGAAAATAGAAATCAACTAAAAAGCATTTCTATGACTGAAGGCTGCTGAGGGCATGAGTGATGTTGGTCGATAGTGAACACACTGTGACAGTTTTGCTCAAAAACTCCAGGAATGGAATATCCACCTGAAATACCCGGAAAATCCATGCCCGGAACTCAGACGCAATCATGCTGTCCATGCCGAACTGCGCCAAAGGTTTGTTGACTTGCACCTTTTCTAGCGGCAAGAGTACCAAATTACCTAGCCGACCCGCAACGCTCTTCTGAATGGCCTCGACAAGGGGAATCCCTTCTTCCAGCACATCTGCTAACAAGCCACCCTTCCGCATGGTTTGTGATTGGCCATCGTCGCCATCCATGACACGCGCGAGTATAGCGGCTCGAGGGTCCCGGAAAGTAATGTTTGTAACCTCAAAGCCCTTTCTGCGCAGGTCCATGAGCCCAAAAGGCTCGAGACCCGTGAGCACGTGTGATTTGGCCAAATGATCGACTGGATGCGGGATTGTGAGTTGATCTTTGGATAGTGCAAATTCCAAGACCCTCGAACCTTGGGATCAATACCTGTATGCCAGTGCTGGTGCGACATGGCAGTAAAAATAGCTTCCTGTATCGGCGGTTAGCTAGCTTTAGAAAGTCGTCAAGGGTAAAAAAAACTTACATTTAGACCCATTGCCGCTTGTATGACACCTCCGATTAATCCATCCACAGCCGCAACCGCAGCATCGGCGTCAGCTTTGTTGCAGATGTCACCACGAACGACTTTGCACTTCGCACCATTTAGGGTGAGATCTTCGACAAGACGCCGCGCACTGGGCTTGTCTGTACCGGATCGACCGAGGAAAACAAATTTCGAGCCCCTCGGGACATCATCCATTTTGCCATGCTACGGCCCAGCCCACCTAGGCACCCGATCATGAGGTAGGTCTTCTGGGATGAGAACGTTGTGCAATATTTGGAGACCTGCACAGGTATGACGGTGGAATCTTTTTCAAGACTGATGGCGACCTTGCCGATGCGGGCGCGAGACGAGAAGTAGCGCAGACTACTGCCGATCTCGGACACGTCGAATACGCGAATTGGTTCAATCTTCTTGATCCGGTTTGAGCGGTAGAGCTCTATAACCTGATTTAGTAGACCGGACCATATTTCACGGTACTGTTCACTGGGATGATTGTAAAGGTCCGAAAGATCAAATGCCGAGAATGTTGAATTGTTCAGGAAGCCGTTCATTTCCAACCGCCCATCGTCAAGTATGTCTCGTTTGCCAATTTCGATGAAGCGACCAAATGCTGCACAGCATCGCCAGCTCGCATGAAGTAAATCGCCGGTCAAGGAGTTGAGAACAACGTCCACTCCTTTCCCAAACGTTGCATTCAGCACGCCGCGTGCGAATGAATCATCGCGCGAGGTAAAAATATTGCTTGGGCTAAGGTCGAAAGTGTCGACCAAAAAGTTCTTCTTCTCCTCAGTTGAAACGGTAGTGAACACCTACAGATAAGTTAGCATTTAGTTGCAAGGGTTAGATGAAAGAAAAGACATGCCTCCGCCCCCATCATTTTGGCAATTTGAATAGCTGCGATGCCGACCCCTCCAGCACCAGAATGAATTAGAACTGATTCTCCTGGTTGTAACCGAGCCCGCATAGTCAATGCGTAAATGGCAGTGGAGTACACAAGTGGGAGAGTGCACATGGTTGCAAAGTCTTCATCACTCCTTAACTTCTTGCACGCCCACTCAGGCACAATCTCCGAGGATTTGAAGTGCCCGGGAGCCATGACCACCACACGATCGCCAACATGGAGTTCCTTGACCTCGGCCCCGATTCGTTCAACAATACCACTGTACTCTAAAGTGCAAGTGGCATTGGGAGTATCGACCTTCCCTGCTAGAACATACAGATCCTTTGCGTTCAAGCCCACTGCCTTCACCTGCACCTGGATCTCCTTCGGTGCCAGGGTCGTTGGAAGCTCGATCTGCTTGAAATAGATATTGTCAAACTGACCCGGTTGATCGAGTGCAATCTGCACTGGTCGAGCTTGTTGCAAAGTCAAATCAACTTTCTCTGATCCTTGCTTCTGTCGAAATGCGCTATTGAGATCATTGTCTGGAGTAAAACGACTTATGTGTACCACTCCATCTTTCTCCACGTATTCATAGTCAGCCAGAGCCCCGTCAAGACCTGATATAACATCAAATATATTGCGGGCAGAAAGTTCCGGCGATTTGCTGGGATTGTCGATATCGTACGTCAGGAATTGCAGTGCAGGCTGCTCCAACATCAGTGCACGGGATAGGCCGCCAACGAGGGCGAAGTCTGGACGCGTTCCGCTCAGCATGTCACCATTGGTGACCCACAGAATAGTTGAAGCATTGTCAGTGATTATCTTTAATGCGTCCATCTCCTCACTAGTAATTATAGCGAGGAGAGGATCGACTTCTTCGACTAGCGAGATGACCATGGACCCAGCTAGCAGTTGAGCGGAGCTAGCATTGATCTTGTGAAAGTCCAAGCGCATCCCCCCCACCTTCGTAATCATGGCGCTGCCCAGTGCACTGGGCTTCCTCTCGATTACGATGATGGTTTCGCTTATGGTCACCGTCTTTAGTGAAGAATTTGACAAGGACGGACTAGCAGAACTTCTGCGGAGCCATCGTGAAGCATGGAGCGTAGTGTATCAGAGGAGTCGCCGGCCTGTCCACCCAGACAGCAGTGCGGTGTTGGTTTAGCTAGTACAACACCATCAGACGACAGGAAGCCTGTCAGACGGTCGAGCTCGTCACGCAAGTACTGTGTAGCTGAAAGGGTATCTGAGAGCAGAACCAAATCCCACTCTTCCTCGACGACCGGAGTCAGAGAAGGATCAAGTGTCTTCGTCATTTCGCTCGACGTCAAATCCCAATTCACTGCACGCAAACTGCCCTTGTCATCCAGATATCCCGTACTGTAGGAGGCAAGGCGGCGGTAGTCATTGTCAGCGTACAGAAGGGCAAGCACCGCGACAGTAAAATCTCGGTTGTTGGATCCCAGTTCTAGGATACGTAGCCGCGGGTTTCGATGCGACAGCAAATTTATGGTGCCCCCCAGCTTGAGTAGTCCCTCATCCTTGACGGGAGATCGAGCTTCCTCTACGAAGTTGTCAAGGTAGCGTGTAAAAGCCTGCTCTTGCATGAACTCCGTGCCGTATATCTGGGGCTTCCATAGAACACGAAGCATAGGGTGGCGAGCAATCACGGCGTCTTCCGATGCACGATTCGGCTTATACTGGCGTAGGCGGCCGAATTCGATCTGAGCAACGACCTGATTTTGAGCAGTGATGAGATCTGCCTGGAAGCTAGCAGCCCCAAGCCCGCGCATGGAGGCAGTGGCATTTATATAACAGTTTGCTCCTGAGATTATCCCGTTCGGACTTTGGAATTTTGCCGACCGTATAGCCGTAGGAACAAACGCTTTCATCTCTCGCGTACGACCTGCAGCGGTAGCAATAATTCCTGCCTGAACCATGGCGTCGACAAGAACCGGGTGAAAGACATACTCTGCATCGAGAGCTTCACTGCCAGGAGATCTTTGTATGAACGGGACCTGGGCATTGCATACTCTCTTAGTGCGAGCGCGAGGGACAGATACATGGGTGATAGCGCTGAAGTTCTCGCCGTATTTGAGCCCTTCACTTGCAAATCGCTCGTACCAGATACGGACCGCTGAGGGTTCCATTTCTGAAACACTCATGTCGCAGACTGGGAGCATGCTTCCTTGGGCACCCGACAAACTGACAGATCCCGTAGCACGGATCGTGGTGGCTGCACTCTCATGTGTTGAAATGTTGAAATCCCACCTTATGCTTGACTCCGTTGTCTTGGTATTGGGGGTTCGACGTAATGATGTGAACAATTCCACTGGCTGATCCTGTGAGGTGGGAACCTTCATAGCGGAGAGGAAGTGAACATTCTGAAACTGAATTGTATGGGTAGCCAGACGAGGGCAATCAAGAGCTTGGCCTACTGCCTCCGCAGCCATGGCCA
Source organism: Penicillium sp. IBT 16267x (assembly GCA_028828865.1). Taxonomy (NCBI): domain Eukaryota; kingdom Fungi; phylum Ascomycota; class Eurotiomycetes; order Eurotiales; family Aspergillaceae; genus Penicillium; species Penicillium sp. IBT 16267x. The sequence goes on along the minus strand of JAQJZQ010000008.1, from coordinate 313,538 downwards.
AGTATGCTGATCCTGGAAACACGGCAGTTTCCTCTAGGCAGTGATCCAACAACCATGGAACATCATCGCTATGAAGCATATTTCGCCACACATATTCTGTCTCGCTACCTGCTGCCAGCTTAGAGCCGAGCAGCTCATGTCGGGAATGCTTGCGGTACCGGAACTCGGAGCTCTGGCGGCATTCATTCCAAAGTACAGCATCGTATTCCCAACGATACGGTGGCAGATCATGAAGTACGTGCGGATGCGGTCCACGGGTCTTGCCTTCATAGACTGGATGATTCACTAGTGACATTTGTATGGGATGGTTATTTATCCAGAGATGGCCTACCAGCGAAAGCACGCTTTCAGTCGAATTTTTCCCCCTTGTGAGGGCACTGGCATATGGCAGCTGATTAGGAAGCAGCTTCAAATAATCACGAATCTGCTTTATCGGCAATTCGAGCGCGGAGTGAGGACCAAGCTCAATGATCTGATGAGCGCCGAACTCTGCCATTTGGCTAACGGCGTCCACGAAGCGCACCGGATTTTCAAGGTTCTCACGCCAGTATGCAGGAGTGAAAGCATTGATTTTGAACTTTCCCGTCACAGAAGGAAAGAACATCGCCTCTTGAGCATATTTGAAGAAGCCCTTGCGATGGTCATCGAACGCAGAGCTCACTAGGCTCTCGTAATGATTGCCTATGGCAAGCATATGGTGTGAATGGTACGCACGGCCATCAGTCTTGAGCTTCCTTGCAAAGACCTTCTGTGCTTCTAACGTGGCAATCATACAGTCCACGGCTGATACATCACCGGACAGCGTTACACTCTCCGGAGAGTTAATGCAGGCCACGGTGACTTTGTCCTGCAGTCCAGCTTTTCTAATCTCCGCATCGGCTAAATCTCTCGATAATCCAACAGCTGCCATAGCACCGGAGGATTGAAGAGGTTTGACAGTGAGGCCTCGGTAATAGGCGGCGATAATCGCTTGCGCGCGTGAAAGATGACCCGCAGCATATGCCGCTGCGATCTCGCCGGATGAATGGCCAAGCACGCTAGTAGGAGAAATAGCCCATGACCGTAACAGATCAACCAGAGCCATCTGAATAGCAGTACAAACGGGCTGTGACCGAGTTACATCATGAATCATGCTGGTCGTCTTGGGTTCAAGGATGGCGTCGCGTAAAGTCCACGAAGGTGGATTGGGTAGGGATTGCAGCACTGCATCCTGATCCAGCAGAGCAGCACGGAAAACAGGAAATTCATCGAGAAGCTCTGCACCCATCTGCGGCCATTGTGCCCCCTGCCCAGTAAACACAAAGGCATATTGTAATGGAGGTTGGTTTGGCTCCACCTTTGGTGTTATGAGGTTTCCATCCCTCAGTTTTGCGTGAAGGTTATCCATGTTGGCAACTAGAAATCCACGAATACTTAGTTGTGATCGGCGTTCTCCAAGAGTATAAGCGAGATTAACTAGCGACTTGGCAGAGATTCGTAGTCTGCCAGGTCCTGGCATCGGGCTTGTAAGGATGCAGGTGTCCTTGCGGACAAGGGGAGCAAGAACGTGGTACGTTTATGGAGCGGGCAAGTCGTTCCAATTGGGGATGGAACTCGTATTGGGAGCGAGGAAGCTGCCTCAAGTATTACGTGGGCATTGGCGCCTCCGTATCCAAATGAATTCACCCACATCCGACGAATGTTCCCGTATTCTTCGACTGGCTATGCACGCCCTTTGGTGACCACTTGCACGTTCCACAAGTCTGACTTGATTTTAGGGTTGAGACGCTCAACACCGATTGTGGCGGGAATGAAACCATTCTCGAGGGCTAAAGTACCCTTGATGATGCTAGATATACCGCTAGCAGCTTCGCTGTGACCAAGATTGGTCTTCACCGATCCGATCAAAGTAGGCATCGAGCCTGGAGATCGCTTGAAAGCTCGTGACACGGCCTCTACCTCAATTGGATCACCCACGGCAGTCCCAGTGCCATGACATTCCACATAGGCCGTGTCATTTGGGGATAGTCCAGCCTTAGAATATGCCTTCCGGATGACCTCTTCTTGCCCGATGCTGCTGGGGAGTGTGATACCTGCTGTCCTTCCGTTTCTGTACACCATATAGTAGTCAGCAACAAGCAAGCACTAAAAATATGTTGCAACGGGGTTGAAGGGATTTTTACGCATTTATAGCACTCGCCCGGATGATGGACCTAATGGGATCTCCATCTCGCAAGGCAGCCCCGAGCTTTTTCACGTATAGAACGCCAACACCATCTGCCCGACCGTAGCCATCGGCAGTATCGGCAAATGTATGACACGTTGATGTCGGGGATAGAACGCCAGCCTTCACTGTTGCTAAATGTTGCTCCGGGGTTTGGATTAGATTGGCACCAGCCACAATCGCCCCCTCACATTCACCCGCTTCCAGAGCGGCACACGCCATGTGAAGACAATATAGGGATGACGAGCAGGCAGTATCAATGACCAAACTACAATATAAGAGTCAGAAAATAAGTAGGAGTTCTTGGGTCGTACAATGAGTTGAAGGAGGCGTACCTTGGGCCTTTGAGGTTGAATGTGTGGCTAATCCGGTTCCCCAGAATAGTTGTCCCCATCCCTGTTGCTGTAAAACGGTGCATGTATTCAGCATCACGCAGTTGCATGAGCTGGAAATCGACGGTAAAATTCCCAACATAGCATCCAATGTTGGCACCTGAAACCATTTCCAGGGGTAGACCAGCACTCTCAAAGCATTCAAAGACCACTTCTAGGAGCTTTCGCTGCTGAGGGTCCATATATTTGGCCTCCATGTTATTGATTCCGAAGAATTCATTTTCGAAATTTCGGATATCCTCGCCCTGCAGAAAGTAGCCGCCTTTCATGTGCATAGCCCCTGGTCGCTTAGACCCATCCGGGTGGTAGAAAGCGTCTATATTGAAACGAGAATTAGGGATATCTCCCTGACCAGAACGCTCATTGAGAAGTAGGTCCCATAGTTTGGATGGCGAGGTGGCACCCCCTGGAAGGCGGCATGCTATGGGAAATTTAGCTTGTATGTCCATCACTTGAGATTATCGATTTTGTACGAACCCATTCCTACAATAGCAATATCATTTTCTGAGACGGAAGATGTCAGTTTGGTGGATGGAGGACATCTCGCCCCTAAGAAGTCTTGGTCGTTCATGTGTGGTGCCATTGTGAAATATTATGACACCAAAAGGAATCATCAGTGAACTGTCGAGAATGAGGCTTCAGGGAAATATGTGTCTTCTTCTTAGCCTCCATATATAGGGATAATCGTACAATCACTGGAAAATGGGTTTTCGGTCTCATCACCAGAGTTGCATGGCACGTCTCGTATTCACTGGCAGTGGCGCGCCGTTGCTCAATTACTGTTCACCCTTCCGGCGGGTAAATGGAGGCCAATGCCTCTCTCATCCCCGTGCGGGAGAAGCGTGCAGGGAAGCGCGTGTCATGCCACGAGTCTCTGCGCCTAGGGCTGAGGCTGACTGTAAGCTTTCACGAGCCCAACAAGGCCATCAATCAGAAGCCACTAAAACTCATAATCGATCTACCCCTCATCCTGGACTAATCACGAACGAATAGGCGGGAGAGAAAAGAAGACTGATCGCCTCTATTGAATTAATGTTGATCACTCTAAAACGGCATTAGTGGATAAGTTGGCCTTGGCCCACATGGGGGTAGGAAAAGTGAGCGGCAGTTGTCAAGGCCCGAGGCGGCGGGGGCCGAAACCCCTAGAAGGAAATATGCCGGGCGCGGAACAAGCCGAAGGGGCCGGGAGGCAACGGCCCGGTAAATATCGATCTCGGAACTTAGATCTCTAAATTTTCATTCGTCAACGTCAAAACTATCAACTCCATATCTATACTATTAGCCTTGTCTTGGCCTCTTTTCCGGGCTAGAGCCGACTGAGTCATGCGTCGATTGTTGGATCACATAGCTGTATAGGGGGAGCTTTTAACAATTTCCGATAATTATCGACCATAAACACGACATCGGTACCTAACTACGGTTTCATGATTTGGCAGAGAGGATAATTCTACTGTGGCTAAGGTTGATGTTTCAATAAAAGGGTTCCGAAGATTTGAGTATTAAGCCCACAAAATCCAACGCAGATCTGTCATATGCCTAATCAGGTCTTCAAAGTCAACGTCATGCCACCGTCCACCACCCAATCACTACCACTAACATAGCTAGCCCGAGGACTGCATAGAAAGATTATAACATCGGAGATCTCCTCTGGTTGTGCAATACGTTTGAAGGGTAACACACTCTCCATAAGCGGACTCAATTCAGGATTGCCGTTCATAGCCGCAGTAACCATTGGGGTATCTACCCAAGAGGGACAAACGGTGTTCACCCGTACTCCATCACTGGCTAAGTCCAGAGCTGAATGTGTATCAGTAGCTATTGGATGGATATTGAATCAATTGGGGGAGGAAGGCGGACCTGCGTTCCGGGTAATGCCTAGCACAGCGTGTTTTGAAGTAGTGTACTGCACAATATCGCGAGTGGCCATGTAAGAGTTAGCAGATCCCAGGTTCACAATTGCACCACGGCCGGTATTTCGCTCCCCGTTGCGGCCCTGAATTCTCAACGGGTCTTGCTGGCGCATTGCGCCACCAACCGCTTTCACGCAGTTCATCGTGCCGAGCACGTTGACGCGGTAGAATCGTTCGAATTCATCCATTGAAGCATCAATGACGTTTTTGGGCTCGCGTACCCCGATCTAAGAGGCTCAAGTAAGCCAGTGCACCTGAAGAATCAACAGGCCTCATACTCCAGCACTGTTCACACTGTAGTCGATCCGTTTGAAGGTTTCCACCACTTGAGCTACCATATGCTCAACGCTTTCCAGGTCTGTCACATCAACTTCGATTGCGAGGGGGTAGTAGGCAGGATTTGTCGCATATTCGACGCTCTGATCCGCACTTTGCTGGGCGGCTGCGAGATTGATATCGGCAAAGGCTACCGCGATGGCTCCCTCGGCGGCAAAGGCAATCGCAGCATCTCGGCCAATACCGCTTCCTGGTCAACCGCCCTGTCAGAAGTAAACTACACGAGCTAACGAGCACAGGTTTTGCTGTCATAATAACTTACCGGCCCCGGTAACGAGGGCAACGCCGGAAATCCCAAATGACATGGCTGGATGATAAAAAAGCACAATTAAAGCAAAGTGAAGAGGAGTAAAAAGGAAGTTCTTTCAATTTCAAGCAGGTGAGTGAGAATGTGTTCCTTGTCGTACATCATAAAGTATGAATTCTCATCTGATCTCCATCGTGATCCCACCTCGGGCCGATCAAAGACGCATCCCTCCGGGAGGATTTAGGTAAGTGGTCCCCGCCCACGCAGAAAACCCTGCCGTGTCATACAACTAAATTTTATTCTGTGCTCTGCTGTTTGAAGTTTGTCGATAAAGCAAGCAGCGAAGAAAATGGGTCGATAGGCATGGGCCATTTGGTATGTTTCGTATGAATTTGTCACGCGTTTGTCTTGTTTGTAGGAATGCGCTTCAACTTCTCAAAGTGGAACCATTTGGCAAATAGTCCGTCCTTCATCAAAGATTAGAAATCATTATATCTCATTAAGTTACACACACAAGTAAGACTTACCCAATGTGTGCGGGGTAAGAACATGTCGCCCCATCGGCACATTCCAGTTCGCGCTCCGTACCAAAACCAGGCCGCAGGGCGGGACTTTTGCGCTTCCCCCACAACAGCAGCGGCATATTGGGCAGGGGTAATTGTATCTGTATTGGGCAAAATTAGTCAGAGCCTGGGTTTCTAGTCAGTTTATCGAAAGATGAAAACATGTGACTTACTAGGTGTTCGCTGGACGTGGTTCCGAAAATCGTCGGCCAGAGGCAGGTAGAATGAATCTGTCCACAATTAGTTTAAATCTATGGCTGGGAGACAGTGATATAAACAGACCAGAGGGAAGAGAGCGCTTTGCATCGCGACGGAGAATATTGGTTCCAATCTCACCAGAGATCACATTGATCACTCGGACTCTGTATGATCGTCAATACCCAGTCTCAATGCAACTTGGAATAAATATTCATTAATGAGATAGATATACCCAAAAGGCCTTAGCTCGGCACGTAATGTATTACCATAGTGATGAAGTGCAGCTTTGCTAGCGTTGTAGCTCGCTAATCAAAAGAGCACAGAGAGAGATTAGTTAAAACCGTATTCTTCGCAAATTTTATAAGGTCTTACCTCCATAAATGTAGGGTACAATGCCGCCAATTGACCCGATATTTACCACAGCACCCCTCGACTCTACGAGCAGAGGATGGAAGAAATGGATCATCCGCATTGGGCCAAAGACGTTAACCGCGAACGTCTTCTCGACTTCGTGAACCTTTGTATCAGTTGCGGGCATGGTATAACCTGACACGGCTCTTAGTACAATTCCAAAGCTCGGAAAATGAAAGAAATCATACAAATTCCTCTACGGAACGGTTAGTATCTTTAACTAATGTGTAAAGGCATTGCCGGAGTTTGCGTACGCGTTATTGACCAGCACATCTAGTCGGCCACCGGATATCCTTTGAATTTGCCCCAGGAGGACTTCAGTGTCTTTATCACTAGTCACGTCGGAGTTGAAGACATGGATCCCCTGATGGTTCAAATGTTCATGGGTTTCATGAGGGAGCAAGGTTGTAAAGACAATAAACCCTAGACATAAGAGCATTGGCATCATGGAAAATTAGCACCGGGGACTGCTTGACACTGCATCTCACCTTCTTCTCGAAACCGCATGGCAAGTGCATGACCAATACCACCTTCGCCGCATCTATAACCATGAGTACGTAAGTTATTAACAAGATTGGCCGAAGGTCATGAGCACTCACCCAGTAATCAATGCATATCGTGTTGGAGTCATGATGAACGTGCAAAGGCCTTGCCACAAATGCTGCATTCATCAAGCCATAGAATCCCGAGCACCTGGATTCATAAATTATTTTTGGGTTCAAGGGGGCGACGGATCTTATCGGAGGGCCTTGGGAGGAAAGTTAGTTCTGAACATCGCCCACAGGGACCAATATCGGGGGGATAAATCTCACCCGATGGGATGAAAGTGCGCTCCCCCATATCGGTTCTATTTGGTTCATTGGTGTCAGAACACACAATCAGCTGTTGGCTCTAAGCGCTACGCTTACGTAGCAGTGGAAGGAAGAGGATTAATTTTGTCGCGTTTGAGTGGTAACAGGAGGGCGGGAAGCGGATGAATAAACACGAAAAAAGAGAGACCGTCTAGGCACCACCCATCTCCAATAATTGGCTTACCTGCCGATAAGTACCACCTTTTGTCTTTGCTAGTACTAATCTAGTCATGCCATACGAACTTAGGCGCCTCGGTACCCTCCTGCTCTGGGATAAGATTAAATCTCCGTCTATTCAAATTCCCTCAATCAAGTCGAAGAATGCAGCAGCCTGCCTGATGACATTTCTTTTACTTTTTCACTTACGACTGTTCGTCAAACTACCTGTTCTAATCATTTTCAGATTAATACGGTGACTGGTGCTCACCCTGGCCTCAAGCTTGAGGCAGCTTGCTATTTCAATGCCGCTAAGGCAATTCTGGCCGACCTGTCAACTAGCAAAAAATAGGAGGCAAAAAAGTGGATGTCCATATCCATACCTTAGAAAAGCAAAGCAATGCACCAGTGGAGGCTTTTGTCACAAAGTCAACAGCTAGCCAGCTGTGGATGTATTGCTTCTGAGTGCTGGTAAATTAACTCTATATTTCTACCAATTGAGTTGACGCATGGCATCATCAACATGTAGATAGGCAGCAACTTCTACCTCTTTCTTTTAATTGCGTCCCGATCATGCCTAGTTATTTACCCCTGAATAGGGAATGAATGTTGATAAGATGCAAACCTATCTATTCCACTGATGAAAATGCTCATCAGAATTACATCTCGTGTCATCGTTGTTGCGTCCGATCGACAAGCCATGACTAGCCTGCCATACTTCGGGAGTGAACCACCAAGACTATATTCATGAATTCACTCAAGCTCAGGAAAAGTTGCAGAATCTTGGAAGACTCAAACGCATAAGCCACAGGTTTGCCCTAAGCCCAGCAGGTTTATAGACCTGGGCAGAATGTAATCTATCCCGATAACACCGGGGACTCTCATTCTATTTGCCGAAGCGAACCTTCCAAGTCTGTTGGATTAAATGTCATGTTAGTCCTCTGAGCTCGAGACAAACAGGGAAACTGTTAAAAATTTAAGATTACATAATGGAGCCAGGTCTAGACTAAATTATCCCTTTCTGTATGGGGTGACATTATGCAATGCTATTTATGGAAAGTTTGGCGTGGCTGGTTGCGCACAGAGCCTCAACTATACCCTTGCCTTGCTATCCATGGTGATCATCTTATGTTCTTGAATGCAGGGGAGACCTGGCGTTGCGGTCGGCGACTCTATCATCAACAATTAAACGAAATCATGTGTGAAAAACAGCATGTTGCTCTTCAGAACGCAGAGGCAAATCAGATGCTTCGGGATTTTTGCTTTAACCCCGAGGCAGTCATGGATCATCCCAAGCGATATAGTAACAGTATTATCATGAGCATCGGTGGGTTCCTCCTTTCGTATTTTTCAACGGGACATCTTACAGCTAACATATTACTACCTACCACAGTTCTTGGAATTCGGACTCCAACATGCGAAACCGCGCACATGAAAGGGCTGTACCGTTTTATGGAAGGGCTGTCCGAGATATTGGAGATTGGTGCCACGCCTCCCGTGGACGTGTTCTCCGTTTTTAAATACCTTCCAGAGGCGTGGTTTCAGAACTGGAAGTCTAGATCAAGAGCAGTCGGAGATATTCTTACAAACCTTTACGAACCCTTGATGCGGCATGTGGTTCGTCGAAGACAGAAGACTGGGAGTAAAGATTGCTTCCTGGACAATGTGCTAGAACAGCAGAGCAAGCTTGGTCTTTCAGAGCGAGAGATTCTTCTAATGGTGGGAAATCTGGTCGAGGGTGGGTCGGACACTACAGCCAGCATGCTTCTGGTGTTTATTCAAGCTATGATCAAGTATCCACACATTCAGAAACAGGCGCAAGCCCAGCTCGATGAGAGAATCGGTGAAGACCGTTCGCCTACCTGGGAGGACTTCGCTAATTTACCTCTGGTGAATATGGTGGTTAAGGAATGTCTGCGCTGGCGTCCAGTGACACCGACCGCCTTCCCGCACGCTGCGAAGGAGGATGGCGAGATTGACGGGTTGCTGATTCCCAAAGGATCCACGGTCATCCTCAATGCTTGGGGCCTCCACCACGATCCCGAGCTTTATCCTGATCCGGATACTTTCAATCCTTGGCGGTACGAGAATCATACATCGCTGGCGCCCACATATGCAGCTAGTTCTGATTATGAGAAACGTGATCATTATGCCTACGGTGCCGGGCGACGAATCTGTCCAGGCATTCACTTAGCGGAGCGTGGAATGTTTATCGCTTTCGCAAAAATGCTGTGGGCATTCGAAATGTCAGAGCCAATCCACACACAAACTGGTATGCCGATACCTGTCGATGTCGATGCCGAGACGGGGTACATGGATGGATTTCTGAGCTGTCCCAAGGACTTCAAGGCGACCATTCGAGTGCGGTCTGAAAGCCGTCGAGAAACTATTCTCCGAGAGTTTGGGACAGCTGAAAGATGTTTTCAGTCAATATGAGTGTCTCTGATTGCACTCGATCTACATTAATGGCGTTTTTTTCCACTACGGCTAGGATATTTGGGTGTTATGATGATTCTCATGAGATAGTAAGTTGATGCAAATGTACATAATGTTTGTCCGTAGGTTCAGTGCAGCTGCTACTGCATACTGGCCTAGCCCAACCAAACAGAATATACCAGAAAGACCTCAGGGCTCCGGGTGGGGAGGGTATTCACTAGCCAATTCACCCAGGTCCTCTTCAATTAGATGGCCATTGACAGTCAGAGGCTGAACATCCAAGAGGATAAACAGCATGCGACCACTTTTTGTCTCAGAAAGGTTCTTCCACATATGGTTGCAGCCGCGGTTGACGGAGCAGTCTCCTGGTAACATAATGCGACTTTCTCCACTATCCAGGGTAAGTTTGAATTCTCCCTCGATCACTACACCGTAGTCGATAGACATGGCACGATGAATAGGCGACTCCATGCCGGGGGCAAAATCGATGAGACGCGCGACGGAGCCATTGCGGACGTGGATAGGGGGCTAATTTTTTAGGTCAGACTTTGGTGCGACTTTGTCCTCAAATGAAGGATCAGGCTTACCTCATTCTCTTTGGCAAACTTGATATCTTGCTCGTTGTTGAGGTCAACCTGGGCGCCCCGGGTGCTGTAGATGATGTTGGCAGCCGCTTGGCCGTTCAGCATGATCTTGTGATGATCTCCATCATCATCGGGCAGAAAGACCCCTTTCCCCTTGGAATTATGCGTGGTTATCAGGCGCTTTGTGTGACGGAGATCGTCAGCTGGGAACCGAGTGATTGGACCAGAAATGGAAGAGGCCTTGGAAATCATGTTGACAATATATTCTATATGTTGGTCAAAAGGAAGACTAATCGTTAATCTGTGCTGCCCCCTGGGGACTAGATGCTGTCTTTTATATAGGTGAGCAGTGCTTCAATCCATGAGCGTCTTACGCAAAGAATGCCATCCCGTCAGCCCCCACTCCATCCGCGTATTGCTGGCTGCACGACGGATGATATTTAGCCTCACGGAGCCGCACGGGCGGGAGTGGAAGCGATCCCGGGCCGATAGGGCTCGGTGGGATGGATGCATAGGCATGATGTGCCTATGTCGGGAGCTGTGGGATTAGTGTGGCTGGTGACTCGTGAGTATGGCCGTGGTGATTTCCGCCAAGACGTCTCCAATTGACCATCGGATTTTATGAAGATGCCGAGGCCAGAACTGTTAAATACGTAGAAGGAAATAGAAATCTCATGCGCTAGCCTTTTTATTTACCTTGAACTACCCGTCGTTTGTATCAAAGCGCACTAGACCAGGGAGCTAGCCTTGCGAGATCAACGGCAACGGTCCGCGGAGAAATGCATTCGTAATGCATGCACGACGCTGTGGGTGCGTGCACTTCTTCAGCTACCACGTGGGGGCTATTCTGAGATGGAAATTGCAGAAAACCTTAAGAGACGCTCGTGTCATCATCGGCCTACCCGAGAGTTTAAATCAGGTTTCGCAGTTTTTCGATTGCGCTCGTGTTTCAGTGCTACTCTGTAATCTCCGTGACACAATGGGGAAACGACCATACACTTCACAGCTAATTTAAAGTGTCGCTTACGGGGTGAGAAAGCCAATTAAAGGATCTATTATTCTATAATTCAATACATACAACATATGGCAAATCATATACCTTCGTTTGGTCATCAAAACTTTAATGTGAGGAGAAAGGTGACCAGCCGCGACGAGTAGACAGGACAGGGTGCTAACCGATCACGGTGCCAAGATGAGAAGTGGGGAACTGAGAAAGCGTGCAGAGGGATTCCGTTAACAATCGCGGGGCCACCTTGGGAGATCCAATTCTCAAATTCAGGTGTGCCCACCAGATCCGACTGACCTAGCTCGATTGCCTCAGTCGGCGCTGTCATACTGGTGTCGCCCTCGGGCGTGTTGGCCCCAAATCCCTTGGCACTGTAGGTGCAGAGAATAATGGCGCTGGCCAACAAGCCAGCAGGTCCTAGCACGTTGCACAAACGTTGGTCGTTGAGTTTGTAAAGATTGCTCTCTCGCTCATAGATACGCTTCAATTGAGCGGCATGGTAGACCGACTGGCGACCGTCAGGAGATCGGGCCCAAATACCGATCACATTTTCGATGTTGGCTTCCTGGCAAACTGAGCAGCATTTTTTGTGCTCGAGCAACCGCATGTTGGCATAGAGCTTAAGGGAAAGAAGGTGGTATAGGGTGAGGTCGAGACCGAGAAAATGGTTGGAGTCGCCTACACATTCTCCAAAGAAAGTGTCTTCCAGCTTGTCGGTCTTTTCGATGTGGACTCGCCAGTCCTGAAGATAGCCTTTCCAAAGCTTGACTCGGTCTGCCGTGCGGTTTAATTCGGGTGAACGGTAGTTTCTATAATGCTCCTCGTGGGCCTCTTTTGAAACACCCCATAGCTCGGACAAGAACGCACAGAGACTGAAGTGATTATCCTCAAGGGACAGATGAGGCATTCGAAGATACCCAGTCATGAACCCCTGCGACTCCAGTCCGTCGCGAACCATTGTTGAAAATGCACTTTTGGTCCGGCCCGCCGGTTCATACCAGTGGAAGTTAGTCCTGTCAGCCCTTGTCTCTGCTCGCCACAAAGCCTCTGACACGGGCAGTGGCGGTCCGAACTCTTGGTAACGCATAGTAGGGGGGCGATCAAGAATAACGCACAAATACGTATCGATGCGTAAGACTGCGTATACTAGCCTAATGACGCATCAGGAAATGGACAGATATAGATATGACAGGGAAAAGGCTAGTGGCTTTACCGTTTCATCTCCTCAGTTTGGACCCATCGATCATCAGCAGATTGTAGGTGTTCTTCCGGTGCCCACCTATCATCCAAGACGCCTAGTCGTCGCAAAGTGGAGATTGCAATGTCGGTCCACTGTGCTGCCCAATTCAAAGTGGACGCTGGTGCCTGGGGCTATTAGTTCACTTGTTTCAATTTTCGGGCTATCGAAGAAGAAGTCCTACATCTCCGAGAATCGCATAGATCAATGTAATGACCAGTGCCTGTAGAGTTGGTAGTGGTATATCAGCCGCTGGTCTTTCTGTCAGGGCCTCTTCCGTCTATACAAAGATTAATGAATGTTTCCGTATTGCAACGCTTTTCCCACCATGCAAGCGACACTCACTATCTTAGGCATCAGTGCCCGTTGTAGCTCCTGATTGATTGCGTACGGAACCAGATGATGACGGTTGGCATTTTGCATCCACATCGATAGGTTGGCCAGCGCACTTGTCAATAGATTAGTCTGCTTTTCGGGGGTAAAGGTGGGAATGTGTAAAAAGGGCCACGCTTGGTGGAAATGTTCAAAGTCTATGGATTTGACCTGTGCAGTGATGAACTGGACTTGGCTGGGAAAGGCCTCGTGCAGCTGTAGCCACCCGCTGGATGATGCTGGGGTGGATATCTCAGGGCCTGTCATTCTAAGTATTGAGGTAGCTGTGTTGCCAAGTTAGATCAGACTCGTTATTAGATGTACCAGCTTGTAGCTTCCACTCACTCGAAACACTGCGGGCAGGGGTAAAGGCTGGTACGTCGGTCATGTGTATTTCAGACGATTGGTCTGCAACGAAGTGATCTCTCGTTTCTGAAGTTTGCCGCATTGGTGTGTCAAAGGAGAAATTCATAATGTCAGCTGGCTCGCCGAAGTACAAAGGAGGGGTTTTGTTCGGCGTGGATGTGGCTGTATTGATCCCGGAAATCATGGCGATCAAAGGATCGGATAGCGGTCGCAGAGGATCTTGATCTGTGCCGACATTTCTTGAGGCGGGGCGAGTATTGGCAACACTATTGCTCCCACTTCGATTCATTGGTGGGATCCAGTCCAGTCGCAAGGGGGATGTATCCTCTGCACTGGAAATGGCTGGGTTTCCAGGCCCCTCAGGGTCTACTTCTTCTGTAGCCTCGACTGGTCTCTTTTCCTCCCCAAGGGAACCTTGACGGAGCGACCGCGTTGCTGGAATAAATGCCTGCATACTAGAGGGCTCACGTATGCATGGCTCCCCGTTGTCGGCACATGTGGAGCAAGGGTAGTTCGAATCGCACTTTGTTTTACGACGGCGACACGTTTGGCATGCTAACGGGATTCGTTTTGCGCCGTCGGGAGGTACATTATGCTGCAGCACATGTCGGTTCAAAATATCACTATTCGGATGATCAACGAGTTGTTCTCTATGGCCAAGACCCAAAGCGACCTGCGGGTCTTACCTCCTGGCAAAGCTTCGCCCACAAATGAAGCATTTATGCCGGCGCAAGTTTGTATGTATGACGAGATGGCGATGAAGATGCTCTTTGCGTAGAAAGGATTTACCACAGTCAGGATTAGTGCAGACGAAAGGACCCGATGAAGCTGCAGAGGCCCGACGAGGTGGTGAAAAGTCCATATTCGTTTAGGACAAAGTCGACCAAGACGATCATGGGTGGATCAAAGGAGCTTCCCGCGTGTGGAGGAGACTTGGTGGGGAGGAAAAAGAAACTCCCGGCAACGAACAATCCTAGCAACCAGGGGCCCAGGGGGAGATCTAGGGTCTTAAGAAACGGCCAATACAACCTCGCCCCAAGGCAGAATTTAGCAGACTTAGAGCTGTTAGAGATTACGAGCTGCAGACTTCTCTTGGAAACGCCTCAATCCTACCGGAGCCACCCCGCGGAGGCCCAATGGGTTCAATGGGGCCGTCGATAAATCTACAGTTGTCTCGACCAAAGGTACGTCACGTGGCACCTGCGGTAGCGTAGGGTATTCAAAACCTAGTGTGTCGTTATTTACACAACATACACCAATCGCAGGTCATCAAACTCTAATATGGAAAGCCAATTACCGCAAATCTGTAAATTACATAAACACAAACATGCAGGTATCCACCTTCATAAATCGTGTGCTGTAGAGCTCACTTCGGCTGCAAGCCATCCATGGGTTACTCAACGACCTTGCAGTTCAGTGCTTGATGGCGGGAGTGTCGTCATCTCAGCATCTAGAGGTCTTCAGTTCGTGCAAGAAAGAGGGGTGGTTTGTTCTAGTGCTCGTTTCGATTCACCCGCTCCCGTCAGCGCTAACGAGATGGCGCTCCCCTAAAAGCTTACTGTACGAAAATGGTAAACATCGCGCGCCAAGCACAAAAGAATTACCCGATTACCATTCAAGATTTTCAGCCAAGCGAGCCTCACTTTCGGATCCAGGAACCTTCTCAATCTAGATATATCTGGTGGTGGCCATGTGGCCTGAGACATGAACTCTCCCAGGGCTCTCACGGGTCCCTCTAGCCTTGTCTCCTCCTAGTTGCATTCTTGCAACTTCCGTTCTTCTAGCACCTCAACGTTCGTTTCGTTGCTCCTCTCTCTTCCGCCTCTCCGCTTACAAATCTGGTGTTTCCGAGGGCCTCTTATCTACAACTCCGCGTCATCAGAATACCTCTTGGCGTCAGGCTCCTGGACCTCGAAATAACTGTTTCTTAATTTGCTGTCGGGTTCAAGGATTCAAATCCTTCCAAAGAAGTACGGACGATGACCGCTGACTGCATACACACCGAGGTCCAAGGTCGTGACTATGCTCCGTCTTCACGCCAAAGTACATAGTGAGATAAGCGACGCCACAGTTCTGCTTCAAGGTATTATTTGCAGTCAATTGTTACTTACACAAAAGCACGTGGTTTTTTCCATTTCCCCATGTGAGTCTTGGAACACGAACGACAAAAATGCCCTTTTGCATCGCCCCTTCAACAAGCGGGTTCAAACTCAGTTGAGCAATGACCGTATCAATGATGACTTGAATGTGCCAAATCAAGG
The DNA here is from genome assembly GCA_028828865.1 of Penicillium sp. IBT 16267x. NCBI lineage: Eukaryota > Fungi > Ascomycota > Eurotiomycetes > Eurotiales > Aspergillaceae > Penicillium > Penicillium sp. IBT 16267x. Next base: position 298,009 of record JAQJZQ010000008.1, on the reverse strand, counting down.
AAAGTTTACGGCAGCAACCTTGCGGATCGGGTTGACCTATCATATGTCGCTTCTTTATGGCCTAGAATGTGGGGGCTATCTGTCTTGCGGACTCTTGTCGGGAAATAGACCTACAACAGTACGCAGTCTATTGGACCCCTCAGGCTAAGCAGGAAAATCCACAAACCATATTATCTTATTCACCCTAATGCAGGTAGCCCGACACGTGTCCGGTCCGAGCGGCCACGTGAAGCACCCTGCAGAAAATGAATTGACTAGAACCGAGAACGGCTCGTTAGGCCGTTGATATATCTAAAACCAATCACCATCGCAACGAATACCTAAAATGGGTTGGTAATTATCTCTACAAAAAATGTCATTCCAATCCTTCTACCCCGTACATGAACTTTGGAATGTCCTTGACTCCTTGACAGCTAGGTGTTATGGAACCCACTCACGTGTCTCGCTAATGTTTCTCATTCGCGGAATAATCTGCCGTTCATTTATGTTTGGTTTCTGAAGCTGTTTTCAATGTACTTAAATGCGGCGCAGTGGCACCAGTACGCTTGGTCGATTTATCAATAATCGAGTTAACGAATCGTAAAATATTATTGCAAATAATTAGCCTTGGTCAAGAGTGCATTAATAGTTCTTACTTTATTTCGGCCGTTTATTACTTATACGTTCTCCATTTCAAAATAGGAGGCTGTTAATTGAACACAACGGAGTGTTTCTCGAACACTGCAGTAAGAATATTAGGTAAGGCGCAGTATCCGAAATTCAGTGTAATATTATCGAGTACATACAAGTCAACATGTAGTAGCATTTTGTCTCAATTACAATTACTGCATGACGGAACATGTGGTTAGTGAGATGTCCAATTAAAAATCCGTGGTGTTCAATTAACAGCCTCCATACAATATCGCACCTGCCAAAAAATTCAACTGGGCGCTTGGGAAGCGATAAATAGTGCTAAATGGAAAAGAATGACATTGAATAGTAGGATCAAGCCCAGGTTATCGAGGTTATTTTCGAATCCATCTTGGTAAATTCTGTTGCGTTGCGCAGATTACAAGAGGAATAGAAGGTCTCAAGCAGTCACCGGTTGGTGGTAAATCAATGGCGGAAGCTATCCGAATAGTCTATTCGTTGGATCTAGAGACGATTTGTGAGTTGTTGTTTTTTTATCTGCTCAAAGTTCTCCATTATATCTTGGAATGAGAGTTGAAGGAGGTCACCTAGTAGCGAGGCTCATGTCAGCACCTTTTGTGAAAACCGTTCCCGATGCCGAAGCCGAAGCCGACATCGTGAACTTTGGGACGGTGCTAACCACCACGACAGCCCTATACAATGACCCATACTAAACTACCATCATTATTCAGGCCGTATTTGCAATATCGAAATTAGTCCTACCCCTACTCCGAATTGTTGAATCGTACTCGGGTCCATGCTAGCATGGCTCTTCTACATTCAACTCAAGATATAAAGAACACGTTGCTCACTGCCGTTCATGAGCCACCAGAATTGAGCATATCATTGCAAAAATAGAAAGACAATCAAAGCAACTTCTCCAAATTCCTCTCACAATCAGAACAATGGTTGCCACTTCCACGATGACTACCACTACTACGAGCACCAACGGATCCATCACCGTTCAGGCCCAGTCTTTGACTCCCTTTCACCGAGCACCTATTAACTTGTATCCAGCAGAAGGAAAGGAAGCTGAATACATGCGCTCGCTCCCGGATCTCATTGAATTCAACTCAAAGGCCAATCCTGACCACCTTTTCTGCGTTCAAGCATTGAAAGGTGCAGAGTCTATTCCAATCTCGAACCGGCAGCTGCGCAATGCTGTAGCCAGTTGCGAGAAATGGCTACAGGACAATGTCACTGCACTGCAGCTCCCAGCTCCAGCTGAAGGGGACCAAGAAGTCCAAAAGGGTGCCCCGGTGGCAGTGTTAATGGACAGCGATGTTGGCTTGTTCTTTCACCAACTGGCTCTTATCGGCCTTGGAGTCCCAGTAAGTTCAATAATGCGAATATGTGGGCTAGAATTCATAAATCGATGCTAAATGTATTAGGTGCTTCTGCTATCTGCCCGTCTCAGCGTTACGGCAATCCACCATCTGCTGAAGAAGACCAATGCAGTCGCTCTCTTGGCCGCGCCTCGGCACCAGCCAAATGCAGCCCAAGCCGTGGCCCTCATGAAAGACGAAGATGGGAAAACGATTGAATTGCACAGGCCAGAGCCATTTAGCTTTCATCTGGGCACCGCCGCTTCCGCTGACTCAATCTGCCATCCCTTTCACTATTTCAGTGAGAAAGATCGAAACGTCCTGATTCTTCACTCCTCCGGTACCACTGGCCTGCCTGAGCCGATTTATATCTCCCATCGACACCTGGTTTGTTTCACAACTTGCCACGACTTCAAGACGGAGCAGGAAGCGCAGGGTGTCATTGACACGTTTCGACACTGCCTCTTTATCATGGATATGGCTTGATGGCTCCATCCCTCGCCATGGGTGTTGGCAAGACGGTTTGCTTCCCGCCTCCTGGTACTGTCCCCAACGCGCATGGCGTCATAAACCTCATTAAGGGCAATCGAGGCGCTTCTCTGATGTCTGTACCCTCAATCCTCGAGGAGATCATGATAGCCCCAACCGATGATGGAGTTCGCACTCTAGCCACGCCGGACTTTGTTACATTTGGTGGAGGTCTTCTGACTCCCAAAGTGGGTGATCGGCTGGCAGCGGCCGGGGTGAAGCTACTGAACCACTACGGGACAACCGAAAGCGGTCCCTTGTCACCATTCTTCGTACCCACTGCCAGCTATAACTGGCATTTCTTCCGTCTCCGACGGGATATGCGGATGTCGATGAAAGAGATCGAACCTTGTGAGGGTCAGCGACGCTTCCGACTCACCACCTACCCATTCGGTGTAGATCAGCCCTTCGAGATCCAGGATCAGCTTATCTGCAACCCTGAGCACCCAGACACTGATTTCAACTCTGTGGGCCGAACCGATGACCTCATCGTGCTCGCTACCGGTGAAAAGGTACTGCCCCAGATTCTCGAGACATCGTTGGTGGAGAGCGGTCTGGTGAAGTCGGCCATTGCCTTTGGTGATCGCCAGTTTGAGATTGGAGTTATCGTCGAGCCTATCTCTCCCGTTAGAACACCTGAGGATGAGCAAACTGTGATAGAAGCGATTTGGCCAGTTGTTGTGCAGGCTGGAAACAAGATGGATGACCATGCCAAGGTCTCGTCTTCAGACGCCATCATTGTAGTACCTGCAGGCACTGTCATTCCTCGTACAGATAAGGGATCAATTGCACGCAGGGAGGTATACAAGCTCTTCGAGAAACAGATATCTCAGGTCTACCAGACCCTCGAAACCCTCCCAATTGATTCTTCGGTCAAATCCCTAGATATCGATAATTTGGAGCAAGGATTGATAGACTTAATCCAGACACGGATCCACTGGAGTGTGCCGTTGACCGACTTGGGCCGAGATGATGATCTGTTTGAGCGTGGCATGGATTCTTTGCAGGCCATGCGGCTGCGAAGATACCTTCTGTGTGCCATTCCCACGGCCATCAACGGCAGCTCGTCCGCTGATCGCATTGGTCGCGACTTCATCTATGCAAATCCGTCCGTCGGTCAAATGGCAAATGCTCTACGCGAATCACAAGGGCCAAACAAGCCACGCTCAGCTCACGATGCCGCGCGGGAGCTTCTGCCACAACTCGTGCAAGCTCATGGACTTCACGCCCCGTCTTTCCCGGATCCTGGGGCTATCGTTGTCCTTACCGGGTCCACGGGAAGTCTGGGTTCTCACTGCCTAGCGGAACTGGTCAAGTTGCCGAATGTGGCCCGTGTCATTAGTCTCAACCGACCAAGAGCCGGTGCAGATGGGGATGCCTCTACCCGTTTAGCTCGTTCCTTGAATGACAAGAGCATTCACTTGGATGAAGGATTGTGGTCCAAAGTGCAAATGTACGAGACAAACCTTGCTGCAGATAATCTGGGCCTGCCACTGTCAGAATATGCCATGGTTCGGTCTGCGGTCACCCACATTATTCACACGGCGTGGGGGATGGACTTCAAGTGGCAACTGTCTTCTTTCCGGCCCCATCTGCAGACCCTTCACAATCTTCTCCAACTGGCCCAAGATGGACACCAAGCCCGTCCAACTATCAAGCCCCGCTTACTCTTCGTATCGTCGATCGCAACTGTCGGAGAATATGCCACTGTTAGTGGAGAGCGGATTATCCCAGAGGTACCGATGGAGAGCATGGATTGTGCGAACACCATTGGGTACGCAGAGGCTAAGCTTGCCTGTGAGTGGATTGTTGAGCAAGCCATATGGGAGCATCCAGATGAAGTTGAAGCTTGCTATGTGCGTCTTGGACAAATTGCCGGAGCAAGAAGTACCGGCTTCTGGAACACCACCGAGCATTTCCCGGCACTGATCAAGTCTTCACTACTTGCGCGTGCATTGCCACAACTCCGAGGGGTCAGTGAAACTCGATTTTTCTCTCCATTGCGAATTATGCTGACCAAGGTTTATAACAGACTTTATCCTGGATTCCAGTTGATGATGCAGCCAATGTTCTGATCGACCTGACATTCAGTGAACAACAGCCTTCGGTAGCTTACCACCTGGAGAATCCAGTCCGACAATCATGGAGTGACGTCTTGATCACACTCGGATCCCAGCTGGATATCTCCCAGTTCCTGCCATTTGACGACTGGTTGGATCGGGTAGTGAAGTCGAAGTCCAAGGGTGGACCTGAACAGAACCCCGCCCTTCAACTGGAGGAGTTCTTTCGAGAGGACTTCAGGCGCATGGCCTGTGGTTCGGTCATCATGGCGACCGATGAAGCCAGAAAGCGATCGGAGACTTTGCGATTGGTCGATGCGGTGCCGGACAATGTCGTCGCTTCATATGTCCAATACTGGCGTACATCAGGGTACCTGTCATGATATGATCTTTCGTGATTTGAGTTTGTTGATTCATTAGATCTTATGCTCTGCGTTCTTAGTGTCTTTCTGTCAATCAGTAAAGCTGCATTAATCCCTATCATAATCACCATACTTATCATCCCGTTGTGGCAGGTATATCATTCGACGATTCGTAAAGTATAGTTGTCTCTGGTCAGCGAGGCTTGTGGATGAATGGAAATATTTCCAGAGTCGAGTGAAGGGGTCCATGAATCCCTGCCAACTTCGGCCGTCTACGGACGTACGAGTGGAAGTGTACAGGACGTATGTGGTAGTAACATGTGCTATGAGGAAGGAAGAAGTCTATGATGCATACAGGTCAGCTGACCTAACAGGCCGGTTTGCCGATTCACCGGCACTGCATCGTTGCATCCCTCCTGCGTAAAGCAAATTACTTGGTCTTGAGTCTCGACTTAGAAAATGTCTCATGATCCATGTACAGAGTGGGGCGGTATTCGTCATGTCACTGGTGGCTCCTAGCGGAGTGGCTTGTTCTTTGTTGGCGGTTCCGGTGGGATGAAGCCGTTAGTGCGGGCGGGTGAATTGAGAGTCGAGCTCAACCCTCCATATATGAATAGTGTTGCCATGATGGAGGAATCTGAAAAAGCATTTTGTTTTCGTCCTGTCTCAACCGATAGTTTGAAACTTTGGTTCTATTCACCTATCTCGTGATATTAGGTCTCTTCTCGTCTGCTTAGCACCGAAGTTATGGCTGCTCTCGCTGGTAAGGTTGCTATCATTACCGGTGGCTCCAAGGGCATCGGTAAGGCGACAGCTCTTCGTCTTGCGCGTGATGGAGCGAAGGTCGCTATCCAGTACCTCTCCGATGACCAAGGTGCCCAGGAGGTGGTCAACACAATCGGAGAGGAGAACGCCCTGGCCGTCAAGGGCAATGCTGGTATCGTGGCCGACAGCGCTGAGTTGATCCGCCGTACAGTGGATAAATTCGGTCAAATTGACATTCTTATCGCCAACGCCGGTTCCTTGCCCGTCCGAGACCTGGCGGGCACCTCGGAGCAAGACTTTAATGACTGTATGGATTTGAATGTCAAGGGACCATACTTTTTGGTTCAGGTACGAGCTCCAGAACATGCAGATTGCACCAGACCCCGGTAGCAGAATATTAAGTGAAAGGGACATTGCTGATAGTCGATGGTTGTAGAAAGTTGTCCCTCACCTCCGCCCCGGCGCCCGCATCATCCTGGTTTCCACAACCCTCTGCCACGCCTCTACAATCAGCCCTCCCTACCTCCTTTACTTGACCACCAAGGGTGCCATCGAGCAGATGGTTCGTGTTCTGGCTAAGGACCTGGGCCCCAAGGAAATCACCATCAACGCTGTCGCCCCGGGTCCGACCGATACCGTTCTGTTCACACGTGGTAAGCCGGAGCCCGTGCTGAACGCCATCAAAAATCTGAGCCCGCGAGGTCGTTTGGGTAAGCCTGAGGAGATTGCGGAGGCCATGGCCTTTTTCAGCTCTCCGGCCAGTGGCTGGGTCTCTGGACAGATTCTGCGCGTCAATGGCGGTATGGCTTAGGTGGAACGCGGGAGGCGCGTGGTTGGGAATGAACGCGTTGATCGGCTCTAGGGTATAAGAAACATCACGTATCATTTGAATTCTACAAATCAAGTTTGTTCTCGCAAATGCTGATCATTGCACCCCAAAATATCAAAAATAAATATTTGATATATTCGGCTTCAAAATATGACCCAGACCAAGGTGGGTAGGTAAACCGAGAACAATCGGCGGCAGGATACGAAAGGAGGCAAAGAAAAGAACGAGTAATTGAGACATTCTAGCTGTTCAAACTGTGTAGAATGATCCGTAAAATTATCGAATATGCAACAAACGTTGCATGCATTATACAAGGTCCTCTTCTCTATACTTGATCCTTACGCTCAGCCCTGTCTGGTGAACAAACCAACGGTTCTTAACATCCCAGCCTTCACCATTTGGATGAGTGAACTCGAACTATATGACTGTTAGGAATCTGATAGGTGATAGATGAAGATAGCAACTTACCTCATAACGCTGGAAGAGGGTTGGGATAAGTTTATATATCTCGAGATAAGAGACGTGCTTCCCAAGGCACACGCGACGGCCCGCGCCAAACTGCATGTTGGTTAGCTTGAACTGGGAAAGAAGAAAGAGCGGCGCTAGGATAATCAAAACTCACTGTCATCAGCGCACTGTCCATCTTTCTTCTTGTCTCATCATCACAAAGCCATCGGTCTGGGTTCCACTCCTCACAGTCTTCGCCGAATGTTTCTGGGTCTCGGTGGATAGCCCAGGCACTGATGCCCACAATGGATCCACCGGGAATAGACTGCCCACAGATGACAGCTCCCTCAGGCGGCACCACACGCTCGAAAGGCAATCCGAATGGAGGGTGCAAGCGACCCGATTCCTTCACAATTGCATCCAGGTACGGAAGCTCACGACTCTCCTTCCAGGTCACAAGTGGTGAAAGTCGACCCTCCTGACGGGCCACCTTCAGTTCCTCGAGGAGCCGAGCCAGACACTCAGGGTGCTTGAGGAGTTGGTAAATAATGGTACGAAGCAGAATAGCTGTTGTGTCGCTCCCTGCACCAATGTTTGAAGTCGTCCACGCAGTCAGTGCCCTATTTCAGCTATCAGTCATGAAAGAGATAATGAGAACAACTGTAAGTATTTACCATGGTGGAATGCTCGGATCCTTCTCAATTGCATCAAGGAACCGCGAGAGAAAATCTTTGGAATTGAGCTCCTCTCCCACCGCAACCTCTTTGCTCTGACTTTGCCTCTCTGCGGCTCGAGCCAAGGCAAAAGCAACGACCGGGTTGACCTTGTGTGAACGGAAGGGTTCAAGAATAGGGTTTTTGGCCCACAGCCAATCGATCCAGGGAATCTGTGTCACAACTGCGGCAGTGTTAAAGAAGGTATCGATGGCATGGATGATGCCATCTACATCTTCGCCACGTTCCAGAAACCCGAGGCGCTTGGAAAAGGTGAGCTCGCCAATCACATCGAAGGCGAAGTATTGAAGCCAGGTTTCCAGGTTGCACGCACGACCTGGCTTAACAAATTCTTCATCGAGTCGCTCAAATAGGTATCGCATTGTTGAGTCGACATGTGGCTCGAAAGATACCAAGTTGGTCATTGAGTACATCCCGGCGATGGGCCGTCGCAGAAGTCGATGAATGTTTTCATTTTGCGTCGCGAAGATGGTTTGCACAGGCTTTCCTTTCACGTAGAAAGCTAGCGCCCGGTAGAAATCGGACTAAGCATACGATCAGCGGAAAATGCTTTCTGATTCTCATGGTTTTTCATACCTTGCCAAAGCTGCCAGCAAAATTGTAGATGTTTTGGATCTCTCGTGGATCGGTCACGGAGATCATGTTGGGTCCGAAGCGTACCTGTCGCCCATATTTCTTATGTAGGCCACTGTGGATTTCATAAGATTTATTGGTCCAGACCCAGTATGCTCGAGGCACATTTGTGAAGGCAGATAGCAGAGGACCGGGGATGTGTCGAAGTCGTACATAGCCACGAAGAAGCAATGCAGCCAAAAAAAGGACGCCTAGAGGCAGTAGAATTGATAATGAGAAAATCATTGTAGAATAATGCAACTTATGTAGTTTTAGGTACTAATCGTAATAAACCGGAGAGCCGGGGAACTAGGGAATGAAGGAAGCCCTTCTAGTGGGAGAATGCGGTGGATTGGAGGCTTTGAATTGCGAATCTCGGTTCGAGTCACTTCTCTGGTGTGTTTTTTGATATTATGATCGCCAATTCAAGGGATTTATAAATGCAATTGTGCAATTAATTCATCCTACATGCATAATTGAGTGCAGAAGCCCAAGTTCCGAGGACCTGAGTTGCGCAACCCCGAAGCCGACCGTGGAGCCTCCTCGTTCCTTCGCGTGGTCGCGTCCCCAGCATGTTCCTTCTTCTCCCCCTGGACAACACTCAGACCAGTCAAATCCTTACTACTAGTTTCTACCAGCTGACTGCGTATATTCCAAGACCTGAGTTACGGAGACTCTGGTCGCTCTCGTTCAACATGGATTTCACGAGTTTGACGCTGCCTTGTCAACTCGGGTTTGGTTGGCCTCCTGCGCTTTGGTCCAACGACGCTGGTGCAACGGAGTCGGCTCCAGTCTTTCCAATGTGCGACTCCTAAAGGTATATAACATCGGCATCGGCGTTTTGTCTACTCCATCATTCATCAACGGCATCGGGCTCGGACTACAATCAATCACAACACAGATCAATCTCATTCGTCAATATGCTGGGCCAGCTGTTCTCACCCCTGGTCATTCCACTGGACTGCCGGCGGCCAATGGCAGCCTGGTTCCTTCCCTCATTTCTCGCTACTGGCACGATCACTTGCTTTATCCCCACAAAAAGCCGATGGGTTCGGCTTGCCGTGGGCGCTCCAATCTTTGCGGGTCATCTCCTCCATGCACCAAGCTTCACCACCGGCGAAGTCGCTCTTGATTTTGTTACCGGAATTTTTATGACTGGTGCCGTCATCAAGTGGCTTGACTTTGCTGTCTTCCATGACCCTGGTAAATCTTTTTGGAGAGTGTCCAGTATTCGGCCCCGTGTGAAATCCAGCAAGCGAGACTTGGAAGCCCAAACCCCCATCAAGACCAAGAACCAGGCTCTCGGAGAACATGTCAACGGAGATGCCAAGGCTCCTTCTGCCTCAGCTGCTGATCCTTTGTTCCTGGTAAAAGTTAAAGCAGGAGAATACCCCACCGTCCCGGTTATGGTCACCAAAGATGCCAACGTCACTCCTCCCAATGAAGCCACCGGTCCAAGCGCCAATGGATCCTTGCTTGAGCGCTTGCAATGGAGTGTGAGCTTATGGTGTTCGACTCGTGGTATTGGCTGGAATTGGAAGGTCTCGAATGTTCCCGAGCCAGTTGAACCTGGTTATCCTCGTCTGTGAGTTGCAAGCCTTTCAAGTGGTATACCGTGCAGTTTTACTGAGCCCCTTGCAGCAAGTTTTTGCGACACACTCTTCACCGGTTCCTCTTTGCTTATCTCGGCCTGGATTTTGTCCATTCTTGCACTCGCTGGTATACATTGAGCAAGGGAGGTTCCATGCCCAACGTCTTCTCTGAGGGTCCTCTGGTGCGCACTGCGCTGGGTTGGTTTGGTGCTTTGGAAACATACAACGCTCTTCAGTTGCCCTTCTATCTTTTTGCAACCGTCACAACAGCAGTACGACTGTGCCGACCCGAGCAATGGCCCAATCTTATGGGTTCCTTCAGTAACGATATGTGGAGTGTGCGACAGTTCTGGGGGTGAGTATTGCAGTCAACCTGAGACGCTCAGATTTTTACTGACTCGCCGGTAGCAAATGCTGGCACGGACATCTTCGCCGCGTGGTTGTTGAACCGTCCCGCATTGTAGTCGATTTCCTGCGACTTCCGAAGGGGTCCAATGTCCGCAAATATGCGCAGCTCTATATATCCTTCTTCATCTCCGCTCTCACACATCACGCCGGTGCTTACCTTGTTGGCCGTAACACAGGCGGTATGTATACCCTCTGGTTGGGCCAAGCAACAGTAATCATGTTTGAGGATGTGGTCATCTACTATGGCAAGAAGCATGGCATCAAGGGCAGTCGTGAGTATTCCATTCTTTATAAGAACGGTCAGCATAACTAATTGACATTCCTTCTGTTATTTAGCTTACCTTAAGGCGCTCGGCAAGCTTTGGGTGTGTCTTTGGTTCTGCTTACCCACTAACTTCCCCACTGGTGCAGGCGTAGTGATCAACCAGGGCATGGGACTTGACCCGGCACCATTGAACTTCTCGACAGCTGCTGAGTTCCCGGCTTCTCCATGGGCCATGACAAACTTATTCAACTTTATCGCCGATCGGGCCACGGTATTTTGGATGCTTAGCAAGGCCATCAATCTTCTCGGGGCATCTAGCCCCCGGGATGTCTTGGAAGCCGCTGCTGGAGCGGTGGGAGCGGCTGTTTGGAAATACAGTCGTTCTGTCTAGATGGCTTGTCTTTCTTTCAATGTTTTCATTTTTCTTATCTCCTGGGTGAACTAAAGTCTTCTTGGCGTTCTTGGTGGGTTTCCTCGGGCCATTGGAAATGACCTACTGTTTGATTTTTAACATTTCTTTTGTTGCTATGTCCTTTATTTCTCTCCCTCGGATTTTCTTCATAGATTCCAATTAAGTTGACCAATTTCGTTACTTCAAGTATCGGCATGATAGATTATTTAAATTTCTACGAACGTACGAGTGGAAGTGTACAGAACGTATGAGGTAGTAACATGTGGTATGAGGAAGAAAGAAATCTAAGCTACTCTAAGTGGAGGGATATGGTGCATAAAGGTCAGCTAACCTAGCACCCCCCTTAATGACCTTGTCGATGATGTCGATTTTCTCGATAGACCCCTTATTAGACTTGACCCACTGGGCACACTCAGGGCCCTTCGAAATGGCGTTAATAAAGGTGGTGTAGACGACGTACTGGGGGAGCTGCTCTCCTTCTGGAGTCATGTTGACGACTTCGTCGTACGCTTGACACCACTTAGAGAGGAACGTGGCGTAGCCACCCCCCTGCTTATATTCCACGGAAAGCTAGTTATTGTAGACCTGGACGTAGGTGAACCTCGTCGCTTGCCTATACAGACGAGTAAGGGCGGACCACATGTCGGGTCCTCGATGAATATGAGAGAGTTGAGTCTCAATGCGGTTATTAACTATTGCAGTAATGAAGCAAGAGAGCTTAATACAGATCTTGTTCCACTTTAAGTAAGCGATATTCGGTTCAGTGATGTTATCTTTAATGAACGCATTTGCCTAAGCGGTAGTAACTTTAGAGGCTTCAATCGGACGACCTTCCTCAGTCTCGTGAGCCGCGATGATGATCTTGGCTTTAGCTCCTGTGACTTCTGGAACCTTGTAGTCGAACCGTGGCTCGTAGTCCTTGGTAAGGACCTCTAGGTAGTGCTCGTCGATGGACTCAACAGCACGCTTGAAGCGGCGAGCCCACCGATGATAATCAGCCTCGCCCTTCAGCTTGTCACCAACTGTAGTCTTCAGCATCTCCAGGGGAAAATAGTTGATGGTCTCCGACATGATGGCCGTGGCTGTGGTGATGTTGTGAGGGTGTAAAAAAGGTGTGTAAGACTCGGCCCGGCCCGTGTGGGTCGATTTGAACGAATCAGGTGTCGTCTCGCCCCGTAAGTGGACGTGTTAGACGAGGTATGTGTCGCTGTTGCTGGCGACGGTGAGGTATGTGCGGCTGACGAGATGTACGGCGCACACGACGATGGGTGGTACTGCTGTACCGGGTTGGAGGGGTAATGACGTGTTGTCAACAAAAGAAAATTCTGCAGGATCTCGCGACAGCGAGGTCTCGACAGAGAGAAAAAGAAGGCTCAGATCGGGGGTAATCAGGATCAGAGCGAGGGACTCATAACCTCTACGGGCGTACAAGTGGAAGTTTACAGAACGTATGTGGTAGTAACATGTGGTATGAGGAAGGAAGAAGTCTAAGCTGCTCTAAGTGGAGGGATATGGTGTGTAACGGGCCAAGGCCACATTGAAGCCCGGGCTCTGCCCGTGCAGGCATCGCACCCGATACTGCCGCGAAAGCAAGGTAGCCTTACCGCCCTGGGGGACACTATATACTATAGTTGACCGCCCCTTTGTTTACAGTTCTCTAAGATTTAGATAAACAGCATGCAGGCACCGTTCAATTGAATCAATTCAGCCGTAGCCCTTCACATATCTAAATCTTCCTCTTCCCCACAGAGTACCAGCGAAACAACAGCGATTCGACACCGAAACGATGTCGAACGAGCGAGCGAGAACCCCCACGAGCGGAGCCTATGAGGCTCACTCAGCGAACGAAGCCATGGCCCGAATGGAAGCTATGATGACAGCGATGATGGTAAACGTTGAACAACGTTTCCATCAGATGGAAGAGGCGATACAGTCCCAGAACCGTACGCCTAGCGAATCGATGCCGGATCACATACGATCCGAACCTGAGACGACCAACAGCGCCGGTCCTCACGTCGACCAAGCGAGCGAAAATCGCGATAATAGCGAGCGAAGCGCATCCTCTCGCCCGAGAGCGATGCTGCCGAACCCAGCGATGTTCTCGGGAACAGTTAGTGATTGGCCTTCCTGGCGAATCCTAATCGAGAATAAACTGAGAGTGGATGGAATGTGCCTCGGTTCCCCCGCGGACCAATGTGCATATATCTACTCTCGCCTAGAGAAGATGGCGTTGAAGAACACTTCTACGTTTATGAGAGAGAGACGCGAGGACGGAACACCAGACGACTTGTTACATTATCTAGAACGGATCTACGGAGACCCGAATGTTAAAGCGAGAGCCGTGCAGCGCTTGTATGCACTAAAGCAAAAGCCGACCCAGCCGTTTGAGAAATTCTTACCCAGCTTCGAGAGAGAGCTAGCTGATGCCGGTGCGCTTCAATGGCCCGATGATTCCAAAATGCACACGCTAGTCATGGCGTTAAATAAAGAGACGCATTCAGCCTTAGTGAACCGAGGTGTGCCAAGCACCTTTACCGATATGGTCCAGACTCTACACCGTATCAGCGCCGATTTGTCAGGGTTCCAGGCAATGTGGAACCAGCCGAAGCGTACCCCAAGAGTTGCTGCCACCGTCGAAGAAATCTACGATCCTATGGATTGGACGCCGACTATCAGTGCGGTGAAAGCAAACCGAGTCGCCCACGATTCGCCCCCGAATCGGGGCAGAGACCAATACTTGGTCGGTAAACGCGCAAAATGGGTCGAACAAAAGGAGATTGATAGACGAATTAAAGAGGGACTCTGTTTCCGTTGCGGGCGGTCCAACTGCCGTATCGCAACCTGCCCCCTAAAACCAGCGAGACATCCAGAGGCAGAGAGACACCTCAATGCCAATAAGTCAGAGAAGACGCACCGAAACGGTCCCGTTTCGACCAAGAAAAGCAGAAAGCGCGAGGAAGTTGCTGCGGTCGCAGAATCGTCTAGTGAAGCCGAATTCACTACGGCGTCTGAATCATCTGGATCGGAAAAAGAGTAGCTCTTGTTCTCAGTCGCGAACAAGAGCTCGAAGGAGTTAAGAGATTAGAGAAGAGCACTGAGCCGCTATTCTATATCGACGCGTGCCTGAATAACGAGCGATTCGTTAAGGGCCTCGTCGATAGCGGGTGCGATAGCTACGCTACAATTAATGAAAAACTCTCTCTCTCTCTTGAACTCCCGCGCATCAGACTTCCAAAGCCCCTAATACTAGACGGCGTAGTAGGAAAACAGGGCCGAATCACACACGTTACATGCTTTGACCTCGACATACATGGTCATGAACAGAAAGACGTATTCGCGTACGTGATTCCAGGGCAAGTCGACGACCTAATCTTAGGAAAACCCTGGGAAACGGATGTGAAACGGAAGAGTTCCGCGAACAGAGGATATATCGACATCTTCTCAAAAGAAGGAACTAAAACGCGGTGCTGGAATCGTCGAGACCTATCGATTGGTCCCCAGAATGTAAAGCGCCTGCGAGTGCAGAGGGCGAGTGCCCAAGAGTGCGTGCAAATCTACGAATGCGTATCGAACGATCACCGGTTACGAATCGGTAGGGTTTCGATGGCGGATATTGAGAAAGCACTACGTCCAAAGGAACCGGTAGACCCCAAAACGAAGCTACCTAAGCAGTACTGGCCCTGGCTAGATGTGTTTAGCCAACGATTAGCGGACGAACTGTGCCCGAATCGCCCTGGAACCGACCATCGAATTGAGCTAAAAACCGACGACAACGGAAACGAAGTTCCACCCCCGTTCGGACCATTATACGGGATGAACCGAGAAGAACTACTAGTGCTGCGTAAAACGCTCACTGATCTATTGGATAAAAACTTCATTCGCGTTAGCCGATCACCAGCCGCTTCGCCAGTGCTCCTAGTACGAAAGCCAGGAGGTGGCATCAGGTTTTGCATCGACTACCGAGGTCTAAACGAATTGACGGTTAAAGACCGATACCCATTACCCTTGATCCGTGAAACGCTACGGAATATGTCGAAGGCACGGTGGTTCACAAAGCTTGACGTTATAGCTGCGTTCCACAAGATCCGGGTACAGCCAGGCGATGAGTATAAGACCGCGTTTCGCACACGATACGGGCTCTACGAATGGAACGTGATGCCATTCGGCCTAACAGGCGCCCCAGCTACCTTCCAACGGTATATCAATCATGTGCTACGAGAGTATCTAGACGACTTCGTCTCAGCATACGTGGATGATATTATTATCTACTCTAACGATTCGATAGCGGATCACCGTCGAAAAGTGTGCGAAGTCCTATCGAAACTACAAGCAGCCGGACTTCAATGTGACATTAAGAAGTCAGAGTTCGAACAGCACGCTGTGAAGTATCTAGGCTATATTGTGAAAGCAGGCGAGGGTCTCTGTGTCGACCCCGAGAAAGTCGAAGCGATTAAGTCATGGAAGGCACCTAAGACCGTGAAGGATATTCGAAGCTTTCTCGGGTTCGCCAACTTCTATCGGCCGTTTATACCCCAGTTCGCTGAACTTGCGACACCCCTAACGAGGTTGACTAAGAAAGGCGAAGTCTTCAAATGGGATGATTACTGCCAACGGAATTTCGAGGAATTGAAAAACCTCTTCGTTTCGGCACCGATTCTAGCGCATTTCGAGGAAGAACGGGAGACGATAGTAGAAACGGACGCATCAGGTTGGGCTACAGGCGCAGTATTATCCCAGGTACAAGACGACGGAGTTCTAGCACCATGTGCGTACCTCTCTCAGAAGCTATCACCGGCGGAGGTAAACTACGAGATCCACGACAAGGAACTCCTAGCTATTATACGAGCCCTTAAGGAATGGCGACCAGAGCTAAAGATGGTCCCCCGATTCACTATCGTAACGGACCATAAGAACCTCCGATACTTCCACAAGTTGAGACAGTTGTCCGAACGGCAGATGCGATGGGCAGACGTGCTAGCCGAGTTCGATTTCGAACTACAATATCGGCCTGGGAAGCAAGCAGTGAGACCAGACGCGCTGTCGCGAAGGGAACAGGATGTCCCGCAAGACGCCAACGACGAGCGTGTTTCACATAGGTTTCGGGCCCTATTCGCCGACGTTACGGTCCGGACCGGCAGAGCACAACGAGAGCCTAAAGAAGAAGAACTGGACCTAGAAACACCAGTACGAATGTTCGACGATCCTGAGATGCAGCAGTTATGGGAAGATGCCCGAAGGACCGATGCAACTTATCGAGCCTTCTCTACCGCGATATTCAAGGAACATCGCCGAATACCTGCTGGTATAGACACGAAAGTGAGCTTAGCAGAATGCGAGCTAGACGAGCGTCGACTACTACGGTTTCGTGGTCGTTTATGGGTTCCTAGCTCCGAGCATCTAAGAACGAGGATCCTCCAACAAGTGCACGATTCTTACACGACCGGTCACCCAGGACGAGACGCCACCTATACGATACTGTCTCGGCAGTGGTTCTGGCCCGGAGCGGCAAAGGATGTACGACAGTTCCTACGGAACTGCGGCGTATGTGGGAGAAGCACGATCTGGAGAGAAACGAAGCACGGTTTATTGAAACCCCTTCCAGTTCCCCAGCGTATTTGGGCAGAAATATCAATGGACTTTATTACTGGTTTCCCAGCTGCAGAAGGGAGCAATGTGAGAAACTGCCTAGTCGTTACCGATAGGTTGACGAAGAGCGTGATCCTAGTCGGCATGGACTCAATTACCTCTGACGCGTTAGCCGAGGTCTTTTTAGTGCATTTCTATATGCACCATGGCCTACCAACAGCTATTACAAGCGACCGAGGGACCCAATTCGTGAGCGAATTCTGGAAGAGAGTATGCGAAAGGCTACAGATTCGGCGCCGATTATCTACCGCTTTCCACCCGCAGTCAGATGGTTCAACCGAGCGAGCGAACCAAGAGGTCGAGAGGATCTTAAGAGCATTCACTTGCTATACACAAGAGGACTGGATGAAGCTTCTTCCAATAGCAGCAGTAGCGATCAATAACCGAGACGCAGCGTCAACTGGAGTGTCTCCATTCTTCTTCACGCACGGATACCATGTCGACCCGATACAGGCTGAGAGCGGAAGAACCCAAGAAGAGCTGTTAGGACCGGGAGAGGCAGGCGAAGCGCTAGTGGATCGACTCCGATCCGCTACTGAATGGGCGCAAGCGTCTATCGCGTTCGCACAGGATCAGCAGCAGCTTCAAGCGAACAGAACGCGCCAAGCCGCACCAGTATACAAAGCGGGCGATAAGGTATGGCTGAACCTACGAAACGTGAGATCTATGCGGCCGTACAAGAAGCTAGATTGGCTTCATGCACGCTACACAGTACTAGAAGCACCGTCTTCCCATACAGTACGGCTAGATGTTCCTACCAGAATTCATCCAGTATTCCATGTCGAACTAGTTCGGCCCGCAGCTGAAGACCCGCTTCCCTCGCAAATCGTGGACGATTCGCAGCCACCACCCTTAGATGTCGACGGAGAATTAGAATACGAGGTAGAAGAGATCCTGGCAGCCCGTACAAAGAGAGTAGGTCGAGGCTCAAGGAGAGAAGTGTTAGTTCGCTGGACAGGCTATTCACAGTGCACATGGGAACCATTAGCATCTGTTGGAGATTGCAGCGCACTAGACAGGTTCGAGGAACGTTTCGGGGCCGCTTCAACCACGGATGGGCCCCTGCCAACAGCCGAAATAGCGCGGGTTGGTCGTCTACAAGTTCGAACCCAAGGAGGGGGGTATTGTAACGGGCCAAGGCCACATTGAAGCCCGGGCTCTGCCCGTGCAGGCATCGCACCCGATACTGCCGCGAAAGCAAGGTAGCCTTACCGCCCTGGGGGACACTATATACTATAGTTGACCGCCCCTTTGTTTACAGTTCTCTAAGATTTAGATAAACAGCATGCAGGCACCGTTCAATTGAATCAATTCAGCCGTAGCCCTTCACATGGTGCATCTTAGCTGACCTAACAAAACTATCAGCGTATGCGCTGAGGATCAGAGGAGAAGCACAAGCTGTAGCAGCTTGTAGGTGATACGAGGGAAAAGATCGAATAGACAGAACAATATGATATTGTGGAGATATGGAGAGAAGAGAAGAAGGAAGAAGAGGGAGAAGCCCTAATCTCTAGGAGTCGCTAGGTCACCTGACTGTAGTCCGACCTCTGATATACCCCCTTAGGGCAAAAACCTTATAAAACCCTAATATATATATGAATTTGATATCTACCTTAGGCTATGCCATAACCCGCAAGAACCCGCACCCGAACCCGCCCCATCCTCCCTATGGGTAGGGAAATGGGTCGGTCTGTTTAACCCGTATGCGGGTTACGGGTTCTTATGGGAAACCCGCGCGGGTTTATGGGTTACCTAATGGGTCGTTAAATAGGATAAACATAGAAATAGCTCTCTCTGTATAAATTATGTAGTATTTACTTATATTTTTGAGTATTCCTAGTATAGCTTTATAGTTTTCGAAACAGAATCTTGATTTATGAATCGCTGAAGTAGATAGAATATAAAGTGAATATATTAAATAAATAGCTAGTTATATAGGAAATCACTATCTTTATATCTAACACGCTTACGTACTCTCCCTAATATACGTTTTTAAGTATCTACCCCTTCTATTATAGGTAAATTAGGTGAATTATACTTTAACGAGCCACTATCTACCCCTAATATCTCTAGAAGCCAGCAATCCTTTAATACCACCTTAAACCCTAGTTTCCTTACTAGACTTCCGCAAAGCCCAACTTAGCCCAAGCCCAACCCGGGCCCAACCCTGGATTGGGTTGGGCTTGGGCCTGGGACTCCGGCCCAGTACTGGGCTTTGGGCCGAACCCTCGGGCCCAGACCCAGTCTGGGCCCCCAACTTGGGCTTCAAACATAACATATATGCCAAGACCCGTGACTTTCCTTGACTGTATAAATTATGCGGTTTTTGGCTGTAATATTAAGTATTTCCTTTACAATGAGAAAACTATAATAAAGAGGAAATTGTATGTTTAATCGGGGGGCCGCCCCCGGATAAGAAAATCATATGCAATCTACCTTAATTAACTAATAAGATACTATCACTTTGAGTAATATTCAAAGATATCATCATCTCGACTCTTTCGCTTCCGTCCTGATGCCCGTATCTGGGTATTATTCTCAGCTGCCGGGAGCTCAGGCTCACCTACCTCATCTTGCCTAGTCTTATCATTCACCTCATCATCCTGCTCCTCTGTATCACTAATTGCATCTACCTGAACCTCGCCAAGATTCTCATCTTTCTCTTCCTTCACTGCCTGTATCTCAATATGAGAGAAGAATTGCTCAAGATACTTCGCTTCCTTCTCTTCCATGTCAAATCTTGAAGTACAAAGAAACATCATATGCTCTTCAATCGTCTGTGATTTCATTCTCCCTCGGCGATAATGGCATATATCCCGAGCAGTGTTAAAGAGTCGTTCGACACCAGCACCTGTTGCAGGGAAGGAGAGTGCATCCCGTGCAAGAGCAGCGATTGCTGGAAAGCGAGCTTGGTGCTCTCTCCAGAATGCAAGAGGTCCGACTTGGACAATATCTATTAATCAGTTAGTATAATATAGTAGAGAATGACTTTAAAACATACCACTATCAAGATATTGGGTTATTTCATCAGTAGCTGCGTCTGGTTGTGCCTCGCTCTCATCTAACATCTTATCCAGCGCCGAGCTTAACTGAACAACTGACCGAGATCCATCTAAGGATTGACTAAGCGCTGAGAGCTGCTCTTGGTATGGAATAACTGCCTATTGAAAGGAGTTACGATATATATCGCGCTACTTCTGCTCCTAATCCTTTGTAAGGAAGAATTTGAACTTATTCACCGGGGCGAGCATTGTGCTGACTGCGTATATATGCCCTTGGATGCTATCGGTTTGGGAGTAGTACTCATCAAGCTTTGACCGACCAGCTTCTAGTGCGCGGAACATCTGTTGCTTCCATGGAACACGCTTTCGCCGTAGCTGATTCATTGACCGCTCAAGGTGTTCAAAGAGTTTATTATAAATCTTGAAAACATAATGCGCAGTGATATCACGAGTCTTTGATAATTAAGTTGTATACTCAAAGAATGGCTTAGTGATGCAAAGAAGGTAGTCAACCTGGCGCCACTCTTCGTGATTAAGCAGCATCTCTTCGCAATCATACTCTACATAAAATGGTGTAAAGATATCACGTAGACGCTTTGCCCGGCGAAGCATTAAGAACGTTGAATTCCATCGAGTTCTCACATCTTGGATAGGCATAAGCTTCATATTCGTTGTCTGGAGATTATAGAATGTCTCTCGGCGCTGAGGACTCGCATTCACGTAGATAGCGAGATAGCGGACCTTATTTAAGGTATAGGATATCTCACGCACTCGGTGTTATGCATTAAGCTAGGCTAGCCTGGATTGCTTCTCTGTCCACTTTGTCTCCGCTAAGTCATTAAGTGGAACTGCCTTAATGCGATCAAGGAGCTGGTTAAGACTGAGCTGAATGACATAAGCAAGACATGGAATCCGAGCAATAATAACCTCATCCGATAGAGACTGCTGGAGAGAATCAACCAACGTCTTATTATTAGATGCATTATCTGTTGTGATCCTAAAGACTCGGGCTTCAAGATTATGCTCCATTAGAGTTTGAAGAAGCACACTGCTTATGTTCGTGCCTGTATGTGCACCATAAAGGGGCTTAAACCCAAGCAACACCTCCCGGTATACCTAATCAGCATCAATAAAATAGCCTGTGATTGCCATAAACGCCTGCGAGAAAGGAGACGTCCAGCAGTCAAGCGCAATTGATATCTTTGAGCCAACTAGTAGTGTCCGAAGTATGCCTTCTTACCGGTCTTTGACTATACTTCTAAGTCGGCGACGGATTGTATCGGCAGAGGGGATTATTGGGAGTGTTGGGGCGCAGCGTGCTCGAGAAATCAGACGCTGGAATGATGGATGCTTAATCAGATGAAGTGGAAGCCGATTAAGGTTAAGGAACTGGAGGAGGTCTTCTTCCTATCCTGCTTGCGAAAAAGGCGTATCGTTAATAGGTTCTCTCTAGTATTAAAACCCAGAATATGTTAGTATAATAAGAGCTGATTTCGGCTAAAAACCCTACTAAGATAGAACGTACCCTAATCTTTAGAAACTTAGTGATCTCAGTCCCCTTCCCCCGCTCAGCATTCAAGCATCCAGTTGTCTTTAGATGTCTTTGCATAGTAGATGTACCATGGTATGTAAACTTGCTCTTTGCCTTTGGATTGACTGTGTAAGGATGCTCAAGGATAGCTCCACACCGTTGACACATTACCTTTGGTGCACCATCTATATTATGGGCAACCTGGTGGAAGTGGCTCCAGATCTCCGCATGTCTGGTTGAATTCCACTTGATATTGGTCTTTCTCCCGAAATCAGTCTGCAACCACCAGTCTACCCATTTAGTATGTGTCATTTTCTCATAGAGAACAAAGGCCTTCCTCCGGTCAGGTCCAACGCGTGTAAGGGAGGAGGGGACTACCAGTCGGAGGTTCGGTCGGAGAAAGTCTTAGTCGGGGGTATTAAGCGCGTATTGACTACCAGATGGAGTGGCTAGGGGGTTCGATGATGCAAGATAGCTAAGATTATCTATCTCACCATCATAAAGAGAGGATGCGAAGTCAGAGTGCTGACTTTGTGACATAATGAATTAGCTTTGCAGTAAACTTAGGAGGTAAGGGAGAAAGGCCTAAGGAGACACTTACAAAGTAATATTATCTCTGGTGCTAGGGAAGGAGGGAGTAATTAAGTCAACATGATATATCAACTATAAAGGGGGGAACAAAAGGTAGAATTAGATTTAATTAGCTAGATAGATCCACCTGATATGGATTAAGCCCAAAAAGCCTAAGAGAACCCAGAAAACCCAGAAAAAGCCTAGCAATAGCCTAATTAACCTAGTAAAAACCTAATAATAACCTAATTAGCCTAATAATAGCCTAATTCCCAGCCTAAGTTATCTTCTAGATCCTCAAAAAATTTCAACCTACCACGCTAAGAAGAAAATCTTTAATCTTTAAGTAGCCTTCCTACTCTATAACCTTCTTTTAATTAATTTTTAAGTAAGCTAATCTAATTAAATAATTCAGAGGAATAACTTTTATATATATTATTAATTCTATTTAGCTAAAATAGTAAATTTTCATCATGAATTTCTTTAGTCTACAAAGATGCACTACTTACTCTATATAATAAATATATATTTCTATAACTTCATCTCAAAATTTCCTGAAATTTTCATAGGGGGGGCCACATCTAGCACCCCCCCTATAAAATTTCTAATTGAAATTCAAATTATAATCAGCTCAATATACTCTTTAGGGTTATAAGGTCATTTCTAAATTTCTAGAGATTTATGCGAAGAAGGCGTAGTGGTATATTATACAAACCAGAACAGATGTAAGAAAGGGTAAATCATCTTGATGACTGAGCAGCTTTATGATCAGAATTATGCAAAATTTGGGCTTGTTTGGGCTTTATTGGGCTTTATTGGGGGCCCAGACTGGGCTTTGGGTTGGGTCTGGGCCGGAGAGGTTAGGCCCAAGCCCAACATGGGTTGGGTTTTGGGCCGAGACCTAGGGCCCAAATTGGGCTTTGCGGAAGTCTATTCCTTACCCCAGTCCCTCTACCTCTAATTCCTCCCTCGCTCTAGCGTGTTAGTCCTAGTTAATTAATAGCGTTTATCCTATTTAATGAAATATTAAAGGATATAATGTCACGGGCCAGTGCCCGGTATAAGGTCACGTGAACCACGTGACCATAATAACCTAACACGCAGAACACCTACTCGATAATTCTCTCTTTAAGCTTTTTATACACAGTTCGTGGCCTAGTTGAATTGAACATAAATTCTGCTTCAGCCCTTCACATATAAAAAGCTTCCAAAACAGTTTGTGGATTGCTTGATGCCATGCTGACGTTGGTGGCAGCAGTGGAGATAGTCATGTGCCAATTGCTTGTCTGGACCAACATTGCATCTATGAGAATGTCATGGAGAAAGCAAGTTGGTGGAAATGTCCGTCCGTCATTGCCGAGGATTGGCACCGAGAGTTCAAGCGCGCGTGGCAGCTGCAGTTCAGGGACTGTTGCACATAATTCCTTCAGCTTATCCGCAATAGTCTGGTGATCCGCGGTATGGAATCGACCACGCATATCGACTGAAATGCTCACTAGCTTGTGAGCTTGAATTGCCTGTGTTAATGTGTTCATTGAGGTAAGAGGTGCCGTGATGGTGGCAGCATTGCCGTCAGGGTACACTGAGATATATGCCTGTAGATAAAAAGAAAAGAGAAAACTAATTAGTCTGGGCATTAGACGGGAGGTATAGTGGGAAATAATCACTTACGCCTGGAATCTGGTCAATGGTTCCAAGGAGTTGTGTCTTTCCCTCCTCACTTGTCCATTTGACGACAACACATCCAGTCTCATCTGAAGATGGGCCACGGGCATCTGCATCGACACAGGCACCAATGGCTGTGGCCAACTTCAGAGCTGTTCCAATCCATCCGGCCAGAGCTTCTTCATCGCGGCTGATACCAATTGCAACGGCACTTAAGAGGCCTGTACAGAAACCTTGGATCCCTCCTTTGGGTCGCACTTGGTCAATGATCTGGGCGTGAGATGATATACCATTGGGGGATCTTCCGTCGGCGTACAAGAGGTACTGGGTTAAATGCAACAGTACTGTCAAAGGCGTCATTACGGTGCTTGGTAAATTGTCGATTTGAGTTGCTGTCTCTGCCTCTTGCGAGGTAACCAGACTAAGAAGTTGCTGGATGTATTGGGCTCCTGGCAGGCCGTTGAGTTGTAGGCCAGATGCCGCCAGAGTTGGCCACACAGTGGCGATATCCCTGACTGCATCCCGAATGGGCTTTAATGGCGCTTTAGAGTCGGATCCGAGTAAGGATCGAAGTTGAGATAATGTTTCCGAGGACGGAGTTGATGCCTGAGGTCCAAAGACCAACATGGATGGGGTTGGGAACGACATATTTGCAAAGTTGAATTTTGCAAGGGTCTACAGAAATCTATTCCACTGTGTAACGAGTTATTGAAATCTATTCCACTGTGTAACGAGTTATTGTCTATTATATCAATGAAGGTGATCATTGTTCATACTCAGAGTCTACCCCGTAAACATTGAGATTGTATCCGAAAAACACCATTGCAAGCCAAATTATTCCCGAACGAGTAAGACGGCTCGGGAGGCACCGCCCCCATTGAGTCTATTTAGTTGACGAAAGATCACTGAGCATGAAGATTCCCAAAGGATTCAAGATGGTATGTCATCTTTCTAGTGCCGGTGGGATATACGAGGCAAGCTGTCTTCGGACGAACCCCGACAGGATCAATGATCCTGACGAGTGGGGCTGGCAGCGGCTTCACCCGTTGACGAATTCTTCAGCCAAAACTTTGACTTGTTTTGGATTTGGCATCTATACCTCATGCAGGTGAGACATTTTAAAGTCTTCGAACCATATAGTAGCACATGGCTTATCTCGGTACCACGAGTGGCCTCAATCAGTCTCCTTATCTCGGCTCGGAGTCGTTATCCCGGCTCGGTCAGGAGCAGATGCTTCTTGGGGATACTGGATAGGCAATGCTCCTGTCAGATAAGGAAACTAGAATCACTCAGATCCTCCAGGATTACCTATAATATATGATTAACTGGTTCCAATTTTCAGAGCTCAACAAGGAATGTGAAAGTTTGCAATTGTAGATGGTAAGTTGCGATCGGAGCTTTGCCCGCGATCAATTGAATTCATCGCGCGCAACTATGGATAAATGATATCATTATTAACCGTGAATTATACTTTGTTCTCGTGTTCAGTGATCTAGTAAATATTAAAAACATTTCTCATAATTCAGGACGACGTAATTGCGGTTCATAAGGATGGCAGCTATTATGGACTTGCAAGGAAATTTCAACTTTGGTGGATGATGTGGTTCATACATGTCTTCCAAGGTTCGCCATAGTCGCACAATCTTGATCTACATTACTGCCACATCATGTCATAATATCACTCGCAAATTAGACAGCATTGCTCAATAGTTGTAAAAAGCTTACCGTCATCGATCTTACATATCATTACAAAGTAGAATATCGAAAGGACGAGATATTTAGATTTCTTGATGAAAGCGCCTGTTATTAAACAAGGTGAATCCCCAGGACACCTGGCTAGCAGACCATGCAAAGAAAACAGGCATGATAGGCCAAATTGGGGATCAGTGAGCCTCGTGGACTCTGTGGACGCGAACTCTAGCCACTTGCATACACATACACATTGCTTGTGGTCCGTGCTCGCGGTGTGGCTGCCGTTGAAGAATGGGCTCGGACCCTATGGAAAATAAGCCGAGAATTTTGTAAATGGGAGGCTTCTGGTAAAGAGACTGCATTCGACGAGTACAGGGTTTTTTCTATGCTCAGGACGTTTTCTACGTTAATGCCAATCATTGTATCAATTTTCTCGGCTGGAACGCAATAACCCGAAGAAGTTTCACGGAGTAGAAAGAGTTGAATTCGCAGTTCTCAAAAGAAGGCGGACAGAGCGCTGATATGTTGTCCATAAGTACTGAACTGCATATATAATGCTGCAGTTCACGTGAAAGCTGAGTCCAAGGACGTTAGATAATCATCACAATCTTGGCCAATGCTCCCTCTTCCTCCATCAATCGATGAGCTTCCACAATTCTTTCCAGCGGAAAGGTCTTGATTGGCAACTGAACCTTGCCCGTGGCCAGATCCCGAGCGATCTCCTCAATAGGTGTTTTCAGCACGGCCTCCGTGGTGCTCGCATAGGTGGTCAACTTAACGGACGTCGGTATGGACGCCATGGGCGTGAACTGATCAAAGGTCCACTTATTGCCGGCTATACCTGTCATACAAATAGTACCACCAGGCGCCACACATCGCAGAGAGTCTTCTAGTGTGGTTACCCCAACCAGCTCAAGGATTTTGCTGAACGGAGCACGTTTTTGGACCTCAGCCAATATTGATCCATCATCGATAATGACATCGTCAACACCGAGACCACGTAAGAACTCTACTCGTGCTGGGTTCCGCGTTGTCGCGGTGACAGAAGCCCCATGCGATCGAGCAAGTGCAGCAGCAGCCAACCCCACGCTTGTAGTTCCACCACGGATCAGCAAGCGGTCACTAGGAACGAGCTCGAGGCTGGTGAACAAGGACCCCCAAGCCGTCTGCATAAGTTCGGGAAGAGCGCCCAAGATGTCCCAAGGCACGGGCCGATCGGGGCCAAAAGCAGCGGTGGCATTGACGCGTCGCACTTGGGCAGCCGGCACTACTGTGTATTCGGCGTATCCGCCATCAAAAACACGGCCCATGCCGCCCATTGCAGTGACGACGACTTCGCCAGCTTTGAAGCCTGAGTCCGCGTCGGCATCGTCGACAAGTCCAGCGGCCTCGATGCCTAGGACGCGCGGAAATGTCACACCGGGTGAATGACCTTGACGCGTGAACACTTCCGAACGATTAAGCCCAAATGATTTAACCCGTATCCGCACCTGACCCGCTGTGGGGGTCGGTTTGGGCACCGTCTGGAGCTTCAACACCCCAGGGCCACCAATCTCGTGCATCACAATAGCACGCATCGTGTCAAAGGACATAGTTGCGATAGCTGTAGAAGGGACAATCGTATCAGCGATGGAAGTTGTGGTAATCGAATTTTGATGATGTGGCAGTGGCGAATCGGGCGATAGCCAAAGGTACGAAACGAGGACAATCGCAGGCAAAACAAGGAGAAATGGCCGGTCAAGAATGCTGCGTTTGAAAGCAGGGATTGGGGACATGGACGTGTCAAGGGACCAATCTTTGCCTAGATAGTAATAACATGTCGACAGCTTTCTTGTGACGTCCTTGACTCCTTTGTCTGTTCTTTATGTCAGCAAGATTCCTTTCGCGTGATAGTTATGTGTCGAAATTCGGGGTCGGCGTTGGCCCGGTGGGATCCCGATCACCCACCAATCACGGCGTCTCCATGGTGGATCAAAGGGCGATAATGCGGTTTAGGTTCCGGTGGGATATTACGTTTCCGATTTAGATCTAGCGTTCCCGCTAGTCTATCCGTTCTGATTGGATATCAGTCCTATGGAGCAATCAGATGCTCTAAATTCAGGGTCATTCTATCTATTTGGAAAATTGGAGCCGTACTCAGGTCCGCTAAAAAGACAAGGATGCCCTCGCGGTGTCGGTCTACTTCGGTGTCCGTCCTCAAGGCCGAGGGCGTATGCCAGCCCGCTGAGCGAACTATAATTCAGGAGATTGCTTCTCCAGCCAAGAAATTCTGGACGATCTCTTGTTTAAGCCTTTCAATCCAGTGTCCATAGCACCATTTTCTAGGAACGATAGGCTTGGTTCAAGTCCTTCGAGCCCCTTAAATCGATCCCGTTGAGCTGCGAATCCCGACGAAACACCACAATGAGCCTTTCCCAAGACAGCGATAGCTCGCCTTCCTCCACCGCCGATTTGGAGAAGCTGAAGCCTCAGGAGAATGCATCTTCCGATAGGGAAAGCAAGGAGGACATTCCGGCTCCAAAACCCGCTGGCCCCAATCCAACAGACTTCCCTGATGGTGGTCTGCGAGCGTGGACAGTTGTGGCAGGGTCCTGGTGCTGCATGTTCGCGTCGATGGGCTGGATTAACTGTATTGGAGTCTTCCAAGACTACTACGAGCGTGACCAACTCGTATCATACTCTGCTTCCACGGTTGCTTGGATCAGCTCTACGGAGACTTTCATGATGTTCCTCGGCGCCCCTATTTTCGGCAAGGTTTTCGACAACTTCGGCCCTCGATACATGCTGTTGGGTGGCACAATCTGCCACGTCCTAGGTCTGATGATGACCAGTCTGGCCTCCGAGTACTATCAGTTCTTCCTGGCCCAGTCCATTCTCAGTGCCTTGGGTGCCAGCGCTATCTTCTACGGTTGCCTTAACCCTACTGGAACCTGGTTCATGAAGAACCGCGCCTTTGCCTTTGGCATCATTTCCGCAGGAGCCTCTCTAGCGGGTGTCATTCTTCCGTAAGTAGCTCTGCTTTATCTTCTCTACACGTGTATCCAGTTAACGTCCCCTTAGCATCATGATTGACGGACTGATTCCAACTGTTGGATTTGCCTGGTCCATGCGTGCAGTGGCATTCATGTTCTTGGGCCTGCTTATTATTGGAAACCTGACGATCCGGTCTCGTCTACCTCCAAAGCCTACCCCCATTGCCGCAAGCCAATTTTTGGTCCCCTTCAAGGAGCCCCCATTTCTCTTCGTTGCCCTTGGGAGCTTCTTCTTCTTCTGGGGAGTTTTCCTGCCGACCAATTTCATCATACTGCAGGCGCAGCACGATGGCATGTCTTTGAATCTCTCTGGATATCTCCTGGCTATATTGAACGCTGGCAGGTATGTCAACCCTACCTTAACATCTTTGTGCGTTATTGTCGGCGCATACTGACCTTCATTATAGTGTTATCGGTCGTATTCTTCCCGGCTGGCTTGGAGATCGGCTCGGCCGGTTCAATGTCATGATTGTCACAACCTATCTCACCAGTATCATCGTTCTAGCACTCTGGATTCCCGGCCACGGCAATACTCCCATCATTATCTTCTCAGCTTTGTTTGGATTCACCAGTGGTACCTTCGTCAGCATGATTCCAGCTATTGTGGCACAGGTGACAAAGGATATACGGACCATTGGTGTTCGTAACGGCTCGAATTTCTTCATCATCAGTATCGCAGCCCTGACTGGAAATCCAATTGCTGGAGCTCTGGTTTCACACGACGGAGGTGGCTACTTGTACCTGCAAATATTTTGTGGACTCACCATGTTCCTTGGTGCTACTTTCTTCCTCGTGGCTCGTGTGGTGCAAGTTGGTTGGGTCTGGAAGCGGATCTAAGGCCTCTCACTCTTATACCCCATGATAAGTGCAGGCAAAAGAGGAGTAGTTACAGAAGCGAGGAATATGTTAGTGGAATTGAGCTTTCAAGGAGAGAATGACGTCTCTATCAACAAATGCCTGGATGGGGAGCACACCTGCGGCGAAGGCCTGATCTGGTAGGCAGAAATGCCTCACCTCCATCAGCAAACATGTCACATCTGGCAGGAAAATTGGGTTACTGTCGCGGTCTCCGACTCATGTATTCTTTGCGAATTTTTTGTGGCCATTATAATTATCACATTTGCTATAGATTAGGATGGGAGTTAACAGAATGAATCTCGGTTTCAACGCAAATCGCACATTTTCTAGCCCTCTTTTGAGGCTTTTTCAAGCCAAATACCTCACCGGAAGTAAAAAGAGCGATAAGGAAAAGAAAAAGACCGAACAGCCTAGTACAGGGAGGAAATAAGTCAACAAGTCATTCGTAAAATATCCTGGCATCATCTAAGGCGCACAATGGATAATTCCGAGGATCTCAAATATTGTCATGGGAGGGTAATAACGGGTTTGAAGTGTTCATGCCGCGTGGTGCCCTGCACATACGGCTGCACAGTTCTTTTGCAAGTTCTAGATCGAGGTTCCCGACCACGCTACACATTGCCCACCCTGGGTTGCAACGATACCAAATTTATATGATGTCCAATCCTATAAATCTATCACATATTACATCAAGTCAAGAATTGTTACTTTGGTTCTGTAAAAACAGCATTTGGGGTACTGCACCATGGTCATTGTCTATCTTGAATTTTCCAGAAGCCAAGGTCAGACTTCACTGTATCAAAGCCATGCCCTGAAGACGCAGCACTTACTCTATTTTGCTAATCAATAATTTGGGTAAAACGACTCATGAATTTGACAGAACATTAAGTTTTGAATAATCCGACTGAAGTAAGATATGTTGGTATTTGACATTCCTGGCTTTGTTCTACTACGATGTCAGCAATCGAGACAAGGGGCCCCCTATTCTCTTTGTTGTTCGCATATGCAAAATTTCGAGTCGGTCATAATGCTCTGGGACATATCAAAGAATTTAGTTAGTCCGAATCTTCTGAGAGCCGAACTGCTCTGAACTGTATTCCTGAGGTAAAACGGGGTCGGGCTAGGGCCCGTTTTGTTGGTGCCTTGAGGATTTTCGACTCCGACCCCTACGCAGATTATGTAATGAATGGGATCAACCATGCTATCGTGATGTTTTATATAAGGATATGTATGTAAATTTGCTCTAACGGCATTAAATGAGAGGACAAATTCTGGTGACCATAGCTAATTATGATGCAACCTGCTTCCCGAGCACGCAACTACTGGACGGCCGAGGAAGATCAAATCCTGAGAGAGGAGGCAACTTTGCAAGGTACGCCCTGTTCTAATTGCAGGTTATGTGACTACTCATAACATATATTTTCTATAGTGAATACCATTGGCAACGTGAAGAATTGGAGCATCATTGCGACAAAGCTGGAATCAAGAACCAACAAAGATTGCCGCAAAAGATGGAGCAAACTACAAACAAACGTGAACAAGGGCGTTTGGAGCGCAGATGAAGACCATCGACTCCGCAGGGCAGTAGAACAACGTGGACTCTCGTACGACAATACCCTGTCAGTAAATATGGTCTATACTGATCATTGCTAACATACACGGTTACAGTTGGACACTTGTGGCACAGGATGTCCAGACTCGACATGCGGATCGTAAGTCCAACTATACTATCGGTGGTTTAACTTTCTTTAATGCGGGTCCACAGAATGCGCAAAAAGATGGTATCATTTCCTAGATCCTAATCTTATCCGTGACGAATGGAACGAGAAAGAGGATATGCGCCTTTTGGAGGCTGTTCGAGTTCATGGTCGGGCTTGGCGAGAGATAAGTGAGAAGGAATTCCCACGCAGGTCCTCCACTGATCTGAAAAATCGGTATGTGTAGTATATGTGGTCCTCAAGGGGGAACTGCGCTTACATATCATGAGTAGATATATTATTGTGCAACGGAGACGATTAACTGCATGTGGAAAAACACCTGATTCATCCACTTCTCCCTCACATTCAACACATGTCGAATCGCCACCTTCTGGCCCAAGTACCACTTTGAGCTCAGGCATGACTTATGGGTCGGATTCAGAGTCAGAAAGTGGTGGACTACTGCAAAAACCCTCACCTGGAGAATGCCAGACCTTTGATGACATGAGTAATATTTTTGGTTTTCCATCTTCCGCTCATTTTCCAAGCGAGGATATTTACGTCGACATGTCTCTGCTTCCGGATATTATTGATTCTTGCCTAGGGTTATTTGACCCTCTCAGTTCTCAGTTCAGCACTGGCAAAGCAGGAACAAATTATTCACCCCCTTTATGCGGGATGGCAGAGCCCAGTGACCACATTATGACACAGGCTCCTGATCTGGCTCCATTTTCCTCCTTGTATTCGCCATCTGATGGCCCATGGCTTGACTCCTGCCCTCAAATGCACCTCGACCAGTCAATTGATCCATCCACATCCGATTCCAGTGAGTATATCATGCATCCTCTACCAACTGCCAATTTGCAGGGGGAAGCGCACACGTATAACCTTAATCTGGAAGGGGTACATCCCCTGATATTGAGCCAGATAATGGATATTGTTCTCACATCACAACAGCAAGTTAGAGTGAAGGTAAGCAGTGCAGAGCCTTAGCATGCCGGCATACTGAACTGTTCAACCAAAAGAAAAGATGATTCAGTAACACGTTTTGGTGCTGTGTTTCAACACGAGGCTTCATCGCAGCATACAAGATTCAATCTATATAGAGGGCCCTGCAAAGGAATACGTTATGAAGACTACGATTTTCCTGTTCGAACTGAGGTACGATGGAGGTTGTGCTACTATATGTATTTTTACCTGCTACATTTATATCCACAAGTTCTCTACCTATTCTAGATATATATCTAAGGACTGTCACCTCTTCCATTGTTTCCAGATATTTGAATTAAAATAATTAACACAAAATATTCGGCAGAATTTATTGGCAGCTATAGGGCTGGCCATGAAGAATTGCAAATTCCTGAGATTAAGGCTTAGCCTTGCCCTGTCCTATCGATATACCACTACAAGTAGAATTGCTTCAAGGATATCTCCAGGGCTGTTTAGATAATGTTCATCACAGCTATTTGGCCCGTCTCCAAGAGATATCTGATTTCATCCATTCAAATTTACGCTTCCATCTATTCAAGTCCACAGGAGTTCAAGAAGCAGCTGGTTTGAAGAGGTGAAACCTTTTGCGATCAATAACAAAGTTATACGAGGTGTAACGTCTGATTATATTCAGCCATGAAGCTACACGTTTCAGGGCCCTGGGATATGCTGATATACAAGACTTGAGATTACTGGATTTCGACCATTGCCCTATTTCATACATATATCAATAGGTTATCTATCAGATCTGCCATAATTGCTGCTTTATTTGGTCTCACTGTTTCCAGATTCCCCTCCTATAGAGCACTCTCTGTCACTCACATCGGAAGTATTCTTGCTTCTCACTGATCGCCACTCCACGCCAAATGAAACAACAAATGAAAGCACCGCAATCGCTATTCCGCATTGGAATATATTGGATAGGATGATTTGAAGGGTTTTGATTACCTCATTTCGCTCGCCAATGGGCAATGACTTTACCAATTCCGTTAGACCAGTTCCTCCAGCCAGAGCCTCACTCAACCCAGGTGCGCTCGACTTCAAGAACACTGCCGCACGGTTATTGAAAATACTACTGCCCACGGAAACAAATACTGCCCCGCCCAGATTCATCAATGTTGTTACGACGGTCAAGGCCACAGGCACATCGGTTTGGTCAAAGACAGTCTGTGCAGCAAGTTGCGGACCGTCCAATGCTAAGCCAACTCCTGTACCGCACAGAATCTGATATCCGATGGATTGACCAAGGGAAGAGTGCGCTGTCAGGGTACTCAGAAGTCCCATACCAACTGCAGCGATGGCACTTCCGATGTGCATGAAAGGTGCATATTTCCCAACCACGGAGATGGCCGCCCCAGTCAGAGTGAGGGACAAGGTGTAGGAAATTAACAGTGGCAGAATGGCGGTACCGGAGCCAAGCGCAGACTTTCCCTGTATAACTTGGAAGAATATGGGTAGCTGCATCTTTAGTCAGCGACAATTTGCACTCTATCTAGTCAAGGTAAATCTATGAAGGTTGTTGACTCACGAAGTATTGCAGCAATTGGCTCGCACCACCAATAAGGAACTCAAATATGGAGCCCCAGATCATGCTTCGCTGTTTTATCAATCGTGGCGGAACGGTTGCCTTTTCTCCAAGGCGTAGCTGGCTGTACAGGAAGAGGAGAAGAGTAAGGACCGCAAGAATGTACAGGACAATCAGTTGTGGGCTATTCCAGGCGTATTGGACGCCGCCAAACTGTAAAATTAGAAGCAGGCAGACAGTGAATGGTGCCCAAAATAGAAGGCCCATCCAGTCGAAGGAACGCAGCCTGATAATCCATGATTCTTTAGGCTTCTCCGTGGCCTCTTGGATACCAGTACCCAAGGCTATGAGAACTCCACATAATCCTCCACAAGGAAGATTTAGATAGAAACACCAGCGCCAGCCCACGGTTGAAGTCAACGCACCGCCAATAATGGGGGCTAAAGCCCGAGTTGACCCCATCAGGACAGCAAGTCCGCTATTGACCAAGGGCCGGAAACGCAAGGGAATTGTGTAAGACGAAATGCTGTTTCATCTCGCCGGCGACAGTTAGACGGGTGCTGCATGACGCTTGATAAGAGCCAGAATAACGTACATCATAGCCCCAGAGAATACCCCGGCTATTCCCATGCCTGCAATTGTTCGACCGACAATGAAGGCCACGGAGCTCGGGGCAGTGCCGCATAGAAGGGATCCGACTTCGAAGACGGTCAAAGCGGACAAGAAGGTCCACTTGGCGGGGAAGGTCTTGTAGAGGCGGCCCCATGACAACTGCAAGCTGGAGACACTCAAAAGACTAAATGAAAAGTTAGAAATGGTGAAAATCCGGTTAAATGCAAAGATCTAGGTACATGCAGGCGTGACTCACTATGCGGACCCATACCAGCCAGAATCAGCAGATGAGTGAAATTCATCAGTAATAGAAGGCACCGCTGTAGCGGTTATGTTCATATCCAAGGCTCCGCTAAATATAGTAAGTGAGATGCCTGCCAAGGCTGCCACCAGGCCGGTTGGCGCGACTGCTTGTGGGGCTTGGGGCTGGGCCTCGACAGGTGTGGAGACTATAGTGGAGATAGTCTTTTGAAGATGAAGATTATCTTCCTTTGGGCTCATTTTGTCCGTCATTGTGCAGAGTGGATCAGTGAGTTTTCGTATACGGATCTATTGGGATACTGCGACTCGTGAGGGGATCCGAGGTTTGTTGTGTCTGGACCTCCGAAGATGCACCCAAGAATGTTTGGCTTGATGGGGACCCAACTTTAGATTTCTTGGCCCATTCGTATTCAATCAAAACTCAAATGATGATTCCTATGACGAGAAAATTTCTATTAAGATGAGATTCGGTTCGGATATGGGGTTTACATATGGAGGGGGTGGGGGTAGAACTCAAAAGTACTCCGATTCCGATCCCGACCTCATTCGCTAGTGTCAGCAGGCACATAATCAGTTCTTGGAATGAGAATGCTACGTCATTAACGTAGCATGAGAAGGAAGAAAGAAGCAGTCTGTAGCATTTTTGCGGTATCAGGAAGATGAGAGAATGAGGGGAAGAAAGATAGAGAAGGGGAAAGATAGTGGGAAACGGAACAAAGAGAAGATCTAGTTAATTGCATGTCAAACCTTGGGAATTTACTCGACATCTTAGTCATCAGGCATCGAATATGACAGCCAATCAACTAACTAGTATCTATAATACAGTAGTAGTCTAGATCGAGATGACTCTATTAGTATACCCATTGAAGGGTTTGAAATATATCTTTAACTTATTTATTTGTAGAATCATAAGATCATACCCACTACATGAATCGGCCGTACCAGCGTGCTTGTGGGACAATATACAAATCTAGTGTTCATACGGATATGGAGTCGGAGTCGTATATGCGCTTCGACAATGAATGCGCTTATATCGAAAACTTGCGTATGCTACTTGGCACTGTCGGCGTTGATGTCATTGCTTGGGGAAAGCCTTGGTTAAATGCGAATAGTCTCTTTAAAGAATACTATAAATCAAGATAGCTAAGAATGATCCGGGGAAAGAAATGAATCAAATCTAGCAAATACAAACCAAACAATATAACAAGCAAGAATTGACTGTTGCTTTCATCAACCTATCAATCAACAAGCTTGACGCTATCCACGTCTCCAGTATCAAAATGGAATCTTTCAATACAATTCTCCAGAGCACCTCTCTTACCTCTCGACAAGAGCTTGACCTATCCATTTTCCAAGCTTTCCTCACCAAAGAGTCCGTTGAGGCTGAATTCCAGCCTCAATTACTTGTACTAAATATTGTTACAGCTGCCTGGTTCTTATTACTCGCTCGATATGCACAGGCAGACTCATTGGATATACAAACTCGAAGAGTCAATCAGCTCGACACTCTATCCACTGTATCAACATTGACACTTGCCACACATACTCACCTCGAAAATGTAGTGAGACAGACTAGCACACTTTCGGAGGCCAGTTTGTGTGTATCGGAGAACACTGTGCATGCCTTTCCTCTGGCAGAGCGCCATGCGGCCAAATTGGACGATACCTTTCGTACAGCCATTGTTACGGCTCCTTATGATAAGAGAGCAAATGACTCAAAGTTGTTGGCATATATTTCTTCATGCCATATCATTTTACGATGCAGTCCCGAAAAAGTTTCTCTTTGGGTTGATCCCAGACTGGTGGATCTCAGCCTGCCTCGCCGATTGCTTTCTCAGTTAGAATTTATTGCGCAGCAACTGGTACAGCTATCTTCCAGCACATTAGTGATTGGTGATCTGGATTATTTTAGCCCACAGGACCAGGTGGATGCAGCTACAAACGATCCATCTCTCAAACCAGCCATTTCAAACCTTCTACATGAGGTGATTGCCTCATTTGCTAGGTCCAGACCAAATGCACCTGCCATCTGCGCCTGGGATGGCGATCCTACTTACCGGGAGCTCGATGAGCTTTCCACAAAACTGGCCAGCCAACTTATTCATGCTGGGGTCCGGCCAGGGACTTTGGTTCCCCTTCTGTTCGAGAAGTCCGCCTACACACACGTGGCCCAGATCGCAGTTCTCAAAGCCGGTGGCGCCTTTACAACTCTGCCCTACGATATGCCACTCGCTCGAGTTAACTCAATTTTCACCCAATTAGCGCCTCAAGCAACTTCAGGTAAACCAGCTGTCGGGCTTTGCTCTTCTTCTTTGACTACCATATTGGAGCCACTGGTGTCTCACATCATTCCTGTGGATGAGGCATATATGAAGGAAATCGTTGAGAGCTCAATAGCAAAATCGACTGATGTTAAAGCACATGATCCAGCCTACGTCATTTTTACTTCGGGGACTACTGGAGTTCCAAAGGGAGTGGTTGTGGAACATCGCAATATTTGCAGCTCTTGCCGTTATTTTGGCGGAGATCAAATGGCGCTGAACAATCCGGGAGTCCGACAATCTCAATTCCTATCATATGCATTTGACGGCTCAATTCATGAGATTTTCTACACATTAGCTAATGGAGGTTGCCTTTGTGTTTTATCGGAAGATGAACGCATGAACGATATCTCTGGAGCTATGACGCGCATGGGAGTCACG
This sequence comes from Penicillium sp. IBT 16267x, assembly GCA_028828865.1. Lineage (NCBI taxonomy): Eukaryota > Fungi > Ascomycota > Eurotiomycetes > Eurotiales > Aspergillaceae > Penicillium > Penicillium sp. IBT 16267x. The sequence goes on along the minus strand of JAQJZQ010000008.1, from coordinate 261,218 downwards.
CACGCAAAGTTCACGCCATCCATCGTGGATCAACTCTCACCCGAAGACTTCCCAACCGTCCAGAAATTGTTTCTCGGCGGAGAGCCCTTGGCTACTGCTTGCATCGACCGATGGCAGCCACGCGTTGAGGTCTGGAACAACTACGGCCCTGCTGAATGCACCGTGCAGTCCACTGTTATCAGCTGCAGTGATCCCAACTGGGCCACTGGAGTAATTGGCCACGCGGGAACCAGTCGATGCTTTGTGGTAGACCCAACGAACCCCCAACGTCGGGTCCCAAGAGGCATTATTGGAGAGATATTGGTTGAAGGACCAAATGTGAGCCGCGGTTATCTCCACGACCCGCTCCAGACAAGCCGGGCTTTCATTCAAGGCCTATCCTGGGCTCCATCAGGGCGCTTCTATCGTACAGGTGACCTGGGATACGTTGATTCTCATGGGCTGTTGACTTGCAAGGGTCGCAGCGATGACCAAGTCAAGATTAATGGACAGCGCATTGAATTAGGCGAGGTTGAGACGCAACTCCAGTCGGTGCTACCTGGGGATTCTCGGGGCGTGGTAGACGCGATCAACCCGTCTGGAAAGGGAAAGATTCTGATAGCGATTATTCAAGTGGATGAGTCTTTGAGTGCGTCCTTGGCCTTTGATATATTGGAAAGCCAGATCAAAGAAGGTCTAGCTCAGGTGCTCCCACCTGCATTTGTCCCCGCACACATCGTGCAAGTGAAAGAACTTCCCCTTGGGGCCACTGGAAAGACAGACCGGAAGGGTCTGCGCAAAATCGCCAACGATATGGATTCTCGGCTGCGTGTGCAACAGAGATCCGTTAACCATACGACATATAACAAGATCACTCCGGCAGCCTTAGAGGAGAAAGAGCAGAGATTTCGAGAGATGTGGGCCAAGGCTCTAGACCTGTCCGTTGAGACAATACACACTCAGTCAAATTTCTCCACTTAGGTGGCAGCTCCCTGTTGGCCATGCGGTTAGCTGCTCTCGCTCGCAAGCAGTCTTGGAATCTCACTGTGAAAAATATTTTCGCTCATCCTTTCCTAGGTGAGATAGTAAAATTTGTCACCTCTCTTAGCTCCACAAATACAGGCTTAGCTATCAAAAGCTCTTCGTTCAAGGTCCCCTCTCACCTCAAGTCGGAGATCGCGATGGATTGGAAGATTGAAGAAAAAAGTGTCCAGGATATTTATCCCGCTACTGCAATTCAGGAGACCTTCCTCGCTCTTGCAACGGCAAACCAGGGAGCATATATAATGCAGTACACATTCACCATCCCTGATGGAGTCGATGTCCAGCGGGTTCAAGAATCTTGAAGGCGTGTCACGCAGGCACATCCAATTCTACGGACTCGATTTTACAATACTTCATCTGGTCTTTTCCAGGTGGTTTTAATGGACGACTTTCACTGGGAGGAGCAATGTGAACCAGACTCGACCGAGTTGCGTAAGCGGATTAAGTCCACCCTTTTACTACCATGCCAGCCACTGAGCCAATTCCATATTCTTACTGATCAAAGAGTCGGCTCCCAAACCTTGATCTGGACTGTCAGTCATGCCTTGACTGATGGATGGACAAGCTCCCGCCTGTTCGGCGAAGTGCATTCAGTCTATGCCCGCGGTATTGCTGTGCCCGCTACCGCGCCTTACGCCAGCTTTGTGCAAGCGTCCATGGAGGCACCGAAGGATATGCAAGTATTTTGGAAGAACGAGCTGGACCACGGCTCTGTGATGGAATATCCTATCCTGCCATACGCTAATTTCCGACCTGAGACAAATTCACGGCAAGAAGGTCACCTTTCTATCGCTGCCTCGTCTAGCACCTCTCAATATACCGTGCCTCTGATGGTACGTGCCGCCTGGGCGATCACCATTAGTGAAATGACTCGACAGGAAGACGTTTTATTTGGCGTTAACCTAAGCGGTCGCCATGAATATCCAGATGTGGTCGGTCCAACAGTCACAACCGTTCCACTGCGGACGACTGCGAGTGGGTCTCTTTCGATCGGGGAGTTTCTGAACCAGCTGCGAGACCAGTCAGTGCGGACAATGCCATTTGAGCAGACTGGTATTCAGCGTATTGCCAACATCGAGAACAGACGTCTTCAGGCCTACTGCAAGTTTCAAAGTTCGTTGGTTGTTCAATTACCCCGGGAGCAGGTTATTGGTGATGTATCCTTGGACTGGATGCATCCTACCCGCTTGGATACAGTTTCGGCACATGGTCTTGTTGTCAACTGCCTTGTTGAGTCATCTGATGTGAATGTATGGATGAACTACGACAATCGTGTCATGGGAATGGAGGCAATACAAGACCTGATGAGTCGTTTTCTGGCGATTCTTTCACAGGTTCTAGCTATGGAAGAAAATCAAACCATCTCTCAGATCCGAACTAATTACCAGGTTCCGGATCTCAAGATCTCGGTTCCTACAGACACCAAATTCATCCAATACCTTGGTCAAAAATATCGAGGTAAGCCGTGTTGAAGAACAAATGGCGGCAATTATTGGCATTCCTCGGCATAATTGCCTTCTTGAACTGATTCGACCGAATGAAAGATCGAACTATCAAGTTCTCGCTGGTTTCATTTCGACGGATGAAGTCGAGCAATATACGCACCATACCACAGATCTACAATTACAAATGGGTCAACATCTTCCCAACCACATGATACCCAGCCTTTTTTTCCCTGTGCCTACAGATGAAAGCTTGTCTATGGGTACAGAGAATCTGGAGAAATTCGCCTGGAATTATAGCTCAAATTCTGTGGCTACTCTGCCATCCACCCCTCTCTCCACTGGTCTCTCAGCTGTCGAAGAAATCCTGATGAAGTGCTGGACAGACGTCCTCGGTCGGACAGCCATCACAATCAATGATAACTTTCTCTTCCTTGGCGGTGACTCGATCAAAGTAATGCGGCTTGTCTCGGCTGCACGAACTGCGAATCTGCGACTTTCTGTTGCCTTTGCCCTCCAGAACCCTATTTTCCGACGAATGGCTGCGGGTGCAGAGATTATCGAGTCCCAGGCCCTTCAAGGGGTTCAGGCTTGGTCACTAGTAGGAGGCAAGGAAGGACTGACTGATGTCAGTGACGAGATTGAACAGCAAACTGGCTGTAGCATGGATGATTTGGAAGACATATTCCCCGTGACTGGGTATCAGAGGTCGACCTTTTTGGACTCTTTGCGCACCCCAGGGTCTTGTGTGCTGCAAACTCGATACCAACTCGATGGTGATGTCCAATTCTCCAGAATGCGAAGCGCATGGAGAGATATTTGTCTGGAATTCCCATGTTTGCGGACGAGACTAGTACGTCCAGATGGATGGGATATTCTGCAAGCTGTGGTTTCAGAAGGTGAAGAGCTCCAAATGATCCACTTTGCAACCATCCATGACCTTCAAGGTCATTTGCAGAAGACTTTGCTGAACATGACGTATCTTGGCGCTTCATTGAATCGAGCAGTCTTTGCCGTTGTAGGAGAAGGGGAAGATCAAGAGCGGTACCTGATCTGGTCCATTCACCATGCCATCTTTGACGGGTGTACCTTGCAAAAGATTCGCAAGGCCCTGGTGGATAGGTATCAAGGAGTCATTGCTCAGAAGTCTCATCCGTTCCAAGACTACGTCGGCTTTCTCCAGAACCAGGACCGCGTCGCGTCGGAACGATACTGGTCCCGATATCTCAAGGGGGCTGATGCAAACGTGTTCCCCCACTACCCGACATCGGAATACGTGGTCCGCCCTCATGAAACACATCGGTTGGTGCTAGGACTCAAGCGATCAGGTGACCAGTCAATCACTATGGCGACAGCAATCCACGCTGCATGGGGAATGGTTCTCGCCTCGCTCACCGGCACTCGCGACGCGACCTACCAACACCTCGTGAGCGGACGCACCGCTGCCGTCGACAATATTGATCACTTCGCAGGACCAACAATCAATTTAGTTCCTGTACGTATCAAGGTTGAGGAACGGCTGCGCTCGACAGTGCGAGGATTCTTGGCGGAGATTCAGGCTCAGTCAACAGAAAGGATATCTTTTAAAGGCGTTGGAATGGACACAATCATGTCGATGAGGCCCGAGAAGGTACAACTCTTTGATTTCCACCACATGCTAGTCATCCACAATGATTGCGGAGGGAAACCAAATTCGGAGGAGCATGATAGTCCAATTCATAAGACAGAAGAGTCGATGAGCCTGGATGGGTATCTCGGACTGATTTTGCAATGTACTATCAGTGACTTCGGAGTGACAGTGGATCTGCGATGGGATGAGAGCCTTCTCCCACAGTCTGTGATCAACACTCTCTATTCGCGTATGGGCTTTTTGCTGCGCGCAATGGTCGAGGGCGACCAATCGGCCACCGTGGAGGACCTCCGTCGACAATGTCATGCATTGTAAAAGTGTTTGATGACTTCTTCATGGAGTATCCAGAATTACCTGCTGCGATTTCCTGTATTTTTGCTGATTAAATGATACCACTGTTAAAAGTCATATCTTGATCCGTAAGCCCGCTGAAGTAAGCCTCGCTTGGGATTTCTAGCCCAAGATCCTCTATCCGGAAATCCAGAGGATCAGCAATCTGCATCCAGGTGCTAGAGTCTAGCCACTGGGTGTAGTCGGGGTCACAAGGACCTGTGGCAAATACTTGCCAGTCAATATCCAGCCCAATTGCAGAGTCGAGGTCCGTCGCCGGTGATGCTGTAGAAACAGTGCTAGCGGTTGACACTGTTCTTGCTCGGGATTCAAGAACTTGATCCAGAATTTTGCGAAGAGTACGTGCCACTCGGCGACAAGGGGCATGGTTTCCTTCAGTCGTTGGAATACTCTTCAAACAGCTGATGAAAACACTAAGCTCTTGGATGATCTCCGATCGGGGGTGAATCTCCGTCGCGTTGGCTATAAGGGCAAGACACTGTGGTCGGACCAACAATTCTATGGCAAGAATGGCTGCAGCAGGTGTGCCGTAAGACATGACAGCCCAAGGGAAGAAGAGGAACATCTCTCCAAGGCGGTCCCGATGGGTGTATGTCATGGTCATCACATTAATAATCGCCTTGGCGGAGGCCAAAAGTGATTTATTCTGGCTCAATGGTACAGCCTGTGATAGTCGATACAATAGGAAGATGCTTTTGTGATACTCCAGATACAGGAAAATGGTGTTGAGAAAGTCGAATGGTGCTAGGTGGGCATTGTCGTTGGGATTGTACTGCAGCCGTAAAGGTAAACCCGTATAGGTTGCTTGTAAACGTTGTATGATGTCTCTGAATCTAAATTTAGCATTCCACCCAGGGCCTTTCAAGTATAATCACGACTTACATTTCCACATTGTTCAAAATCTCCGTGGTGGGCCCCATTGTGAGTTCCAATATCTCCTCCCGGTGGCGCCCAAGCATGGATAGTGCCCGTAGATAACTGACTGGGTGAGAAATTTCCCCAGTATCCCAGCCATCAGAATCCAGTAGACTGAGAGCAAGGTCTAGGTTATTTCCCCTCGATATAAGTTGCTCATCACTCAAATCCAGCGGCAATGGACATTGATTGAATCGCCAAGTCAGTTGAGGGGGACGCCCACTAGAGGTAGCAATGGATTTGTCTATTGTAAAAGATCGATGGAAAGCTTTTTGCTCCAACTGTGTTTGGATAAAGCACCCGTGGGGTGACCTGAGAGAGAGGCACAAATTGTTTGCAAGGCGGGCGAGATTGCTAACATTTGTATAATTATGGCTTGCTGTGCAATTCTTCATTAGCGATTGTCTCCATACATAAATTTTATCTCTGAGGCGAGACGGGAGTCAAATCTTTGGTTCCAGCGTTTACATACAATCGTCACCATCAAAGGAATTCTGAATTAGTGTCATGCTTGCATGGGCATTAATGACATTAACACTGACAACCTCTTGAGCCTCACAGATGGAAAGACATGATTTGATTCATTTACCTAGGTCTCTACAAGCCTGACCCTTGTGACAGTCCGCCAGTAATGGGTGAGAAGGTATCAGACTGGCACACGCTGAGCCATAGGCAGAGAGTAGATATGCCAGTGAATCCCAAGTCGTGTTGTGTCCTGTCCATGACTGTAACCACTCTACCGAGCCAGACAAGAGGTCATCAACCCTCCGGTTTGTTGTATTGATCCAGAGCCGTTCAATGACTGGCTCCAATTTCTTCAAATCCAATTCGACCAATTTCTGCGTAAAGTACCCTTCAAAGCATTCCCACCAAGCTTCGTGCAACAGACGTAGATAGGGTTCGTGGCATCCGAAGTCGGGGAATTTGATGATATGATCTATGAGTCCTTCGCACATAGTCCATGAAGGAATCTGGGCCAACGCCGTGGCTGCATGTTGCAATATTTCGGGATCTTTCCAATGCGACACCATGCTGGGTATGAGGCTGGATACCGGCAACTCTGGCTCAACTTCAATATTATAATCACTAAATATTGATCCCCAGTTCGTCGTTTTTCTGAGACCATCTGGTCGGCTGCTAGATGAAAATTCCAGACCCATCTCTCGAGGGCGATCCCAATAGTGTCGATGTCCGAGAGTGGAGCAGGTGATAATAGAGAGTAGGCAGCTGATACTGCAGTTGTCGACGGTCGAGGCCGCGCTTTTGTTGGTTTTTTTGTAACGGCGGCAGTCTTTGGGTTGCTTGGAGAGGATGATTTGGCGAGAGGCGATAGCAGGTATACACAAGTGTTCGTCCGCTTAAGTCGCACACAGCGACCACAATGGGGGATTGCATGGTCGCAGGCTAGTTTAGATTTCCGACAGTTCTCGCAAGAAGACTGCTGTCCATTCTTGCGTCGGAACTGTGATACGGGCAAGGCTTGCTTCATAATGATGCACCAGAGATGAAGACAAGCACCCAGTATGATAAAAAATAAGAAGCAAGGAGAGATCTAATTCTTTGCTGCCGAAGTCGAAAGACAAGGGTGAAGATGACATTTGCTACTAAGAATAATGTTAATCCTAGCTAATTATTCCCACGTGGCATCCCACCGGGAACGATCTTCCGGATCCCACATCAAAACGAAATCACGTTGTTTTCACTCGTCTTACTTCCACATAATTAGTGCTGAAGATAATACAAAGCGTCAATTGATGTCTTGGAGCTCCACAGTGCCCACATCTTCCGCCCTGCTTCCCTCACAGGGTCTAGGTGATAGGGCCAAGGCACTTTTCCAACAAAACACATGTAACAATATGACAACTGAGGCCGGGCTTCCTAGAAGAGGGTGGCGTTATCTCTTGTATTCGCGATTGTAACATAACTTACGTAGCCCATGACATATGTATAGGTACATATAAAGTTCACTCAGAAGGGTCAACCTTGAAGAACAGTCCACGGGTAGCAGATATCAAATGTCATGGCTGTGAAGGAGCGGATGAGATAGTTACGACAGTTAGAACTGTGAATACACGGTACCCTGAAGTGACAGTCTTGTTCCAAGGTTATTATGTACTCATGATCCCTAAAGTGTCTACGGGTTGCTATGTTGCTGCCCAGGTCTCATCAACTCCGAATCCGAACTCAAATTGCAGCATCATACGTACTCCGACAGCATCGGGGTTGACTCAAGATTCGGGATCGGACTTATCTTTGTCAAAGGGAGAATTATAGTGGAAATTTTTGCAGAGTGCTGTAGTGCAGAGGCCATTTCTGCCGCCAAAAGCGGTCAACCAGTTTCATGGTTGTTCGAGACCCTCGTGGCCATGTTTGCACCTCTGCGTGTCAATTTTTAGACAATCTCGATTTGAAAGCATCTGTAATACAGATGTATCATGATCCTTCGAGCCCGTCAACGATCGCTCTCGAATGAGTTGATAGCGAGCCTCTGCACTGGGCGCATCAAGTAACATAGTAGGTGAGAGAGATGTAGAATCCTGGATCTCTTTGTTTGCCCCGGCCTCAAGTAAAAGGCGAACCATCGCATCATTGTTTTTTAACGCAGCCTCTAACAACGGTGTCCGAGACATCGGGCGGGTTGTTAGGTCCGGATTTATCCGCTTATCTGTAAGCAGAATTTTCACGAAGTCCTCTTCGTTCGCCTCGACTGCGGCTCCAATGGGGTTCCATTTGAACTAAGTGCGTTCGGATCAACATCGTCCCGGTTGATAAGAAGACGAACCAACTCAGCCTGTTTGTGCTGGATAGCGGAATGAAGAGGGGTCTGCCTCCCGTTTTGCGCACAAAACCGGCGTGAGCACCAGCTGATAGTAACATCTTCACAATTTCTACGTGGCCGTTTCGTGCAGCTCCACATATTGGAGTTAGTTTGTCCGTATCGTACGCGTTCACTTTTATGTTCGGTTGAGCCAGGAGTGCCTCAACTACTGCTGTATGCCCACGTGTACTCGCCGCTTTAAGTGGTGTACGCATGGATCGGTCCCTTTCATTTGGATCGACTCCATACTCCAAAAGTATCTTTACTGCCTCTGGGTGTCCTCTTATCGCTGCTGAAAACAGAGGCGTATATTTTGAGGAGCCACCTGAAGTCGGCAATTCGGCGGGACCTCTAGCAACTGTCCAGGCTTGAAGGGCTTTCTTCAAGGCGGAACAATTTGCTGATTGAGCTGTAATGACAATAGCTGATTTTTCCGGATTCTTTGCATTACGCAGGTAAAGCTGTGATGAGTGTGTTGTATACATCACGGTTGACTGGAGCAAGAGATGCAAGATCAGATTCGCTGTCAATCCAGGACGCAATTTGAAGGAGTATTTATGGGGGAAGTTGTGTGAATGGCATGGTTCCAAGGTTTCGAGATGCCCAAACGCTCCCGAGGTCTCAGGTGCAAGTTGAACTTGGAAAAAATATCCTTGTACTGCCCAGATGACTGCACATGTGTACGTCAGCAATGGCTTTTGATCGTAATTTAGATACTGTAAAGCATGGAAAAGCTTAAATCCGTACCCAGCTGGTGGGACAGATGGATACACTCAACTGCGCAATAGCGAATTAAACTAACCACCTAATTAGGGAAAATAAGCTCCTGATCGCTAGCACGCTCTAGGATGGGGTTATTTCTATCCGATATTTGCATCAAGGTTGCTCAATTTGTGATATGCTATCAACATTGGAATATTAGGTGGATAGCATTAAGTCTAGTGTGACGGCATAAACCAGGAGAAGATTGAGATGGATATATCAAAGTCCAATGTTCAGGTATGGATTCAATCTTGTAAGCCTCCTCCTCATAATATGGACATAAGCTAGATAGACAACTTGCCAAGAGTACAGCAAAAAGACCCAAGCATACCTCTCCAAATGCAAGTGTACGCCGGTAACAAACAGAAAAAGCTAACAGAAAACCAAAAAGCCACAACTGCAACTCCGTTCATCACATGGTACACATCTCAACCCTTATTCACAAAAATCCCTTAGTATTACTAGGCTTTCGCTGGGGTATGTCGTTAGACCCATAAGCAGCACTGCCTCGTCGGCTACCCACGTCGCTCACCGCAGCCATGGGCAAGCGACCGATAGTGCTTGTTCGTTCCACTCGTAGCGATTTCCAACCTTCCAATTCCCTTTCTAGGCGCAATGTCTTCTCTCGTTCTTCACGAAGCTCCCGCTCCGCACGGCGGGCCTGCATCTGAGTCTCCGTGTCGACTTGCTGAAGCTCATCGATGTTGCGTAGAAGTCGCTCGATCTTGTCGCGACCCTTGTTGAGCTCCTCATTTAGCTGGGCGTTCATCTTCTCGCGTCGGTCAATCTGGGTCTGCAGATCCTTGACTGTGCGGTCAACATTGCGAAGGGACCGCTGCTCGGCGCTATTCTTATTCTCTTGCTCCTCAAGGTGGGTCTCCAACTGTAGGAAAATAGATTAGCATGAAATCATCCATGACGCAAAGCCGTGGGAGTAGCTTACCTCCTTGATTCGCTTGTGCAGGAACCGCACATCTTGGCTGCCCGAAGAGTAGCTCTTGGTCTCTAGGTCGACGCATCGAAGTTGAATTTCCTTCAGCTGCTTCTCCAAGCCAGCCTTATCCTTGAAGAGTTGGTTATTGGTTTCGCGCTCCGCAGTGAGTTCCTTCTGCATTTCGGTGGCCAAAGCATCTGCGCGACGCATCTTGCCAACAGCGGCAGATGAGACGTCCTCCTGCTGCGCAAGCTTGGACTTGAGCTCCAAAAGCTCACGGTCCATACTGGCCGCGTTACGCATAGAGGGGCTTTCGCCCTTGGCAAGATCCTCAAGACGCTCACCGGCTTCAGCCAAGCGGCCTTCCAGCATCTTCTTGTCCTTCAGAAGCAGGTCACGTTCTGCAGTAGTGTCCTCAACGGAGGCACGAAGGTTCCGCACCTGGGACAAGAGTGACACGACCTTCTGCTGAGCTTCGTTATGGGCCGCGATGGCTTCATCACGGGAGGTAGTGATGTCTTGTACAACCAACTCCATGCGAGACTTCTCTTTCGACCAAGTAGAGCTGTTGAGAACTTCGTTGTCCCACTTGCTTCGCAAATCCTCCAGCTCCTCACGGAGTCGAGCATTTTCACCTCGAACATTAAGCAGACGCTCTCGCTCAATCTCGAGTTCTCCATTGATTGTCGAGAACTCCCGCTGGTATTTTTGTCTGGTTTGTTCCATGGAAGTCTCCTTGTCTTCAAGATCAATAGCTCGCTGGTTTCGGTAATCCTCGAGCTCATTCTGAAGACGTTGCTTCGCTTGTAAAGCACCTTGGAGCTCAGCGGCATTGTCCTCCATTCGAGCTTCTAATGCCTGGGTCTGTCGCTGCAGATCCTCCACAAGATCATCCATCTGCTTCCGCTCAGACATGATTTGAGCGTATGTCTCTTCAGCCTCTCTACCTTGTGATTTGGCAAACTGCTCTGCGCGGTTAGCCTTGAGAACAGTAATTTCCGCCTGTTCAAGCTTGCTGAAATACTCATCAGCCCGACTCTTGTAAAGAGTGAGACTTGATTCGAGATCGGCAGTTCTTGATGTCTCGGCATCGAGACGAATTTGCAAGTCTGAGAATTCTTGTAGGAGCTGATTCCGGCTCTGAACATCCTGGTCCCGGGCGTATTGTATCTCTTGAGTCTCGGATCGAGCATCACGCAGCTCAACCTCCAGGATCGCCTTGCTACGTTTCAATTTCTCGTAGTGGCTCTTAGCATCTGCAAACTCAGCCATGGTGTCGTTGTGAACCTTGAGCAGAGAGCGGCGGGATTGCTCCTGCGAGTTAATGAGATCGTACAGCTCTTCGTGGGACTTAGCCTGGACGTCCCGAAGGGATAGTTCGCCAGATCGGATGCTTCGCTCCAGCGTCGATACCTTCTTGGCAGAATCATCAAGCTGTTCATGAAGACGGCCGTTTTCACGCTCCAGGAGGTGTACACGACGAATGGAGGGGCTTTCATCCTGCCAGATTTCACGAGACGGGGTGGACCGTTCGAGCTGGCTCTGGAGATGCTTGTTCTGCATCTCAGTCATCTGTAGCTTGTTCTGAAGTTCCTCGATTTCAGCAGCAGTGTCCATCCGGCGCTGGTAACCCTGGGTGTCGACTGTCTTGTCGGACCTGGCAGAATCATTGGCTCCTTCGTATGCAGGGTAGCGACGGTTTGGCGTGGAGGGGTTGGAAATTCGCTTCAGAGCATTTTCGGAGTTCTTGCGGAAGTGGGCTGGTGAGCGAGTGTTGGCCACCTCGTTTTGGTCGATCTCTTCAAGCAAAGCACGCTTCGAGGACGAATATTTGGCATCCAGTTCTTTCATTTCATCTCCGTGGCGACGACGCATTTCAGCAAGTTGACTCTCAGCCCTAACATACTTCTCTTCTGTGACCCGCAGCCTATGCTGCACAGTGTCAAGAACTTGGGCAATATCAACTTGCTTGGACAAATGCGGCTGAACAGCCTCCCAAGACTGAGCTGGCTCGGTGGCTTCCGGCTCGAAGACCCGGTGCAGAAGTATGAGTTGGCGATGCAAATCCTCGATTTCCTTGTTAGCTCTATCCAGCGTACCCTGGGTTTGTCGAGTATTCGCTTGAGCTTGACTGCGCATCTGTCGTTCATTCTCGAGGCTGCGGTTAACCTCCGCCAACTGAAGGTTGGCCGTGGATGCAGCCTTTTCAGCATTTCGACTGGTCTTGTGTTCGCGGTTGACCTCATGGTTGAGATCCTCAACGTTCAAGGACAGTTTCTCCTTCTGCTTCTCGAGGGATGTGATGGTCATTTGGAGATCTCCGATTTGGCGACCAAAGTTCTTGTTCTCTTCTTCCAATTTTGCCTTCTCCTTCTGGAGGGTTTGCAGGCGCAATCGGTTGTTGTCACTGGCCCTGGATGTAGATCGAGCGATGTCGAGGTTCTTTTGCTGAATCTTGGTGAGAAGGGACCGGTTGTCGTTCTCGGAAGCCGTGAGTCGACCCCGAAGCGTCACAAGCTCCCGTTCCAGACGTTCCTTGTGCTGGTCGTGGCGAATGCGGAAGTTGTCAGACTCCGAGATCGTATGCATAAGCTGTTGAATCCGACTTGAAAGCTGGGAGCGCTCTTCGTCGACTTCTTCAAGCTGGCGAGCTTTCTCATCAAGAGCATTGCGCAATCCCATGATATGCTCCTCAGCTTGCTTTTTGATCTTGCGTTCAGCTTCAGCGTCCGCATTCAAGCGGGCGGTTTCGGCGTCCGTAAATCGGTCACGAAGCTTGATCAATTCCGATTGCAGCTCCTTCCGCGATGTCTCAGCAGCGACACGAGCCTCGGTAGCGCGACGAAGACTGTCTTGTTGAATGTACATCTCTTTCTCGATCGTGATCTTCGATTCATTGAGCGCTTCGTATTTAGTAGATAGGTCCTTGAGATTGTGCTCAGCAAGCATCTGAACATCGTCTCTTGACTGGCGCTCGCGGCTGAGGTCTGCTTCGGTTTTGAAAAGCTGTTCCTTCAAATCCTGGACCTGTTGTTCCAAGAGCTTCCTGCTCTCACCGGCCTCTGCATCCTCGGATCTCTTCGTTTCAAGCAACTTCTTGACGTCTGCAGCTTCTCGCTCTAGCTGAGCCTTCTCCGAGCGCATAGCATCCCTTTCTGCCTGGACTTCTCGAAGGCGAATTTGCATATTGTCGTGGCGGGTAGTAAGTGATTTCTTCTCCGCTTCAATGATGCGTCTATCCTCATCATGCTTTTTTGCGTCGTTGCGTAGGATGGCCATTTCACTCTCCTTGCGTCGAAGAAGATCCTCGTAGCCGGTGGAGGTCGTAGATAGCTCGGATATTTGCTGGCGAATGGACCGATTTACTTCGACTAGCTCTCGAACCTCCTTCTTCGACTTGTCGAGTTCTTTTGAAGTGTTGGCGAGCTTGATATCAAGATCTTGATCTGTCTTCAGCAGTTTGGCTTCGAGTTCCTGTAGTTTGCGATCCTTCAAACTAAGATGACTTTGGAGCATTTTGATTTCCTGACCCAACCCCTGAATCTTGCCATCTTTGGCGGAGTACTGAGACTCAGTCTCAGAAAGTTTGGCATTGACCTCCCCCAGTCGAGCTTGCAGTTCATTTTTCTCTGACTCGAGTTGTTGAATGATTTGGCCAGCTTGTTCAAGCTGGGTAATACGGAGATCCAATTCGTCATCGGTCCTCTTCTTTGCATCGACCAACTCGTCTAATTGTTCCTCGAGGCTCTCCTGGTCTGCAATCGCTCCTGAGAGTTTCTCGGCAAGTTCTCCTTCTCGTAGTTGCAGACGCTTGAAAATCTCTTCCTTGTCGAGCGCGAGCGCACGCTCACCCTCTAAAGTCTGCTGAATTTTATGAATCTCCATTTCGGTGCGTCGTCTATCTTCTTCCAGCTTTTGACGGTCGGAGATGTCTTGGGCCATTTTCGCTTCCAGCTCTTTGATCTTATCATCTCTCTTCTTGACTTCCTTCGCGTTTCTGGTATCACCAAGAAGGGGCTTCATTGTGGAGAACAGCTGCCACCAAGGGCTTCCTTTCAAGTCCAGGTATGAATGGAAATTCTGTTGAATGATACGAGTTGCCTCGGCTCGGTAAAGGCGCTTGTTTGAAATGCGCCGCTGGATGAATCCTCGCGCGACGGATTGGAAGCGCGACATAATGCTGCGAATGAGCTTATCACGCTTTTCTTCCAAGTCAGCCAAAACACCAGCCCTGAAGAAGACCTTTGTTCGGCCCACGCGATACCAGGCCCGGTCCATTCCAAGCTTCTCTAGCATGATGTGAGCAGCACTCTGTCCTTCCAGATAGCCCTTCGGCATGTTCTGGCAAAGAACTTCATAACGTTGACGGAATTCTGCAAAGGGCAGGCGATTGGGGAAACCTGTTCGGGCAATTCTGATTCCTTCGAGGACACCGTTGCAACGAAGCTGGTCCAGGACCAATGGAGCATGGAGCATTTTCGGGCGCTTCTTGTGGTTTGGCAGGATACACCGAACGAAATGAGGGTGAGTGGAGTGAAGTTGGGCCATCAGGCTAGAAAGCTGCTCCTTATGCCTTTGGGCCACGGTTCGGAACAAGCCCTTCTTGACCCGACTTCGCGGATTCTCGCTTCCCTCTTCAGGGTCTGCGCAATCCGCAAATAGATTGGCAACATGTGGATCATCTGAACTGGCAAGTAGCCGTGTAATGTTATCGTTCATTGGATCCTTGTTCTTTTCAAGCCAATCCTGCGTGCTGTATTCTACCTCAGCAGCGTAGTGGGTAAGAACGAACCCTTGGCTGAGGCGAGAAGACCGGTATTTAGGGGTCTTGCGGTCCCACAGAGAATGCAGCTTCTCTGTGAAAGACTTGTCTGTGGCCTTGGGCATCACGCAGTCTTCATCAAGACATGAGAATATACCGATCGGGTTCGTCAACTCAATCAGATCAATTGTGGGCTGTAAATCTTTGCCGAAATCGATAAACTGCCACTCAATTTGCTCCCGGGCATACTCCTCCTGCTCAAGAACAAACATGTGGTGGTTGAAGAATTGCTGCAGTTTTTCGTTCGTGTAATTGATGCAGAGTTGTTCGAAACTGTTATTCTCAAAAATTTCGAAACCAGCAATATCAAGCACGCCGATGAAATAGTTATCCTCGGTCAGCGAGCGCCCCAGTTGTTTGTTAATACGAGCCACCAAGTCGCCAAAGCCTCGTTCGTAGATACCTTTAGACAAAGCATCTAACGACAGGCGAACCTGCTCAGGTGTTTGCACTTTCTCTACCCATTCACGACCAGCCTTGACCCTCGGGTGCAGTAGGCCTTTAACGAAAAGTTCCGCGGGGATCCCCAATAGCTGGCAGGCTTTCTCGACACTTGCGTATCCATTGGTGCCAAGGGCGGCTTGGTCAGCTCGTATACTCTCCTTCGCAATAGTCACATTACCCAGGTGCAGAACAGCAGCAATTGTGCGCAAGATACAGAGTTGGTCGTCTTCCGAGAAATTCATGACATGGAAAGCCTCGATCAAGGAATTCCACTCGTCTTTGTCGGAAACACCCACAATGGAGTCATTGCCATCACGTGTGTAAGCAAAGTCCTCGATTTCAAGGCCGTTCAATAACAGCTTTTCTCGGGTGCTGCGGTCCGCACCCTGCAACAGTTGGTAAAAAATGTGATAGTTGCGTTCGTTGGGATTTGGCTTGACTACTCGAGACTTCTCCAATAGATACCAGTCGATCCATGCGCCACAGATCTGACCAGATCTCGAGAACTCAATTCGAATGAACTTGCCGAAACGTGAAGAATTGTTGTTGCGAACAGTTTGCCCGTTACCGAAGGCTTCGAGAATAGGATTGGCTCGCAGAATTTGTTGTGAGAGGTTAGATATTTGCTTGGTTCCGGACCGCGCGTATGGGGTATCGGAGGTTGCGACTGCTGCGAGGTACTGAATGACTTTCTTTGTGTTTTCAGTTTTACCAGCTCCGGATTCACCACTGCCAGAGACGGTCAGTTTAGGTTTCTTATAAGTAGAGCTCAATGCAGCACTTACGTGACGAGAATACTCTGGTTCTCGCCCTCTTCCACCAGGTTCCTGAAAGCTTCATCCGCCATTGCAAATATATGTGGACGTGTTTCCTCTCTTCCCCGCCCCTTGTACATCTTGACGTATTCGTTGGTGTAGATAGGCAACGGGCAATAAGGATTGATGGTGACTAGGAAAAGCCCTGAGTATGTCTGTTCTCACAGGGTTAGTATGGGTAGTCACGCAGGATATTTGAAAGCAGACTGACGTAGATCAAATCCGACTGGTATCTCGTGTGAAGGTTATGGACCACCGAGGCCTCGTTCAGGTGCGTCAATTCCGCCATGTCATCTGCCTTGTCGAACTTGGCCGGGTTGACCTTGTCCACTTGGTCCGCATCGACTTCCCGTTGCTGCTTAGGCTGTTAACTACCCCACTTCGTCGTCGCTGGGATGAATATTCTCACCTCGCCATCGTCACTTTGCACCAACAGGCAGTTTCCCTCCAGTTCCTCCAACACTAATCCGCGGATAAACGCCTTTTGCGGGTCGCGTAACCAAACATATTTGTTGCCCGAAAAGTCGTTCTCTCCCTCAAGTCCTCGGATTTCATCCGCCCCACGTCGCATCTCCTCGGATTTAATAAAGCTCGGCGCAAAAGTCCCGGATGCTACATTATTGCGCGAATTTGACCGTTCCCGGTTTATGGAGGCGGAAGACAGCGTAGGTGATAGCTGTGAGACTGACGAGTTGCGAAGATGTCCTTTGGCCAGCTCTAGTCCATGAGATGGTGCGATAATAGCTGATTTGGGGCGCGTTTGTGACTGTGGTGCTGGTGAGGGAGAGGATCGCGCGAATGCACTCGCCCGCTTTGGCGAGTTGTTCAGCTGAGAGGGAAGCATATCGAAACAGTGGTCAATAGATCATTATTTGCGCTTGTGAGCGTTTCCCATAACAAAATGAATACGGATACGAGACCAGCTCTGGAAGATTGAGCAGTAAAGCAGTAAGAAAGCGTAGTAGAATACAAGGGAATGAAAGAAACAAGTCCCGAGGTAGAGGTGGAGTTTGAAGACGTGATGTGACGAAGGCGGAGACACTACTGACGCTGTTTGTTTACACTGCGTTCCTCGGGTTCCCGCCGATCAGTGGCCCGTGTCTAGTCACATGACCAGGCCACTTTTTTTGCGCGCTTAATTTCTATCACATCACTAAGACAAGAGACTCATCTCGGGAATCCTGGCGCTTCCTTTCCGAAACACCTTCGAACCCTCCACACCCACTGGATTTTCATCGTTTCTTTTGACTGACATATAAGTATCTTTCTGCCGACACCGTCTAGCGCGAAGTTCTTCAAGTGACGCGCGTTGATCTCATCATCGGCCATCTTCAAAGCTTCCCCAAAGTATCTGCGACCACACCACCTCACTCACCATGACATCTGGTGTTTGACCTCACCGTTACCCTCCTAAACCACTTCCAAAATTTCGTGCCCTTGTCCTCAAAGACGCGCGATCTTGACATGCCCAACCAACCTCCCCCTGCCTTCGGTGGCCCCCCGAACTACCCGCAGCAGTGGCCTCCTCCATATCCCTCGATGATGCCTCCCGATTTTCATACAAATCCAGAATATCTGGCGGCAGCTCAAATGCCTCCGTTTAACCCGAACCTGCCTTTCGATCCCAACATGGCGGCATTTTACGCCAATGCACAGCTGACTGGACCTGCCAGTCATGCTCACCCATACTTCCCACCTCCTTTGCCATTCATGAATCCGTTTGACCCATCACAAATTCCTCCTCAGCCTTTCCCACCTATGCCCATGCCACCATTGGATTACACATCAATGCAGGCGCCCGCAGGGTCCTCCAATCCAAAGCTAGTGTCTGCAAAGGTAGCTGCAGCGAACGAAAATCAACGACCGCAACCCGAACCTCGGCAGCAACCGAAAACAACAGCTGGGCTGATCGATGGCAATCGCGAGGAGGGCGAGATTAGCGATGAAGAAAATGAACAGCCGGGCCCAAAAGATGCGAAGGCCTCCAACTCGGCCAGGTGGAAGCGTCCACCAAGTCAACATTCTGATATGGAAGAGGGCGAAACAACGTCATCAAGGTCACGCGCTTCAAGTAGAAGCAGCACACGTATGGTTTATCCTTCCTGTTCAATTTTTCTCAAGCTAATACTAAGTAGCTTATAATCCTCCTCTCTCTGTGGCTGCGGACCCTGAAGTGCTGGATCGTGCGATCGAATTGCAGAAGCGGGAAAGCACGACCACTACCTTGAAAGACTCACCGTTGTCCAGGTCAGCAATACAACTCCGTGTACAGGCCCAGGGTGCACTTCTCAGCTTAGTGCCTCATAACATCCAGTACAATGAACTGGTGGCAGAAGGCTTGAACCCAGCAATTTTGAGAGAACTTTACAAGCAAGTTGGAATCAAAGTTACTACCGAGGCTGAGAAATCTGTCCAAAATGCGACCGCTCAAGTCCCCGTGTCGAATAAGCTAGCACAATCAGCGACGCCAAACAAGGTCAATGATGTTCGACCGAAATCTTCAATTGCGCCTCCGGTTTCTGCATCGGCCACATCTTCGGCTCCCCAGTCCGACTCGGGGAAGCCAATGGAGAGGAAAGAAGTGATCGCCAGAATGCTTGCTGCCAAGGCCGCGAAATCATCTGAGGCAGCAACTAAGGCGGTGCCAAAGGAAACTCGAAGCGTTGCAGCGACTCCAACCCCCACCCCATCTACTACACCCAGTGACACCCAGACCAAATCAACTGTGGTTCCTATGAGAGGGAAAAATAAAGCCCAGACGGAATTAGCAAGAAAGCGAATCGAAGAGCTTAAACGGCAGGCATTGTTAAAAAACCAACAAAAGGCTCAGCTCAATCAAGCTACCAATGTCCCCCCGGTTGATCAACCTGCCGACGATTCGAGTAATTCGAGTTCTGCAGCACCAGTCACCCAGCATCCACTACCTGTCCGTCCCCCTGTGGCTCAACCCTCGGAATCCGCCACCATTCCAGGACTATTTATGACTGGGTCGAAGCAAGCTGCAGGTTTACAGTCCCCTACCGAAACCTCTCAGGGAATCGCTGTCGATTCGGCACCTGTTTCCCGCGCAGGCCAGCGCAAACGACCCAGGGCCTCAGACTTTGACGAGCCTGACGCAGCTTATAAAAAGCAATTGGGTCATGGAACGGGTCACTTGCGTCCTGCAGATCGAGTCGTCATTGAATTCAGTGATGATGATGAGGACGAATCACTATATGGAGATGATCCTGACTCCATGGATGTAGACTCGAATCATGAAACCGAAGCCCAGCCTGCAGTAGCTCTCGATAATTCTCGGCCCGCCCTCCAAAAATACCCATCATCTACTTCGACTCCACAAGGTCTTTCCTGGCAAAGTGACAACGAAAACATGCGGCAGAAGGACCTGGAGATTCAGGCAATGCATCGTAAGATAGCACTGCTTGAGCAGCAGCGAAAGGCACGAAAGGCCAAAGAAGCTGCCAATCGAATTAAGTCACCTCGTACCGTTGATGATTCTGCTACTTCGTCGTCCTCCGCAGAACACTCAAGTCCCATGGATGTTTATGAAGCAGAAACCTCCATTTCAGCCTCCACTGCAAAAGCAGCGGCCGGCACAAGCACCACGATGAGCAGCTTCGCTGACCAGCCGAACCTTATTGATTCCTTCAGTGAGTCTTCGGTGCATGTTCTTGCTTCCCTGAATTTGGCACAGCTAGAAAGTATCAGGTCCAAAGTTCTTCAGATGAAGGATATTGAGTCTGATCTTTCTGGTATGGACCCTGAAACTATTGGCCGCGACTCTGGCTTTGCTGCCTGCAAAGATGAGGCGGACAAGCTGCTATTCGATATCACAAAAGCCAATGAGGTGAGAGAGGGTCAAGTCCCGCTTATCGAGGAATTGAAGAAAATTGGCTATGAGATTGGTGGCCTGTCACTGGAATTTTTGGATGAGTTGCGACGACAAGCTGAAGCCAAGGAGCAGCTCATTACCCAAACCGAATGTATGCTCATCGAATGGACCCCTTCCATCGCATTGTCGCGTCAAATACCTAACAGTTTATTCGCAGTGACTTCAAGCTCTCAGGTATCTGCATCCGCAGACAGGGAAGAAAACGACATGGATGATACACACGCCTCTATCCCACATTCCATTTCAACGCCTCCTCTGGTTGCTCAAGAACCCGAAGCCGACTCTTCTATCAAGCAAGCCAACGATCTTGCTGCATCACCTTCAAGTCCCTCACAGTCTGAGTCTTCCGGCTCTGCAATGGATGAGTCTGAAGATATATCTAGCCCCCGCGAAGGTCTTCCTAGTGATGAGGAGCCTGCTACTCTTGGTGAACAACAAATATTGGATTCCGTGGCCAGCTTGACACAAGCTCAGACTGAGGCCGCCTCTATCCTGGGGCCAAATCCCATTGTGTCTACTGGAGACGGGTTTGCCGATTCACTGGGCATTGAACAAGGCTCAAGCGAGCGAGAGTCTCCTAGTGAGCCTCCGGTCGTAGGTTCTCTGCCCACCTCCTTATCTTCAGGGCATGGTACAGGTCCTGCTTCTGGTCACCCCATCCCTGAGGGCCCATTACTCGACGTGACGGAACGTAATACCATCATGGAGGATCATGGCAACCAGGATGCCTATGCTGAGCAGTCCTTGCGTGAATCATCTGCAGCATCGGAAGAATCGGAAGCATATGAACCTCCGGAGCCGGACACTACAGCAGAGCCTAATTCACCCTACAGTCCACCCTTCAGCCCCGCTCCTCTAGAGGATCCGGAGAACGATATGGCTATGCTGGACGATCTTCCAGCTGATAAACCACTAACGGGTGCATCCCAGGTGCCGGTTTTGGAACCTCAGCCTGATTCTCAGGTCGGAATACTTGGTGTATGAGAAAAATCTTTTCTAGAGGAGACTTGTGGGATTGAAGTACTGACCCCCGTAGAACCAAACGTCATCAACACCTGCCACCTCGGACTCAAAATTCACTCCCTACGTCAGCCCTCTGCGTTCTTTTAAGGCCTATCGATACCACCCTAGCTACACTGAGGATGTTTCGGACGGTTACCGTTCGCTAACCTACAGCCATGACATTGACTCGATGAATTACTTTTGCCCTTATGAATTGGCGGGTGGTGTGTGCAATGATCGGTCTTGTCAATTCCAACATTTCCGGGACATGACTCTTAGCGGTGCGTCGACGACTTAACAGCCGTGCAACATTTCAAAGTGGTTTTCACTTCCCTTTTGTATTTCCTTGTTCTCCCATTCCCCTTCCTAGGTGCTTTGGCTCCCTCCCTTCCCTCTTCCACCAGCACCCTATCCTTTTCGCTACTCTGTTTTTTATGTCATCGTCACCGTCCACTTCCCTCTTTTTACCCTGTTCGCGTGCTGACCACAGTGTTATTAACCTCGGCAGATGACAAGATTCTCATCGAGTTGGGCTCCGTTCGAGAAGGCGAAACCGAAGAAGAGAAAGAAACGTATCTTGCCGGACTGAAGGAGATCATCAACGAGATGCGACGTGACAAGGTGAAAGATTTCAGCACTGTGGCTGCTGAGATAGCCGCATACCGTAGGCGCTTTCTTCAAGACCCCTCGCGTGTCTTGTCCCTGTAACCTTCAAGCACATCCTCCAAACTAAGGATATCCTCAAAACGAGCTGATGCAGCCTATTTGGCTCGCTCGTTGCCATCTATTTGGATAGTCTTGAAACTTCCTTTCCCTTGCCTTGCCCACTTTTCTTTGCGATACCCCCATCCCCATCCCGTTAGACGTTGAGGTATTTTTCGTCTCCTTTTTTTTCTTCCCTTGTTTCCTGCAACATTAGCCAGCGCGGCGTTCTGCCAGCATTCAAAATTCATCGACATAAAGCAGGTCTTTCTGCTCTGCAGTCAATCGGACTATGATCTTAGTCGATCTCGGTGCTGTGAATATTCCAGTCCACGACAACTTGGTGCTAGGGTGCCTCCATCTCAGCTGATGGTTGTATTTACGCTGTTCAGCCTCCGACATTGTCATTTCGAAGCCCGGTCAACTCTCTTGGGTTCTTATTGCATGCTGGGTCTTTTGATTTTGGGATGGAAGGGTGTATGATTATGATGCGCCGGATGGCGTTCATTGAAGCACATATTAGCAATTCAAGTGTGAATACCACGTATTTTTCATCACAGCTACCAAGTATCGGCGTATTTTCAATGTTCTTCATTTTGGTACCGTTTCTGTCTTAGCAATGCAGATAAGCTACACTAACCTCCTGAGGTCGGGAACTATCCGGTCGTAAGCTAGTCAGCCATGTAGATATGTATCTACAAGAATTATTGACATCAAAAACTTGCCTGCCCAGGTGGCTAAACATACAGCTTGGTGTTGGCAAGGCACCTGATAGCATTGTCACCTAGGTGCCACGTTGTGTTTACCTGGGTAAGGCCCAAGATGCAGATGATCTCACAGCCACCGCGATGCAAGGATTAGCCTGCATAGAGCCTATGACTCAATTTGCAAAGATCTCATACGTTCCCAGCGTTCTGGTCCAATATTGCGACCAAGATTATGAACCTTTTCCAAAGGTTGACTCATTATGAATACATCTCCCAAGAAAGTCATCGATAATGCAACACCCCCCCCGTGATCGATTGCAACCAACATGACGCAACACCATGAATTGATGATAAATCTACATATACTATTTATAATCCTGCAATATTTATGGATCTCAGTATTGTCAGAAGTTGAAAATGATATAGGCGCCGGAGGCAGGGGGCCAATTCTAACGTCGGTGCGTCAAAAATAAACATTCGTGCAGAAATATATTCACCCCACCTTCGATGTCAGAACATAGAGTATGTACACGCAACACATGGACCCAGCCCTACACTCCACCCCTTCAGCTGTGATCACAATATAATATATATTTAAAACAGGATCTAAATAAACTTCAAACCAGAGTAGCTGACCCGACCGTTGCAACGGGTTGAGAATATGTTTGGTGCTAAGTATAATGGTTTCATCTGGCCGGGGCTAAAAACACTTGCACTTAGGTATGCCACACGCACAAATTTGTGGGGTTTGTACGACGACACAGACAATAGAAATATTTTCCGGAGAATGAAACTCCCTCAAAGAACGCGATTATTCTGGAAAATTCGCGGCGCACTGGTGGGGGATGCTGACACGTGTAGATACTTTTAGTAGCCATTCAACCCGGCACAACTAAAAGTCGTCGATAACAGCTGAACCTAAGGTACTAAGCGAGTCTTCTCAGCTGAGCAAGTCCCAGTCTAGTAGGAATCGAGCCTAAGGCCTCTGGCGCAGGAGGCTTAGGCTTATGTATGACGTCTAGCTGTCAGGGCTGATACTGATAAGCTGGTAAGTGGGGCACGACATAAAATAAGCTAGGAACACATAAGATTTCAAGCGAAGTGGAATTCAAATCGAATAGGTGATTTACGCTAGATTTCTGGATTGGATTAAATGCCTCAAGGCAGATTTGTTAGTTCCCCTATGCACCAAGACTGAGTCATACGAGGACCGGGGAAACCGAATGGTATAATTTGATGGCGATCAGAGCTGCTATTGGCTCCAAGCGGGGCATAAAGGTCACGTCTCACCTTTCGAGGTGTATTTGGCGAGAACGGCATCTCGGCAACCTGTGTTTAACCCCGTGCCTGGGCGCGGGCAATTCTGGGTGAACAGAAAATCCCGTGCTGGTGCCCGGGGGCGCCAGTCCGCGCCTGTGCCTGGGTGGATTCTGTGGTTTAGACCCACTTAGTGGTCTTATGTCATTGTTATCTACCTGTGCCTACCCTTTAGTTATTTATGTGTTCACGCTTTGCTAATATATGGGCTCTAATTATATAGTTTATTTGGAATAGTAATAGGTTAGACGTCACAACTGTAGACGAATCCAATCTTGGCTCGAATTTTCCCATATTTAATTAACTAATTTATATGCCCGACGTACACAATAACGTACACAATAACAATAACAAACATCAAGATTCAAAAAACGACGTTACCGCGGCTGAGGCGAAGCGACTTGGTGGGGGAAGCAACAGGGAACCTAAGAACGAAAAAAGGAAGCTACGCGGACCGAACAGGTGGGCGCAAACCCTCGAGCGGGACGAAGAGAAAAACGAACTAGAACTCAGTCTAGAATGAGGAACGTCAACGGGGAGTACACGGGGGGAGCTGTATGAAATTCCCCGTTAGCACAGCCTCGATTTCGCGCATAAAAAAATCGCCCATGTGGGCCCCTTTCTTTTTCTCCCCTTCATGGACCGGTCCGTTCTCTAAGGTATTTGGCGGGGCTGAGACGCGCGGGAGCGGGTTCATGTGGATTTTACAAAGAAGTCATTTGGGGCCAAGAGCGTAGGGATGGTCGGGGGCTTGGACTCGAACTTGGGATTGAACTTGGGCGTGGATGTAGGCGTCAATGTGGGCTTGGGGCCATGGGCTAGATTTCAAGGTTATATGTGACGGACCGCTACTTTGGCAAGGGTTGTAGGGCTGGCGAGGTGTACATGCAGGAGTAAAGGGCGGTGGATTAATTAACTTTTATTTCTTTCTTTGGCTTCGGCTTTGGCCTGAGCTGAATTTTATTATTAATATTTTTTCTTGGGGCCAGGAGCAACAGACTAGTCCCGGGCGCATTGGTGTGGAGCCCATTGGGATAGAGGGTTAGACTGGGATTGGGTGGTTCGGACAGGACTTTGCTTCCGCGCGAGCCTCAGGTCGAACCGCTCAACGGGATTGGCTGTGGGTTTGCGGCTCAGTCAGGGCTACAGGGTTGTTGCCAGGTTTCTCCAGGAAAGAGAACACCCTGGTTGCAGATCCCTCGGAGTCATGGAATGACTCAAACAGTTTCTGCATGGCTGCGCCATCATTCTAAGGTTTTGGATAGATGGAGAATTGGGATTGGAATGAATTTTCATTCTTTGAACAAGATAAACCGAAAACATAGGGCCAACAAGGCAGACAGGCCCGCCTGCTTACCTCATCGCCACTAACCTAAATTAAGCAACAGAAGTATACAGCGTCTCTCAAGCTCTCATCTAATCGTCATCCAATGAAATAATCCGAAAAATCAAATGAAAAAGAAAAAAGGAAAAGGAAAAAGAAAAAACACATGCACCGGGCCATGCTGAGTATCGTAAATGCTAGACATCGCATACAGTAGGAAAAGTAGGAAAACAAAAGGTCCAAACGGTAAAATCACACAGGTATCTCTATCTTTAACTGGTAACAGGTCAGCGACTTGGCCTCAGGGCTGAACAATCAGGAGATGAAGAGTGCTTACCATTCATTCGTAGTCTTCTATCATGACACCCAAAATTGGTATCTCACTTGACGGAAACACAGTTGCTGCAGGCCACATGGTTGCATTCGATGCATTGTGGTTGGACGTTGTAGACTTTTGGGCCATCGTGACATTTACAGCAAATGTACATGTATGTTTGGGAGTACGTTGTTGCTTGCAATCCACCGAGTGCGAAGTATGGTGGGGGTGCGGCAAGACCCGGCCGCAACGATCGGATCTGAGGTAGATCGATACCGGCGGGCAACATTGGTCGTGGGTCGAGAGAAGGCATGTGAGTGGTGTTCAAGTTGATGGCTGTTGGGTAAGGCGAAGTCTCGTGGCAGCTATGGGAGCTGGAGTGGGCGTGAAGAGAGTCTGAGACCTTTTCTTCTTTGCAGCCTGCGCAGCGTTGTCTGTTACAACTGATGCAGGAGACGTAAAGGGCCGCGTTGTGAGGGCCGAAGGAGCAGTGGCAGCAGTACCAAAGCGAAGGCATCGTTGTGAAGGTTGAAGGCTTGGTGAAGTTGTAGAAAGTTCGTTCGGTAGTGAGATGTCAACACAAGAACAACAGCAAGAGCGAGACTCTGTATACAATCAAGTATGTGGATTGAGCTCGGTGGGATTAGATCAGGATGGATTGAGTTCAGATGGATGAAACAGAAAAAACAAGAAGACATGCATGATCTATATAAGAAATTTCAAGAAGAAGGAAGAATACAAGGACGTCAGGCAACGTTCGGAGCACTGTGGCTATTCCTAGCCAGCCCCGGTAGTCTGCCTAGGGCACCCGTATTGGGAGGTGGAATATTCACCCGGGCACTGGGGCCATGAGTAACGGGGTCCTAATTTGCACATCATCTCGGGGAGAGGGCCCCGAATGAGGGTCTCGACAATGTGGCTTGTAGCCTAGGTGATTTGCCAGGGTGAGATAGCCCACTTTGTGCCTGGATGCCGTGAGGAACTCTTGATTCATGGGGTTGAGGTTGACTCATGGTGGATTCCCCACTAGCAAGGCTGCATTTCTCACCGTCACCGCGGCGCAATTTACCCAGGGGAAAAGTAGACTTTGGGTGCATCGATTGTGGCTCGGCAGTGCTAAAGAGACGTCACGGTTAATGGAGATCATGTCCCCACGGAATGCCTTGAGTGGCCTCGAACTAGTCTCCACTCATGACAGGCAGAAACTCAGAAATCCAGGCATCGGTGACTCGATCTTTCAAAGAGTCATAATCAGGTGCGGCCGCTAGCCCTGTTGCCTAAGTTTTCAGTCACCAATAGCATCGTGAATGTTAGTTTTTTGTCATAGATTCCAGCTCGAGGAGTTCGTGTTCTGAATTTCCTGGAGATTGGCATTTGAATTTATGATTTTCTTTTCTTTATTTTATTTTTTTTTCCCCCTCTGTCCGTGCAAACATGGGGATCTTTCTGATTCCCCGATTTCTCCTCCTTATTCCTTATTCTTTTTTTTTTCTTTTGTTCCTATACCAGTCTTTGGCCCCCTCTACAAAAAAAAAATAGTGGGTTTTAAGGTACCGCAATCCGACCAGGGTACAAAAATACTCCAAAAATACTACAATAGTACAATACACGACGATCATATTCGACCCTCAGTATGATCACGCATGCCTTCATTTCCTCGGTCGCAGGCAGCATTAATATTTACATATGTACAGAAATGATGTTTGGCCCACCGTTCTTCCCAGACCCAAAGACCGCAACTGCGGGTGGAGGAGTTCCCAGTTTCGGTTGTCTCAAATGATTACGTCAGGGGCCGTTCACAACCTCACCCCAAGGCTTCAACTCTTCAACTCTCTTCCCCAAGCATATTTTTTAGTGTTCCTGTGGAGGCAGACGCATTTTGGTTCTTCGATGGCGACCCGCGCACAGAAGCGCGTCAACCTCGCGGTTTCCAAGATCGTTCCACCCGTGTTGGTCGGGTTTATGATATATGCCTCCTACGCGGTTACGAATCCCTTATGCAGTAAGTGACTGAGAGACTAGCCTGGACTCTTTGAATACCTTGGAATCTGACCAGGAACCTTTCGCGACAGTTGACTATCTTATCCACCCTTTACCTTCCTATAATCGAAGCCCTCGGGTCGGCGCTGGCGCCGCAATTCTCGTCATACTCTACCTTCTCTTAATACCCATGCTTGGGACCTATTTTCGACTTCTTTATAACGTTGTACGGAATCCCGGCTATCTTCCTCTTGGTCCCGAACGTCTGCAGGCAGACGCGGCTGAGCAAGACTCGAAGTCCTCGAACAAACGATTCGGTTGGTGGGGCTCAAAGTCTCAACAGACAGAAAAGGTAGACGAGGCTTCGGATTTGGAGCATGGGGGTAACAAATATCCCGGTGGCCAAGGGTTCCAAGGCGATGCACTCGGTTTGGAGACCTTCTATACCAAGGATGTCTTTGTGTGCCAGGACGACGGGCGGCCTCAATATTGTTCCACGTGCTGCCAATTCAAGACTGATCGAGCGCATCATTGCCGGGAAATTAATCGTTGTGTGGCAAAAATGGATCATTTCTGTCCTTGGTATGTTGGAATTCAGCCTCTAAAATTCAATTGCTCATTGGATACAGGGTCGGTGGTGTGATATCGGAGACAACCTTGAAGTTTTTTATTCAGTTTCTGGGATATGCCGCCATTTTCTGCATATTTACCCTCATCGTAACTGCATATTTTACAGCAGAATTACGCCGCAATGTACGTTCTCACAATTTGCCAGTCGCTCATCAATTACTGACTTTATTTTACCAGACTGGATCCGTCAATCCACATTGGTGTGTTTGCCTTGGACTGTAAGTGTTATTCTTTATGCATACTTGAATAGTCAACTAATTATTTCTCCAGTGGTGCATTCTTCGGCCTCTTCACCGGCGTCATGACCCTCAGCTCTCTCCAAATGGCCATGAGAAACGTCACCACAATCGAAAACCTGAGCCGTCGATCCCGCGTCTGGACACTCGCCATCCGAGTCCCTGAGCCCCTTCTCGACCGACTCTGGGTCAGCGAATCCGCATGGGCCCCTACATTCCGCATGGTCTCATACCCACCGCAAGGAAGTATATCACCTTCACAGCCCCAACCCACCGATACCTCCACAACAGAACGCCACGTCTTCGCGATTCTGCACACCAGCCCAGGCGAGAACCCCTTCGATCTCGGCTGTTGGAAAAACCTGCAACAGGTCATGGGCTACAGTCTCACCGACTGGCTTCTTCCTTTGAAGCCAAGTCCCTGTGCCGACCACACCAGCAAGCAAAGCGCCTTCGCTCTTGGTCCCGTAGTGACTCGGCTAAAGCAGGAAGCGGGATTAGTACCGTCACACTAGCGGTTCCAGACCCCCAATCAAGAATCAAGGAATATAGCTCTAGACGAGGTAAACATAGAAACTGATCTGTGCTCATTCGTACTTTGGCCCCCATTTTATGTATCCCACGTCCCTGGCATAGGTTATTTCTTTCCGGTGAGGTTTAAAAAAAGAACAAACAATACACCCATACATGATTCTGACTCGGCCCTGTCAAATCAAGATTGAAATAAATATTTACTTTTTCCTGCAGATTCGGATGAATCCCCCTTGAAGAAAATTCCCGCCCCTTGCAAATCATAGGGCTGAAGGCGCAATGCATCCCAAGAAATACAGGGATCAGCCCAATTAGTGGATACTCTGTTTCTTTGAAACTGACATCCTGACAGAAATAGGATTCGACAAGAATAGAATAGAAATGGCCACCTTTCATGTTGACATTAGACTAGATCTCAAAACAGCTAATCAGGCCCGAACTTATCTATCATTAGATCATCGATGATCAACCACACTTCGCATTGCAATTCTATTTTGGAAAGTCTGAACGAGGCCACGTTCTGCAAATGCGAAGATCGGGCGCCATGAAATACATAGCCAAGACAAGATTGGACCCCACGCTAGTCTTCGCGCAGTCCACCTGCTGCCACGCTGCGAAAATCATGTGAGTTTTTGATCCAAAAATAACTGCCTGAGGTTATTCGGGCTTCTTATCTTCTTTCCGGGTCTTTTGTCCTCTCGTCCTTTTGTCTGTGGACCTCGCGGATTGGGATTTTTGTCGCGCTCAGAAGGTGTAAAGTTCAAGTGGGAATTTTGCCCGAGTGGATCGCGCGGCATCCCGGGCGTGGACTAAGATGGTTGAGTGATGAATTTAGTGGGTTATACCGGGAGAATTGAGTGGATGATCAAGACTGAGCCGTTCATCATGGTTGGGTTTTGTTTGATCCTGACTTGTCGTGTGCAGAACCTTGGCTAGCATTACTGAAAGCCCGTGTCTAGCTCTCTTGAGCCAAGAGTCCTTCAATCGGTACGTGTAGAACCGTTAAGAGGTCGAGAAGCAATCATGGAAATAGGCATGAACAGCATCAATAGATTCAACGACGATTGAAGGATTGTAGATCAAACGACTAACTCCAACTTTCTTCTAAGGCTCCCAAGTCCAGCAAATGACGCCAACCATGCTGTAAGAAACGGACAAAATAGCAGACCAAAGCAGCAGATATAGATCGAATACAGAAATTGAACCCAATGAAGCGCGTGAAGCGTCACAGCTCCGGCCATTAACTGATGTCCCCAAAAAACAGAACCCAGCAAGGAGCGGATACCACAAGGGAGAAAAAAACCAACAGACTTTCAAGTAGGAAACCATGATGCCTAACTCCGGCCAACCAAGACATGAACCATAAAGACGAAACCGTGACCGTGACAATGCCCGTACCCGATCAACAAACCCAACCTCAAAGCGCCTCGCTTGTCGATGCAAAAGCAGATGGCTAGATCAGTCTAGGCAGTTCCACAAGTGTGGCATCGTGCATGGTTGCAGCAGGAGCATCGTTCAGGGGACAGAGATTCACTGGCCATCTGACCACAAGCACAGCAGGACCAAAAGCCGAGATGGCTTACTGGAGTTCCGGACGTGAATTGGCGGATACCAAGGGCGTTGTAAGGGGATCGAGTGCGAGCAACCGAGAGATGGGGCTCGAAGTCGGTATTGACCAGATCGCGAGCTTGGGCAGCGTAGATGAATGATTGCTTGGAGGTTTCCATGCCATTTTCAGTAATGCTAGCGATCTCGAAGGGACGTGCAAGAGAAGACATCTTGTGTCAAGGGTATTGATTTCGTTAGACTGATGGTATAAGACGAGGTATTTTCAAGAGTGTATAAGATTCAACAGTATGTACCACGTAGAACCGATGTTATAAAGCTCTTCAAATGTTGGAATCGAATCAAGTTGCTGGCTGGATGATTAAATTCAACTGATGGATCTAGAGGACTCTTTAAATATGATTGGAAAGTGAGGTTTATAGTACACGTGTAGGTCACCCTCACCCGCACCCTTTTGCTAGTTCATCATCGAAAGAGCCACTTTGCAATAGCCACAGCACCTGCATTTATTCGTTGCCTGGGGATCATCAGGCAATGAGGCCGGGCAAACTCCATCGGGGCGAGGGCGAGGGCGAGCAGCGAGACTAGCGAAACAGCCATCCAGCGGGCACGATTCTAGGGGCACGCTTGCAGTATATTAAATAGTGCATTCCCAGTAGCCCTGGAGGAACGGAGAGCAGCACTGCCGCCCACGCCCAGGTTACGTACCTAGCAACATATTTACCTAGATAGCCAGGCACCGCCGCACTGATGCGCTGGATAATCCATGAGTGGATATTGGGGCACATACTGGGTAGCTCAGGCTACTGCACCTAAAACGTGAAATTGTAATATTTGCCGTCAGAAACTCTAGTTTTGAGTAAACGCACTCCTAAGGGTCTTCGCCTTGGATTCCATCCACTAATGACCGATTGATCCACTGTCATAGTCCCGGGTAAACAGCTTGGCAGCCGTGCATGACTTCGGCGCTCCCGAAAAGCGGCGCCGGATCAGGGGTCAAGGCAACGAGCTGGGGGCAGGGGCTTGAAACTGTTTCCGATGATGTCTGATTACATCGAGGCGCTGTAAGCCTTCTGGTTGGTTTCTTGGGCGTTAGGCTCGCCTTAAAGTGTCCAGGCAAGGGTGTCCCCTGGGTTACAGGCAAATAGGCTAGTGTGTTTCCCCTGGCCCCGGTGAGTCATGATCTGTGACGAGATTGTAGAATAGTTTTTTTTTAAAGAGGAAGGAGAGGTTTAAGAGGAATAAAGTGGAGATGGGAAAGGTGTATTACATTAGAGGAGATCGCCGTTTTTCTCATCCCAAACTTCTAGAAAACGGATATTCTCAAGGAGTGGGAGCGGACCAATCATGGAGCTGGGGTTTATGGATTTGCGACCAATCATGAGACATTTGCAACAGCCGATCGGATCTGGGATGAAAATTATGGGGATTTTATGGAGCCGGACGGAGTATAAGCCTATTGCTCTTGCGGATCACATATCCGGTCTTGGTAGTGCCAATTGCAGCGACTTGGGCATCTTGTGTGGATGGTGTGTTCAATAAAGCCGTTCGGATGTGGTTGTTAGCTGAGTCTGTGGACAGGTATCGTCCAAATGTGTTGCCGTCGCTATTGTCGTTGTCCCTTGGGTCCACAAACGATCGCTGGGTGCTAATCCGGACGCAGTTCTGATCTTTGTCGGGCTGTTGGTGGATCCGCTGGGGGAGCGGGTTGCTGTCACTGGCGGCTACAGCGGCCCATGATCTGGCCGAGGGCGCCGAAGGGAGTGTTTCCAGTTGGGTTCGCAGAGCCCGAACCTCCTCCTGGAGCTCCTCATTTTGCTCTTGGAGTACATTCTGATTGTGTTTGACCTCTTGGAGCTCGCTTTGGGTGGATTCGATGAGTGTGGTTTGATGGTGGATAATGTCTTTCAGCGTGTCGATGAGCTTCCACACTTCCTTGGTGGTCACTCGTCCTGTGGACTCTCCTGCGAACTCGGGGTTTGACCGTGGTGTACTAACGAACTCGTCTCCCTGACGAGGCTGTCTTCTCTTACGGGGCGTGATTCGTGGTTCAAAGTCCGCAACCGGGCGTTCTGGGTTTGTGGGAGGGGCTTCGGGAGCCCCCGCGGGTGGGTCCGCCATCGGTCCGGGGTTAGTTCCCGCTCGGCACACAACACAACAATTTATATCACAATAGTTTTAACCGCAAGGGTAGGATGGGGTCGAATCTGAATCACTTCAGAAGATACACACACACACACAATTCATTAACGCCCGGCGGCTGAGCCGAAAGGGCAACTGTCGCTGATCTACTATACATGTCATACTAGGTACAATTCTGTGTCTCCTTAGAGCCCATACATAAAATCTTGCCGTATGTGTGTCATTTCCAGCACGCAGTGTCGCAACGGATCCTCGTGGGTTAGTAATTTTGTTAGTAGGCTGGCTTGAAGGCGCTTCTCCAAGTGTTCAACATCCTATCTTCGGCAGTTGAAGCGCGTCTACCATCTGTAGCACGAGGTAGTTGGTGAGTTGGATCGAAAAAGGGGTGATTTATATTCGTCGGCATGGTTAAGTGGCCTCGAGTCGGCCCGTCGCGATGGCGAATCGTATTGAGGCCCGTACTGCCTCTAAGTTTGGCGTCCACTGCTGATCATCAGAAGGCGATTTCCCTCCCAAGAAGAAGGATATGTTTCCTCGGTGGGTGTTGGTACATTGTAGCAGTTCCGTCCGGTGCGCAGTCCACTTCTGACATCGAAAAAGGAAGTGCTCCACGGTCTCTCTCGCTTGTCCACACGCACACTGGTCCGTGTCTGCCACGTTGATTCGATAGAGATATCCATTTAGTCTTGCCATGCCAGTCCGGAGTTGAGCCAGCACGCTTGCTTCTTTCCACGATAGGCGATCATATAACTGTCGGGTGTGTTTTCCTGAAAGTGCTGCATCCACTCGTTTGATGTGTTTCCCAACGTTCTCTGGCAAGCCTTTCCCAGTGGCTACATGTGATTGTGCGATATTCAGGGTTGTTGACTTCATCCTAGGAACTCGTGCTTGGAGGAGAGCGTCCTCTTGAGTCGCGGTCCTGGCCTGCTCTTTAGCCAGGCCCAACAATTTGTTCTCTTCACTGGTAGGGACCCAACGGATGTTGATCCGGTTTCCGGTTCTCCCGAGCCTTCTGATCAGCTTATAAATCTGGTCGACATGTCCCTGGCCCGACTGTTGTGGGGGGTTCCTCAGCGTGAGTGCTGCTGCTTTGTTACAAGTATTGATTTGTATTACTGGGCTAAACACGCTTGATAATACATTGTAGAGGTGGCAGCACGTCTACCTACATAGACCCTCTACCTTACATCCCCTTCGATCCTTATCCGCATCCTTCGCGGGGCACAGCCGGTTCCGCAAGCCAATACCAGTTTGCACCTTAAGCCTACTTCCATAGCGGCCTTAAAGACTCCATCCTCGATAGCCATCTTCAAAATCCTATTCTCTCAGTAGACCGACACGCGCGTCCGTCCTCTCGAGCCATATAGAAAGTGTCGTATCTGCAGTCCGCCCACCCAGACTTCCGTCGCTTCCATTATATGCTGCGCCCCACAGATTGTCAAACCCGCTTCGCGCTACCTTGTAAGATCTCTCTAACAAGGCCGACCGTATCTCGCAGGAGTTTGGCCAGTTGTATCCTCTCTGTACCCAGAACAGCCAAGCAACACAGTGTTGTCCCTCCTACTAACCAAAGTACCTCGTCGTTCTCTGTGTGGGTTCAAGCATGCTGGATCGTGCCGTATCGTTTGTTTTTGACTGTCGTTTCTGTATCCTCAGACCCAGCGATATCCTCCTTTCAACAGAGCAGCCCGAGAGTACCCCAAGGGTGTCCTATCCCACGACCCTAGTGTCCACTGATTGTAGGATCGGTTTCGCAGTCGTGTGTCGGGTGGTTTTCAAAGTGTTCCCTTGTCGCCTGTGCGTGGGGTCAGGGCCCCTGACCCCTGAGCTCTCGCTCCAGCCGTAGCCCTAGCCAGCGGACAGTGCTGGCCGGTGGTGACTCTTCTTAGCTCTGCAAATACCATCCAGGCAAGGTATTCACAGGTTCCCAGCCGGCACCACGGGGAGGTGAGAGTCGTCGCCGGCCTTCAGAAGATACACACACACACACAATTTATTAACGCCCGGCGGCTAAGCCGAAAGGGCAACTATCGCTGATCTACTATACATGTCATACTAGATACAATTCTGTGTCTCCTTAGAGCCTATACATAAAATCTTGCCGTATGTGTCATTTCCAGCACGCAGTGTCGCAGCGGATCCTCGTGGGTTAGTAATTTTGTTAGTAGGCTGGATTGAAGGCGCTTCTCCAAGTGTTCAACATCCTATTTTCGGCAGTTGAAGCGCGTCTACCAAATGTAGCACGAGGTGGTTAGTGCGTTAGATCGGAAAAAAGGGGGTGATCTGTGTTCGTCGACATGGTTAAGTGGCCTCGAGTCGGCCCGTCGCGATGGCGAACCGTATCGAGGCCCGTACCGCTTCTAAGTTCGGCGTCCACTTCTGATCATCAGAAGGCGATTTCCCTCCTAGAAAAAAGGATATGTTTCCCCGGTAGGTGTCGGTACATTGTAGCAGTTCCGTTCGGTGCGCAGTCCACTTCCGACATCGAAAGAGGAAGTGCTCCACGGTCTCTTTAGCTTGTCCACATGCACACTGATCCGTCTCTGCCGCGTTGATTCGATAGAGGTAATCATTGAGTCTTGCCATGCCAGTCCGGAGCTGAGCCAGCACGCTGGCTTCTTTCCACGACAAGCGATCATACAGTGTGTTTTCCTGGAAGTGCTGCATCCACTCGTTTGGCGTGTTTTCCGACGTTCTCTGGCAAGCCTTTGCCAGTGACTACATGTGCCTGTGCGACATTCAGGGTTGTTGACTTCATCCTAGGAACTCGTGCTTGGAGGAGAGCGTCTTCTTGGGTCGCAGTCCTGGCCTGCTCTTTAGCTAGGCCCAACACTTCGTTCGCTGCACTGGTAGGGACCCAACGGATGTTGGTACGTCTCGAAACTGGTGTCCCCACCTACACTCTTTGATTATTTCTCGAACCCTAATGCCAAGGTCCACTAGTCTATATTAGGGATAGCTCCGGAATATTAATATTCCTGTATCGTAACATGTACAAAGTCCTACCAAATTTATTACATGACTGAGAAGATTCTCGATGTCTGTGATGAAAAAGCCCGAAAATTGAGAGAAATATTTGAAAAGACCATGCCTGGTGAAAAAGATACGTGGGATAAACGATACTCTAAGGTCGTTCGGAGACTCGGTAAAGGAAACAAGGTCGAAGACCTTATGATTGCGATCACCCAAGATGTCCAACTCATTGTCAACAAACATGCCGTCAATTCCGCCACACCAGAGCAAAAGGCCGAGCTTAATGAAATCATCAAAGAAATGAAGTCTCTCCCGTCCTTAATGCCTAAGGAAGCAAGCTCGGCCATGAGTTTTATTGTCCACGGAGGGAAGATGACGAGCATGGTTCACACGGGGAGTGGAGAACACAAGATTGTCACCGATAACGGGAGGATGTATATTGCTGACTCTCAAACTTTCGGTAAGGATTAGACATCACGATGTCACTTTTCCTTATTAGTATAATAGCAGGAGAGTTTGCGTCTGTTGGTTTATCGCGGTGAAAGTGGCCGTGCACTTCATCTTCCATATGTGTCGATGAGTACATACTCACTTCAACTTCTTGTTTTCGATATACACAAATTTCTTATGTCGTTTAAAGGTCTCCAGAGCTGTTCCTATAAACTCAATTGCCCCGGACTCTACTGGATATATACCCTGACCGTTATTGATAGTTACCAAGGAAAAGGAAGACTTCAGTTTTCGAGGACCTGTTGGCATCTGTCTCGGCCAAGCGCCTCATATCCCATCGGAGCTCTTCATCGGCCGTGCCTCCGAGCTTGATAAGATGGCATATGTTTTACACCCAGGTCATAAGCATCCAAAGCAACGGCGACTTGTTCTGGGTGGTATCGGTGATATCGGCAACACGCAGCTTGCCATCGCTTACGCTGAGTCCCACCGTGGATCTTATGACTCCGTGTTTTGGCTGGATGCAGCATCCGAGGCCGCACTGAAAGACAGTTTTCAATCGATCGCCAGGCTAGTCTTCGACGTACAGGAGCCTGGGGTCCTTGAGGATAAAGAAATTGTGATGCGTACGCATCAATGGCTATCCGGCCCAAAAAAATACTGGATGCCTGTTAATCTTTGATAACTATGATGACCCTTGTCAGTTTAAGATCGACCAGTATTATCCCCCAGCTTCACACGGGGCCATTATTGTCACCACACGACGGCCGGATCTCGTTGCGGGAAGTAATGTCCCGGTAAAAGCTCTTGAGAATATTGAGGAGAGCCTCGCGATCCTCCAAACTCGATCAGAACGAGAACATATTCAATCAGGTCCGCGTGCGCCAGTAACAATATAAATCTATTATTCACTAACCACTACCAGTAGATCCATATGCAGCGCGCCTCGCAGAGCGACTTGCGGGCCTTCCTCTCGCTTTAGCCACCGCTGGGGCTTATCTTCAAGGAAGTGCTTTCACTTTCAAACGCTATCTTGAAGAGTACGGGAAACTCTGGGACAATGACCCCCGCCGCCCCGCCGAGCCGCTCAAGGATTACCAGAGCGTACACTCTACACGACCTGGGATTTATTCATACAATCGTCTCGAAAGGGACGATCCGGACGCGGCCAAATTCCTAAAATTGTTGGCCTACTTTGGCAACCAGAGCCTTTGGTATGGGCTTTTCCATGCCGGGCTTGCCGAAACTTCTCCCGGATGGCTTCGCGAAGTGATCACGGACGACGTTAACCTCGATGCAGTGATGAGAATCCTGACCAGATACTGTTTCCTGGAAGTTCAGCCCACGTCAGAATCGTGGAGCATGCATAACTGCGTGCATGACTGGACACTAGCAATATTGAATAAGGAAATCGATACACAGCATTATTGGTATGCTGTTGACTGCATTGCTGCATCCATGAATGGCGCTGACGAGGATTACTTTGGACACATCTCATACTCTCGGTTGGCTGCTCATGCAACACGGCTAGTACAACAGCGCTTCCTCCGAAGCGATACATTTCTAGTTCTACCCCTGGTCGGCTCAATTTGGCCTCGAGTATCGCACGACTACTTCGAGAGCAAATTCAGCTTGTTGCTGCGGAGCAGATGTATATACGGGCGCTAGCTGGGTACGAGAAGGCGCTGGGACCGGACCACACGTCGACCCTCGCCGCTGTCAACAATCTCGGCCTTCTATATCGTGACCAAGGCAAGCTGGACAAGGCTGAGCAGATGTACAACCGGGCGCTCGCTGGGTATGAGAAAGAGCTTGGAGCGGATAACATGTCGACCCTCAACACAGTCAACGGTCTTGGGTTTATATATCGGGACCAAGGCAAGCTTAACCAGGCGGAGCAGATGTACAACCGGGCGCTCGCTGGGTATGAGAAAGAGCTTGGAGCGGAACAGACGTCGACCCTCAACACCGTCTGCGGTCTCGGGATCCTATATCGTGACCAAGACAAGCTAGACGAGGCGGAGCAGATGTACCAGCGGGCGCTAGCTGGGTACGAGAATGCGCTCGGACCGAACCCCACGTCGACCCTTGAGACTGTCAACAATCTCGGGATCCTGTATCAGCACCAAGGGAAGCTGGACAAAGCGGAGCGGATGTACATGCGGGCTGGGCTAGGGAAGGAGAAGAGGAATACTGCTACTTGCTTCTTTCGATGATCTAAATTCAATATTTATCACGCTGTCCTTCCTGTATTATTGATCTCAATTCCTGATGTCAGAGAGAAACCGGCGGGCAATCGTAAGTTCCATATCCTCGATGATAAAGAAGTCTGGGTCTCTAGTCCTCGTAGACCTGATTCAGATCCACACTATTTGTTAAAACAATATCACGCGTCTTCTAGATATCGTCCTCGATAATTTCGTTGCTCGCCCGTGGTCGCTGTTTGCCAGAATTGACTAGATAAATGGGATCAGGAAGGGCAGCGCTACAGTACAGAGCGTGGCTTTAGCACCACCAGACGCACCCCATGTTCGTGGCTGCGATGCATACATCACGAGGATACTTATGTTGGTTGGAGACAAATTGGGCCAGGTGCAGAATTGAACAGGCTTTTCCCGCTCGTTGTGTTCAAAATGACGTGCCAAGGCTCCAGCATGTATGCGAAAGATCGACACTTGTGTGCAACTTGGCAAGGAAAGCAGAAGCCACCTAGCAGATCGTCCGGGAACTCGGCGCTAAGCGCATGATTTGCAGAGATCGACTACAGGTTTGTATGGTATTCCACAGATGTTTCGTACGCAGCTTGCAATTTACGTAGCTAGGTCCTGTAACATACCTCCGTACATAGCGCATTGTACCCTGCCCCTCAATTTAAGGCGACCCAGCTCAATAAACGCAAAGGCCTTGGCGGTGGGTCCAGAAAAGAGTTATCAAGTGTGTACAGTACAGTATAGGACAGCATCGCGACAGAGTATCTTTAGTCTACTCTAAAGCACCCAGGAGCATGCCATTGTCACGAGATCAGAGTTCTTAGAAATATACAATGAGCAGACGATGACATCAGCCTGTGTTGCTTTTGGCTCGCAAGTTATGCAATTGTTTTTTTTTTCTCTTCAGGCATTTCAAACTTTTGCAACGCCACTGAACCAGCGTACCCCTATAAGCTGGGTGCTCGAGAATAAGAGTACCACTACCATTACCCTATGTAGATAGTTTCTTGATTGAATTACAAATGCATTTCTTCCTAAGTGAAACAGTAAACCGCGCCCTGCAGCCTTGAATGTCAGATTGGCTCATCTACTACATAGTAGGTCCCCAGGTAGGTAGATGCCGTAGTGTCCACGTGTATCGGAGAACTCGGGAGCGTCACTCGGATGTTAGTGATTCTCATGAACTCGGGATCAGAGAGAGAAGGAGAAAGATCCAAGGAACTCGATTGTTTTATCATTTATGGAGGAGGAAAAACCTCGTGAAGCTATCTGATGAAGCGCAGAATTACCGTCCGAGCTAGTACAGGATCGTCCATACAAATGAAGACCACTCTCATGTTCCATTCATTCTAACAATTCCACAATTTATCCTCCGGTCGCAGTGGATATGTGGACGCGTTGAATTGGTCCCCCGACGCGTCCGCGCCCGCCCGACCGCAACGAAATGGGCGATGACAACAAGGACTAACTAGCTAAGGTTCCTGCCCCCCTTATCTCGCTACGATTATTGCACGCCATGACACGCTGGCATCGTACTGCCATCCGATGAGGGCACAGCCTATGGGCGTGTGTCCCCAACTAGGCGCGTCACCAACGCGCCTACCCTGTGTTGATTCTAGGCTACGAGACGAGAAGACAGCTGGGGTTCCCCTGGCCTCATCGCGCTATCCGACGACTTTGCCTGCAACGCATCTGACTTCCACACTCGTGCCGATCTGCCTGCGAGAGACATGCTGGCACCATACTGCCCACCTGCCGACAACCAACCGCGCCGATATGCCTGCGAGAGAGACGCTGGCATCGTACTGCCTAAATGCGACGAATATGCTGGCATCACACTGCTCACCTGCCGACAACTAGTCGCGCCGCTATGCCTGCGACTATCGACAACAGATCGTGCCGCTATGCCTACGATTGGTTAGGGTCGGTAGCGGCTGTGTTGTGGTACGCACACCGAGTAGGCTCCTAGGCGAGGGATTTTGCTGAGGTTTTGCCCCAAAACTGGGGGTCGCGGGTTGGATTCCCGCCGCCGACACAACATCTACCACAAAACGCTTGAACCTTACTAGCTCTGTCTAGCCTGGTCCTCAGACTCCTAGTACACCTAGTTCCCCCGCACAACCAGCTTGAGCTGGCAAAGATTGCCACGAATACGAGGAGGGCATGGAAAACTGCAGACCCCTCTAGCCACAGTTATCGTAGCGCTGGAGGAATACCCTGTGATGAGTACTGCCCAAATGCCCTGCGCAGATAGGCGGAATGGGGCGAGGAAAAAGGATTCGAGGATCCTGGATCCGAACGATCCTAGACTCGAACGATCAAAGATGTATTTAGGAACTGAGTCGGAGCTTATGCTCATGAACCGCACTGTCTTTCATAGCCCGTAGGGCTCGATAAGGACAATAAACTTGATTACTACTACTAGTGGCAGGCTAATTTAGCCAATCAGCGTCCACGCCGTAATTTATCCCACCAGGATCTCGACATTATGGAGAGATGCTTATGTCATCATTAGTGTCGTCGACTTGAGTCTGGAATCCTTCAATCAGCTCGTTCTTGGGTCGAGATCGACCCTAAAGTTAGTTAGCTTGTGACCAGATGCTTATGTCGTCATTAGCGCCGTCGAATTACGTCTGGAATCCTTCAATCAGCTCGCCTTGGGTCAAGACCAAATAGTCTTCCCATATCAAGGTTTTCGGAGCATTCCGAAAGCAGGCAATTACGTACAACACATGGCTTAATTGGCCTCAACCTGCTAGTAGCAGATGCATCAAGAATTTACTCCAACAGATTTTTCACACTCAACAAGTCTAGACTTTCTTCAAGCTGACTTCAGAGACGGGTAACCAATGTTAGTACAATTCAATATCCACTTCAGTATAATTTTCCATGGTATATCCAGCGCATATGCGAGCCATTAGCTTTGAGAGACATTACGTCGGTTTACGCAGAATGCAAGATATCCTGCCTTTCGTGAGGTTATAAAGATTCGACATGCTGCCGCCCGAGGTCACTATTTCTCTCTATATTCTCTATTGGTTTTCCAGAGCAATTGACAGAAGTACCTACTAACCAAAAGCTTCAAAATGGCACCTCTGAACAACGTGGACGGACTTGTCAATTTGCGGAACCTAGTTCAAGAGCTAAACGGAACTTCACCTGCTGATAAATCAGTACCAATTGTCTTCGGTAAGTGGTTACGAGTGGTCCCGAATGCAACTAACAATCTACGCAACATAGTGCCTGGATTCTCTGGTTGGGGCGCACCGTTATTTGGTGCCATCAACTACTTTGGCGGTGTCATTAACATCCCCAAACTCCTGGTCGATGAAGGATATACCGTTATCGTTGCCCCAGTGGCTCCAATCTCTACCAACTGGGAACGCGCATGTGAGCTATACAGACAGCTCACTGTCGGCAGGTGCGTTCATTAAAACCTTTTTCTACATTCTTAGCTAACTCCTATCAGATTTAGCACGGTTGACCCAACAACAAGCTTAATTAAGGAGGTCTATGACATCGAAGTCAATTACGGCTCTTATTTTGCTGCAGATCCTGCTCACGCCCCAGAAGACAACCCTAGCACTGGCAGGAGACGAGCGATCCTGTTTCCAAACTCACAGTTTCCTAACGACTGGAAGTGGGGCCGGAGTAACAAAGTTCATTTTATTTGCCATTCACAAGGTGGCAACACAGTACGCTACCTCATCAGTCTGATGGCCAATGGCTCAGCAACTTGGAAGAAGATGATGTTGCCCCAATATGTACGAACCTGTCAGATGTGAACCTACTACCGGAGATTGCGCAGGATGCTCAACAACTGGGTCTTATTGAAGACAGGAACATAGATGCCAAATTCGTGGAGCTAACCCAGTCATTGGAGAGCCCGAGTGAGGCCCTACAGTCAAATCTCTGGCAACTGTACGTTGCAGAAGGTATCTTATGCATACATTTGATGTTCCGACATCGAGGTAGATGGGGATTCCATACGTCGGAGGCCATGAAGGTTGCATACGAGTATTTCTGTCCAATGGAATCCCTAAAATCTGTCTATTACTCTCAAGTCACCAACTCGAGTGACGCCAGATTTATTACCAGGCTCTATAGGGAGTTTGATCTCTTCCCAACCGAGGAGGAACCCGACCGAGAGACATACTGAGAGCCGCAAATATGGGCACACGACTCATCGGAATATAGAGCCTTACTCGGAACATATTTGGGTAGAGTGGTGGCTTATCTGGTATTGGGGGCATATCCTCGAAGAACCCGTCGAATTTCTCGAGTTGTGACTTGGTTTTCTTGGAAAGACGAGGCAGAGGAAGACGAGGAAGAGGAAGAAGAGGAAGATATAGTAATACTTCAAATGCGTTTTGATATTGAACCTATCCCGGTCTCTACACCTCCTCTTGAAGGTTCGACTTTGGACCCCATGGGCGTACCTGAAGATGTCAAGAGCAAAGAACGCATGACGAGCAGGGGCTGGACTCAGAAAGCCAAGCCACCTGGCCTTGGGCCTAGTCCTATGCCTGATTGCCCTCCAGCTATAGCTATCCCTATTCCCGTGTTTGGTACCCCAAAGGCGGGCTCAGTTACTCAGCGTATAAAGCATCCGAAGGTAATTCATGGGCTTGTTCCTCAAGCTAGTTTGACGCGTGGTCTACTCTCCTCTGGAGCTGGTCCGAAGGATAAGCGTCCTAAAATGATACCTGTTGCTCGAAAGCGCGCTACTTGTGCTCCAACTCCAGCTCCAACTCCAGATCCAACTCCTGCTACTCGGAAACCTACTACCCGTGAACCAGCTCCTGCTCCCGGTCCGGACTCGCTACGAGGAGAGGCCAAGGATGTGCCGAAGCCTAAGCGTGGTCCTGGAAGACCACCCAAAAGAGCTCGTAAAAGCGCTCCTGCCGAGCCCGCGCCTAATTTACCTGCAAAGAAGGCAAAGCGTATGGCATCACCAGATGAGCCCACTAAGACACCGAGAAGTCGCATAGTCCCTAATAAATGGGAACGACCAAAGACAAGATCCCGGGCGGCCGCTGAAAAGCCTGCTATCTGAAAAGCCTACTGCTGAAAAGACCCTTCCTCCTCCCAAACTTGATTTTCCCAGTATACCCAGGATGGGAATATAGACCTCCTCTGCTTTCTGTTTGTCTAGTATTTAGGACAATGACTTTACCGAGCCATAAGGGCGGTTAAAGTAAGAAAAGATTATTGCTTTCTCTAATGGCGAAGGAATGGAGACACCAGGTCTTTTCTGTGATGACAGCTGGCGCTGGCAGACAAAGATGATGAATTCATCTGATGGGAAAATGACTACAAGGTCGGTTTACACGGCTACAGGTAAGTCTGTCTAGATGCCCAACTTTATGAGAGCTGTTGCCTTTCTTGAATTAAACTTAATTTTTTGGTGTCTACATAGATGGCGAAAAGACATGGAACTGGTGGTCTCCTTTGTACAAAAAGCATGTGGGCAGCGGGCCTGGTTGTGAGAGGACCGCAACAACCGCCACATTCGGCTTCACGATTTACGAGGATGGGGCCCAGTCCATTACAATGTGTCCAGTCAGCTTTTCTTACTCCAAGCGAAAGTATACCCTAAGTGCTTGGCGTTCTGGCGAGAAAATCATTGCGGAGGGAACAGCAATGCAAAAAGCTCTATCTATCCCGGCTATATTCATGCATGAGCTAGCTCACTTGGTCACGGATGGTGGTAGGTTTATTCAAGTTCCCTGGTCTCAAAATTTTCCGCCTGGAGTAATGCTGATAGATTTGGCTAAATGCAATAGGTGTCTCGGATATCCCAATAATCATTCAAGGGGGACATCACCGGCTACGTCTTTTAGCGATAGCCATTCAAGCAGTCTTTGTCGTGGAGATACATAATTGAATGACGTTTCACTTTCCCCAGTCTCCCTTGTGGCGGATAATGTGCTCGACTGCGCAGCTTTGGCCTTGGTGGCCTTGGTGGTGCTGGTCTTGCTCGTGCTCCGTTCTGCTGCGCGTGCGGCCGATCGAGTGACAGGCATGCCTTGACGAGTTGATGAAATAGCGCTGTATTCGGAGCAAGAAAAAGCAAAGGCAAGAAACAAAATAGCTTCGTGGTGCCGAGGAGGAAGAAATTAAAAGCGGAAATTTGAAGAGGTCGTTACTCCGTACCTAGCGTGAAACGTGAAAAATCCCATGAGTCTATTCAGGGGATGGGCTTTTTCCATGGAAAGGATGGCCGTTATTCTACTTCACCAGGCTACTAGACCCTAAATATGACCGGCTCCACTTCAGAAATTTACCAATTTTACAGGGACTCATTATATTTATAACTAGTCACTTACGATCCTCTCGTATAGAATACCGATTCCAACCAACTTCGCCAGTAAAAGAGGGGCGACCGACGTGGCTGGCCCAACCACTAAATACGGGTATTTTCAGTCGATCGGAGGCCGGTGGATGATGACTAACAGTGGTAGGTGGGTGCAAAATAGTGATGGTGCTGGACGGCGGGCGGTGAAGCGCCGGCTCGTTATGCAAAGTTACAACTTACGGGTGGAAAGGCATCCGTTGGCGTCAAAAGCCGTCATTTTCGGCGTCCATTTCACAGGTCCTCATATTCTAGATGTAATTAGTCCAAAATTTGGGAGTTCGTTACTACGACCCCGCAATGTGTTGGTGTGACATCTCACTAAACACATTTATAGTCATGCGGTAATTGCAATTCAGGTAAAATGCTACCTCCTCAGTTATCAAAGAACA
This sequence comes from Penicillium sp. IBT 16267x, assembly GCA_028828865.1. Classification (NCBI taxonomy): domain Eukaryota; kingdom Fungi; phylum Ascomycota; class Eurotiomycetes; order Eurotiales; family Aspergillaceae; genus Penicillium; species Penicillium sp. IBT 16267x. The sequence goes on along the minus strand of JAQJZQ010000008.1, from coordinate 216,537 downwards.
AGGATTCTGTCCATATATTTTCGTTTCGGGACGATATCAGGAAATCATGCCAGGCCGTATTTTTCTTGGCGCGGAAAACCTTGATATAGTTATGAGAACTTTTCGAAGACTAGGAGCGAGGAGAAAATCAAAACACAGATGCATGATTTCTCCTCCATTGCATTTCCTCGCCCAGACTCAATGTTTCGTACCACTCAAGCATCTGGTGGAGTCCGGGTACCGTCGGGTCGATTCCAATATCCTTGATGAAGCCTCTTTCCCCTTCCACTTTAGCCAAACATTCTGCATGATGGTCCCACTTGTCAAGCTCAACGTAGTCTTTCCGAGGCCCCAAAAGCTCTTTAATGACAGGGGAAACATCATCCGGGGTCTTAATCAACCCAGCTTGACTGCGGGAGCGAATCGTTATTTTAAACGCTCGAAACAGATGCCTCCCCACCTGTGACCGACATGCAACAATTGAAAATCCTTTGGTCAAGCTCAGGAAATCAGGATCCCGAATATCAAAGTCCTTCTGCGCAAGCAAACAGAACAACGAGACATTAATTGCATACATAGCAAACTGATGACTATATTCCAAGCCGTAATCTGTTCCAAACTTCCGGACAAGAAGCGCTATTCCTCGTGCAGATTGGAGAGCAATCTTTTGGGGATTGAAATCGCCATCTGAGCTGGCTGATTCAAGATCGCTTGCTCCCGTGAGCATATCACTTTGGAGGTCATGGCAGCATAAATTAATTACCAGAGTGTGGTAGCGCATTCTGTGGCATGATTCATCGTCAATATGGTTAACAATCGTCGCAATCAACGGAGAGACGAGACAATCACCAACCTAAGTACGAGAATGTACGGTGCTGGGTCCTCTAACTGCGTCAAGGTAGAGGGCAGCTCTTGTTCCCACTCGCATAGCCGCCTATAAAGCTCTCGCTTTATGCTTCCATCATCAGTTCGCAAAATATTCCAGGAGGTGTCTCTTGCTATATAAGAGAGCTTGCAAGCTTCATCAAAGTATCGATTCATATGAGACTGACGAGGGCTACCTTTCTTCGGATAAGGCGTCCACTTCTCATCCGGAGAAGTCTCATCACGGGGAATTCGATCAAGGTCGACGTCCTTGATCTGGCTTCGTTTGAGGAAATTCATGTGGACAAGCCTGTAGCGATGTCAATTCATATCCATCAATCCTCGCGCCTTGCCGGGGTGAGGATGAACGCACGTGTCAATTTGGAACAGTCCCCACGCAGTTCTCTGGAGAGAGCTTTTCATGTCATTAGTCAGGTGTGGTGCTTTCAAATTTATCATCCTAGTATTGTTCACTATGCCAATTGATTCGGCCATTGCTATCGCTCGATGAAGCATCGTGTACCCATAGTTGTTATGACCCGACAGGGAGTATCTGTAAACGATTAGAAGAGAGTCAGAACAGCTTCCAATCACTCTGAATGTTATTACCTTTCATATAGCAGAAGAGATGCCTGTAAGGAGGCCAGCCGTACATCGCCTCTCCCGTCCATTTGGTACGATTTCAGGTACCCTTCTGCTTCGGCCAGAAAATGGGCGCCCTTGCTTTTCACGTCCCCAGGTATACTATACGCCTCCGTATAGTCTGAATAGAACTTTCTTTGGTTAGTATTGGTTGCCGATCATACAGCCCACGGAAACTTACACATGCGTTGGCGAGGAGGGCGTTTACTAAGAAGGGACTACAGAAGTCCGACTGAAGATGCCCCAATTGCATGTGTTTCACAAACGTGTCAGCGCAGAAGAATGCGTAGAATGGGTAGCCCCAAGTGAGGTAAAGGGACACTAAGTGAGAAACCAGGTCGTCGCTATCCGTGACAGTAGTCCACGGTTTTGCTGGAACCCTCACTGGAGCAACTTCACACAAGTATTGGACATCCAAAACCCTGGGTCGAGCTCTCGGCAAACCAGTTTCAATTTCCGTTTCCATTCCGGATAGAGCATCAATTGAGCGACCAGCAATTTGATCACTCATTTCAGCCAATCTTGCATTCGCTAACATCCCATAAAGAAATATACGGACTTGCTGGGCAGTTTTGCCATCGGGGATCTTACTGAACAATTCCTGCTCACGAGTCCGATCTGCCTGCCGGACTGCCTCATACAACTCATATATCATGCCGTGATATTCGGTTGGTATGGTTGTCATGCGCTGTTTCAGTCCACCGCGGTGCTGATCCACTTGCGATGGCTTCTGGTCGTGGATACCATCGTCAAACACAGTTTTCGTATTGCCCTGCCAAAAAGACATTAATACCGATTTGCGGATAGAATGATCCCTGCCTGACTTTTAGCGCTCTTTAAGACAGATTGATCAGCTTACACTTTGCTCATTCGCGGGCCCAGTCCGCGCGGAGTTGTAGGCCGGCCCCTTCAACCTATTGAGCATGATGACACAGCGTGATGGAGCGTGGCTTTTTGTTAACCAAAAGGCCTCAGTACTTGTAAAAGAGGGTAATTTTCTGCGTCTTGCCAGAGATCTGCAATCTGCAATATATCCGGAAACCTTTTGGATTATCAAATCATGACGTCAGGTCTTCCCTGAGCGGTCACAACCAGCTTGATATGTTGCGCCCACGGATTTTGACCGGCTTTCTTTCCACCAATATCTCGTCCATAAATCTTTCATATCTCATCATCCTCAAAAAAAGCTGTTACACATGTATGCATGACTCCATCAGGAGATGATAGAAGTTCATGGCCGAATAACGCCTTGACGGTAGCGATAATCCTGATAACCTCGTTTTCCCTCACCTACCCGATACCCCGAAGATGTCAAATGAGATCCCCCCTCCGGGCATATCAATGGGTTCTCTAAACGCTGGACCCCATGGGAATGCGAAGATTGCGATACCCCGACAGCGTTCAACTGTTGCACCGAAGCTAGGCAGACGTGTTCCACGGGCATGCGAATCATGCCGGACCAGGAAAATCAAATGTAGTGGCGATACTCCGAGCTGCAGACAATGTCGACAACTGCGAGTAGTGTGTTTATATCCATTGGGAATGCGCGACAAAATGCAAAGGTAAGCGAGCACAGGTTTGCAGTATTTACGTTGACCAACCCGAACGCCAGACAGCAAGAAGAGCTTTTGAGGAAATTGCAAGTTTCTCAGAGCCTATTGAAGGAAGCTGAGCAGTTTGTTCCCGGGCGCATAGCGAAAAGAATCCAGCAATTTCTGGTAAGGAAAGATACCATCATGCACGTGTACCTTGACCATATACTTGATTCACACCGAGCACATTACGGCTGATACCAGATGTTGGGCTCCATAGCAGGATTCAGACTCTGGATATGTATCTAACGATATAAGCGGCGAGAAAGACCGCGAGCGTCTTAAAGAAACGTCCCCAGAAGCGGAGTATGAGCCAGCCAGCTCGGACTCTTCCGTCGGGTCACTGAGTGCCTTGGACCAAGTCGAATACGATGTCAATCTGACTGAGGAATCTCGAGCCACGGGATATATAGGCAAAAGCTCGGAGATTACGTGGATGCAACGACTGCAGCAGGAGATCCTACAATGCACCAGTACCCCCAACAAAGACTACCCCGTGGGCGATTATTTGGGCCCTCACGAGATAAATTATCACCTTGACGATTTCGACATAGGAGTATCAGAGCCAGTACAGATGTATTGGGTGCCCCCCCGGCCACTAGCTGATCAACTCCTCAATACTTATCTGCGTGTGGCTCACCCTTACATCCCCATTCTCAATCGTCCTTTATTTTGCAGTCAGTATGAGAGGTTTTTCGACAGACCTGACCTTCCTGGCGACAAATGGTTGGCTATTCTGAATCTTGTTTTTGCCATTGCCGCTACCTATGCTCATACTGCCGAGTTGAGCTGGCGTGGGGATCCTAAAGATCATCTACTCTATCTGACTAGAGCTCGGATGTTGAGCATGAGCGGCGATGAGGTATTTCGCCATCCTGATCTCCAACAAGTTCAAGTAGAGGGCCTAATGGCTTTCTATCTTCTTTCCACAGATCAAATTCATCGGTAACGTTAATAATTCCCCAACCCTTGGAAACGCAGCTGACTGCCGATAAAGAGCCTGGAGAATGTCGGCATTGGCGATCCGCTCCGCAGTGGCTCTCGGAATCAACTTGAAAATCAGCAACCCATTGGTCACGAATATCTCTAAAGAGGTTCGGAACAGGGTTTGGTGGTCTCTCATTACAATCGAGAACAAACTCAGCCTAATGACAGGCCGGCCTAATTGTATCTCGGTGAGCATGTGCGGCTCACCACTGCCACTCCCACTTGAGGAAGAAGATTTAGAACAGCAACCGGCTACCTCTCTTCTCAATAATCCTCAATTTCGGGAAAGGCAAATACATGATGCCATGAGTAGCTCATATCTTCGAAGAGCGTCCTTTACCAAATCCAGCAACGAACGGCATATACCCTCTGCTCCTGGATGGCTCCACAGTCTCCCTGTTTCTACGGGACTGTACTTTTTGTATTCTTGTGACCTCACATTGCTGGTGCAGGAGCTCTTAGATCGTGTGTACGCGGCAGACGCTGTTCACCAACCCTGGAGTGTTCTGAAAAACCGGATTGACGAGATCCGAGAAAGGGTCGATCTGTGGCTCGGCTCGCTTCCGCCTGGCTTAGATTTTAATCGCATGATTGATGATCATCAAGCCCCCAACGAAAGAAAGCGCCTAGCTCTCCAATATTACAGCGCACAAATCATGCTAGGTCGTCCTTGCCTTTGTCGACAGCAGAAAGAAATTTCACACAGCACGAACGAAGAATATTGCTTCACAAAATCCATGGCTGTGTTAGCCGTCAAGTCTGCCATCCAAATGGCTCATCTGATCCCCGACGAGGCAAATCCTAGCCTTACAAATGAAATTTGCCACTGGTGGTGCCTTCTCCATTATACTATGCAAGCAATAACAGTCATTGTCCTAGAACTATCCTATGGTTGTATTCACCTGCCAGAGGAAGCGAGCCTTCTACTGCAGTTGGCGAAGAAATGTATCAGATGGCTCGACAGAGTATCCAGACATAGTGTTGCTGCCCATCGAGCCTGGCAACTCTGTGACAGTTCACTCCGCCGCCTGGCTGTGCCTATGGATCTCGACGTGAGCGATTTGCCGTTGCACCCTCATAGGCAGAAATTCGCCGATACAGATTCTTTTGCCTTCCACCCAATGGAAGAGCATGCCACACAGGTTGCTGATACTAAGATACGGGAACCTATCATACCAGGCCTTGATGTAGGGCTTGACACGCCCCAGCTTATGACCCAGGCTGGTTCCACTGCTGGCTCGGCAACAAATCCCTCACTGTCAGCAGTAGTAAGAGGTGTTGATCAGTGGAATTTTGCTCATGACTCATTGGGTGACAGCTTTGTAGATTTATTTTTCCCGGAGCTTTAAAAGCATATTCACAGATTGGATAACTTCAAAACTGTATATAATCAATTATATGTACACTATGGTTAGCAGAAGTATGTATCCCCGACATAATCAACAAAATAATACTTCCCGAGAGAGTGATGAATCTTAAGAATTATCAGCATCAAGAGTGTTCAATCCACAAACTAATGACATTTTAGGTTGATGAATCCTAGTAGGGGTGGTGAACGAGGAGTGGTTCCCTACGAGCGGTTGTAAATCTATTGATTCACTCTAGAAAATAGTAGATATAGTCTTGTAGGATGGGAAAATAAAATGCTAACGTCTATGGTTGATCGTATTCTTCTCATTGATACTATAGTTAGATGCCTTGACTATGTACTCATCGCTCTACGCCGCCTGGGGACTATTTTAGATGATAAGCCATCCAAGAAGCTAGTAAGCGAACATACCACTTAGTAGTATAAGGCGAGTCCGCGCATGCTGACTAGTGACTCCGGCGGCGTGCTGAAAGCCGGTGACGCCGTATTGATTTTCCCCGAGGAAGGTTCACAGGCAGACGCAAGGCATTCGGACGCCTTCTAAGCCACCTGAAAGATGTGAACAGTGCACACTGGACAGGTCTACAAGGCGATTCTCGAGACGGATCCGCCGCAGCAGAGAAGCGTTTTAACGAACCAGTCTCATCGGACCTCCTGCACTTCCTGGCACAGGATTGGGATAATCTCCACAAAAACCTAAAAGCAAACTTAACGCACTTTGATCTCAAACAAACCCATCTGGAACATGGCAGGTCTTTGGTCGAGGACCACACAAGGGCAAGCTTTTTATGGCTTATTACCACGCCAAATACGTCAACTAAGTCACTTCAGTCGGTAAATAAGAGTATCAAAAATTATGTAGACGTGGACGGCGACAACGATATCCCGTTAAAGTTGGCGAAGGCGGCGATCCAGGCGATTACCCGTCGGGAGGAGGCACTAACAACATTCTCGATCTCTGGCAACAGTTTGTGCCGCTGTTAGACTTTATCGCACTCGATGTCTATCTAAACGATTACAGTAGCTCCTGTCGCAAAGACCACCAGCAGAAGCAGCCGCTGTGAATCCCGGAGCAGCGCCGCGATGAGTACGGTGTGAGACGTATCTGGGTGGCTAATGGTTCGTATCAGGCTATGGGTGTGTCCCCCTTGGGAATGATACGCAAGTGCCCGCTACAAACCCATTCACTAGGCATTACGGCCTGCTGCAGTCAGTGGCTCCGCTTGTACTTGAGGCGCAGACTCGCCCTTACTCATCTGTTGGGTTCTACTTTGATGAAATCCCCAGAGACGGGGCCAGTACTGACCCCTCGAAACCGGTGGTCAGGCGTTGGGGTAGATATGGGATTACCATCGAGCGGGGTTTTGTCTTTGGGAAGCCCGGTCCTGGTGCTAGGATGGATTCATCTTGGTGGACCTCGGTTTCTCCTGATTGGGTGGGGGTGCCAGATACGGGTGAAGGCGTTATCGCCGACGACCAGTTTCTCGGGGTTCCTGCGCTTCCGAGAGCAGGTGGTGAACAAAGAAACGGGGGAGCTCCGTACGCTGTGGGTGTTGAATGGGGATGAGAGCGGAATGGGATCTTTGCTATGATGCCAAATGAGGATTCGGACTACGGCGGGTTCCCGATTTGTGTGAGTGTCCCTGCACATACTAAGATTGCCGAGTTAGAGGTGTACTCGATTGAGAAGGTGGATGATGTGTAAAGGTGAATACTGATATATCATTGGGTCTATCTTGCTTTGTTTCCACACTTCGGCACCTGTAGACTGGAAAGATCGACACGGCAACACTTTGCCGCGAGTGTTCTTTGCAAGGGCAAGCGCGTCAAACATGCCGCCTATGCAGGTATCCGGTAGCCTCACCTTGACCGTGATCTCCGTGACCCCGCAAGACTGATAAATTGGAACGAGATGGCCAAATGGGAGCAGATTCCGTCACCAAAAGAAACGAAAAATGAAAAACTCAAAAATTCAAACCTCGACGCCGGAGAACCGGGACGGGCAACACATGACCCAAAAATCAATAAACATATTGGAACACGTCCAATTCCCAATTGGTGATTCCTCCACCGGGGCAAAAGTCTCTGCAGCTTCGGCTCTAGTTTCACGAGTGCCTTAGCAATCTCCGACCACAGGGGAAGAATGTAAACATCAAACCACACCAAAAGACAAAGGCAAAATCACACGGACCTTCGAACCCCCTGAGTCGAACGCCTCATCGAAATTGAACCCAAACACGATCGCGGTGTTCACCCGAGAATCTCGCTTGGGAATTAAGCCTATCCCGGTTTTCAGGGGCATGATGCCATGATCGCCGTCGAGGGGATTAGCTCAGGTCGGTTCAACGTGATCTTTGACGGGGTCGTCTCCACTCCAGAAATTAAATCATGAAAACAATTATGGAGGAATGATGATCAGATCTGGGCTCTCGCACTGCGGAGCTGGATCCACTACTGCATTGGGAAGGTCCTGTTGAATGACCCACGAGGGTGCTGAGTCGGGGGGGTTTTGTTCAATTCATGCATGAGATATCATGAGTTTCGACACACAAAGTACGGAGTATATGCCAAATCTTTTGAGTTCATCAAAAGATCAGATCGATCATCTTGTAGAATGTACATGTCGACGTGGCCCCCGATTCAAAATTAGAGAATCTGAAACGACCCACAACTCCGATGCTATTGTTGCGGTGATTGGGGCGGGGGAATGACATTTCGGTTCCATGGATCAGTCTGCTGGTTGTGGTTGTTTATTGTGGGCAACTAAGTAAGAAAAAAATGACCTGGAGATGCAAGTATCCAGGGAGAACCTTGGAACGTACTTTTGATGGGGAAAGTCTACCTGTCAGAGTTTTCTTGGTTGACTCCTCCAACGTCTTTGTGCAGCAGTGGCAGTGGCGTTGCGAGGCTCGGTTCCCCCGATTGCGTGGTCCACCCCACACAAAATGAGAGACGTTTATGCCTCGACGAATGCTGATCCTTGATCTATATTTGCATCTTGTATTGCGTAGATCAGAGTGGATGCTAGAACAAAAACTTTGTATCAAGTAGCCATCCCCATTGGCGGGAACTGGGGGAATCATGCCTGGACGCGTGAGGCGTCTGAGGCGTGTGCGGCGTTTCGAACTGGTTCCCTTTGATAACCGGACTCCGGACAGGGATGTCAAAAGGATGGGTCATTTGAGGGGTTATGAAGCAAGCACACGAGTCTGATCACATCCGGCAATTTATTCGGACACATCGTGAGGCTAGAGTAGCGGCAGACAAGCGAATGGGTAAAGCGGTTTAGCGGCAGGAGAAAGTGGAGTTGACGAAAAGATGGAAAGCCAACGGTTGTCTTTTCCTGCTCTGGTTCAATCCCGGCTGAATGCATAGTGGAGCTTGAGAAACGGGCGAAACCCATGGAACCGGAATTTCGGAGTCGTACTTTGCGTAGTTTGTGTAGATGAATCTCCACTCCCATGGTCCAGAACGTAGATGTTCATGATCTTAATTATCGTGGCCTTCCCCTCTCCATCTCCATTTTTCCCACATTCTCTCTCTCGCTCTCTCTTCCACACCTCCCACTCTCTCTATCCCTTTTTTTTTCCCCTTTCCCTTCTCCACGACTCTTATTTGTCTTCCAACCATTCTTTTTTCACCTTCCCTTGTCTTACCTTCCGTGACTGGGGCCTCGGTTGCTTGAGATCGAATCATTCAGCCGCGTCTTAGATCATATCTGCAAGGGTATCAAAAACCACTTCTAAGACACTTCAGCCACTTGATTTGCCACTTCCCCGGCGGATTATGCACAGTGTGACCTTTCACATTTGATCCGGTGTCGCATATTTTCGTGTTCATTGCTACATACCTTGCTCAGCGTCACTCCAAGAACGCAAAGTGGTTGGAATTCCCAGCCCGCTTGGAAACACCGTGGTTACTATTTTATGTGCCTGTTTCCGCTCTTTTAACTCTTTCCTCCATAACATCAATCTCATCATCAATCCTTGCCCATCATGTCTGAATCCCCACTGGACAACCCCAATGGCCGTGGTCTGACCTGGATCTTTGATCACTGTCTGCGGTACCCGACTTCCTATGAAATCCCTCTCCGTACCATGTACACCATCAACTGCAACCCCGCCAAGAATCCCAACTCCACTCGCCCCCAGGCGTCCGCCTTCTCCCCGCGCAACTCCGCTTCCTCCAAGGCTTCTAGCTCTGACGACTCTGTCGACGCCAGCGCCGACTTTCGCTCGCAGCTCATCTACCAAATTTCTCGCCTGCCCTCGCAGCCCTGCACCCTTCCCCCGGCCTTCCTCATTTCTTTCTTGCGCCGTGTTTGGATTGCCGACCTGGACCAGGTCGATTTCCCCCAGGCATTGACCGCTCTGGACTACCTGAGGGACCTGGACGCCCGCTGGAAAAAAGAGATGTACAATGCCATTCAGCGTCTGGGCATCAGTCGTGCCGATGTTGAAGATCCTGTTCACTCCGGGCTGGCCCTGAATTACCCTGGAGTCATGTCCTGGCTGGAGACCATGAAGAGCAAAGGACGCTATATGGAGGCCCTGTACACCCAGATCTACGTCGGCCTGCGTCGTTGGGTACGTTTCTTCCTATGACCATTCGTCCTCCATTACTAATACTTTGACTTTCAGACTCTCCTTAACGAAATGATTCTTGACCACACCAACAAAGCCGCCCACGTCGCCATGCTCAACACTCTCTTCCCGCCGGTCTCGGAGAAAAGCCCCACCCCGACCTCACAATTGACCCGCCATATTCTTAAGGTGCAGCGGTCCGGGTTCTTTACTTGGATCAACGCCGTCAGCAGGGACGGCAACACAACTATCCTGAGACCGGTTATTACACAGGGCGCCCCTGAGGGCGAGGAGTCCAGCTGGCCTATCGTCCGTGATTCTGTGGAGAAATATCTGACAATGGCCCAAGAGATCATTGATGAATGCATGTTGATCCATGAGCCGAATCATCTGGAGGAGGCTCCATCTCCTCAATCTGCCCACCGCCCCAAGGGTCGCAAGGTCGACTCGGGTATCAGCTTTGCTTCTTCCACCAGCAACCTGAGCCTGTCGGAGGCCTCCCAGGAAAAGCCTCTCCCCTACTTCCCAGCTCCCAGCCCTACCCAGGCCAAGTCCGCTGGTTCGGCCCTGGAGCGTCTGGCTACTGAGATTCGTCGGATGGGTCTCGGCAACAAAACCAAGAACTTGAAGAAGATGAAGTCTACCACTACCTTTGGTATTCGTCCCAGCAGCCAGGACAGCTATACGGAGAGTTCTTACTTTGAGATCGACGAGCAGAAGCGCCGCCGTTTGATTGGTGAAGCCACCAACCGCAAGAAATCGCAAGCAAATGATTCCGCCCTTCACACCCAGTAAGGCGCATCCTTGATTCGGCGTCTCTCTCCGAGGCCTAGACTTCATATGTATCCACTTCTTCTTTTTTCTGCACATTCCTTGGCGTCTTTCACATGGACAAAAGGCCGGGTTGTATATGGTGGGATCGTGTGTTTTTCTTTCTTGTTCTTTCGGAGTTATTTGGCGCATGGACAATGCATGGTATCGGAGGCAAAAGTCTGGCGCGTGGGACGTTCTATTACGAAATAATGTCGTTACGGTTTACAAAAAATGTTGCAGCAAGCTGCCTATCAGATTGAACCGGATTCAATGAAAATCAGATAAAAATGAAAAATGAAAAATGATTCAAAAAACAACTATTGACTCGTAGGATAAGAAGTATCAGAGAGAACGGACTGCACATGTTGCCGAATTGTGCACCGTAGGAGCTGCGATAAGCGATAAGATAGTAACCAAGTGTCCAGATCGACAGGGGATCTCCGCCTTGTTGTTTGTGAGCGGCTCTGTCGCCAATAAGGTCGGCTATCTCTCTTTCAGTCTCAATCTGCAGTGGCCTCCACTCAATCCAAAACAGAGAGATCCACGTCACTATCCACGGGGCCCAGTCCCTATATCTATACTTTGTTGTTTCCCCCCGCGGCAGGATGCGGACCTCCAAATCCTCCCTGTCATGGCGTTGGTACGCTGCCATCGCCGCCGTATTACCAGGCTGGGTGGTCAATGCTAGCCCATCTGTGAATGTCGCCCTTCAAGCCTCGTTCGATGCGTCTCCGTACCTTGTGGAGCTCCTGTACGTTGAAGATCTTCGATGATGTCAAGATGTCAACAACCAGAGGAAAGACTAACATGTATGATTAGAGAGTCCGCTGCAGAGGAGAACTCCACATCCTATTTCCCATTACTTGATCGAATCACCGACGGAACCTTTGAAGATGCCGCTACCGAGATGGAGCTCTACGACCGCTTCTTGCAGGTTGTCCATGAAGATGGCCACTTGCGCACCGCCGAGGCCCTTTCCTCTTTTAAATTGTCGCTTGCGGTTCGATCATCTGCGCCGAGGATCCAGGCACATTATCAATTCTACAATACTTCTGTTCAGGACTCGTTGATGGTGGCACAGGATGCCGTTTGTCCGGTTTGGGTTCACTTCGATGGCAAGCAGTATTGCTCCTCGGCCATGGAGCGTGCGCAGCAGGATGTCCAGGGAGGATTGTATGTGTAGTAAAATGAGTATTGATTGTTGGGACGGTGGCTAATCTTAAGCGTTACTACCTCAGAGATCCTAGAGAGCTTCCCTTCGATCGAGTCTTTGGCGATGCGTCACTACCTCCTGCTGTCCTTTATGCCGACATTTCCGCCCCCATGTTTAAAGAATTTCACGAGACATTGACCGATATGGCGAAGGAAGGGCAGATTTCATACCGCGTGCGTTACCGGCCGCCTCAGCACTGGGTCCCTCGTCCTTTGTTTGTCCCAGGATACGGTGTGGAGCTGGCTTTGAAGCGAACGGATTATATTGTCATCGATGATCGGGATGCCGAACAGCGAGGAGACAGCGAGAACAAGCTGGCAGACTCTTTGGAAGAATTGAAGGAGGAATCGCCAGATGACTTGCGGCCTCTCTCCGCGTCGGAGGTTTCGAGATTGGGCTGGAACACCGCGGCCTACGTTCTGGACAGCGAGAACCCGCTTGATACATTGATCAAGCTATCTCAAAACTTTCCCAAGTATTCATCTGTAGTGGCTGCTCACAACGCTACTGTTCCGCTGAAGAGAGAAGTTCGCGCCAATCGGGCACGGATGATCCCCTCTGGTGCTAATCTTATGTGGATCAACGGTGTCCAGATTGACCAGCGCCAGATTGATGCTTTCTCTCTTCTCGACCACCTTCGTCGGGAGCGCAAGGTGATTGAGAAATTCCGGGGCTTGGGTCTGTCTGCCCAGGATGCTGTGAAGCTTCTGTCACACCCTCTCCTGGCGGAAGCGCACGCAGATGATGATTCGCAGAGATACGATTACCGTGATGAATTGGATGGTGGGGAGGTCATTATTTGGTTGAACAATCTTGAGAAGGACTCTAGGTACCAGGAATGGCCTAGTGACCTAGAGGCATACGTCGAAAATGCCTACCCCGGCCAGTTGCCGCCGGTGGCCCGCGACTTGCAAAACGTTGTCGTTCCTGTCGATTTGTCGAAGTCGGAGGATATTCTTTTGGTCCTCCAGCAGATTCTAACATTCATCAACCGCGGCATTCCTGTAAGATTTGGTTTGGTGCCTACCGCGTCGTCGCCAGAGTCTATTGCGCAGCTTAAGGTGGCGCATTACCTTCATGATAACTTTGGACTTTCGGCTTTTATTCAATATTTGGAAGAGGTCAGGTTTCAGGTTTCGTCTACTGTTTGGCTTGATACTAATATTGATTTGTTTAGTCTGCTTCAAAAATGAAGACCGGTAATCCGGACAAATCCATTTTCGCCTCTGTGGTTAAGGAGCGGGAGCCACGCGCAGACAAGAAAGCCATGTCTTTGGAGGAAGTGCAAAAGAATGAACATTATAGCGCTATCGCAGATCGTGCATGCAAGTACCAGAGCCGCCTGAGCCTGATTGTCGATGACCCTCATTTCCTGGTCAATGGAATTCCGATCTCCAGAGAGGGCAATTGGATGCAGGAGATGAGTATGCAGCTCGGCAGCGATTTGAAATTGGTCCAGCAGGGCATTATTGAGGGAGTCTTCGAAGAGACCGCATGGTTACCTGAATTCTTCTTGGCGACGGCAATTGAGAAACGTAACACCTTTTTGATGCCCGAAGACCCCAAGAGTGTACAGGTCGTGGATCTTGCCAGTGTTTTCGGATCTGACCCGGAATACTTGGCTGATATTCCTCGTATCGCATCTAACAAGGATGTATTGGAGACTGTGCACACTATTGTTGTGGCGAACTTTGAGTCAGGAGAAGGATTGAAGTTGTTGACTGATGTCCTGAGCTTCCGTAGGGAGCATGATGAGGTGGAGATTCTTCTTCTACACAGTGGTTTTATCGATGCTGCAGGAGTTTCCAACTTCGACAAGATCCAAAAGGCGCTTATTGAAGGTGAAAGTGCTGAGCAGCTCCTGGCTACTGTTCGCTCACTGGATGATTTGTCCATGGGTCCAGTAGTGGACAACATGGCCCCCCTTGCCATTCACCGGAGTCTCATTGAGAAGCTTGGCTTCCAGTTGAAAAGATCGGGTCTCATCGTCAATGGAAGAGTAGTAGGCCCCACCGGGGATTTCACTATTAATGCGGACGAGCTGGCTCAGCTTGTCGCATATGAACAAAGCAAGCGCATCGACCCCGTTGCAAAGGCTGCAAAGAACCTCAAATTAGATTCCAAGGTCTCTACACCACTTGACTTTGCCAAGCTTACCTCTTTGGTTTCTCTAATGACGACCCCGGATATGCCCGAGGGAATGTTCGAAAACGCACCCGATTACAGACTGGATGTGTCCGATAGCTGGAGGACAGACCACTCTGTGATCACTGTCTCCAACTCCGACGATCCCTCGATCAATGTTGCTGTTATTCTCGACCCTGCATCCGAGATGGCTCAAAGGTGGCTACCTATACTCAAAGTACTGTCTGAATTGGCTGGCGTCCAGCTGAAGATTTTCCTCAACCCGAAAGAGGAGATCAAGGAGTTGCCTGTCAAGCGATTCTACCGCTACGTTCTCGAGTCAGAGCCCAAATTTACCAGCGAGGGAGCTCTGTCTCGCCCCCAGGCTTCTTTCTCCGGAGTTCCTGTTGAGGCTTTGCTCACACTGGGTATGGATGTGCCTACTTCATGGCTTGTCGCACCTCAGGATTCCATTCATGATTTGGATAACATCAAGCTGAGCTCGCTCAAGAGTGACACCAATGTCGATGCCATTTATGCCCTACAGCATATCCTCATTGAGGGCCACTCCCGCGATCTTACTACCAAGACTCCCCCTCGTGGTGTCCAGCTCATCTTGGGCACTGAAGAAAACCCTCATTTTGCAGACACCCTCATCATGGCCAACCTAGGCTACTTCCAGTTCAAGGCACAGCCAGGTCTTTGGCAGATCAACCTCAAGCCCGGCCGCAGCGAGAAGATCTTCAAACTCGAAAGCGTCGGTGGCTCCGGATACCGCCCACAACCAGGAGATGAAAGCAACGAAGTCACCCTTCTCTCATTCCAGGGCCGCACTCTCTTCCCCCGCCTCTCCCGCAAACCAGGCTACGAGACCGAAGACGTCCTAGAAATAGGCCACCAATCCGGCTCAGCCATGGGCCTCGTATCAAAAGGATTCAGCTTCGCTCAAGGCGTCCTTTCCAGCGTTGGCGTCGGCTCAAAGTCTTCCGAGCAACACGCTGACA
Source organism: Penicillium sp. IBT 16267x (assembly GCA_028828865.1). NCBI lineage: Eukaryota > Fungi > Ascomycota > Eurotiomycetes > Eurotiales > Aspergillaceae > Penicillium > Penicillium sp. IBT 16267x. Next base: position 201,367 of record JAQJZQ010000008.1, on the reverse strand, counting down.
TCAATATCTTTTCCGTGGCAAGTGGCCACCTTTACGAGCGCATGCTCAATATCATGATGGTCTCCGTCATGCGCCACACAAAACACACCGTCAAATTCTGGTTCATTGAGCAATTCCTCTCCCCCTCATTCCGCGACTTCCTCCCCCACCTTGCCGCTGAATACGGCTTCTCCTACGAAATGGTCACCTACAAATGGCCGCACTGGCTTCGCGCCCAGACAGAGAAGCAGCGCGAAATCTGGGGCTACAAGATCCTATTCCTGGACGTTCTCTTCCCCCTATCCCTGGAAAAAGTCATCTTCGTAGATGCAGACCAGATCGTCCGAACAGATATGTACGACCTCGTTAAGCATGACCTACAAGGTGCCCCATACGGCTTCACGCCCATGGGCGACTCCCGCAGCGAAATGGAGGGCTTCCGCTTCTGGAAACAGGGCTACTGGAGCAATTATCTACGTGGAAGACCGTATCACATCTCGGCTTTGTACGTCGTTGATCTAAACCGTTTCCGTGAATTGGCGGCTGGTGACCGGCTGAGAGGACAGTATCAGATGCTTTCGGGTGATCCGAACAGTCTGAGTAACCTTGATCAGGACCTGCCTAATCATATGCAGCACCAAATTCCTATTCACAGTTTGCCGCAGGAGTGGTTGTGGTGTGAGACGTGGTGTGCTGATGAGGATCTGAAATCGGCTAGGACTATTGATCTATGCAATAATCCGTTGACCAAGGAGCCGAAGTTGGAACGTGCTAGGAGACAAGTTCCTGAGTGGACGGTTTATGATGAAGAAATTGCTGTGTTGGCGAAGAAGGTTGCTGTTGAGAAGCAGATTGAGTTTGTGCAGGGCGAGAATGCTGAGAAGAGTGAGGAGGATGATGAAGAGCGTAAAGATGAGCTATAGATGGATTATTTTGGGGTGCGTTTGTTTACGGTTTATTGCATGTATAAGAATCATTCTGGAACTGGAAAAGCGCTTTTTGTTCAATATAGCTGCATAAGACAATCATACAGCCAATGCATATTCTCGTTCTTACATACATCGTAACATACACGTAAAGTGGACGTTCACATTCACATTCACATTCAGTTCAATCACGCTAATATCTTCCACAGCCGGAGAACCAGCCCCGTCACTCTGCCTTTTCTTGGATGGATTTCTTCTTCTTCTTTTTGTGAGACTCAGGAGATCTGGGCTCTTCGGTAGTAGCACTGTTCATACCCGTTGACTTGCGCTTTCTCTTATTCGAGGGGGTGGGAGTGGCGTGCTCTGCTTCAGCTTCAGACCCAGCTGCAGCGATAAGTGATTTGCGGGGTTTATCGTCTTTCTTTTCTTTGACGCTCTCTGTAATTGCGGCCACAAGTTCACGCTCGCGTCGCTCTTTCTTCCTCTTCTCCTTCTCGGCCTTTTTAGCTGCCTTTCGTTCTGCCTTGGCCTCGTGGTCTGACACAACGGTAATTTCGGTTTCGGAGTGAGTGCGTTTCTTCGGACTGGCTTTTTCAGGGCTATTTGGTGTGGAGGTGGCTGAAGAGTGAGCCTCAGGGTTGTGTTCAGCCTGGGAGTCCTGCTCAGCGGTCGGCTGTGAAGAAGCTGGTGCCTCTGACAATTGCTTCTTCTCTGAAACAGGTGCCTGAGAAACACCCCCAGTGAGGCCAAGGCCATTGATGGGTGCCGGTGTTGCCGGTGTTTCGGTATCACCCTTGATGTCTCCATTGTCATCGTCACCAACGAACCATGTGCTCTTTGGGGTGACTGATCCCGAACCCCATCGAGTTCGCTTGTTGACGGCTTCGATAGGATCGTACACGGCATCTGGGTTGCCACAAGCTCGCAAATTCTCAACGGATCTTCGAATCTTGCGCCACTTGTCCGCGCATTGCTGGCGCGAGCGCACATTTCCCAAGAGATCACTGATAACACCCCATCTGAGATGTTTCTCCTCCAGCTCATACATATCCTTTCCAGCAGCGTCACCTTCCTCTGCGTAGACTCTGTGCCAGACCTTCTGGACTTCGTCTAGCAGAGAGCGCAGTTCCTCTTCACCCCATTTTCCTCGGTTCATCTTCCCCCGATGTTCCAGGTGGTTCTTCCAGCGCTGCGTTACATCGTCGTCGCTGCGACCAAGAAGCTTGGCAACGTATGCCCATTTGCCTTTGTGTTGGCTCATGAGTGCGATGAGCTCTCTGTCTTGTTCTAACGTCCATTCGTGTGGCTTCTGAGTTGAATCCTGGAAGTGGCGCCGCATGAACCGGTACAGAGATCGCCGATCGCGGTCGGGGACGAGATCGTAAATTTGGTTCCAGAACTCGCTTTTGGTGCACACGTCTGCTGGGCATGGCCAGTCGCCGCCATCGCGCTCGGAATGCTGGACCATTTCGTCGAACTTCTTGTGATCTGAGAACCCATGGATGTTGCAGAACGAGACCTTGAATCCCTCCAGTTTCGCGACTTCTTCCTTGACGAAGAAACCGACCTTCAAGTTGTTCTTTCCACCAATCCGAGACCCGCGGAGCTTCCTCGGTTTCCCTGTGCTCGTGGTGCTTTCGGTGCCATTGGCCCCCGATTTAACATTTTGAGAGGGAGTCTCGAGGCCATTTGTCGTGGGATTTTGGGCCTTTATTGGCGCATCAGGTTCATTAGATTCAGACTGCTTATCTTCTGCAGGGTTGACTGAGGCATCGCCATTTTCCACCCCATTCGGAGTCGAATGGTGCTTATGCTTTTTTTGCTTCTTGTGGCCGGGTTCTGAATCCCGCTTTCGCTTTTTCTCATGTGCAGAATCATCGCCTCGAGTCGGAGAGGATGCCAGACCATTTTCAATAGGCGCGGGAGAGGAGCGATCCTTGTTCTTCGACTTGCGCGACTTCTTTTTCTTCTTTGCGTCGTCCATGGTGGGTTCAAGTTTGGGCGGTAGGGCCACTAGAGGAGATGGAAGTAAGCGGCGGGGACGATCAAGGAAGAAACCCTTTTATACTACATACCTTCCAGATCGACTTGGTCCATCCTTTGCGACGGAGTCAGTTTCGCGCTGCGTCTAGCGAAAGGGCTATAGTCAGAATCACGAGAACATCTGAAAATTGGACGTGGCAGAACACTACACCGCCCCGTGAACGGCCACCGCCCATGAATTAAAGTATTGAATATCAAATGCAGGCACGCTTACATGCATGCGGTCATCGATAAGATTTTCTAGTATGTAAATGTGTAAAAGTTCATTTACATGCGAATGGTATGCCTATATACAAAAAGTGACAGCCCTTTATCTAGTAATCATCCAGGAATATTCGATATCTATACATTCAGCCTGGCAGCCCAGGTTTCTCTGGGCATACCCATCATGCCTTAATTCAGGCGTCATTGGGCACCTACTGTACCGATTGGTACAACTTCTTAAATTGTGCCGTCATGATGCATAAGTGGGAGGTAATCGACCGGATTGTTTGTTCGAGATCGGTTAACGTGGGGGGATTCGAAAAGTGATAGATCATATCAGCCAATTCGCTGCTTACGTCTCACCCAGACTTCCTTGTCATCATCAGATGTCTCGACAGTCGATGGAGGTTCTCGCAGATCGACCTCCCAGATTTTGAGATTGTAATTGCCTCGATCTCCCTTGCCGGTGAAAAGATCGAAGGACCAGCCATGTTTGGGACATGTGAGTCCGGTACTGAGCTTGATACCGAAATCCTCAATGTCGAACAGTTTACCCTGGGATAGAGGGAAGGCTCCATGTGGGCATTGCTAGTTTAAATGGTCAGCCTGCTTCGTACTTCGTCTGGATAAGTATCTGTCAACGCTTACATGATCAACGGCATAGACTTTCCCTTTATATTTAAAGACAAGGACCTGATCCTTCAAATCAAACAAGAAGTCTAGATCCGCTTCTTCTGGAGCCTGAGGGTCCGAGGTTCCATCCTTGGGAATGTTGAAAGCTTTGCATTTTGGGGCCATCCGATAGCCGTCGTCATTCTCGAGTTCTGGTAATGAGGATACAAGACCAACGCGGTGCCAGGCCTTAGCGGCCTTTTGCTGCTGAAAGGGATTCATATCCTCGAATTCATTTGTGGCGGCCCTCGGAGCATTTGAAGATCGATTCTTTCATTTGCGGGTACCTGCATCCGAGCCTCGATTGCCGATGCTTCATAGAGATTACGTAACATGGTCACCCGTGGGATTAACGTAATCAACCACCGAGTGGTCATTACCACCGAGTGGTCAATTTCTCCGCAGCCACTACGTGATTTAATGCGTTTTAACCCAGAAAAAATAATTAAGTTAGACTATCTAGTGGTTGAATAAATAGCTATTTACTAGGACAGCTTCTTACAGTGTGTCCAATAATTCCACAACCACTGCAGCGTTGTGGAGCTCGCTGGCGAGGCCTAGGTGTAGGCTCATCAACCTGCTCATTAAGCTGCGTATCAAGCTGCTGAACCCGATTTTGACCTTCCTGTACAAACAAAATAAGATCATTACCTAGAGTAGTGCGCCTCCTTGCCCTTTTCCTAGTTTTCCGCTCATTCTCAGCCTGTAGAACCTTAATTTGTTGTTGAAGAAGAAGGTTCGTATTCATTGCCATTTGCGCAGCCTTTTCAAGATGTTGAATATGAGATACTGGACTACTAGAAAGCATTCGTTTTCGTAGGCTTCTCTGTAGACTGCGGACCTTCTGATCGAGTTGGCGAGGATTCTGAGGTGTTTGAAAAGCAGACGAGATTGAGCCTTCAACTTCAATAAGAGGTGGTGTTGGCGTCCGAAGCTGAAAAGTCACCTTTTCAAGAACGCGATCTTGATCAAGCGGGTTAAGTCCTGCGCCTGCAAAACCATTGCGTATATTCTCCCTAGTAAACACCTTTTCGCGAGCAGGTGGATAGAGAGACAAGAAATCCTCCTTGTCGATATGATTGTTGCCAGCAGCCATCATCTCTTCTACCAGTTTTCCATATGCGCGCTTCAGTGGGCCAAAAACACCAACATCAAGTGGCTGTAAAAGGTGAGAGGTATGAGGAGGCATATAAAGGCAGATAATAGCATGCTCTTTACAGAATGCATCAAAATCTGCAGTTAAATGACTGCCATGACCGTTAAGAATAAGCAATCGCTTTGCACCAGTAGAGTAGCGTTTCGATTGTGGTTTAAATATCTCTTTTAGCCAGTGAAGGCCTATTTCATCTGTTGTCTAACCATTCTGGCTTCTTGCGATAGCGTAGCCCTTATTAAAAAGAGCAGATTCTTGATACCAAGCAGCCTGGTGTTCTTTTGCTTTCAAGATGATCAATGGCGGAATATAGATCCCTTTCGAGCTCACACATTCGACGATTGTGACCCATTCACGATTCCCCTGAATAACTCTCCGAGGTCTTTCACTGCGTTCTACTGCAGTAATAACCTTAGACGTCGAACAGAGTCCCATAGCAAAGCCAGTTTCGTCAAAGTTCCAGATATCATCCTCATGGATGCCATGTTCCTGAATAACTTCACGTACGGTCGCAAACCACTGTTTTATGACCTTTGGATCCTCCTGCTTTGCACGTTGATATGATATGCGTCGGTTATATCGTGTACGTAGTGCTGGATGGCGTTTGATAAACTTGTATGCCCAGTTGACACCAAGGGTTGCAGTCGGATCCTGTACGCGCTCACAAAGTAAATTTTGCGCCATTCCGCGCAGAAATTCAGGCCGAATTGAAAAACCACGTTTATCAGCGTCTAGTAGTTGCTTGGTAAGGGCCTCTTCTTCAGGGACTGTCAATCTATGGCCGTTGGCGCGCGTTTCTATACGTGGTTTCAAGCCGCGAAGCCGATTAAGTAGGGAAGTTCGAGGCACACCAAACATCGCAGCAGCAGCAGTTGGGGATCGAAATTGTTTCTTTTTATAGGCAGAAATAGCCATCTGAATTCGAGATTCTTGAGATAAAGGCATTTTTAATTGTATTGGTGACAAAAAGACGCGTTGAATAATGTGGACGCGGAAATTCTGGTAGATGCGGAGAAATTGACCACCCGGTGGTAATGACCACTCGGTGGTTGATTACGTTAACATGTTCTTCATTTCAATATTCAGAACAATATGGATTTATGAAGTCTTACCGGTGAGGTCTGTCTGAGGTCATTGGCCCCTGGTTCTTGTATCAGAACGCTTCTTGACGTTGCCATTTTTTGCCACTCTTTTCAGTGTAGCCCATAGCCGGCGCCATCGCGGTGGTATTTATCGCCTTATATCGTCACCTTTTCTTGACCCATCCATATTAATGAAGTTTGAGGTTGTCTCTTAGTGAAAGACGCAAGTTTTGGGAAGAGATGTACCGTCGATGACGACTGCCCTTGTTACAGCGAGCAGTGTAAGAATATAGGGAATGGACAGCATGGATGGATGTTATCTTCGTATCGATTTTACCAATATAGAGATGTAGATGTTATACGGTACCATACAGTGAAGAAAAGCTCGCATACCTAAGATGGTGAGTTCCTGATATTACAATTGGAACTTTAGAAGTGATGTTTTATGCTGAATATTGAATGGAATCTCAAACATTATCTTACCCACGTCCACCACGAAATACATATACGAACATCAAGTCCGGGCGTAGTAGCCTGAGATATCAAGTAATATGGTGGTCTATGTACAATGAACAGATCGAAATTGAGAAGAATATAATATGGAAATTGCCTTGAATTTGTGGGATTCATCATAGATTGTAGCCAGAGAATCTCTATATGTGGCATATCTCCGTCTAGGAGACATACTATACAGTCTATACTCAGAATATGATGCTTGATTTCTGGGGGAGCGCCACTTTTGTTTAGAGGAATTTGTGCATTCCATTCTGTCAATGTGCGTGATAATAGAGAAGAAAAAAGAATACAAATACATATCTAAGAAACATTTGAGAACTTAGAACCTTGGAGAGGTATAGAAGTATCCAAGGGCTATCCCAAGGTTCCAAGTGACATAGCTAGAACTAAAACATTAACTGTATAATAAAGTTTTTGTATTAAGCGACGATGGTCATGCTTGTACACCACTATCTAAAGGTCCTCTTCTCTCCCTCTCTCTCTCTCTCTCTCTTTGCCCTCTTCTTACTATCTGTCAACGTTTATGCCTGCTTGGGACCGGTTATTACAACGATACAATCTTGGAAAACATCTGATAAGTTCTTGAATGGAACAAAATGCTTGTGTGATGCAGAAAATACTGTACATATTGCTCATGGTATACCAGGAAGAAAATAACCTTTCCGAAATCCAGACTCCTCAAATCAGACCACTATCACAGGCACTCATTAAGCTAACTTCATGGCCCGAAGAATTCTTGTGACCAGCTTCTTCTGGTCCGTCGGGTCCAGGTTGTGCTCATCTGTCCCTTGCAAGCACTGCCCGATAGCAACCGTGGCCTTGACCTCATTCTCCCCAGCATTCGAGCAGTCCACCCAGACTTTCCCATTGCGTCCAACAGCCAGTTCGAATCCTCCAAAACTCTCAAGTTTCTTTCCAAGTTCAGAAAGTACAACAAGACCATCCACACCCTCGTTGTCATCGGCAGAAGAAGAACTAGCCCGAAGCAACCGGATAGCCATACCTGTGGAAATATCAACCACCATGCCACCATTCAAAGGCCCCATACCTCCCGGCTCTGCCTTTCCAGTTGTCGGGTGAACACAAGTGATCTCGACCTCAGCGCCAGCGCCAACGCCCACGGACAAAACTCGCGCGTAGACCAAATCGCCTTGCTTCAGCATTGGCCTTGTCTTTTTTGTCGCGCCCTCGAACGACAATTGACCCAGTAGTGCATGTGCGGTGTGCGGTGTGACAATGCAGTGGAAGAAGTCGACGCTGGAGTGGTGAACCTGCGCGATGACCAGGTCGTTGATTGCGGGAATGTAACGGCGATTGGAGAAGGAGAGAATTGAGACGTTGTTTCGCTTGGCGTCGGTTGTCAAGATACCGGCTTGTGTTGCTGTAAGAACATGATTTGATGAAGAAGGCTTCGCTGAAGGTTGTGATAACAGGCGGAGGCCAGGGCCTACTTTGAGAGGGTTGTTGGACTTGGAGTTTGGAAGTTCATCTTTGGGAACTGCATCGCCGGGGAGCAGGATGAGTGGGGTCGACATGATGCCGGTCAGGGAACTGGAAGCTTCTCAGGGTGTTCTAATAACAGGGAATAAGAATGCAGAGTGAATTTGGTGGGTTTCAGCATCCAACTATGGAGGGGACTTGGGATTTTGCAGAAGAAAACTGCTTATCTGCTTATCGGCACGTGATAGGTGACAATGCTGGCGGTATATTTGGGGAAAAGTGAAACACAGGGATGAATACTTCATAAAAGAAAAGATGAGATGACTGTGGATAATACTCTTCATCAGTTTGAGCATATGATTTGACTTATCAACGTATTTAATAAATGTGGCAGTCCTGAACAGACACGAGGTGTATATCAAAGATTTAATGTACCGCCACAATCGATATCGATAAGCACAAGCCACTTTCTGCCGAAAATCTTCAAATTTTTCGGTTTGGTTCTCCCCCTCCATCGAGACATTCCCCTTCGTCGGTCATTCTCTCTGAACTCTCCACGTCCATTGTGTCGCGGATTCCCTTCCTATATTCGAATTCAGAATTATTTCACACACTTGATCAAAATGGGTGACTCAAACGGTGTCGCCGCTGAGGCAGAGCGCTTCGCTATCGGTATCTCTTTCGGTAACACATCCAGCTCAATTGCCCGTATCTCGCCTGTACGTTGAAATATCGCCCAAGAAAGTATTGGCTAGGAACTAACAAATAGCTATAGGAGGGCAAGGCTGAGGTTATCGCCAACGAGGAAGGAGGTATGTCTTCCAAGTCCCTATGTTCAACTATTCATGAGACTGACCATTTTTAGACCGTCAAATCCCCAGCATCCTCTCTTACATCGACGGTGAGGAGTACCATGGTACCCAGGCTAAGGCCCAGCTCATCCGCAACTCTTCCAACACTGTCGCCTACTTCCGGGATTACCTGGGCAAGGAGTTCAAGTCTATCGATCCTACCCCAGCCCACGCCTCCGCCCACCCCCAGCAGAGCGAGTCCACTGTGGCTTTCACCATCCGTGACACTGCTAGCGAAAAGCCCAACACTGTCACTGTCTCTGAGATCACCACCCGCCATCTCCGCCGCCTGAAGCAGTCTGCCTCCGATTTCCTCGGCAAGCAGGTCAACGCCGCCGTCATCACCGTCCCCACCGACTTCGCCGATGCTCAGCGCGAGGCTCTTGTCGCTGCCGCCAAGGAGGCCGGCATTGATGTTCTCCAGCTCATCCACGAGCCCGTTGCCGCCGTCATGGCTTACGACGCTCGTCCCGAGGCCACTGTCACTGACAAGCTGGTTGTTGTCGCTGACCTTGGTGGCACCCGCTCTGACGTGGCCGTTGTTGCCTGCCGCGGCGGCATGTACACTATCCTGGCCACTGCTCACGACTACGAGCTTGGTGGTGCTTCCTTGGACCAGATTATCATTGACCACTTCGCCAAGGAGTTCATCAAGAAGCACAAGACTGATCCCCGTGAGGATGCTCGTGGCCTGGCCAAGCTGAAGCTGGAGGGTGAGGGTACCCGTAAGGCTCTCAGCCTGAGCGCCAACGCTCAGCTGAGCATTGAGTCCCTGGCTGCTGGTATTGACTACGGTTCCACCATCAACCGCACTCGCTTCGAGCTCCTCTCCAGCAAGGTCTTTGCTCAGTTCACCGACCTGATCGAGCAGGTTGTCAAGAAGGCCGGTCTTGATGTCCTTGACATTGACGAGGTCATCTTCTCCGGTGGTGCCTCGCACACCCCCAAGATCGCCCAGCTGGCTAAGAACATCTTCCCCGAGACTACTACTATCCTGGCCCCCTCCACCACCCCCTCCGCCATCAACCCCTCTGAGTTGGCCGCTCGTGGTGCCGCTTTCCAGGCCTCTCTGGTCCAGGAGTTCGACCACGAGGATATTGAGCAGTCTATTCACCCCATGGTGACCGTTACTCCCCACCTGACTAACGCCATCGGTGTTGAGTTCACCTCCGGCAGCGAGACTTCCTTCCAGCCCCTCATTGCCTCCGAGACTGCTCTCCCCGCCCGCCGCATCGCCCAGTACTCCGTCCCCAAGGAGGGCGGTGACGTTCTGGTTCGCGTCTGCGAGGGTTCCCGCGACATCAAGGTCACCAAGCCTGAGGCCAAGCCCAAGCAGGAGAAGCCCGCTGACGACGAGGACTCTGATTTCTCCGATGAGGAGGATGAGGATGAGGAGATCCGCGAGATTGTGTGGAAGACTGAGAAGCCCGTTGCCGAGCTCGCGGTCAAGGGCGTCAAGGCCGGCGGCAAGGTCGAGGTCATGGTCCACGTTAACCCCGATCTGGGTCTCCAGATTGCCGTGCGTGAGGTCGGTGGCCAGACCGCCGTCCGTGGTGCCATTAACGGCTCTGCTTAGATCAGTTTCCCCCTCCAAAAATAATTTGATCTCCTTATGGTGTGATGATGCATGCATGATTGATAGAGGCTTTTTGATGTTCCCGTCATTATCTCGTTGGAGTCACACGCTACCTTTGCTATCTCGTTTTATTTCCCCGTCCCATTTTCTCCTATATAGACTCTCAATTGGAAATGGGCAATGAACATGATTTTCTACCTTCTCTTGATCCATGATGCGTAGTCCCAGACTGCCAGGAGTTTACCACTCCCCACGTTCCTAGCTAATCGAAAAGTGGGCGTGGTTTACACATACATATATACTTAACAAGGAAGGTTTCCATCTGCATACAGGTGAATCCTTTGCTGTAATAAAAATTTAGAACACATTATATTACAGCCATTTAAGAAAGAGGCATTAAGATAGACATCAGATCAAACCCCAAAACAAAAAATTGTTGCACGATGGAGCTCATCAACAATTCATTGGAAAGTGACAGAAAGTGAAACATAAATTGCAATCAATTAGGGTGTTAATGTAACGATCGTGAGTAGTTCGTGCCGCATCAAGAGAGTGGATTAGTTGTACATCAGAGGGAAAGAGGAAATCATTTCAAACACAAAACCAACGAGGCTAAAGGAGGTTTGAGAGAGATACACACCAACGCGATGTATATCTCGGGGAGTATCAACGCAGAAGGCTAAATCGTGTACGGGATTGAAATAGCATGTTTCAGAGCTCGACGTTGAGAGTATTGAATGGTCAACGTAAGTGGTGTTGGTCATTGCAAGACCATATATATTCCGGCTTGTAGTCCGGCAACAATGCATTTACGCGTAGTTGGTGGCCTGGGCCTCCTCCCTCTTCTCGCTGTGGACGCTGTTGGAGCGGGCGGAGGAGAAGAAACCGCGGCGGCGCTCTTTGCGTCCACTGTAACCACTGCTATCTTTGCGGCCGACTGCACCGCCGAGGCAGTAGCACACGCAGGAAATGAATAGGCATGCGCTTGCGGTCCACATGAAGGCGAAAGCCTTGACACCCAACTTGGAAACCTGACCATTGCTCGAGAAGGCATGGCGGCCCTGGACGTAGACAGCACTAATGTGACGATCAGTATACATCCAAGTATGATAATTTGGTAAATGGAGAAACATACGTCATTAGACAAGTCGTGATCACCTGGAAAGTCAAAGCAATCCACGCAAGGAAAGCTGAGATGTAGCTACCGATGCGAGTGCAGATAGCCAGAAGGCCAGTGAAGAGCGAGACGACAGCGAAGAATAGTCCAATGATGATGAACGGGAACATGAACCGGGAAGTCAAGTAGTAGTGCCTCGTTCTAAAAATGATGTTAGAAACAAAGTTCGGCTCGATGTATGGCCTATGCGCCAAGTTCAATTTACATACCCGATGAACTGGTGAGGCACATTGACGGTAGTGTTGAAGTTGTTAGAGCGTGGTGGGTCGAATGGAAAGTCCGGGTGCGAGCTACCACAGACACTTCTGCCATTGGCGTTCACACTGCATACGGTCCAGAAAGTCCAGCGCGAGATGGTTGGAGCACCTGGGATGTTGCTTGTATCCGCTTGAAGGAAGTAGATTTCGTTTAGCGGGGTCGAGTTATTAGCGCCACCCAGCAGTGTAAGGAAGATGAGCAGAATGGAACTGGCCATGAAAAACAGGCCCAAGAAGCCCAGCGAAGCTCCTATAGCTCATTAGTATCCAATTGTCTCTGTGTAGAACGAATACGGGTAAATGGGGTCTGGTAAAAACTTACTGCCGAGTCCCATGGTGTAGTATCCCTGTGTCGGATCGTTGAAGTATGGTCAAAATGAATATTCTCGTCGCTATGGGATTGAGGTGAGGTTTCGAAGCTCGGTTTTGCTGCCCGATGTTACAGGGAATGCGCAGGTCGAGGCCCAGGTGGAGGGAATGAGAAGACCTTTTTTTGTGAAGAGGAAGAAGACAAGATGAGAAGGAGTCACAGAAGAGGGACGGTGATCAAGAGCCGGGCCCATCCGGGTTCTCCTCTTGTACGGTGTGAGCATCATCGCACTCATAGATTGAACGAGGATCATAACGTCATTCTTGCGCTTGATTTGCTTTGCTGTTTTAGGACTAGCGTCGACTTTATAGAGAGCTAGCTTGATGTGGTAATGCACTAGTCCCCATTAAGTCTAGCGTTGACGGTCCATGACGAAGTGACGAACGGCAGCAACAGACTTAAACCAGCAACAACGTTGCATGCTTGTTCCCCTCAGTGACGTGGATCAACTCAAAATCACTTCTGCCTACAGGGCTTTTTCTCCTTACCGAAAGTTTATACCGGCCCAATTTTTGTGGCGCTTCACATCATGGCAACTTGGGCATACCCCCCACTGCCCCCCGATCAAGTCAATCGGGAGGCCGATAGTGCGCTGGTACGTCAACTCCCGATCCTTACGGAGTGATGCAACTCGGTGGACCTAGTCCTTGGTGGATGCGCAAAAATAAGATCGCTCCTCAATGATCGTACGGGTGTGGATCTGATGCCAACACATATCTCTTTTTTTTGCCTAGGCCCGTGAACTCGAGTGGCTCCTACAATCACTGCAGGAGTCCCTTGTTTCCCTCAAGGAAGGGCTTCAAGAGTGCGCGGCTCTAATCGCACCACAAGAACCGGGGTCTACTCTGGTTCTCTCGTCATTGCGATCAGAAAATGTCAAAGGCTTCGTGACGCGCCTCGGCACACAGGTGGTCAAAGGGGTATGTGCCGACCGTACCCGTTGTTCTTCTATTCGTTCGGATTCAAAATACTCACTTAATTTTGGCTGCCAGGATGTTCAGCTTCGTCTTCCCTCGTTACCTCCTCCACGCGGCAGCCCCAGTACCCGACTGACTCTGTCGCAATCCCCCGAAGCTCCTAGCTTGGTTCTGCAGCAGCTCGTGTCGGTGCGAAACCTGGTCAACCAGAGTTTGGACATTGTGGATGTGAGCACATACACAGGAAATCCTCTCGATGCGACATTTATCTTCAGCCAGCTGCATCTCTTGCATGAGACCATCAGCGAGGCACGACAGATGCTGAAGGGGGAGGGGGGCGTGCGAGGCAACTGGTGGGACACCAGTGCAAGCGATAATGTAAGTCTCACTTTTCTAACCTAAAGTCCGTCCTATTAATAGGCTTTCAACCCTAGATGTTTGATCCTCCGCCGCCGCCCTATGTCTCATTCCACCTTTCCATTGCGGACTCCGCGCTTGTTCTGCTTCTGCGCACCTTGGAAAGCACTACTGCTGCGCAAACTCCGTCTGCTTTTGCTACAGATATATCCTTGACAGGATTCTCCTTGCGGGACCGGATCTTCGGAAGCCATAAACGTGCACATGACGAGGCTGGCGATGTCTTCATGTGGCACGGCGAAGAAGTGCGTGTCAAAGAAAAGGTTCGGGTGGAAAGCCAAGACCCCAGTTTGATGGCTGTCATGGCCAAGTTGACGGCCTTGGAGCATGAAGTTATGCGATGGGTGGCCGCATTGCGAGTGCTTATGGGCAATGAAGATACAGAGAGCGACGCGTAAAAAATTTAGATACCCCATTATATGACTTCAAGCCATGCAGGCCTACCACTTATATAAAAGGCTTAAAGTCACGTTTTATAGGTTTCGTATTACTGGGCCAGATATTCTGGATTATAATGCATAGTCAAAGAGATGAACTTCATAGAGATTTACTTAGGATCCTGCTTTTGCCTTTGCCTTTGCCTCATGGATCCATATCACGATAAAAGTGGATCAATTCAAGTGTACTGGGACGCTGGACCAGCCAATCAGCGACTCGCAGTTTGTGATGGCTTGGCATCAATTTTCTGGAGCTGGGTCCGTTTTTCAACTTTTTCCTATATCCTCTGCCAACCCGTGTGCTCACCTGGCTCGGAAGAATGTTGTCTAGGCCCTCAACATCAAGTGCCGGCAGCTCTCATGCGAAGTACATGTTGCGGGCTTCTCGCCCTACTGGAGCGCGACAGTCCCGCGGAGCAGTGGGCTTGATTACGCGACAGCAACCAGATCTTCAACAATCACGATCTACCTCGGTCGCTACGAACTCACGATCATGTAGGACGCATGTACCGAAGATGGCGCCGCAATGGGTCTCTAAGCGACACTCCTCCACCGCAGCGTCCGCAGAACCCCCGGCACCCGACTCCCCAGAACCCAGCCCAATCGACCAGATCAATGTACTCATTGGGCGGATTAGTGAAAACGAGGAAAACATGGTTCAAACAATGGATGAATTGGATTTGTTGCCGGAAAATGAAGGCGCTGGCGACCTCTTGGCCGACTTCATGAGCAACCGGGACCTTCACACAACGGAATCCTGGGTGTATCTGGTTCGACAGCAATTTGGAGAAACCATTCCAGACGGAGTGTTGAGTGCAGAGGAAATGAAGCTTTATACCAGTCTCTACGGAGAACCGATTGTTCAAGACTTCCTCGAGGAAGCCATCGCAGAGGAAGATGAGGGGGAATCTGATCAGTTGTTCCGCGAGGATGGAGAGGGAAACTGGGAGGAGGTCGAATACAAGGAGAATGCAGAAGCTGAGGATGATTTGCCTGTGGTCTACGACATGGAGGTTGGAGAAGAGGAAAGGGAGACAATTGCCATGCAGCGGACACGAGAAGTGGCTGAGCAGCTGGGCGGCGAGATCATGCTAGAGCAGTTTGAGAATGAGGCCGTCCCAGACTCTACCCCGAGAGCTCACCCTTTGACCCAGCAAGGCAAGTCCCAAACGGATCCCACTACAATTCATCCACCGAAAGATTCGCTTACCGGTCCCATCTCCGTCATTTTGTCGGAGGTCTCCAACAGACACGTCGCTGAGACTGCCCATCGTCTGTTTGGTGGGCCAGGCTTGCCTCATTCCACCACAACCCCGCCTCCACGCGCACAGCTGCCCCAGCTTCCAATCCCGATCCATGCATCCCAGCACTACATGGCAAACATGGAGGCTAATGCCTACCTCGCGGTCCTGTACCCAGGCATTTATGCATCTACGCTCAGTGTTCTTGTTGAAGTTAGGAAACGCCTTGGGACAGACTGGCTTCGCAACCTTATTAGTCAAGAAGGCGGTCCGAACGTCCTTGATGCCAGCGGTGGCGGTGCTGGCATATTGGCCTGGAGAGATGTCCTCCGGGCGGAATATGAGACCATGGTTCCCGACCACCCCAGGGGAGAGCCAGTCCCCTATGGTCGATCGACGGTTTTAACAGGTTCCGACGCGCTCCGTCTGCGCGCAAGTGCAATCCTTGAGAACACAACTTTCCTTCCCCGGTTACCAGACTACCTCCATGTACGTGAGAAGCCAACAATAGATGACTCTCGTGAGGCTCCGAAGCGCAAGCAGTTCGATGTAATCATCGCGCCTCACTCCCTCCTCGGCTTCGAAGAAGAATACGAGCGTAAGGAGTACGTGGAGAACCTATGGGCTCTCCTGAATCCCGAGGGAGGTATTTTGATCCTCCTAGAGAAGGGACGTCAAAAGGGCTTCGAGGCCATTGCCGGTGCCCGGGAGATGCTGCTCAAGCGCCATATCGCCAGTCCTGGTTCAACAGAATATAACAACTCCATTGAGGCCCCCGATGAGAATGGGCCAGTGGCCAAGGGAGCCGGTATGATCATTGCCCCTTGCACTAATCACTCGACCTGCCCCATGCACAACCCTGCAGGCCCATCAAAGGGCCGCAAGGACTACTGCCACTTTGAGCAGCGGTACATCCGACCCCCATTCCTGCAGCGCATCATGGGGGCAAAGGACCGCAATCACGAGGACGTCAAATTCAGCTACCTCGCTGTGCAGCGCGGTGTGGATATGCGACAGGAACTTAGTATCCAACAGAATGCCGAAGTGACGGACGCCGCTTTTGAAGGGTTTGAAGATACCGAGGATCTGTCTAAGTTCCACCCGCTTTCTCTTCCTCGTGCTGTCTATCCCCCTCTTAAACGCCGCGGTCACGTCATTTTCGATTTTTGTACCCCGGCCGGCAAGATAGAGCGCTGGACTGTTCCGCGTTCTTACAGTCGACAGGCTTACCGCGACGCTCGCAAGTCCAACTGGGGCGACCTCTGGGCACTAGGCGCCAAGACCCGTATCCCACGAAAGTTGAACTTGGGCGACAAGCATGGCGAAGGCAAGAAAGAGCGCCTTGCTCGACGGGCTGCAAACAAGGCAGCTCGCGAGGAGGAAGAATTGGAGGAGCATGAGCGCGACGAGGAAGACGATGAAGATGGTGAGCTTGGTGAGGCGCAAAGCCGCCCAGATTTGCCTGAGCCAACTCCGCGGAAGAAAGGCCAAAGTATCCCTAGCTGGAAGAAGCACAATGACAAGAAGAAGATGAGACAGGCATTGAAGAGACAGACCGATGCTGAGAATACTCACTAAGTTGGTTACGTTGGCGATCTAGAAGAGATCTAGCCTAGCATTGATTGAATGGCGCATTTGATAGAACTGGGATTTAGGGCCATCTTGTACTACTATCTAACCGTGAAACAGCATTTGAGGATTATGGGGATTGGGATTGGATCTTGTATTATAGGTATCATCTTCACACAAAACTATGTAAAACTGTAAATACAGTCTCTTCGCTCTGAAGCTTGAATATGGATCGATTTTCTATGCTAGGACCATTGTACACTCGCTTTTGGAGCCTTTGATAAAATGCGGCACCTATTTCCAATGTTATTAACTAGCTCTCCCTTTCAATGCCAATGACACTTGGACTAGCTTATAGGTATCAAATGCTGAAGAAAGTTAGGTACGCAGTATTTTCCATAGCCAGCGTCTCACCTAAGCGATGTAAAAACCATCCATGAAAGTAGAATACCTATTCAGCAGTGCCTTCAATAGGATATTTCGGAGCAGTCTTGAGACCGTTTCTAGCTGCGAGATAGTTAGCATATGGATCATTTTCTCAAGATGTTGTGACCTCGTATTAATAAATAATGGAAGGAATAACGTTCTTAATGTAGCCCGCGTCCACTTCACAGGTAGAGAGTAAGATTAGACATTGGCTTCGAGGCATGTTGCCGGGCCTTTTGCGCATAGATAATCCCTGAATAACCGGATCAATGAGGCTGAAAGACCATTTTAAATGATAATGAAATATAAGGCACTATTCCTTTTTAGCAAAGCAAGAAATGTAATTTTCTTTGAATTAAATTAAGTGATGGGTATAGTCACAAAGGCCTAAAGACGGTTTTATATGTCGAATGTCTATTGAAAGCCTTCCAGACACATGATGACTTTTACCAAGTACATTCTTTCAGGTGCTTTAAGTAGAAGAAAGCCTTTCATATAATGCCCCTCGCCTGAGATTTCATCGAAGAAATCCAATGGTCAAAAGTATTGCAATTGATCAAACATGCCCCCATGCCTGGAAAACTCGGGCTGTGCAGCATATCGAGGTGTGAAGTAAATTGGGTTCTTCTCATTGGATGGTAGGCGAGATTGCGTGTTCACCAGGATTTGAAGTTGTTCTGACATTCTTCAGTTTCGTGCCAACACAGCACGGGTGAGTTGACTAACTATCGTCAAGGTGTGGCGAGGTAGTGAGACAAGACATTGCTCCATACCAGCTGAAGCTGCATTGGTAGCACATCGGATGTTGTCATCCTAATCAATGGACGGTTGGCTAATGGGCAGTCGAAACAATCCAGGATCGACTCATAAATTTCTGATCATCGTGAAGTAAGATTTCGGATTCACTGGGCAGCCATACTTTTCCTCAACTGCCGCTGTCGTTGGGTGCTCTGCAGCTCCAATCGATCGACAGCATACTTGAGCCGCTCCTTTTTCTGAACCAGCCGCCGCAGCTCCGCCGCCTTGGATGCTGCATTCCCTGTCGAGCCTGCCAGATGACCCCGCATTGCCGCGCTGCTCTGAGACTGGGCTCGAGTTGCAGCGGTACGATTTTCCGGGTTTGAGGAGAGGCGTCCTTCTTGGAGGTCACATTTGGCTTTCAGGCCCTGTTCGCGGCGAGCTAACTTCTCGACGTGGTTTGAGGCGAGGGAGAGGAGGTGGGCGATGCTGGGTGTGATTTCATCTAGGAGAGATTGCTGCGCTTCTCGCAGGGCTGGTTCTGGCAGCAGCTCAAAGTGCTACAGTGACAACATTTGTTAGAAACGCGCTGGCTTGGTGGTGGTATTTTGAACATACTCGCGTTGTTTGGAGGACCTTGCACAAGCGGGGGAAATCGTTGACACCTTCGTCAAGGATGGTGATGGAGTTGTCAAGGAGTTGAAGAGATGATTGGAGAGAAGACACGGAGGAGGCCAGTGAAGACGTCATGTTGACGAGAAGCAGAGTAAAGGAGTCTTTAAGTAGATTTATTCATGTCAACGGAGGAGATTCTTATCGATCAACGAGTAAACAAGTCGGGACCGATCGGGTAAAGCGGCCAGCACGCCAAGCCTAAAGCGGCAAGGCGTGTCGGACCGGGCAAACTCCAACTTCACATCTCCTCTTCCTCCTGCATCACCACCCCCGCGAACCCCGATTCCATATCTTCGCACCATCTACACCATGTCTCTCCTCGGAAAGAAGTTCCCCGGCGCTCTCGGTAAGCCATTCTCGAATTTAAGGACTCGACGTCGAGTTTCCACAGCTGGCGCTCAAGACTAACGCATTGCCTCACAGCCGGGCCTATGACCCCCTTCTTCGCTGCCGGTACGCTCCATCAAATCCCTTGAAACCACTCCGATTATTCGAAATCGAATTAATCTCCGATCCCACGTTTCAACCGCGGTCTCCGACCGAGCTCCCCCCGACGGAATCATGTTCTAACAGGTCTCCTTTCTAGGTCTCATTGTGCTCTACGGTGTCAACTCTCTGCAGAACGCCCTGTCCAACAGTGAGTTTCCCAGCGCATTGTGAATCTTTAGTTCAGTTCGACTTGTACCGATATGGCGCCGCAATGGTTTTTTTGCAGCACTCCGGCCGATTCCTGTTCGATATGCCATGTCCGAAATACGCAACTAATCTTCCACTCTTTCTAGCTGCCGAGTTCAAGAACGACCCCCGCAACCCCAACGCCAAGTCCGGCAAGGCCGACCACTAAATTAGCTCTGGACGATGAGCTGTGATGCCACCGGGTGTGGTGTGAAGCAGGAGCGGATCGAGCAGTTGGCCACGGAGGTGTGAACGGAAACGCTGTTGGTCCTCGGTTTCGACTCGCAAATTTGTGTTTACGTTCGCGGGGCAGTTTGCCCTCTGTCCAAGCATATAGAATATACCCTGCAGGGTGACTTGGATCAATTCACAAACTGTACCACTACTGATTGCGATTCATGGAGGTCTGCTGCTACCAAAATTGGCACCATGGTCTTCTCCATATACGAAGAACCTAGTTCCCTCAATCTGTAGTTCTAGACCGGGTTATTCGGAGGTATTGGGTTCTCTAAGGTGACCTCGGCATTGTTGTAGCCGTAACTCCATGGTGACTAGTGCACCCTCAACCAGCACACAACACCTCAACTATTTCAAGTAATACTGTAGCAATGGGAGCATTTAGAGAATCTATTGGGAACACATAGTGATTAGCTCTAGATTTGTAGTTTTCATACTGGGTCTTATGTATAAGTTCACCATTTGGTGGGAATCTCGCGGGTTCACGCTAAACCCAATTGGGAGTTTTCGCCAACTCCGCCTGGAACGAACACTGCGACTTTCTTTCCACCCCAGCTCCTCCTCCATTTGCTCAAAACGCACATCATGTCGAAGCCTGCTGCCTCCCTATTCCACCCCAAGAGGCTCAACCTCTCTGGGTTCACCAACACCCGCCTGATCCGTGACAACAACAAGCGCATGGCCTTCGAGCAGACCGAGCCCGAACGGTAAGAAACTCTGGCCCGGGGCTTATACCTATCGCCCCTAGAAAAGCTCCCATCTGCAAATGCAACTGATAAGACCTTGAACTGACATTTTCTGGGATGATAGCCAAGCGCTCCGCTACATGATCCGCAACACCTCCCTCCCCGGCCGTACCCGTGCCCAGGCCCAGCTCCAGTTGTCGCAGATGCACGCCTACACCCGGCCGACACAGATTAAGAACCGCTGTGTGGCGTCCGGTACTGCTCGCAGTGTGTTCCGGGACTTCAGAATTAACCGAGTGAGTGACCTTGTGGGCGTTAGGGAAGAGCTAGACTGACCGCTTTCTGTAGTTCCAATTTCGTATGCAGGCTCTTTCTGGTGAGCTTCCTGGTGTGAAGAAGGCCAGTTGGTAATTGGGGATTGTATTATTACTGAGGTTTATATGAAAGTTATGGGCTTGGCGGCGTTTTGTGTGCTTCAAGTTTTGTGTGCTTCAATAGAAGCTTGTATAGTATGCACATGTCATATCATTTTGCATTCTCTCTATTCACTTTCCCTATTCACTTTCTCTATCCATCTTCACTATCTATTCCCATGACATACAACTTCACTATTCACCGTCACGGCTCCTCTCAGCTTGATTCTATTCTGCGGCCTGGCGCTTGCTGTTTGGCTCGTTCGTTAAATAAGAGGAAACGTCTATTTGCTTTCTCTTCCTTTCTTCTTTGACAAAAGCTCATATTCTCTTCTGTCTACACTCCTACTCTCCACCCTTTTCTCCACAACTTATTACATTTCATCATCACAAATCTTCTAGCGACATGTACGTCTGGCAGAACAAGGATCTGCCTCCAGACCCCGAATTCCCTAAGGATCTCAAGGGACTGGGGTATGTGTATCTGATGCTTCCTGGTATTTATCATGCAACTCACAAAGTATCCCAGGTTTTTCATCAACGACAACGACCAGATTCGTCAAATTGCCCACCCAGAAGAAGGATACAAATACAAAGTCAACCGCAACGACCGCTATAATGTCAGGTTCCGCGAATCCCTCAATGGTAAATATATCTAAACCTCAAATTCGACCAAGGCAGGCTAATATAAATCCTAGACTGTATCCGCCACATCATCATCGATCGTCTGATGAAAGCTGGCTTGAAAATCCTTCGTCTTCCTCTTGGTAGAGATGAATTTGAAAGCCACGTACCGATCCTCACAACGGCGAACCTTACTCAAAAGTCCCGCATCATCGTTGTTATCGGTGAACCCATCCAAGACCTCGGCGTGTGGGCTCACCGGTCCATTCACGAGAGTATTAACTTTGGGTCAGCAGTTGATTTCACCAAGGCTGTGCTCGGTGATGGCAAGAACAAGGACATTGGCCTCGTTATTGCTAACACTGGACAGTTGACTTGGCACTGTTCCTCGCAGCGTGCTATCAGCCAGCAGACTTGGCTTGCAACCCCTCGTCCATATGCAAACTGGGGTCAGGCCACGATGAGCTGGCGGAATAAGATCCCCAGCAACAGTGACTGGCAACAGCACGTTCAGTATATCTTCGAGAAGGTATTGTGGCCAGCTGTGCAGAATGACACCCGAATCGATATCATCGGTATGTCCGAGGGTGGTCTGGGAGCGATCAGATACCTGCAGAAAAACTGTGAGTATTCATTCTTAGAAAATCGTTCATATCCACTAAACTATCTACAGGGCACGTCTGGAAACCTTACATCTCCGGCATCTGCCTCGGAGACCCACAGCAGACAACTAGTACAGACATCGACATGGGTACCCTTACCGTTCCCTCGTCGTTTACTTCATTCCTGGCCTCACGGTGCCGCGCATATCTCCTTTCATCTACTCCTCTCGGGAGTCGCATGGCTGGCTACCGGCTGCATGGCTGTAACTGCTACTCCTCAGGCGAAGGTCTGAACGTTGAGTGCATCATTCCTGCCTCGTGGAGAGACATGCTTAAGTGGCTTGATATGCTAGCCGAGGACCGGGAATATTCAGAGCATGTCATGCTGCTTGCTGAGGATATGGACGAGGAGATGTGCCGTGGGTTGGATGAGCAGGTGGAGAATGAGAAGGAAGCTGAGGAGGACAAGGACGAAGAAAGCAAGGCCGCAGATATCCAGTGCCAGCAGGAACTGAAGGCTGCTGCGGAGGCGGCGCAAGATAAAGTTGCCGATCTTGAGGGGGAGCAGGAACTGAAGGTTGCGGAGAAAGCACCCAAGGCTGAGAACATCAAGTCGGACACCGACGAGAAGGAGAACCAAGTGGCCGAAATCACCCAGATCGTGGATGAGCTGAAGGTCATTTAGCGGTGGCCTAAGCTTGGTATTTGCGATGCTGCGTTTTTCCGGTCAACGTCACGAAATGATGTCCCATGGCCTCTTTGAATTCTATTACGGGCGTTTGTTACAGATCAGACAAGTACTACCATAGCGAGAAACGAATATGGTTCCAAGACAGTACGAACATTCCAAATTCAATGCATTTCAAGTAGAGGTAGGTCATCATCAGCTGGTTTTGAATGCTTGCAAGCGTTCGTCATAGGTTTCCATAAGTCCACAGTTAGTTCAATGTGTATCAACTTGTAATTTTCACCAATGAGCGATATGTATTGTTAGTTAATTTTCCAAGACATTAAACATCTCATATCTGAGCACAGTTGCTTTAAGGCGGATGATCGGTTTGTAGCCGTTGGCGGAAGATGGCGTAATGAACATCTGATCCTTGATTCAGTGACAACCCCGCAATCTTTACCTTGACTCTTCTCTTCCTTTTCATCATTTTGAAACAATCTTCATTCCGATTTCAAATGGAATCGCCGGATTCTCTCTGCCTTCTCTGCATTTTGGAATCACCCGTGGGGGTTTTTACTCGATGAAAATGCAGCCCCTCATTTATCGGAAGCCGCCGCAAAAGCCCAAGGGGACCGAGAGCAGAGTCACAGGCTCGCACAGCGCTTTCGGAGGAAGAAATGGCCCAGACCGGACACTGGGGATATTTTGAGGTTTTGATCGAGTAAAAGAAACGAAGCGGAGCAAGTCGGAAGCAGTTTTGATCGAGTAACCGCTGATAAAAGTCGGGTTTCCGGCACCAGGACCCCGTTGATAAGGCGATGCCCGAGCATTTGTTGCGTCGGAGGTGCCCGATGGCCCTTTATCGGGTGGATTTGGCTGTGATCCATACCTGATTCGCTCGTCCAACCACCGTTGTTCGCCTCCATTCAGAAATTTTATGTTCTTGTGAACCATGGTTCATGTCAACCCGAAGCGCAATAGGGCGATAACCGTCCATCAATGTCAATGGGATCTTCAACAGGGGTAAATGTCGCCTACCTTCCAGAGAATCCCTCCTTCTCCTGATAGGGCAAATGTGAGGGTATTCGCCAACAGGATCATGAGGCCGAAGATCTTGCATCTGTTGGGACGGCGCTGACTGGTCCACACCAGGGCTGATTAGCCACGCATTTACCAATTATCGAGTAATCGCGGTCTTTGCCTTCATCCCGGGTGGGACTCCCCAGGTGGGTATCGCCCTGTCCAATTCTTTACCCGCTTTGAATTTTCCTTGTGGGTCGAAATCCCTCCGCAAAGTCTTTAAATCTGTAGGGGTGGCCCTGTTATTTATATCTCCGCCATACCCTTATCTTTGGACTTTTTATTCTTCCAAGATAAGCCCTTTTTTGCTTTTTCGCCCTCATCAATCATTATCCGATCCTATCTATTGGTCCTCTTATCTACTCGGGCTTCCTTTATATACTCCCCCCGCTCCACCTTAGTCTATTCTCCACTGCCGCCGCTACACTTAGTCTGGGGATATCTGACGAAAAGGAAAGCACATAATGGCGACAGCTAACATTCCCTCTATTGCCGTGGTGGCTTCATCGCGTGCCGTTATTTCCGGCCGTTTGACCGCTGCTACCGTGGTCATCTCTCAAACTACGGGAAAGATTACCGCCGTCTTCGATTCCGTGATTCCTGCATCGGAATTCCCCGAGGGCACTCCTTATACCGACTACTCGCCCTATGTGCTTTTGCCCGGATTAGTCGATGCTCACGTTCACCTGAATGAGCCTGGCCGTACTGAATGGGAGGGCTTCTACACCGGCACCCAGGCTGCTGCCTTCGGTGGTGTGACCACTGTCATTGACATGCCTTTGAATGCTATCCCTCCTACTACTACTGTGGCGGGCTTGAAGGAGAAGCTCAAGGCTGCCCAGGGTAAGTGCTGGGTGGACGTGGGTTTCTATGGTGGTATTATCCCCGGAAATGCTGGTGAACTTCAGGGTCTCGTGAACGAGGGTGTCCGTGGTTTCAAGGGTTTCCTGATTGACAGTGGTGTAAGTGATCATATATTGGTCATCTGCCTCGCAATTACTAACTTCACTAGGTGGATGAGTTCCCTGCTGTGACCCAAGAAGATATCAAGAAAGCAATGATTGAGCTGGCAGATGAGCCCACAACGCTCATGTTCCACGCTGAGATGGTTCCACCCATCACCAAGTCCGTCGGTGATGAGGTTCAATCTTCTGATCCTCCGGCTGCCCCGGCTGGACCCCTGGAGGCTTACTCGACTTTCTTGGCTTCCCGGCCCTCAGAGTTTGAAACTTGCGCCGTTGAGAGTATTCTGTCTCTGGCCCACCTCGCCCCTAACCTTCAATTGCACATTGTTCACCTCTCTGCCATGGAGGCTATTCCAATTCTCCGGGAAGCTCGTGCCCGTGGTGTGAAAATCACCGCCGAGACCTGCTTCCACTACCTGTCCCTGGCCGCTGAGGAAGTGCGTGACGGTGACACTCGACACAAGTGCTGCCCGCCCATCCGCTCCCAGCTGAACCAGGATGGTCTGTGGGAGGAGCTCGAGAAGCACGCTGCTGACGGTGTCATCAAGACTGTCGTCTCAGACCACTCTCCCTGCACTCCTGAACTGAAGGAGCTTCCCGCCCACATCCCTGGCGCCATCAAGGGTGGCAAGGAAGAGAAGGGCGACTTCTTCTCCGCATGGGGTGGTATCTCCTCTGTTGGTCTGGGTCTGCCCATTCTTTGGACAGAGCTCAGCCGTCGCAAGGGTCTGACCCCCTCCCCTGAAGACGTGCACACCAGGAACGCATTGCAAGACGTCGTCCGCCTCTGCTGCGCCAACACCGCCGCTCAGGTCGGTCTGGAGACTCGCAAGGGTGACCTGCGTGTTGGCTTTGACGCTGACATCTGTGTCTTCGATGACTCTGCTGAGTGGACTGTCGAGCCTAGCACAATGCTCTTCCGTAACAAGTGCTCCCCCTACCAGGGCCGAACCTTGCGCGGAATGGTCCGCGAGACCTGGCTTCGTGGCGAGCGCATCTTCAGCCGTGAGGATAACTTCGGCTCGAAGCTCCCAGCTGGAAAGCTGCTTCTTGAGAAGCGGGTTTGATACCGTTGGCTTTTTTTCTTCATCTTCAATTCTCCTGCATTTCCTTTGTCTTCGTTTGGGACAAGTTGACTTTTGGCAGTTTCAGCCTTTCTCTTTTTTTCTTCCACCCATGCATCTCGGTCTCGGTCTCGCACTGTGACGAGCACTAATGATGAACAGCATTCATACCCGTTAGAGTAATGACAGCGCGTTGTAGCATATAGAATACGAATGAAAATTATTTCTGATGATTCAATCCAACCGAAAGGGGTATAAAACACATACATATACATCAAGTAACCGAAATAGCTGTACAAGCCCCATTCGAAAAAAATCAGTCCTGATTCTGATCTTGCTCTTTTTCCCATTTCCCCCTCATCCTCCTCCTCACACCTCCATTAACCCCCTTGCCCCAGATCTCCTCCTTTTCCCCTTCAGCACCAACAATCACCCCCTCGTCACAATCGCCTTCCCCTTCTACAGGCCCAATAACAACCTTCTTCTCCTTCAACTTCCTCTCCTTATTTCTAGCTTCAACGACCTTGCCAAGATAAACAGCATATAAGACTGACTCCGCAACGGCAACAGATAACGCCGCGAAGAAAGAGAGAAGAACTCGCACAGCCTCAGACGCACCCACAGCATCCCGAGGCTCCATCCCATCTCCCGGAGCCGGACCTATCATTGCGGAGAACATTGACGCCAGGATACGTGGCATGCCGAAGCTGGTTAGGCCCCAGTAAACGGCGAATCCGGTGATAATTGTTGAGAGGAAGATGTTCAGCACCAGTGAAGGAGTGAGTGCGTCTTCGCTATATGGGGTTCCATCGGGTTTTGTGGCGTATGGGTCCGCGTGGTCTGCGTTTGGGGTGTAAGTTGGGTTCAGGAGGCGTTGGTAAGCTTGTTTTTCGGCTAGGGCTTGTAGGCGGGCTTTTTCAGCGAGGTATTCAGGGGACTATTTTATTCCAGCATTAGTATATAAGTTTGTGTTTCGTGGGTACAATTAATGGGTCTTGGAGGTAGGTGTCCGGTGTTGATTGGGATAACATCACGTACAGGCTCGGGTTTCTTGGGCGGTGGTGGTACATATACTGTTGTACCGCGCAGCAGGGCGCTGAGAATTGTAGGGCTATTCATTGATATCCCGCGCTCCGTGGCGTTGTATTCGGCGTCATTCTGGAGGTGTTTAGATAGGCGCAGGAGCTGACTGTGTGCAATCGGTCCGAAAAGATCCAACGAGGTAGGAAGATCGAGTTCCTTTCGACGAGGAGCTGGAACGGCCTCTAGGGCCGCAAGGACGCGATCCGTTGCAATTAAAAGGACCATCGGAGTTATGTGGTCGTAGTAGTAGAGTGTATGCGATGACGGAGCTGTAGCGGAGACACGAGCGGAAAGAAAGTCGCGGGCAGAATGAGAGAGTCAAGCTCTCCCCACTTTGGCTTTCTTTGCACGTAACCACCTCCAGTCATGGCAGACTCCAAATCCAAGTAAGTATACGGATTCTTTTCTTTCTACTCTCCATTGAACTTTCAATTCAAATTTCTCTTCCCAATGTTTTTGTGCACGCCCACTTCCGTCCCAGAATCTCCTAACCCCTCCATCGCAGCCCGGTAACAACACAAACCAACGCGCGGGGAATCCCCGTCGCTCCCTTCGTCGACAATGTGGCCGACTACGTTTCCTCGCGCGAGGACGTCGAGCCGACCCTTCGCCGGTTCCAAGAGATGATCTCCAAGTACCAGTTCATGGAAGTGAACAGCCAGCGCCGCGGGCAGGGACTGCGCGATAAGATCCCGGATATCAAGAAGACATTGGAGATGGTGCAGTTCTTGAAGCTGCGCAAGGATGTAAGTTGGACTCAAGGGTGTTAACTGGAGCAAATAGATTAATTCACTCCTAGGCCAACCCTGACTCCGAACTCGAGACCAATTTCGAACTCAATGATACCCTCTACGCTCGTGCTTCTATCTCCCCCGCTGATACAGAAGAGGTGTACCTTTGGCTCGGTGCTAATGTTATGTTGGCATACCCACTTGAGGAGGCTGAGGTTATGTTGAAGGAGAAGCTTTCGGCGGCGGAGTCGAGTCTGGCTAATTGTGACGAGGACCTGGAGTTCTTGCGCGAGCAGATTACGGTATGTCTCTCCTTGGAGCTGATCGTGGAACTATAGACTGACTGTTTCTAGACATTGGAGGTGGCTACGGCTCGTGTGTACAACTGGGATGTGGTGCAACGGCGGAAAGAGAAGGCTGATGGGAAAGATGACACAGGGAAGTCCCGGCCTGGTTGATCAATGATTACTCTTATATCTATGGAATAAAATGACATCAATACCTCTAGCCGTTATGTCCTTTCTTAGACTTGGGTTGGATTGAATAGGAAGCCTTGCAGTGATACCGATACTGATTGTGAAATACGCAGGGATCTATCCTAATAACTACAAGCTGAATCATGTTGACAGAAAAACTGAATATTTGGAATAAGCAAGCAATAAACTTGCATGGTGACTTTGCAACGGAAACAACGCGGCAAGTTGATCTCTCCCGTGACTATAAACACAAGTAACTCATGTTGGCTCTAGGATGCTCTTTCGAACAAAATGTTGACAATTTCACCCAGGGTCAGCCTGTAGTGTTTCTGATGTCGTCGGGCATTACGGCAGGTCTGGATGCAGCGTTAGCCTTTATGGCTGCTACTTATGTTGCGCCGGAAAATCGGGAGATGCAGGGACAAGAGATTAGTTTGGCTGGAGAGAAAACTGTGATTCCGGGCTTTGAACACGGGAAAGCTTTTGAGTATGCTCGTTCGATTTCTTGGCGGTTGGAGTATGAGTGGCATGAGGATCCTTCGAATGACCCTTTCGTTTGATTGTCACTGGTCAATAAGTATATATATTTCATTGGACAACCTATGATTGGAAATCGGGAGTAAAGTCCAAAAACTGCCAGAAATCGTAGTCAGGATCGGAGAGCATAGGAAGAACATCCAAGTCACCAAAAATATCATCTGGGGTGTCAGAAAGAGACAGGAGTGAGTTGATAGAACTAGCAAAGTATGGCTCAACTCCTGAGGAGATCGTCTTGCTGCCCTCCGAGAAAGAGGGTAGCAGACCAATTACCTTGCTTTTGAGGAACTCCCTTGTTTCCAATTCTCCATTCTCATGACCGCTGAAATCCTCAGCAAATTTCATCAAGGCTTCTAAAACAAAGATACTTCTTTGTGTAGATGAAGTCAATCCCCAACTTAGATTTTCTTCTAGCGGCTGGGACTTTTCAGGATCAGATCTTGTCTTCAGTATTTCAATGGCCTCATTGATCTTGTCCTTGATCAAAACTTGACTCAGGTCACCTTCTGACTCCTCTGGATTTTCAGGCCTGGTCGTATAGAGCAGATCGATGAGAAGCACAGCAGCAGCATTGAAAAGTTGAACGTCGTTTATCGATAAGGTACCACAGACAGAGCACCGTGTTTGAATCTGAGTACTGCTGCTAATGATATTCTGTGCGAGAATTTGACATGTGGCACGGTTTGTACGAGACATTTTTCCACGGTAAAGTCGTAGAAATAAGCTCCAGAGTTGTTGCTGCAACATCCATTGCTGCACTGGTACCGCTGCTAAGGGACCTGTTGACGTAAGGCCTACCACACTTCCAGGTCTGAAATGCGATGGTAATGTAGCCAAGAGCTTTTCGTATTTCTTGTTGAGTTCGTTCTTCAATTTAGTAGCCTCGGCCTTTCTGTGTGGTGCTTGAGACGAAGGGCTGCGAAGGTCAACGGATTCTCGTACCAAGGCAGCGATATCGAGGGCACATATAGTGTAGGAGAGCATAGTGAATTCAGATCGAGGTCGTTCTGTGACAGATGCGTGATTCTCAGATTCCTCTAGCAAAGATCCTCGTCATTAATATGCAGCGGTATGCGAGTATTAAACTGGGAGGGATGGATAGTATAGTATCCCAGCACGTGCCCCCGAGACCAATCTCGCAGTACGAGAGCCCACCTCATATCTGTCAGTGATGATTCACTATAGGATGCAATGGTACTCACCAGATGCGGATGCCGAGTTCTGTTCGTATATGCGAAGGCATATCAACATCACCAGAAGAGGTCATCAAGGGATCCAATTTTACGTCTCCCAGCCGATGCAAGTCTAGCTTCTGGGCACCCGAGATTGCAGTGACCAAAAGAGAGTCAAGCTCCAGACGATCATGTTGCCCATCTAGTAGAAGCATGAGGGCTGCTTGTAAGCTAGCCATCGAGGCACAAAACATTCCCATTCGCCCTCGCAGGCAGCGCAAAGCAAGTGATCTCCATGTCGATAAGTGGAAATTCGAGGACCGAAGAATTTCTACACGGTCGTTCATAGCTGTTGGGGACCAGCCAAGGATATTCGGTCTGGGATGAAAAGCGAGACCGAGCACAAGCTATATATATAAATCAGTACGAACCACCTGCAAGGGAAATGACATCACAAACCGCCATTAAAAAACAAGCTAGATCTTCCATAGAGAAAGTGCTGGAAGTAGCGAAAATATGTGAATCCAGTGATACAGACTTGATAGTTTCACAAATCCTGCCTGCATGCTTCAGGAATGTGGGCGTGTGAAAGATATTGCCCAGGGGACCCTGGCAGCGAGTGACAAAAACCTCATAGAGATTATGAGTCATTTCCGAGTCCGGGAATGCATCAGTGATCTCTTTTATCAATGTGAACCTTTCATTTGCAACCGAGACTCTGTGGTCTCCCAGTAAAGGTTAGGGTAATCGGGAGCCGGAGTGGACAAAGTCGATCCAGAGGCTGAAGACAAGAAGATATTGGCGCGAGATGCTCCCTCAATAATATCCTCCAGAACTTGTGCAGTTTCCTCTGGAACTGTTGTCTCTGAGACGGGAGATTTCAATCTAGTCCTGATAGAAGTCAGCAATGTGGAATTGCCGTCAGCTGGTACCCACATACCTTTTTTGACTTGGACCCATTTTCGTTCTCTTGGCTCTTGGGTAACGCTCATCTTTAGTACACAGGTGACCGATGTCACGTTTCGTGCATTCGATCTGATAAGCATCAGCGCCGATCAGCAGTTAGAGAGCGTCATCACAGACACATGGTTCTTTCCTGTCACATTTGAGCTTTGATGCTCTACACCGAGAGCAGGATTTCGTAAACTTGCGCACTCGAGACCCCGAGTCGATAGATTTCATGGACTTCACCATAATGCAAGAGTGAATGCCTGGGCGAGATATGCAACTTGTGACCAAGTCAGATTCTAGCCTTGCTGGTCTAAGACTCGATGAGTCATCAACCCCTGTCTAGATTCCAAATCTCGAACACCTTTTGTGTAGGTGAAAGACCAACTTTATATTCGTTGAATGCATTCCATATCAAAACTATCGCTGGATAGAATACCGTCTAATAAAAAAAATACTAAAAACAGAAGCCGGTGTATCAAATCAACCAAACCAGCTAAAGGAAAGGAACGCTGTATGAAATCCACAACTCCAACGAAACAGAGAAATGCAATCGTAAATCATATCTCGAAACATCAGATCATTAAGACGTGAGAATCAGCCAAAGCAGGAGAGAGATAAAAGCCCATGAGGTGTAAAGGGGATAAACACGGGATTAAATGGGGATTGTTTGGCCAAAATGCAGATGATCAAGAGGGGAGAAACATGCTGGAGGCCATTTTATCGACATCCGAAGCAGCTGATGCAGCTCTCTCACGCACTCGTTTTGAGAGGGCCATCTCAGTGTCATCGCCAACAAATGTCCACTCCTCGATGTCGTCTATGTCATCATCAGCATGATCCGGAGAGGCTTTAGCAGACGGGGTTGGTGAGAACGGGGTGGCTGAGGCATTGGAACGTTGTCGTGCAAGGGTCTTAGCGTATTCAAGGTCGCGATAAAGCGACTGGATAGCAGTGGCCACTCCGTCTTCCTGCAAGGTGAAACACTGATCAGCGATATGGACCATGGAAGGAAATGGAATATAACTCACACTACGGATCTGGATGCCCAAATTACGGGCCTTGACAACCATCCGCTCACTATGTGTAGCCTCCCAAATTGCTCGTGAAAAAACACTGACGTTGAGCTTCTTCATACATATTCCTACCCCAAGGTCCTCAACCCGGGAACCAAAGAAAAACTGGTCACCAAAGAATGGTTTAACGATGGTTGGAACACCAGCGCGAAGACTCGCACCAGTCGTTCCTGCACCACCGTGGTGGGCTGCAGCATCAATCTGCGAGAAGAGCCAATCGTGAGGCGCAGATTGAATCTGAAGAATATCCGAAGGCAGGGGAATCTCAACCTTGGCACTGGATGGGTCACCTAGTCGATCTGACCATCCTTTTGAGAGAATACACCGCACACCAGCTTTCTGAACCGACTCAATGACAGTCCGGGTCAAAGCAGCAGGGTCTGAGACCACAATAGATCCAAATCCAATATACACAAGCTTCTTGCCGTCAGCACGGGCACGATTGATGAACTCTGAAAGCTCTGCTGGAGGGGCCCAATCTGATCCCTCGCTTAGGAACCAGTAGCCTGTGATTCGAATCCAATCCGGAAAATCAAGAGGCGGTGGCACCACCGAAGGCGAAAAGTTGTACAGGAATGGAACTTTGTTTTGTTGCATCCTGTCCAAATTAGTGGCTTTAAGCCCCAACTCTTTGTTACGCCAGCGGTTGACCTGGCCGGCGATTGCCTTCCAGAATATATTATCGAACATCACGTATGTGAGATGGTTATAGTAGCCACCCATACGATTTTCGGGTACAGCAAATGCATGTGGATATGCGCGAGTTCTCGACCAAGGCATGGTAAATCCGCGGAAGTATGGGATTCGAAGAGCTTCCGCGATATGAATTCCTGCCATTGCGCTCGGCGATTCGATAAGAAGATCGCTGCCTTGACAGCTGGACCAGGCGGATGACAACAGATCATCAATCCAGCCTCTGAATTTCGAAGAGGCTTCTCGGAGGAAGGAGTAAGTAAACATGCCGTTCTCGACGCAAATCCGCATCAATTCCGCAGGATCGCCATCAACGGGAGCAAAATCGATACCGTGCTTCCGGATCCAAGGCTCAAACTCAGCATGAGTAGCGATCTTTGGCTTGTGGCCTTCGGCAAGAAGCCCCTTACACAAAGCAATGTAGGGCTGTACATCACCCCGGGATCCGATAGTCAGGCAAGTAACCTTCAGGGGCTCAGGGGGCTTAAAGTTGATGATAGAAGCACGGGGGTCGTCGAAGAATGGATGGATCTCAGACGAGCCCTCGTGGAGCGTTGGATGCGATTCATGTTCCTCAGGGTTGTCAAGTCGAGCATCTTGGAGCATTTGATGCTCGGCCTTCGCTGCCTCGACCTCCTCACGCTCCTCCTCTGCCAGTAGGCCTGATTCCATGAGGAACTTGACCGATTCCAGGTTCTGATGGAGTGTAACTGCACAGTCATCCCTCCCATCAGAGGCATTGAATTCAAAGAAGAGTTCTTCATGGCCACGGATGATGACAACTAGTCCGTGGTAGCCAAATCGGAAGCCGTTTTCTTTCTCCACATTCTCAATGTCCTTTAAAGGCAGAATCATCTTGGTGCGAGTGCCAGGGATCAAACTGCGGAAGCAAAGTTTCCTCTCACTAACATAAATCTTGCCGTAGAGCGGGAGCATTCGATGTAAATAGGCGTAATATGTGGCTTGCAGTCTTTCAGTTGATGGAAGGGCGAAATGAGCACGGAACCGGTCGCCATGGTTAGCATCGGCTTCCTCCTCTTCGGGGTCGATGGTTTGATCCCTTGGTATCACGCCTTCAGTCTCGCCATAATGCCTCTGTCCACCAATCCACATGCCAGATACCTTCTCGATGTAGCCCATGGATTCAGTTGCCAACAAGCTGCTCATCTGCCGGGATCTGCTTTTCAGATATTCTGCAAACCCAGCAGCACGTTGAAGAGGGTAGGATCCAGCCTTGACCAGATCGTTTAACGGAACATTTGCTGGTGGGCGCTGGGTCAACCTCTGATTTGGGGTGTTAGTCATATCTCGAGGTGCCGCAGAGCCCAGTCGAGCAGATGTAGAGCGAGCCGTATCATCAGATCGCCGCTGGGCAATATTACCAGCATCAGATAAGCGTCTTGGTAGGGATCGCATGGTTGGGGATTGGAAAACATCACTCCGATTGAGAATTTGACTCGCTGATTCAGTCGTTTCGGTCATTGAATGTACGACATGCGATGAATCCGTCCCTTGGTCCGCAGAATGGGCAAATGAATCGGCAATGCTTGTCGTCCGCTCGCGCAACGTCTGATCTTGCTTCGAAACCTGGCTATCCGACAATCTCCTGAGATCTGTGACAGTTGCGTCGGGTTGGATTCTCCCAGAGTTTACATCTCGCGACTCTTCTGACAGATTCCTTGCAGGGGAGGAGCTCACTAAACTCTTTAAATAATCGAAGGCCTCCTGGCCTGAGTTGAAGAAAGAGAAAAAGTACTGCGGGACAAAGTCAGTATTCTATAGCCAAGGTCCCGGGTTTTAGGAAAAGAACTTACTTCATCAATGGCGAAGTCCTCATTACTGTCCACAACTCGGATTTTGAAGGTCTCGGCAAATCCGGCCATAGGGCTTTCCTCCAGGTCAATCACATTTTTGATGGGGAATGATACTTTGACGCTATCCCCCTCATTGCGAGACCTGAAGATGACTTTCTGGAGTGCCTTCACCCACTCTTTTGCGCTTGTGGCACTATCTGCACGGAAGTAAAAGGTTCGCTGATCCGTGCTGACTTGGAAGTCTTTCACCTCAGCGCCTTGGACTTTCGACTCTGCAAGGGATGCGGAGATTCCATATCGAAGATCCACATGGCCACTGGGGAAGTACAGATTCGAGGGATCGGCATAGTATGACAGTACATCGCCCCTCAGAACAAACCAGTATCGGTTATACTTTGGATTTTTCCGCCCACGCTTCGAAACATAGCCTGATTTGATGGCGACGCTGGACTTTTTGGGCAGATACGCATAGAAGCAGATATGCCCTTCTGTGACATACATGTAGCCTTGGAGAAGCATACTTTGCAGCAATGCACAGGCATATTCAACCAAGACCTTTTCCGGTCTTTCAAATCCAAACATCTCCATTAGTCGTGAGGAGAGGGCCGAGCCTGAGGTTTGCGGTCGCTCTTGACTTGGGGTTTCCGGCCTTGATGGTGGATTCTCAGGTACAGACGCCGTGTCGAATCGATTCTGTGCCTGCACCATCCGTAAAAGGACGGGGGCTGCTCGTGGTGTAGCACTGCGAGCTCGCCTCAGAGGTAGCGTGAGTACCGAACCGCTGGGGGTTGACATCTCCTTCTCCTCATCCTTTGAACTGAGGGAAGGTAACTTCCGCACCGCTTTATTCTCCGATATTGTTCTGCGATGGCGACGGCCTCGTTCTTCAGTTTCATCTCGTGGATTTAATCCATGTCTTCCGCTGGTATTTTGGTGTAATGAGGAGTCCCGAGCCGCAACGTCCGACCGGTTTTCCTTTCGCTTCTCGTCGGATTCGTCGTCGCTCGAATCGTCAAAACGGGCCCGAAAGTCGGAACGAGAGCCCACGGCAGCGATCATGGAAAATAAAGACTGTTGCATATAGTGCATGTTTCCATCTCGAGAGCCCATTCCTTGAGGTGGGGCTGTGAAATCCACTTGGGCATCTGCGTCGTCCTTGAAGCGTTCGGGAAGCCGATCGGGAAATGGTCGATGTACCGAGGAGATTTTCATACTCGCACTCATCCTGTGGTCCCCACGCCGTTTGGCGTCATCTAATACAGGTCCCATCTTAACGGATGATATGGCGTTATATTCGATGAGAGTTGGAAGCTGTTTGGGAACGTTGGGAGGTTGGACTACACGGCAGGGTCAGGATCAGGGTCGCAGGTGACAGCTCCTGATAGGATGATCGGGGATGGCCACGTCAGGTGGGCTTCGGTGCAGAGTTGCCCAACGAGCTATCCACGCTATCATAGCAGCATGTGAGGGGATAATGAGATGGATTGCACAAGGTTCTAGTCCAAGACGGTTCAAACGGGGGCGATAAGCGGGAGCGATAAGGCAAAGACGCTCGGACCTCTACGCTCAAGACACCCAAGGTACTTGATGGACTTGAGACTAAGAACAACGTATAAAAGGATTCAGTAGGTCTAGAAGATAAGATTTCCATTACAAAGACATATTCCATTTCTTCTATCCGGGGTTGGAAAGTCTTGGTGCTCCACTTTACAGGTCCGAGTTCCCATATCAAATGACACTTGGATAACCTATTAGATCACCACATTCTTTGTCTAGTCTCCCTATACTTATGTATCTGTATATGTAAGCATGTACCTTGTCATGATCTTCTGATAATGCAAATAAAGCAGATGAGGCAGATGGCCTTGCATGTGACAGAGTGAGGTGATTCAGTGCTTATATAATCCTGTCACCCTGCAGAGTTATAGTCGATTTGAGTTTGTCAAGGAAAGAGATCTTTGAAAAAGAGTGTACATTTTTGAAAGAATGGTGTTCAGATGATCGGTGATGGTTTGATGTAGATTGTGGATTTGGATTTGGATGTAGATTGTGGATGTGGATATGGATGTGGACTCTAATATGCTAATATGCGGGGGGATCGACATTTGCTAAGCATCGTGGATCCCCTGATCTGAGCCTGGGTCAACACAACATTTGAAATCTATGGCGTCACCTCGTCTTAACTCCGAACGATCGTTCCCATTGACCATCACAAGACAAAAAACTCCAAAGCCAAAGGGGAATCAAAGCTGGGCTTGATCACCCCATATAACCACTCAATGGTAAATTCGCCGTCAAGCCAACCCCGGACTACCATTCCACAACTCTGTAGCCGACAACCGACCGGCATCAAGCCCCGACCAGCCACCACGATGTGACTGATAGTATTGAGTCAGACTCCGAACACGCGTTCTGAGTGCTTTCAGCTCGGTCCGTTATTCATGCCATACGGTACGGTCAATACTAACTCGCCTGTCGGCTCCATAACATCATCGTTTAGCGCTAAGGCGTGCTCGTGCGTGCGAACGAGCCTACTATGTGTACCTTTCCTCCATTTAGATAACGGAGCTACAGAGCACGCAAAGGCACCCCTGTACCTGCTCACCATGGCACGGTCCGAGCCAAATTTGTCTTTTATATCGTTGTAGCCGGCTTGTGTCGCCTTGGCTGGGGGTCGACCTCGGAGTTTTCTGTACTCTGTACTACATCCTTCCATAGCCTCCGATCATCATGGGGCTCTTTTCCTTCCCCGAGCTAAATACCCGTCTGGGTACTTGGCGTGCATATCACTTGGCCGGCATCGTCTTGTTAGTGTTGTTTTGTATATGCTTGGATGAGCTGGATTAGAGAGCTGACCGATTCACAGCATTTCGTCTTTCTTGTCAGGTTACGATGCTGGTATCGCCGGTGGTATCCTAACTTTTAAGTCCTTCGAGTTTGATTTCCGCTACACTTCCGCGCACGAATCCAAGGTCTCCTCGCTCACTGTGGGCTTGGAGCAGCTAGGTTCTTTTGTCGCCGCAGCTTGTGTGTACCCAATTACCAATAAGTATGGCCGCAAGTGGACTATCATCGGTGCCACTGGAATTTTCTGCCTTGGTGTCATCATCCAGGTTATCAACACACACTCGCTGGCAGCCTGGTATGTCGGCCGCATCATCGCTGGGTTGGGCATGGGTGCACAGAGCGTGGTGATTCCCATGTACTCGGCAGAGATGACTCCCAAAGAAATCCGCGGTCGCTGCGGTTCATTCTACCAGTGGATGTATGCGTGGGGTGTTTTCCTCGCATACTGGGTTGACTATGTAAGGCTTTACCCCCTTCTTACAAGGCAATGAACCTTAACCGTCGGATCAGGGTGTAGAACAGAGTGCCTCGATCTCTGGTACCACGCGTGAGTGGCAGATCCCCGTTGGCCTCCAGTTAGTCTCTGGGGGTCTCCTCTTCATCCTGTCTTTCACGCTTCCGGAGTCGATCCGTTGGCTTGCAATCCAGAATCGCAACGAGGAGGCCTGGAAATCAATTGAGTGGATCCGGGGCGGTGACAATCAGAAGACTCGCGATGAATTCGCAGAGACACAGCTGGGTCTACAGGCGGAGCGTGCTGAGCGTGAAGGCTTCTCTTTCCGTGAGCTTCTCGAGCCTGCTAACCGTCTGCGCTTCTTTGTCGGTCCTATGCTCTTCATCTTCCAGAATGCCACCGGAAGCAGTGCCCTCGCGGTCTTCGCACCGCAGTACTTCAAGCTGGTTGCTGGCGGCAATTCTGATATGCTGCTCACTGCCTTGTTTGGTGCCATGAAAGTTATCGCGTGCTCTTTTTTCATTTTCTTCCTTTCAGAGCGTCTGACTCGTCGTTCGTCTCTGGTTGGCGGTTCCGTGTTCATGGGCACCTGCATGCTGATTACATCGTTGATTGTTGACAAGACACACACAACCATTGATGGAAATGTCACTTCTGCAGGCAGGGCTACAGTTGCCATGCTCTACCTTAACATCATGGTCAGTTCATATCCCCATTTCTCTATACATTGAGTTCTGCTAACTTAATCTTAGGTGTATAACTGCTCTTGGGGCCCTATGCCATGGGCTTATGTGCCTGAGATCTTCCCGACTCGCATTCGTGCCATGGGATTAGCTGTCAGTATGCTGGCGCATTGGGCAACATCATTCTGTTTTTCGTTCGCCAGTCCCTATATGATCGACAACGTGGGTGCGAACACCTTCCTGATCTTTATGGGCTTTGACTTCGTCGCTGCTGTCTTCTGCTGGTTCTTCGTGAAAGAGACTCGTGGAAAGAATCTGGAGAAGGCTGCCGGTACTGAATGGGAGGCTGTTGAGCGTAGCTCCGATGACGATGAGAAGGGCGGTGTGATCGGTGCAAATGGAAAGAAGTTGCAGCTTGTGAGCGTGCATGAGAATTTCCACACCAACCTGCATCATTCCAAGTAAGGTCTTGTGATGGTGTGGTGGTGGACGGATCCTACGTCGGCGTTGGTCGAACAATATTGCTATTAGCGCATCAAATTCCAATACTGGGATGTCGCTCACTTGACACTACCTATTATGAATCAAAGCTTTTAATGTTAGAACGGATATGGTCATTCAGTGGGTGTTATTTTGCATGCTACTATAGTTTCAGTGAAGATTCTATCGTAGTAGCATTTGAAAGACCAAA
Organism: Penicillium sp. IBT 16267x; assembly: GCA_028828865.1. NCBI lineage: Eukaryota > Fungi > Ascomycota > Eurotiomycetes > Eurotiales > Aspergillaceae > Penicillium > Penicillium sp. IBT 16267x. The sequence goes on along the minus strand of JAQJZQ010000008.1, from coordinate 162,480 downwards.
GATTGAATGGTAGAAATTGTACATTGAGATTGTCCTGCATGTCATAGAAACGAAGATATCTTTTAGCTAAACAAGAAATAAACAAACCCTAACACCAAATCATGCCTTTGACTTTTTCCGCTTCTTCTCCTCGCCATCCTTGTGTGACTTTTTCGACTTCTTATGGTCCTGCTCTTCCTCCCCATTTTCTGTGAGCTTCCTTGACTTCTTCCGGCTAGGCAAGGTAGTCGTCTGAGCAGCATCTCCATCAGTATGGTGGTGCTTCCGCTTGCGCTCCTTCTCGCCAGGGGGAACCTTGAACGAAGGCTCGACCTCGGACTCCGAGTCCGAGCCCAGAGTCTCCGGCGGAGCGGGCAAGCTCCCGAGAGGCCGGAAGCGCATCTTCAAGTGCTTCGGCTGGGGCCGAGCGGGCTTGACGGTATCCCGGAGCGCTTCCACCGCCGCTTTATCGGCTTCCGGTACACCCATCAACTCCTGGATGTGGTAAGTGGGGATGTTGTCGGCTTGTTTGCGGTACTTCTGGGTTTTTTGGTCGAAGGTGAGCAGAGACTTTCCCTGCGAACATTCTTCGCGGAGCGATTCAGCCGGGATACCGTAGTTTGCGCCGTCGAAGGAAAGGATCGGCTGGCCCTTGGTGATCTTGGACATGGAAATCTCCTTGACCTTTGACAATGGGAGGAAAGATGGAGCTGTGATGTGGATGACTTTCTTTCCGTTCAGGTTGGAAAGGATGGAGGAAGAGGTTGAGGATGGCGGGGCTTGCTGCTTTGCGGACTTGAAGCCAGAAGGAGCCTTGTAGGGCTTGGGGCCGATTGCAATGACCCTGGAGTAGCAAATATTAGCATTCGTGCAAACAACACATATGGATACTCAATCTCGCAAAACAGGTATACTTACTTTTTAGCAGACGTTTGCACCTGAGGAGTATCCTCGCTGGTATCCATGTCACTGGAGCTTTCATCGCTATCGGACTCCGAACCAGACGAACTTGACGAGTCTTCAACTTCATCTTTTGTCTTCGATACCCCCTTCAAAGTTTGCTTCTGCTTGTTGTCCGGTTCAGGGGAGGAAGCGCGACTGGAACTGCTGTCGCTCGACGAGGAAGATGAGGCGGCCATGGCGACTATAGGCGTTCTTGCTCAGTTGTCGGTGGTCGAGCTGGGTCCACCCCGCGAATTCGGATGCCCAAAGACAAGCTTGAAAATCGATGGCTTGAGGGTTTAGGCGGGATTGTAGAGCCGATTAATTGCGTTGTATCGCAACTCGTAAAGTCGCTGCGACGTTGAAGGACTACAGTTGGAGGTTTCGCGGATCTTTTTTTTCTGCTCCGCGGGCGCACGGACCACTCGCCAACTTTTTTCCTTATCAGCTAGGAACTGCATTATCGACTTTCCGTGAATCTCGAATTGACGAGGCACGCTGATAATGATGAAACGCAAGGCTGAGAAACAACAGGGCGCTGGTACACTTTACGATTTTTTTTTTGGTGACTATGGGATTTCCCGCTAATGGAACTTCCTAGGCCCTGTTAGTGCCATCGCGGCTCGCAAAGCTCGGCAGCAACAAGCGCAAAATGTGACAGCATCGAAAGTTGAAGTGGTGGTTGAAGCGTCTGCAGAACCGCCTTCGAAACGACCGCGAAGATCTCTCGAGGGTAATCAATTGACCGAGATGAACGGCACAGAGTCCAAGGGTCGCCAGACAAGGTCATCCAAGGACCAAGAAGTGCCAATCGCTTTAGACACAACCACAGGGCGGCCAACGAGAGCAACTCAGGCCGATCCCTCAAAATCGCAGCCCCAGATGCCGGAAGCTCAGGTGGATTCTGAGAATGAAGAATCGGACGAAAATCTCGTCGATGGACCTGAAAAGATGAATGAGGATGAAGTCGCGTCTGTCGCTGGTGACGCCGACGGCAACGAATCACCCACTGAAACACCAATCGAATTGCAGAATTTCACCTTGTCTAAGGCTAGACTGAACAAAAACAGCATAGTTTATGCGGATGAGAATGTTCTGTGTATTCGCATCAAAGAAAAGACGGTAGGGTTGTCGGCTTCAACTTCAGTCGGACAGCGCTAACTATAGTTTAGAACTTGGTTCTTATGGGTCAGTATGATCTTTGGGTCAAGCGAGGAGTTGTCAGCCTCATGGGCGCGAAATTGCCTCCATCTCCGCGGGTGTATAGGGTCTATGCCCCCTCAACGCACTCATTGCCTATTATTAAGTGTGTCTCTGGTGTAGATGGTGAGGCAGAGGTGCAGATCAAATCCTGCAATAGTGGTCTCTCTCGTCTGAGGGACGTGTCTCCATTGTATCAGAAGATCTGGAATGGACAGAACACCGCTGCGGATAAAGCTACTCTGAAAGGTGCTTCGAAGAATTCGCGGCGGTCTTTCTCGGTGGTATGTCAGCCACAATCGATCCCTTGAACTCGTTTAGGACCTGAAATTAATATTTTCTAGCTTTATGCATCGGGAGACGATTCCTTGAAGCGACACCTGCGGCCTCTCCATCTTGACAAGAAATGGAGCGCATCCATGAAAGCACTGTCCCAGCGACAAGGGCGTCTTCGAGTCCTCGTTTGCGGCCCCAAAGCCTCTGGAAAGTCTACTTTCAGCAGGTACCTGCTGAACCATGTTCTCAGTCCTGCCCCCGAAACGGAAAAGGGGTTCACCAATACCGATGGTGTTGCTTTCCTTGACCTAGATCCAGGGCAGCCAGAGTTTGCGCCTATGGGCCAGGTCTATCTCGCACACCTCTGGGCTCCCTTCTTTGGCCCTCCATTCACCCACCCTTCACTCGACTCTCGCGATGGTCAAATATTGCGAGCTCATCATATTGGGGCAACTTCCCCGAAAGAGGATTCTGACCATTATGCCTTGGCTACAATGGATCTTCTGGATCAGTACCACTCATTATTGGCACAATATCCCCAATGCCCTTTGATTGTCAACTATCCTGGCTGGATCTTCGGGCAGGGATTAGAGGTGGCCACATGGTTGGTCAAATGCCTTGGCCTCTCTGATGTTGTTTATATGAGCGAAAAGGGCCCCCAGGAGGTTGTGGAGCCTCTAAGATTTGCTGCAAATGAGGCTCGGGTCCCGATGACAATTTTGCCATCCCAACCAACTGACTTTGTGAGCCGCTCAAGCGCTCAGTTACGCTCAATGCAAATTCAGTCCTACTTCCATTCATCTCACTCTACGGATACCAGCAACCCGATTTGGTCGGAAACGCCTTTGTCGCGCACAAGGCCAATGGCCGTGGATTACGCCGGATCAAAGCAAGGGATTTCGGGTATTATGGTTATGGGCTCCCAGATCAGCCCCGACATGCTCTGTGAGGTTTTGGAAGGAGCTGTTGTCGGCTTGGTGGCGATTGAATCCCCAAGTGCGATTATGGGCGCCTCGTCTGCTGATTCAGCTAAAGCGCCTGCCGACAACTCAGAGGATGAGAGTGAGTCTACTGCTGACCATATGGACATGGACTCAGAGGAACCTCAAGTGAATGGTTCGGACTCCTTGTCCCCCGCCGACAGCATTGTCAGAACACCCGAGGGTCTGCCATATTTCTTCGCTGGATCTGGGAGCTGCACCCCTCTGAATCCCAAGGCCTCCAACTGCCTTGGTCTTGCACTGATTCGTTCGGTGGATGTTAACGCACAAAAGATTGAGCTCTCCACCCCTATTCCGTCTTCCCGTATTCGCGAGGCGATTGAGCAAGGACATAGTCTTATGCTGGTCCGCGGACAGCTTGATAGCCCTAATTGGGCCGTTAGCGAAGAATACTACGCTGCTCGGGCTGCAGAGCGACGCTATCAGCAGGTTGTTACCCGTGCTAAAAAGGGTGGAGAGTCTGCTGCTGATCAAAAGCAACACAATCAAACACTTGCGCTCCTTCGAGACAGGATTCGCCGCGCAAGCAATGTGCCCTGGATGAAGGTTGTTGAAGACAATAGCCGGCATCAGCGTGAAGCAAATGCGCGGCGTGAGAAATCTCTCTGGAGATTGAGGAAGAAGGCCTACCCAGGCAGTGACAGCGAGGCGGATTGGTAATGTCTGGCTTTTCTCCACATGTCATAGTATATTATCACCTCCACCCAATAGACAACAAATGCAATACAATTGTGTGAATCACTGTATAGATCGGGGCTGTAATCGATAAGGCTTCACCGCCTGCCCCTCATCATGTGGGCGGTGAACCTCTAATCAATCAGGCCCGATTGACTCAATTTTTTCTTATCGGCAGCCCCTCTATAAAATCTGGAAATTCTTTTCCCCATTGCATTCGCCGGGGGAGCTTGTACCTGCAGATTATCTCAAGATCTTGTTTAGCTCCAGGATCATACTTTGTCTATTTACATCATTTACCACTGTGAATTGAATCTTCATCACAATGTCCTCTGCGGTGATTCCCCACAACACCTTCGACACCATCCTGGTGCTCGACAATGGCTCTCAATAGTATGATTTCCTCTCATTATACCAATATTCATCCTTGGTTTGACTCATTGGGACCTGATTTTCTAATGCGCATCCTCTCTGCAGCACCCACCTTATCACCCGCCGTCTCCGTGAGATCAACGTCTACTGCGAGATGCTTCCTTGCACCCAGAAGCTGGCCGACCTTGCCTGGAAGCCCAAGGGTGTTATCCTGTCTGGCGGTCCCTACTCCGTATATGAGAAGGACGCTCCCCACATTGACCCTGCCTTCTTCGAACTTGGTGTCCCCATTTTGGGAATCTGCTATGGTCTCCAGGAGATCGCTCACCGTCTCCACGCCGACAATGTAGTCGCTGGTACCGCTCGTGAGTACGGTCACGCTGACCTGAAGGCCACTCGCTTCGGTGGTCACGTTGACAAGCTCTTCGAGGGTCTCGAGGATGCCATGACCGTGTGGATGTCGCACGGTGACAAGCTCTGCAACCTCCCCGAGGGTTTCCACACCATCGGCACGACCCAGAACTCTGAGTACGCTGCCATTGCTCACAAGTCCGACCCTGTTTACGGCATCCAGTTCCACCCTGAAGTTACCCGTGAGTTTGATTTCCAATCTGCTCGATAACGATACTGACTAGTCGATGGATAGATACCCCCCAGGGTGGTCAGCTTCTGAAGAACTTCGCTGTCGGTATTTGTGGTGCCCAGCAGACATGGACCATGTCTGAGTTCATTGGTCAGGAGATTAAGCGCATTCGGGAGCTTGTTGGTCCCATCGGCCAGGTTATTGGTGCCGTTAGCGGTGGTGTTGACTCTACTGTTGCTGCTAAGCTGATGACTGAGGCCATTGGTGACCGTTTCCACGCTGTCCTTGTTGACAACGGTTGCATGCGTCTGAACGAATGCGCCACCGTCAAGGCTGTGCTGCAGGAGCAGCTGGGTATTAACCTGACTGTTGTTGATGCCAGTGAGGAGTTCCTCGCTGGTCTTAAGGGTGAGAATGACCCTGAGAAGAAGCGCAAGTTCATCGGTGGCAAGTTCATCGATGTGTTCGAGGCGGAGGCGAGAAGAATTGAGGCCGAGAGTGCCGGTAAGGTCGAGTGGTTCTTGCAGGGCACTCTCTACCCCGATGTTATCGAGAGTATCTCCTTCAAGGGGCCCTCGCAGACTATCAAGACTCATCACAACGTTGGTGGTATTGCTGAGCGCCTGATGGCTGGCCATGGTCTCAAGCTCATTGAGCCCCTGCGTGAGTTGTTCAAGGACGAGGTCCGTGAGCTCGGTCGCCAGATGAACATCTCCGCTGAGCTTGTCGGCCGTCACCCCTTCCCTGGTAAGTTATATCTTTTACACATCCGTCTTTCCCATCGGCATCTAACCCGTTCTAAGGCCCCGGTCTCGCCATCCGTGTTCTTGGTGAGGTCACCAAGGAGAAGGTCGAGATGGCCCGTAAGGCCGATAACATCTTCATCTCTATGATCCGTGAGGCCGGTCTCTACGACGACATTGGCCAGGCCTACGCTGCCCTGGACCCGTCGCGGGCCGTCGGTGTTATGGGTGACAAGCGTGTCTACGCTAACATCATCCTCCTCCGCGCCATCTCCACCCGTGACTTCATGACCGCCACTCCCTACCCCTTCAGCTACGAGTTCCTGACCAAGGTCTCGACTCGCATTGTCAACGAGGTTGACGGTGTCTGCCGTGTCTGCTACGACTTCACCAGCAAGCCCCCCGGTACCATCGAGATGGAGTAAATATTTGCCATACCCATGGTTCATTATTGTTTTTTTCAGGTTTAGCTTTTGGGTTGAGGGGGTTATAGGATATAATAGAAAAGCCTTCCCTTGTCGATATCGGATTATATTTATCGAGGTTATGATTCATGTGCATAGAAAAATTGAGTTAACTTTTCCCATTTCTTTGCAAGGCCTTTTATAGCACACAAGATTTGATAAGTATCTGCTGCTACCATTCAAACAATTGCCAGTGGCTCAGTGTTATATCGTTTTGTTGAATTTCTACTTGATGTACTAAAGACAGATATCTGGACCTTTACTTCCGGCCAAATCAGAAATAGAAGTGGGAGCCACTAAGGACCCGCATAATGAAAAGACCGATACTGTGGTATCGCCAGGTTGAGAGTCAAGATTGACATCGGAGAACGAACTAGAGCTCAGTTCTGCCAGTTGGAAAGCCTCGACCACCTCTCTCGTCCTTTTCTCTCTGCCAAGATCGAACCATAAGCGCCGCCACATTCCTACCCATCAAAGCACTCGTCTCCATTGTGGAGATGAAGCTCTCAATGCCACTAGTGTACCAGAAACTGGGTGCCAAGAGAACCTCCTCAAACGTCACACGAGGATACATAAGAGGATATGGATTCCACACCTTCTCATGAAACCAGCTAACCTCACTCTTAGGGAGATCGGCGATGGTCGTGTTATCAAGACCGACGGTTTCCGAGCCAGGAGCTTTAGGAGAGTATTCGATCCCGAATAATTTGGCAATAAATTCGGCGGTTGGCCGCTCTGGGGAGAAGATCTTGTAGACATAGTGATCCTCTCGTTGCTCCTTGCCATCTTTCACGGTAAGTCGAGGTACCTCCTGAAGCGTGCTGACACTCCAGAACCCAGCCGGCCCGACACCCTTCGGGTTTGTGCCAAGGTCGAGCCCCTCAGGAAGAGTAGTAAGAATTGTCTCGGGGGGTGAACTTTTGTCGTCAAGGCCGAAGAATTGAGAAGAAATCCGGTGCGGTGAGGCAAGAAGGGTAACGTGAAGTTTAGCATAGCGAATATCATCTGGTACGTGCTCCAGGGGTGGAGAAATCGAGATGCCAGAGTATTGCAAAGGTCCAGCAATAACGACTTCATCGAATTCAGATTCATCTGGCTGGGCCGAGTCGAGATCAGAAGTTGGCTTGGAGGTAATTCGCACAGTACCTTCCTTGCTTCTCACGATCTTGGTGACGGTCGTATTCAATCGGACCTCGGCTTTAGCGACCTTTAACACCCCATCGAATATCCTCCAGTTCCCGCCATGAACGGATACCGCGCCATCCGTTGCCATGCAGACCATGGATTCTAGCCCGTGGATCAGCGCTAGATTCTGGCCATAGTTCACCCGCGTACTCGCTTGGATGATCTCTCGCGCAAATAACTCCGATACAAGGTTTGCATTAAGGAATGCATCTCCCGGGGAAGCGGTTACATTGACTAGATTTACCGCTGCCGCTGCCTCCGACAGCGATCGGAACGGAAACAGGGGTTCCTCGTATAGCTTCAGGAACCTACCTACAATGTCCTTCATAAGATTTTGGGTGCGCAACGGTGCCAGTCCGTATCTCCAGAAGAGCTTGGCGATGTTCCACCAGCTGGAGGAGTCTTGCACTGTGAATACAAAGTTGGAACCATCCCAGATTCCTATGGAGTCGTCCGTCTGTTTAGGTCTGGCGTGGTCTGCGCCGAGGACGAAGAGACCAAGGTCGTATGATGCATTCATGAGAATTTGATTGACCTTTACAAATATTGAAGCGCCCAGCTCGATCGGGTATGCAGGGTCATCGAATGCATCGACCGTTGTCGAGCGTCCACCGATATACGGGGCGCGTTCAAATACGGTGACATTGACAGGAATGCCTGAGGCGTCCGCAAGCTTGCGCAATTCATATGCGGTGAATGAGCCTCCAGCTCCAGCTCCTGTATACTGGAATTAGCAGATCTGATCTTAGTGGGATTTCGATGGGATTTGGATGGGATCTGGATGGGATTTCGATTGGATATCTATCTGGGTTATGAAGCCTACCGATGACAGCCACCCGCTTCGGGGCGGCATCTATGACTGTCTGTAATGGCTTTTGAGCTGCGCTGCTAAGTGAAATGAACAAATTCAGGACATATAGAGCCCAAAAGCATTTCCAGGTCCCCATGATTGACATGAGTGTCAGCCCCTTATGAGATTGGGGATGGAATGAAGTCGAGAGTAAACCAATGACGGTGTAATATTACATGTGGGGCGATCGTAGCGCTTATCGCAACATTTTTTTTTGAACAGCGGGGTTTTGCGACTTTACACTTCTCCAATTCACCATGGATCCCTACGACAGTGACTCCAGTGTCGACGAGGACTTTACCGATACCGGTGTCCTTCTCGGTTACGCTGACGATGAGGTTATTGAGGACACCGTCAGCCACCTAGGCGGTTGGCCGGTATGTGCATAGTTCCATACCAAGAAGAACCACACTAATAGACCTTGAATGGAACAGAAATGGCTCGCAGACAATACTCCCCCCCCGGGTGAATTTGCCAACTGCAAGGTTTGCAATAGTCCCATGTTGCTTCTCCTCGAGTTGCACGGTGACTTGCCCGATCATTTCCCCACCGACGAGCGCCGCCTGTACATCTTCGGCTGCCCCAGAAAGCCATGCAACCGCAAACCAGGCAGTATTCGCGCATATCGCGCAACTCGCAAGGTCAATCTGAACGCTTCGCCGAAGCAGGACGAACAAGAAGGTACCAAGGAGATTAAAAAGGAAGAGACCGTACCACCACCACCACCACCCCAGCCTCAGCAGCCCAGGGACCTAGGAGCCAGCCTATTCGGGGCAGGCTTGTTGACGAGCAGTGTATCTGCGAATGCCAACCCATTCTCCTCCAACCCAGGCTCTTCGGGGGGCTTTGTCAATCCCTTTGCGATGCCCAAACCCTCCACAGCTCCAGCTCCAGCTCCCGCTCCAGCTCCAGCCCCAGCCCCAGTCCCAGCCCCAATCCCAGCTCAATCATCCACGAATGCGCTCGCCGAATCCTTCGCTGACAAGGTCCGGATATCGGCTCCAGAGCTATCAGCTAGTAATCCCGCTATCACTTCCTTCAAGCCCACACCGGAATCAGAAGGCGCCCTCGCTCCGTGGCCCGAACAATCCGCCTTCCCGACTCCATACCAGAATTACTTCCTAGACGCCGAATACGAGACTCTCTCGCGGCCATCGACGCCCACCGTCCCGGATAACATGCAAATGGAACCAATGGAAGAAGAAGCTGCCGGCGGTGATCTCAAAGATACATTCGAGTCCGAGCTTGACAAGGCTTTTATGAAGTTCTCTACCCGCCTCTCTCATAACCCTGAACAGGTCCTGCGCTACGAGTATCGCGGTACCCCGCTGCTTTGCTCGTATGCTGACCCGGTGGGTAAGCTGTTACATCCTGAGCACTCGGCTGGTCGTGTGACTACCGTTGGAGGTGGCCATATGCCGCGGTGCGAGTACTGCGGTGCGCAGCGCGTCTTTGAGGTACAGCTTGTGCCGCATGCGATTAGTATTCTTGAGGATGGACGTCCTGGTGTTGGGCTTGGGAAGGATGATGCGGGAATGGAGTGGGGGACTATTGTTATGGGTGTTTGTTCGAAGGATTGTGCACCTGAGGCTCTGTGGCAAACTGGCTGGAGAGAAGAGTGGGCTGGCGTGCAGTGGGAGGAGATGAAATAGATTATACCACTTGTCGAGGTCGAGCCCATCTCGATACAAAAATAGATTTTCATGAGTTTGGTACATATCGTTTTTTTAAAGGTTGCCTAACTTATATCAAGTACTCCAAGGTACTATATCATTTACGTATTCATATTGATCGGTGTGTCTTATATTTTGAGCCAGATGGATTGGCTCGGCATAGGTATGGTATGAACATCTCTCGCAACAACCCTTCATCCGCTCATTTCAAGCATAAAGCACATTCCAATAGGGACAAAAGAAACGCCGGATGCGCCAGATCCCGACTCATCTCCGAGCCTCCTCCATGCGAAATCTATCACTGTCTCACGGATCAGAGGATTCATGAACTCATGTCTTTTTTTGCTTCTCAAACTCTTTTTGGGCAAGTTCGAAAAGTGAAGGTACGGAGGATGAAAAAGAAACAAAGAAAGGAAAAATAAAAATTGCAATGGACCGCTTATGCGGGCTGCTCGAAGCCACGGCGAATCACACGACCGAACATGTCGACACCGACACGCTCGCTCTTGACCTCGCTGCGGGCCTCGTTCTCCTTGTTGGTAGGAACGGAGACAACGGTGCCCTCGACCTTCCAGCCGCAAACATCAGTGACGAACTTCTCAAGAGCCTCACGGTTGCGCAAGTCGAGCCACTGCTCCAGGGACTCGGTGGTGACGGAGCGGAAAGCCTTGCCGACCTCGACGGCGATGCGAATGCGGATAAGCTCCTCGAAACCGGCGACATCGGCAGTCAGATCAGCGTAGAGGTCGTCAGAGTTGAGGGTGGACCAGAACTGGGTGTACTGAGCGGACTCGAGGAGGGTTGACAGTCGGGAGAGCTTCTGCACGGACTCAACGAAGTCGGAGGTCTGGGAGGCAGCCTGGGCCTCTTGGGTGGTGGGGAAAGGCTGAGTGTGAGCAGGAAGCAGGGAGAGGCAGAGCGAGAAGGCGGGGGAAGGGAACACAGTCAGAGCCTTGACGAGGACGTTGGTGACGGTGTCAGGCTGGAGGAGGTGAGGGTTGAACTGGTAGCTATTTGTCACGAAGTGCGCGAGTCAGTTACTGCAGGGGCGATCCTGATATGTTTTGAAAGATGCGAGCAGCTAAGGACTGGTGCTACCATGCAATGCTATTGCATCGAGGTAGATTCAGGTACTCGAAATTCTCAACAGCCCCATACGCGACGGGTTGTCAGGTAATAGGAAACGTGAATTGAAAAAGATCGTTCATCACATAAACACCAGGAAATGTCATGGACAGTGTCCAAAAAGGTACTGAATCAGAGGCGACTCACAGCTTCAGCAAAGCCAGGTTGGCATAGCAGTCGAAAGTCCGGTCCTCACACTGCTGCACCACGTAGTCCTGGAAGACTGTGGTGGTCTCGGGGTTGTACCGATCGAGGCCATTAAGAATGGCGTCGATGTGGGCCGGTCGGGTTTCACACTTGTCGAAGGCGACCATCTTGCTGGTTTGACGAGGGGGTTGAAGAAGGCGGGTCTTTGTGAGGTTCTTTTTGGTGGGATTTTTGATTGTGGCCCTGGGTGTGAGCGGAAGAACCGAATTGGGGCTGTTTCTCCGTCCGAACTATATCCCAATACTTTGATCTATATCTCCTGTTAAGTTAACAGTTTCATTAAGTATTCTAACCCACAAATATCATGTTTTCAATAGCCTCGATCTCATTCCTACCCGTAGACTGTACATTACCCGGGGATTCACGGGTTGGCTTGAAAATTAGAGTTGGGCAGGTGTATGAATCCCTTACATCTTCTAGTGTTTTGAATAAATCGGCATGAACCTTGTGAGTGTTACTACGAGGACTAGGTATAAACAAACGCATATGTGTATCTTCAAACTTAAATGACTAGTACAGTTGGTATTAAAAGTATCAGCCCGAAATCGGCTGTCATTGTCGTCTCCAATAATACATAGAATACATATCGCTTGAATGCCTCGTTGCATCGTCCAATTCCCAATCATCAAACCAACCTTCGAACCCATATGCTAAGGGTTCCCGGGCTAGGACAACGAAAAGGAATGAATTCAAGAGAAAAGAAAAGAAAAAAAAACGAAAAATACCCGAAGAAATTAACTCCGATCCCTGTCTGTGAGACGCCATAGTCTATGCCCCGTACCCATCATACAGAAAAGCACGAGTCGATATGCAGAAAAGAAAAGATCAAAAATCAAAGCGCAAGAAAGTGTTCAAATCGCTAGGAACCAGCAAAAAGCAGCGCATAGTAAAAAACAAGTAAAATATGCCTGGAAAGATAACAAGCAGGCGGGGTATCTCAAAGGAGGTAGTAGATGTCGGTGTAAAGAAAAGGTGGGAATCGAACTCTAGGCCACAACGGACCGGCGAGTGTTAATTGGAATAGGCTTTGGGCCAGAGATGTCCAGCTTGGACATGTCGATATCGTTGCCATCGTATTTAGCAGCAGTGGAATTGCGCTTCAGGCGGGCGGAGGCGGAGACGAGGACTGGCTGGCTAGCGCCAGTAGTTTCCTCATCGCCCATCGTACTGCAGACGAAGCGTTCCTCGGAAATGGGAACACCACCAAACATCGACCCGAGTTGTTGTAGGAGCGCAACAAAGTGAGCGTGTATCTCCGTAAAAATGTATTCATTGCCGACGATCTCGGCTAAATTGCGCGCACGGATCTGACCAAGCCGGCGTGGCTGTCCGGCCGGGTCAGTAGCTCGACCGGTTAGGAAGGAGGACACAGGTGTGAATTGCCGACCACCGGAATTGCCTCCGGGGCTAGTTTGCTCTTCACGCTTCTTCTCCTCTTCCTGGAAGCGTTCCGCTGCGCCCACAATGCCGGTTGCGATGCGACCGAATGCTCGCCAGATGACGGGACACGCACGGAATGCCCTTCCGGCATCTTTTCCGGCGAGGGCCACGAGGGCATAGCTGCGCCGCTTGCCACGGGCCATGGGGTCAGGAAGACGGAAAATGTAGGCAATAGTGTAGCCTGCGACGGAGTCGCCGAAGCAGATTGGACCGGAAGAGAGACCGCGCGGTAGGAGTTCGCAGCTCAGAGTGCGGATGGAGGATCGGCGCAAAAGGGCATAATCTGTGGGGTTTGGCGGGCCCCGGAGAGAGAGGTAGGTAAGAATATGTGAGTGGCAGGAGGCATCAGAGGCGACTGAGGAGGAGTGTAGAGAATCGGGCGGAGATGCATGAGCGTGAGGGTCGGGGGTGTGGTCATCGGGATCGCAGTGGTTGTTGCCGCATGAGTAGACGACCTCGCGGGAGCGCAGGACTGGACTGCCATTGTTGGACTTGCCGTCACGACTGGGTGAAGGGAGCTGTTTGCTCACTCCTTCTGGAAGAGACAAGCTACAGCTCGCGCATGTGTCACCGTCCACGCTCCCGGCGCGAGTATTTCGTTCTTCGGGTGAGGCGGGCTGCGGTCGCAAGAAGTAAGGATGATCCTCGATCTTTTCAACTTTTGCACCATTGAAGTCGGCCGTCGCAGATGTATGGGGGGATTTCGGGCGAGGCGAGTTGGACGGGCTATTATCCGGGGAGTGATCCGCATCCGGATGGCATTGTGAACAGGCGAACGGGGTGACCTGGGAGCAGATGATAGAAGTTGGGCCATGCACTTCACAGAAGTGCGTCAAAGAAAGCTGCATCGAGGTATTAGCCATGACGATGCGTGAGGAGAAGGTGGGAAACTCACGATAAAATCCATGGTGGATCTGGAGGAGGATCAGCAGAAGCAGTTCAGGCCATCATTGCGGCATAGGGCTGGTATGCGCCGGAAGAAATATCCACAGACCAGGTTCCCGGGAAGGGATGTAGAGATAAGTGAAATGGCAAAAGGCGAAAAGGTAGTGATATAGGAAGGGGGGCTCTTTTGCCACGGACCAAAGTTACATTTGTATTTCCGCCGTGTCGGCTTCGGTCGAAGGCCGAGTGGAACCCCAACCAGACTCGTGAAAACCTCCCTTTCTGAGACGAATGGAAGGCCGATAGAAGAAAAGAACAACTCCACTTTAGCTCCACTGAGGCTTTTCTCACTTGAACACTTTCCGATTAGTTGTGGAATATCTCCAATCTTTTTGTCTTTGACGATCTCTTACATACTTATGTATCTTTTTCCCTTCAAGCCTTCTACGTTTCGTTGCACTTTCACTTTTATACTACTAGCCATCTCACATTCTTTTCTCCTTACTGGGGAAATCCCCCTTCCCCGGCTTCCGTGTTCCCCGTGAGGTCGTACTGAAACCTGGTATATATCATGTAACTTTAATTGATTTCCAATTTTCCTCCGTACTATTGTACTATTTTACTAATATTTCCTTTATTTTTGATTAGCATGTGAAGTAGTCGGCCCGACTGCAGATGAATTGACTACCCAACGTGTTCCCGTGCTCTAGTCCCGTTTAGAGAGAACCGAGGGCCGGGGAATGGTGGCTGCAAACAGGGGCATTTAGTATTATCCAGATGGAAATGATCTATCAGCTGGACTAGTCCGACCCAGGCCGATCACTTTGTTTGTTTTCTTTATTATTTCTTTTTTTTTTTTTGTCCCTGGCCCTCGATTTCCGGTGGCTGGGAGGGTTTGGGCCCTACAGTAGTTGAATGTTTTAACCTGTTTCAAGGTGAATAGACTCCCGTAATTTATAAATCATATAGGCTATAACTACTGACCGAAAGGCTGATTACCAACCCTCCGATTTGCTACGTTACCCCCGGTCGATGTGTCCCCGGAAACTCAACAATCTATCTCCCAATTTAATCAAATCAAAATTAATCTTTACAGATACAGTACAGTAGTCCCGAGGATTTCCCATCCTTGCGGCCCCTTCGGTTCGATGATCTGTTCATCTTTTCTTCTTCCGGATCCGAACTTCCAGAACATTATACATTTTCTCACTAGCCGATATTAGGATCCGGAGGGGCCCCTTCGGGTAGGAGGACACTGGTCCCGAACTTTAGGGCGATTAGCAACGACAGGGATCTAAACCTTGACTTGCTTATTCTCGAATGAAGATCCTCGTATCCTGTCCAGGCTAATGTACTGTAGTCACTTAGGGGGCCATTAAGACATTGTCATCTTCTTACAACGTCATCACTTTATGCGACTTTGCCCGCATTCCCCTCCCATGCTCCCCGATCGGCGACTCTAGGGCTCGGAGGTTATTTCACCGGAATCATGATTGCTCAACTGGCATCGTTCTAGCCCTTGACCCGCACCGCTGGGACACGGTTCCCGGCCGGAAACGCAGACAGGGATGTAAACCAGTCTGCTTCCTGGTCTTGCGGCTAGAATGGAGAACCCCCTCACAAAACTTGGTAAAGTAGGCAGACTAGTCTCAAACACTACATGAAGGACCCTCGGTGGCGGTATTACTTCTAAACACCCGGCATATACGATCGCGGTCCGGATCCCTGTCCCCTCACCCCATTCCTCTGAAGGATCCAATAGCGGTCGAAGAAAGTGGGGAAGACGAAGGATGGAACACCGCTCTTCCGAGTAATCGAGGGTGCCGCATGCCGCAGCCCCGACGATCTTAGTCATGTTGAATCTGCACTATGATTGGGTCATCGCGTGGAGATCGCATCGAAGAACCCGGTTTCATCGGTAGGTTCACGAGTCGTAATAAGGAATCAGAGAATCAACCAATAGGGGCCATAGTCTAATGGTAAGGCGTCAGATTCCAGTTAGGAAATTCCTGAAGGTTGGGAGTTCGATTCTCTCTGGCCTCAACTTTCTGCTTTTTGTGATAATCTGAGTCGTAGGACTCGTCAAGTTGATGCAGGTACTACATCATGCGGTGCCAAGTCTCCCGAATCCTCTCATTGTGCACTCTATGTGGTCCGTACGCATCACGGGTTTGAAATCCTTGTCAGTTTTCTGTATAAACTTCGCTCTCCATATTTTACTGTGGGGTATGTATTCCGATTCCGTTTGAATTGTTGGAACGTCCGTATGTTCGGTACATGTGGATGTATGGGAACGGTAAATCATCAATTCCAGGCCAATCCCACGGATATCTATACTATACCATGAAAAGAATATCAATGTTCACCAAGCACTCATATACAACTTCTAACGGGAGATCAATCGACAGTGGAATGAAAGTGATTCAAAATTACAGGAAACATGATAAATCTTTGTACATAATGCCGGCAAATGACTCGAAGCTTTTTTCCCCGTCAACTCCGAAATCGCAAGCCTCTTTCCCACAAAAATCAAAACAACCCCAATGCCATGAAGGAATTACTCCAAAACAAACATAGAAGTCTTCTGTAGAAGCCATGGATCCGGTGACTGCCTAGCGTACCAATTTTCGCCCAATCGAACCCGCTAGCCCGTGGAGCAATGGAGCCCGGCTCCAGTACTTGGGTTTGCAATCGATTTTTCCCTTACCCGCTTGCCCACTAAACGCGTCCGAGGTCTTTTTACCCGGTTGGGGGGGAGGTTTTCTCTGTTCTAATTTATTCGGTTCCGCAGGACGAATTGGCACACGACAGCTTAACGGGTTGAGGGGTTGAGGGGCTGATGGGTCGAGCCATGCCGATATTAATAATACTTATGGGGACTATACCGGGGCTACCGATTGGCAAATGTGGTGGTTCAGGCGTTTTCTTTTTCTGTTATGGACACGGGAATCGGGCCACTTTTGCCCTGCCAATTAACTGCCGAGGTCATTCCTAACACCGGTGACAGTATCGGACCCGGATGAAGTTGCCATGTAACTTTCTCGGCGAGAGTTCGGAGAAGTGTGTACAACCTCATATGTTGTGCAGCAAGAAGTGTCCTTTTATCTTAGATCAGATTCACCCCACGTGGTCTCTTTGATGTTTCACGGTTGCACACATCACATGCCACAGATATGCATCGCCTTCCAAAGCAAAGCCATTGGTCATTATGACTTACTGGACTACATGCGGTATGCAACCTGGTAAAACATCAAGTCCGCTGATCAAAACTCAGTCTCAATGTAAATTTTCGCGATCGGGGGTCTGCGCGATTATCGGCCGGTGGGGTGGGGATCGGAGAAACTCTAAGAGGCAACTCTTTTACTTGACCTACTGCTCTAGGCACACCGGGTGGAGAACGTGGAGTCCTTGTCAGACTTCCCGAGGGCCATACAGATCTGATTTGATTATGTTGCTCGTGTGAGTTCCCGAACGAGGTCATTGTTTGACATCCGAAAGAACCATGGAAATACAAATGAGGAGGGGAGCTGTATTATTCCTGTAGATATTGATTATTGATTGGCTGAGTAAGCCCCCTTCTAAGCTGATCAGACAAGACATTCTTGTCGAATTGGTCGAGAGTCCTAGGCACTCTCAATGGCAATCTGTCTGTTGATCCTGCTAGTCACATTCTGTGTGTGTTTTTTTGGAGCCTCAGATTTAGGCAAGAGATCATTGCAGCGGGGCTCTGCATGTATACCGGTCGAATCCCGAGACCAGTCGTTTTAGAATGGGGAATGTCTCATAACCCGTAGGTGTCAGGAAAAGTAGCCGAAATGATGGGCAAGGCCGCGAGAGAGAATATGTAGACTGGGTTCATGATTCGCACGCATCGGAATCATTCCGTTAACTCCATAGACCCCTAGCTTCGGTCATCTTTAGGCATGTGTAGACCCATCATCGATAGCAAGTTCCCTGCAGGGCCCGCCGTACCGGCCTGTCCCTGAAGACTCTCCAGGATATTCTTGGCGAGGTTGATATTGACATTATCATCGTCATCATCCTCGGCTCCCTCGGCATCATTTCCTTTAGAAGTATCATCTCCAGACGATAGCTTCTGTTGTTTTCCATTTAGATCCAACACACCGGTTCTTTTCAGCTCAGCCTCCATCTGCCGAGAAAGTTCCTGGATCTGTTCCAATTCATCATCTCGCTCGTCATCCTCTGCTTCAAGCTCTTTGATTCGGTTGCGTAATGGTGTTGACAGGTCCGGGCCTTCACCCGATGCGGATGGCATGCCCATCATCTCTTTCATCATTCGGGCAAATTCCTCTTCGCTGAATGATGCATCTTTGTCTTCTCCATCATTGCTGAGTTCATCGTCATCGTCGGTATCAACGTCAGAATCAGTCTCAAAGTCATCAAATTCGGCTCCATCAAAGCCGGCTGAGGTGTCATTCAGGAATTCGTCGAAGCGAGCCACAATTCGTTGTAGGTTCTCTTGTGCGCCTGCATCACCAAAGTTCCCGCCCTCGTCTTTGCCCTTGCCCTTGCCCTTGCCTTTCAGCTCCCGATCCAGATCCTCAAAATTAATGTCCAGCCACTTTTCATCGTCCTCTCTCTTGTCCCATGTCTTTTCAATGTCTTCGTTTGTTGGCAGCTCTTCATCGCCGGTCTCAACATCCTCCAAGAGGAGCTTCATCTCTCTGACAGCAGCGTTATCCTGATGGTGAGGATCGTAGAGTAACATTTCAAACCCACACGCAAGCTTCATTCCAGTTTCTGCCCGGGCATATGCCTTGTCCTCGTCTATTGGTGGCAATTTACCCGCCCATGTGCTTGGAATGGGAAATTCTTGGCTTTTGACCTGCGCATACCCAACGCGCGTGAAACGAACGCTTACTGTAACCATGTCATCTGGCTTGAAAGTAAGGCTGGATGCATCCTTGGCACGAAGGGGGCGCAAGGCAATTGGATCACGCACGTAAAATGCCTCCACAGCTGGTGATATATATCCCGGCTTCTGGTGGAGGAGAAATGCGACTTTGCGGGGAATAGTCACAATTGCCGAATGTATGTTTTCGGAGATTTGTTTGGGGTAGTTGCGTAACCTATAAAAGGCCTCTTCTTGTATCATGGTGGACTTGATGAAGCGATCCGGTTCTCCTTGGATGATCTTTCGGGCTTGCGGTAGTGAGAGTTTCTCGGTTACTTTCTTCCCCGGATTTTGTTTGGGCTTGATGATTTTGAGACCTCCTTGATTAATCCAGACCTGTAAACAAGAAGATTGGAATTAGTTTTCGATATTTTTCAACAAGTGTCTGCCATTCGAGCCTACCCTGTTGTCTGCAACTTCGGGTTCTAGCCAGGCAGGAAGTGTGCCCGCAGCTTCGATAAGCAGGAATTCGCCATCGCCATCGCGAACCTTAACCCAGATATCTTTGTGTCGTTTGGTTAATTCGCGTAGAAGATATACCACAACCCATTCATCTTCGATCGAGTCTCCATAGTTGGTGAGGCCGCTAAGATAGGTAATCCCTGCCATCGGTATTAGGATAATGAACAAATAAGTGATTAAGGAAGTATGTACCATCATCCTTAACAGTTTCCAGTCGAAAGCCTTCTCGTTGCCAGATGTAGTCTTTAAGTAGATCCTTGGTCAAGTTGGCGGCGGTGCGCTGCACCTCCAGCAATCGGGCCCTAGTCTCGGCAGCTTCATCGATAACGGCGGGGGCGGGGGAAGGCAAATGATAAATGGAGTATTCGACAGAGTCATCCGGGAGCTCTGGCTTAGGAATAGGACGAAAAGTGGACTTAAACCACGCGATATCTTCCTCAGTGGCCATGATCTGATTGAAGACCCAACGCGACCATGACCTCATGGAATTCCAATTAAATCGAAAAAAAAGCGGCGAAAGTCGATGATCCACTCGCAAAGGACGCTAACCCAATGCGGCTAGACATCAACAGTCTCCGACGCTTCGCAACATGAACACAACACGTTCCTGCCCAAGTGCTTTCCCAACTACTTGTGAGCCTACTGTGAAGGTGGTGGCTGCGTGTTCAATCGCTACTGACACGTCCCGTCCCTTTGTTCCGCCATAATGGCGTTCCCTTATATCGACACGCCGCGCACTGAAATCGACGGGAACGCGACTTATCTCACCAACGGCTGTCGCAGCGTCGGGAGAACGCACCTTTCGGCTCTGGACTCGGTGGAAAACTCCTTTCATACTCCTTCTAAGGATAACGACGTGATTAAGGGCTTTAACAATGGGAGGAGACGCGTCTCCGATGGCAACAAACTCGGCACCCCGCGCGCCCACAATTCTAAGTCGACAATAAGCGCGTTAAGACACCTTCCTACGGCGGGACCGCCCAAGGGCGAGTTTACACCTTTGATGAAAAGTGCGACAAAGAACAATTACCTCAAAAACATCTCGACCACTCGAGGGGCGGACGGTCCGAAGACTCCGGGTTACATGCGAGAAACCAGTCGCTTGGCCCACACCCCTGGGCTGCCACCCATCGACATGTCCGATATATACGAGGAGGATATGACGGCAGATGAACCGACGCCACTTCCTCAAGCCGCCAGCAGCAGTGTGCAGAGTACGCCTCTTCCGGGACTGGGCCGCGGCGCTGGAGGTGTCCTGGGTGATGGGCAAAATATGACTCTGAAAGAACAAGAGAGAGTATGTCATCCTACCCAGCTCATTATACGAGTATGTGCTGACTTCTGTAGATTATCGATAGGCTTGACAAGGACAACTGGAATCTCAAGCTGAAGATCCACTACCTCGAGGAGCAACTGGAAAAAGCCGGCCCGGAATACAACAGCACCGCCCTCAAAGAGAATACCGACCTCAAAGTTTCAAAGTTGACGATGCAGCGCGATATCTCTCGGTATAAGAAGAGCCTACTACAAGCAGAACGCGATTTGGAGGATTACCGCCAGCAGCTTGCAGAGATGAGAGAGAAAGCCCGACGGGGACAGACCGACGAGGAGATACAGCAAGAAATGGATCTGATGCGCGAGGAGGTCGATGTTCGGGACAAGGAGATCAGAGAACTACGAGAAGAGTTGAGACTGGTCAAGGACGGGCAATCGCAGGAGGTCGATAAACTCCGAGACGAAGTCGAGGACCTGGAGGCGGCTGTCCGAGAAAAGGATCGGATCATCGACGAGCGCGATGAGCAATTGGAGGAGCTGAGAGAGAATCCCAACGAAAACGACGCAGCTACGGAACTTCAAGTCGAGCTTGACCGGGCCAAGGAGCATCTCCAGGAACTTCGAGACAGTCTCGAGAAGGCGAAATTAGACGTGGAGGAAGCGGCCTATACATCAAGACAGGCTGTGGAGGAGAAGGACCGCGCTGAAGATGATCTCCGAGAATTGCAGGACGAGATGTCAAACAAGTCCTTTACAACAAAGGGGCTTAGTCGGCAGCTTGAAGAGAGAGCCGAACAGCTTGAGGTGGAGATGCATGATCTGCAGCGAGAAAATGAAACTCTCCAGGCTGAACTTGAGAGCAAAGCTCGTTCAATGGCTCAGCTGGAAGAGCGCTACCATACCATCCAGCAAGACTTGAAGAGCAACGCCGGAAAGCTCGGCGAGGACCTGGAATTGGCCAGGCGCGAACGAGACTCGGCGGTAAGAGATCGTGAACAGACAGCTGTGCGCCTACAAGAAGCCCTCGATGATATCCAACGCCGGACGGAAGAGAAGGAACTTTTACAGACTCGACACCAAGCCCTGACTGAAGAGTCAGGAGGTCTTCAAGGCGAATTGACAAGAGCGCAGTCCAGGATTCGCGAACTTCAGCAAGCAGTCGAGGAGGCTACCAACCGTGCACAAGATAATCAGAACCTGCGCTGGCAACATAAGGTGGAGCTGGACCAGTTTCGGGACGAGATTGAAGTTCTTCGGAATGAAATCGAGGATAAAGAAGGCAACTTTGCCCTTGCGCAAGACCGTTGGGACAGTCTCAAGCGCACATTGCAATCTCAAAAGGAGCGGGCCGAAGAGCAAGCAGCAGGCTACAAGCAAACGGTCGAGAGACTCCAGGCAGCGGAATACAGCCTTTCAGGGAAAGAGTACAAGCTTCAGGACGCTATCGACAGTGAGAAGCAGCGCCATACCCAGGAAGAAGCCGTGCTCAGCCGCCAAATCAAAGAACTCGGTGATGAGCTGGCACAGAAGAGACAGCTTATCGATGAACAACGTAACGACCTTCTTACTGTGCGGGAAGAACTTCGTATCTCCCGGCGCGAGGGGCAATCACTCAAGGAGAAGATACAGGCACTGGAAGACGAAGTGGTTGTCTTACAATCTAGCTTAACAGATGAGCAACAATATGCCAAGGGCCGATCTCAAAAGGACTCAGCCGATATGGAATTTCAACTGCAGAAAACTCGTGATCAGCTTGCCAATGCTCATGTTGAGTTGCATGAGTTGCGGACTTCTTTGGTTGAGATGGAGACCGAACGAGACGAATTTCAGGCCCAGGTTGAACGCGCTCAGAATGGCGATGAAACAACCCGGTTTGACCGTGAGAAGCTTGAGCTTCGGAAGACCACCACTCGCCAAGAGAACGAACTGAAACGACTTCGAGATGATAGGTCTGCCCTGTTGGAAGCCAAGGAATCCCTCGAGAGTCAGCTTGGCCGCGAGATCGAACGTGCTGCGGCCGATGAAGGTCGCCTTGCAGCTGAAATCGATCGTCTTCAGGACAAGCTGCTTGCTGGCTCTGGAAACCGGGACAGAGAGCTGACATCCGCCAAGACAAAGGTGCAACGATTTGAACGGCGAATCCAGGAGTTGGAGACGCTTCTCGCACAGCAACCACCAGCTGAGTACGAACAGTCTACCACACATGGTGATCTGTCCGTTCTTCGTCATGGCCTGGAAGAGGCTCGTAAGCGTGAGAAGGTTCTTCTGCAGCGTAATACAGAACACAAAGCATCTGCGCGCGCCTTGAAATCACGAATTTCGGACTTGGAAAGAGACCTTCACGACGCCCTCATGAACAAATTTGACTCCGGCTCCCCGCAGAACACGCCCTCTGACAAGATCAATGAGGAGCTGCGTAGTCTACGCAAGCAGCTCGCGGAAGCGCATCGGTCTCTCAAAGAGGTTAAGTCTAAGAACCGCGATCTGGAACGTGCCGCCATGAAAGAGGAGGACCAAAGGGACCTCCATGAACTGCTCAAATCGTCGACTATCGAGGCAGAGGCCCTGGCACTGAAGGTTTCAGAACGAGACTCGCGAGTGAACGAGCTGAAGGCTCTAGTGCGCCGCATCCGTGAAGAGCGTGCCTTCTGTGTTCGCAAAGCCGAAACAGCCTTGAAGGACCTGGAGACATTACAGCAGCTTTATGATGAAGCTCTGGAAAAGGCGTCTCAAGGGAAATCGATCAACAAGACTCGACATGAAAAAGAGATGCGTGGTCTCGGCAAGGAAATCATCTGGCTTCGTGCCCGTCTAAAGCGTGAGGAGAAATTCCGCCGCGATCTGGCCTGGAGTAAAGGTTTAATGGAACTCGGTGAACGGGTCCGCGTAGCATGGTTCGTTAATCCAACCCTCCTCAAACGCAATGAGCCGTTTAACTAACACAACTTGAACTACAGCAATGAAGCCGATCTCCGCATGATCTCCGAAATGGGCGTCCATGCTCGTGATCGTAACTCTGTGCGTTCTCCACGCGGCAAGTTCCGATCTGCCATCTCCCTGGTTGTCGCAACCGTTCGCATGAAAAAGATGGGCCAGGAATGGAGGCGGACCAAGAAGCTAGGCGAGGGCTTGAAGCGGGCTAAGAGCGAGATGCTCAAGCGCCGTGAAAGCTCTGGCAAGAGCGAGCTTGTTAGGCCAGTAGATTAATTTGTCTTGTTCATTATGGCTTTGTTTCATTCGTTTGTTTTCCAGCGTCGTCAACCCTTCTGCTACGAGAGATTCCCCGACATGTCATGCTACTATGCAATTTTTGTTCTTTGTTTTCTTGTATTTCGGATCTTGTTTGCTTCTCTCGGCGTTCTGGGGCCTTGTTCTGATCTGAACAATGGGACTGATGCTGTTATTGTACTATCTGGCATCGCTGAGCATGGTCATTCTGGCGTGATTCGGTTGTTATTAATGTGTACCGTCAACAGAAATTGAGCCTTGAAATGGCTTCGTCTATCATCGAATAAATCGGAAAAAAAAAGAGATTAGTACTCGTATCTAAATTCAATGTCTTAATTCCGGTGAGATTGACTGCTTGAATTTAACAATTGGCTTGCTTGAGAAGCTTCATAGGGAGATGAGATGGATGACTCGTTAGCTGAGGCACTACAGCTTTTATCGGATCATGCATAGAATCGAGGTACTGAAGTATTTGTATGGATCACAGCTTCTTTTGCGAGCCGTTCGGACAGAAGATCCGTCAAAATAAAGACACATGGATATTTGCTCAATCAACGCCTCGCCGTTGCCAAAAGTACTAGACGGAAATAGAAACCAAAAAGAAGAAGAAACGGAAAAAAGAAGACAGCGCTGCCATTTAATGAACACCATACTCTTCAAAGCCAGACTCCTCCAGAATCTCAAAACCTGAACGTGCGAGACAGACAGCCAAGCTGCGAACAAAATATTCGGAATGGCCTATCCAAAATTGACCTCAAGCATGAAATCATAGATGGATAAAGCGAGGCACTTGAAGACGATGTACAAATCGATCAGTCGATCATGCACCCTCGCTGCCGAACTCTTTCGTCCATTCTGAGTTTCGTGTAAGATCCTCGTTGCTGACTGTAGGACGGGAGTTCCGAACTGCTTTGATAAAGTCCTTCAGGACGAGTGGTGGCTCCAGGAGGTGCTCTGCTTCGATGCTTAGCCAAGTCATCTCCGCGGCACCGGCGTCACCTGGTGAACAGGGAGTGAGTTTCTCGGCTCCATCGACGGTGACCTAAATCAGAAGTTAGTAAAGAATATGCGTTTAATCGAAACTACAGGGCAGGCTGACTAACCTTTTTATAATGTGTCGCTGTTTGAATCTTTCGGATTGGCTGCATCAGGGCGTCCTGCACAGCAATACTGATATCACTACCGGAGTAGCCTTCGCTCATCTCAGCCAATGACCGGTAGTCAGCCTGGGTCAATTGACACGGTGTGGAGCCCACGGCCAGCATGAACATCTTCATTCGCGCATTGAGGTCGGGCAGGCTGATGTGAACTCTGCGTTGGAATCTTCGCCGAATAGCGGCATCCAGCTGCCAGGGGATATTGGTTGCACCCAAGATCAAAACACCCTTTGAATCCTTGCCGACACCATCCATCTGCACGAGGAGCTCGGTCTTGATACGTCGGGACGCCTCAGATTCGCCTTCGCCACGCGGTCCACACAGTGCGTCGACTTCGTCAATGAAGATAATTGCGGGTTTGTTTTCACGGGCCATATTGAAGAGTTGCTTAACAAGTCTGGGCTCAGTCAGCCTAACATCCTGCAGGGGAGCTGTGGGCGGACGAGTTGGATGCCTACCTTTCACTCTCTCCCATCCACTTCGACACCAAGTCACTACTGCTGACACTGAAGAATGTGCTGTTCGCTTCCGTTGCGACAGCCTTGGCCAGATATGATTTACCAGTACCCGGAGGACCGTAAAGCAAGATTCCTTTCCACGGTTGTCGCTTGCCGGTGAATAGGTGCGGGAACTTGATGGGAAGGATGACCGCCTCCTTCAAGGCCTCCTTAGCGTTCTCCAGACCAGCAACATCTTCCCACTTGACGTTCGGCTTGTCCGACAAGATAGCACCTTGCAGGGCTGATCGAAGCTTCTTCGCATCCGCATCTTCACCATTGTCGTCATCTTCTTTCCTGTTTCTATCAATATTCGTCAGTCTTCAGCCTCATTTCTCCACAGAGCAACACCCGACAAGGTATCTGAGACAAGATTGGATTGGAGGCAGAGCTTACCCTTTTCCACTTCCCTGCGCAACCTTCCCATTCGCGCCCACTGCGCTTGGTTTCTGTTTGCCCTCACCCGAAGCCAAATGATTCTTCAGCTTCTCGGCGCGATCCATATACTCGCCCGTCTTCGCACGAATCATCTCCTTGGATCGTGGGTTTTTCTCCCATTTCAACGCCAGCATGAACAACTCCAATGCAGCGTAGTAGAGCTGATAGGCCTGTTCGTACTCGCCCTCATTGTCATTCTCGATCGCCTTCTTGACCGTGTCAATCGCCCGTCCTAGGAAATCTGTGTTACTCATTCTGGCGAATCCTCTGTCCTGGCTTGCTGGTCACTTTTCGAGGGCGTTACAAGTCAACCACGGAGCGATAAAGCGGGGAGATGGAGAGGCGAAGGAAAGGGCGTCGTTCGTTCTAGGCAGCGGCTTTAAAGACGAGGGTCGAGAACTTAAAGGAGGGAGAGTAAGTAGATGGTAGAACAATAGAATAAATGAAGGTGTGCGGGGAGGAATGCACAAGTTCGATGTGGGTGGAGGAGGATTGGAGTTGGAGTTGGAGGGGGAAGGGAGGTTGTTGACGGGCGGGCAGACGTCGATCGGTTTTCCCTTCTCCCACCTCCCCGCCAACCTTCGTCATGGACGCCCAGAAACAGCTCCAGGCTCTCTCGGACGAGTTCCAGCAGATGCAGACCGGTAATACCAATCTGGGATCTATTGTGCCTCATAGATGGCGATAGCTAATTGTTTTGGTTTAGAGCTCGAAGGTCTTGTCGATGCCCGCCAGAAGCTCGAGTCGCAACAGCAGGAGAACCAGGGCGTACAGAGCGAATTCGCACAACTAGACGATGAATCCAACATTTTCAAGATGGTCGGACCGGTACTGCTGAAGCAAGAGAAGACCGAGGCTGTTATGGCCGTCAATGGTCGTCTGGAGTTCATTGAGAAAGAGATGTTAGTGTACCCCAAGCTCTTGATCGACGACCGACACTGACTCATGCCATACAGTAAGCGAATCGAGAAAGAAATTGAGGCGAAGCAGGATGCGGCCGAACAGAAGCGCACTGAGGTAAATAAGATGCCCCAAGTTCTTAGTGGCCACATACTGACGTTCTAGGGCTAGATTGTGCAATTCCAATCCCAAGTCCAGCAGCAGCAAGCTGCTGCTGCCTCCGCATAAGATATACCGGCTATAAGATATTCAGCAGGGAGGCATTTATGCTCCAGGGGCGGCAATGGACAACCATCGACTGGATTTGGAACTGCTTCACTTGTTTCAGGCCTGGATTGCAGTCTGTTCTGTCCAAAGCTGCGTATGATCAAAAATACGCTCTTTCCGAGACTGCTGGCTTCATAGAGGCACCTGGGGTAAAGGTCCGCCCAAGCATACCCTCGATGATGTATGAACTCGGCGAGAATTTGCCAGAAAAGAATTATACCCAATGAAATTTTGCAACAAATCAGAAAGCAATGACCGGACAAGGACAAGCCCATGAAAGATGGATCTATGATCATGCATGCATTGTCGAGCCTAGAGCCTGGTATCTCTCGTATACGGGAACCGCCAGAATTGCTATGACCAAGTAAACCTCGCGGGCCTATGTATACATGGGTACCCGGGGTACATCCGCATATATCGATTGAATTGATAGCCCGTAGATATTCCATTACTACGGCTCATCCTATGCTTCAACCTGAGTCCGCTTCACAGCTCGTCCCACTCTTACTTCGTGAACACCCCCGAGGACATGGATAGGTCGTATCATACTGCCACAGAAAATAAGGATCCGTCTCGTTAGTAAGAACACCAGCTATCAACCGTGATGAATACGGAAGGTCGAAAGAGGCCTCGAAGACATCTACAGACGCAATGCGGATCTGTCCCCAGCCTTGCTCGATCATCGCTGCAATCGATGTTCCGTAAATATACTCGCGGAATCCAGCCCACCGAATCGCAGATGCACACTAGATGCACAGTCAGAGTCAGCGAAAAGACTATGACTAGTGTTTGGGGGTAGACTTACCATTGGACAGCTCTCGGCGTTCGTATATAGAGATAAATCCGTATATGCCGCTGCCGCCTGGGTAGCAGTAAGTCGAAATTTGCCATGAGGATCAGTTAGAATACTAGTGCAATTGGTGATTGCCGCGATCTCTCCTATATGAACGTTAGCCATATCTCAAATTTAAATGGTATCAAATCGAGTCTGACCATGCAAAGACGGGTTTCCTGTTTTCCCATTTTCATTGACACCCATGCAGATAAGTTCGCCCGTAGCAGAGTTCGTGTGGTTCACTATCACAGTTCCAAAGGCTGCGAAGGGGCAGGGTGAGCCGCTCAAATCTCCTAATGCCTGATTTGCGAGGCGCATCCAGTGAGCTCGGGTTTCGAATGATACTCCATTGACCCTTAGACTGGGATCCGCCAGTGGCATTCGTGTTGCTGCTAGTATTGTTGGCAGAGATGCCATGAGTGGAGTGAGAAGATGTAGTCGCATTTTGATATTATCGTGGGGACAACAGAATCTCCAGGTGGAGACTTGACCTTCTTCCAGTATCGAGTTTATAGCTACAGGCGTGACGTGATCATGTTCGCGTGCGGCGCCCGCGACATATTTATGCAGGTAACCAGGTGTTTGTGATAGATCCGCATTCATGTTCGGCCGCAATCGGCCGAGCAACTGAATGTAACATTGAGCTCCTTAAAGATAAGATATTTCGGGAACCTTGGAAAGATGAAATATCGAATAGAGCTAGAGTATTTGAATATGGTCATTAGCGGTATCTCCTAAGGTCCGTGCTGGAAGATTTAGATTTCAACTGCTTGGGGATGTATAGCACCGATGATGGTGCCGCATAAGTCACTACACTTTTACGAGTATAAAGGTGCTGAAAAGTACCTGGAAGGTAGTCCAACCATGTAGTGGCTGTATTGAATTTTGACAGTAGCTGAATATTGACGTGATGTACTGCAACAGCAAAAAAAAAGCCCACACGCCAGATGTTGAAAACTTTTGGTCCCCTGAAAATCAGGTCTCCTCGCAGTTGAAGAAGCGAGGAGGATATGTAGTGGTTCATTTCACATGCTCAAGAATAAAGGAAAAAGAAAAGTAGAAAAAACAAGTAGAAAATTACCCAGATGTCCCTAAGGTTGAAAAAAGCACCTGTATATAAACCCCATAAAACGCACCGTGTGGTATTTCGATCTCCAACGATTTCATAGTTGATGTTGAACTCGCGAGATCTCAAGAGATTCATATCTCTCTTCGTAACTTTCATATCTTATAAGCATTCACCTCCCCTCCATTGGCCTTGTTGGATGCCAATTTAAACGGGAAGGGGGAAAGTGCTAGCCCAGGCAGAGATCTCCTTGCGGAGCTCCAGGATCTCAGGGATGGTGTCAGAGGCAACCTTGGCCTTGAAGTCCTTGAGCTTGTTCGCCTCCTTGGGCAGATCACCCTGGATCTTCTTGCAGAGGTTGATGGTGGTGTCAATGTAGCGGGCAATGCGCTTGAAGTCCTCCTCGCCCATACCACGGGTGGACATGGCGGGGGCACCGATGCGGATACCGCAGGGGGTCAGGGCAGACTTGTCACCGGGGATGGAGTTCTTGTTGCAGGCGATGTTGATCTGCTCAAGGACAGCCTCAACACGGGCACCGTCCAGGTTCTTGGCACGCAGGTCCAGGAGGACCATGTGACTGTCAGTGCCGTCGGAGACGAGCTTGTGGCCGAGGGTCTTGAACTCCTCCTCAAGGGCCTTGGCGTTCTTGATGACCTGGACCTGGTACTGCTTGAACTCGGGGGTGTCAACCTGCTTCAGGGCAACTGCCAGGGCAGTGATGGTGTGGTTGTGGGGGCCACCCTGGTGACCGGGGAAGACGGAGAAGTTGATGGGGTTCTCAAGGTCATACATGACATCCTTGCCAGTCTTGTCGGTGCTGCGAACACCACGACGGAAGAAGATCATGGCACCACGGGGACCACGCAGAGACTTGTGGGTGGTGGTGGTGACAACATCGGCGTACTCGAAGGGAGAGGGGATAACACCGGCAGCAACCAGACCGGAGATGTGGGCCATATCAACAATGAGGTAGGCGCCGACCTGGTCAGCGATCTGGCGCATGCGCTTGTAGTCGATCAGACGGCAGTAGGCGGAGGTACCGGCAACCAGACACTTGGGGCGGTACATCTCAGCGTTCTTCTCCAGGGTGTCGTAG
Source organism: Penicillium sp. IBT 16267x (assembly GCA_028828865.1). Taxonomy (NCBI): domain Eukaryota; kingdom Fungi; phylum Ascomycota; class Eurotiomycetes; order Eurotiales; family Aspergillaceae; genus Penicillium; species Penicillium sp. IBT 16267x. The sequence continues at coordinate 132,741 of JAQJZQ010000008.1, read as the reverse complement.
TCAATGATACCGGTCTCCAAGTCGACGCGGTAGGGGAAGGTCTCAAAGTAGGTGGAGACAGCAGAGATCCTAGCAGAAATGTGTTAAAAAGCCGTCTCCCGGTGACAAGGTCAATCAGAAACTCACTTCTTAGTGGCGGTCTGGTAACCGTGAGACAAGTGACCCCCGTGGGGGAGATCAAGACCCATCAGGCGCTCGTGGGGGCGCATCAAAGCCTGGTAAACCTGCAGGTTGGCGGGGGAGCCAGACAGACACTGGACGTTGACACCCCACTTGGCGGGGTCGAGGTTGAAGGCCTTGAGAGCACGGTTCTGGCAAGTGATCTCAATGGCATCGATGTGCTGGTTACCACCGTAGTAACGGGCACCGGGGTAACCCTCGGAGTACTTGTTGGACATTGGGGTACCCAGGGCCTCGAAGACGGCGTGGGAAGTGAAGTTCTCGGAGGCGATCAGAACGACCGACTCACGCTGACGCTGGATCTCACGCTCCTATTGACCATGTCTGTTAGCTATAGTTCTGAAAAATTCCATAAATGATGAAAGGACTTGGTTGTAGAGACCAATCCCTAAATTGATGAGGACGTACCATGATGGCGGCGATCTCAGGATCGCTCTCCTTGAGACCATCGTGCATTTGCTATAAAATCATGAGTCACCGATCTTACTAGATCTCAATTCGATGCCTAGGGAGGCACTTACAGCCCGGTGGGCATCAGACAAAGCGTAAGTGGACATTGTGAAGTGTAAACAAAAAGGGGGGGGAGAAGAATGAGGAAAGAAAGGAGGATGAAGCGGAAGGGAAGAAGAAAGGAAAGAAAGCTGGAAGAAAAAAAAGCTGGTGGGGTAGAGGGTCTCGATCGACCAGCCTCAGGCAGGAATCGACAACGATATCGGAGAGTTTCGCCGAACCGAGTCCAGATTTTATTATGAGAAAAGTACAAACTTGTAAAACTGAATAGTAATCGAATCATTTGTCTCAATTGCTGGGATAGTAATGCCCCGGTGGGATTCCTTTTACGTTTGTTAACTGTGCTTACGCCGAGTTTTGCTTCTGCTTTCCCCGCAATGATCGGGCTAATGCGAATTTGCTTAAAAAAAAAAAAAAAAAAAAAAAAAAGGGATCTAAGAATAAAAAAAAGATCCTGAATAAACAAAACATTGGGTATTCCTTTCCATAAACACCAGAAAATGGGACAAACATAAAAGTAAACAATCAATATACAGTGGTCAACCGGGCTCAACCCTGCTGTGAGTCCAGCTGTAGCTGCCATTCTCCATATGCAATGACCACCAGATCAACCCTGTGTCTTTGCTGCACGGCTTCCAAAGTCTGTGATGACAGATCGGAGACGGGCCACACGGTCCTCAAGCTCTGCAATCTCTCTCTGCTGCTCTTCCACAGATCGCTGGACGTCTGGAAGTCCCTCCACCACAGCCCGTGCCTTTTGAATCCGAATCTTCACGGAGCTGGTTTGAGTGGGAAGATCTTTCACATCAAGCGGCGGATGGGCATTTGGATCGAGGTTTGGAACTTCTTGGACAGCTTGGGATGCACCATTGTTGCCATTGGAAGGTGCTTGTTGGTCTTGTTGTGCTTCAGAAGCTCCTAGACCGCCTGGAGCTTCTCCAGAGGCACCGCCACTCCCATTCGAGGGACTCTTCTGAGATAACAAACCAAGCAAAATACCCTGAAGAGGTGGGATGATCTCAAAAGTCTGTGGAGATGGGAAAGGCACGGTTTGGGGAGGTTCGGTCGCGTCTTTGGAGGGACTCTCGGGCGCGACGGAGGACTTCGGCAGCGGAGTGACTGCTGTCGGGGATCTAGAAGCCATTGGGGGCTGCAAATCCTGGAAAATCCAGGGCAAGATCGGAAGCCGGAGAAGAATGAAACGGGCTTGAAGAAAACCAGTCAGAGCTTGAGCCGAGACTGGGGTAAGTGTTTAGGGAAGAGTCGGAACGGCACGGTGACGTCGCGGGAGAACCAAAAGCGTCACCGGGAAATGCCCCTCCTTCACCGGCCTACCACTTTTCGTCTTCCCTGTGCCCCTCATATTCTCTCCTCTTTTCTCATCATTTGGAAAGGTAAGCAACTCCTGACAGTGAAATCCAAAGCTTTGTTTTTGGGTTCAGCAATTGACTCAAGGTGTATAGGTGATTACGGGATAATACAACTCCCCCCCCACCATGGCTGACCAGAAAGTCGCTTTAAGTATGATCAGCCTTGCCACCCAGGTCCTCAAAATGATCTTAGGCTAACGCAACCCTTGCAGTTGTCATTGATGGCTGGGGTATCTCTAACCCCAATGCGCCTCCCCAGGGTGATGCCATCGCCGCCGCCGAGACTCCGTTCATGTCCGGCTTCGCCGAGGCCAACTCCAAGACTGCTCAGGGCTTCACCGAACTTGAAGCCTCCTCGCTCGCAGTCGGTCTGCCCGAGGGCCTCATGGGCAACAGTGAGGTTGGTCACCTGAACATCGGTGCCGGCCGTGTTGTCTGGCAGGACAGTGTTCGCATTGACCAGACCCTGAAGAACGGCGAGTTGAACAAGGTGGAGAGCATTGTCAATGCCTTCACTCGCGCCAAGGAGGGCAATGGTCGTTTGCACCTGTGTGGTTTGGTTTCGGACGGTGGTGTTCACTCCAACATCACTCACCTGTTCGCTCTGCTTGAGGTTGCCAAGGAGTTCCAGATCCCCAAGGTCTACATCCACTTCTTCGGTGATGGCCGTGATACCGACCCCAAGAGTGCTGTTATCTACATGGAGCAGCTTCTGACCAAAACAAAGGAGCTTGGTGTCGGTGAGATTGCCACCGTCGTTGGTCGTTACTACATCATGGACCGTGACAAGCGCTGGGAGCGTGTCGAGGTCGGCCTCAAGGGTCTGGTTACTGGCGAGGGCGAGGACAGCGAGGACCCTCTCCAGACCATTAAGGAACGCTACGAGAAGAATGAGAACGATGAGTTCCTGAAGCCCATCATTGTTGGCGGCAAGGAGCGCCGCATTCAAGGTTTGTCTCCCAAAGCAAAAGGAAGTCCAAGTATACAATCAACTAACTCCGTACCCTAGATGATGACACCGTCTTCTTCTTCAACTACCGCTCGGATCGTGTCCGTGAGATTACCCAGCTGCTGGGTGACCACGACCGCTCCCCACTTCCCGACTTCCCATACCCCAAGAACATCTCCCTCACCACCATGACCCAGTACAAGACCGACTACGCTTTCCCCATTGCCTTCCCCCCTCAGCACATGGGCAATGTTCTGTCCGAGTGGCTGGGCAAGAAGAACCTCTCGCAGTGCCACATTGCCGAGACTGAGAAGTACGCGCACGTTACTTTCTTCTTCAACGGTGGTGTTGAAAAGCAGTTCCCTGGTGAGGTTCGCGACATGATTCCCTCGCCCCGAGTGGCCACCTACGACCTTGACCCCAAGATGAGTGCCGCCGCTGTCGCTATCAAGATGGCTGAGCGTATTGGTGAGGGCAAGTTTGATCTCGTCATGAACAACTTCGCCCCGCCTGATATGGTCGGCCACACTGGTGTGTACGAGGCCGCCATCCAGGGTGTTGCTGCTACCGACAAGGCCATTGGTGAGATCTACGAGGCTTGCAAGAAGAACAACTACATTCTCTTCATCACCGCTGATCACGGGTGAGCCTGCATGTCATATGAATCAATTCTGCTCTAAGCTGACAATCTATCCACAGTAATGCCGAGGAGATGCTCAACGAGAAGCTTACTCCCAAGACCTCCCACACCCTCAACAAGGTTCCCTTCGTTATGGCTAACGCCCCGGCTGGCTGGAGCCTCTCAAAGGAGGGCGGTGTCCTGGGTGACGTTGCGCCCACCGTGCTTGCCGCTATGGGCGTCGAGCAACCCGCCGAGATGTCGGGTAAGAACCTGCTGGTCAAGGCATAGATTAGAATTTCGCGCAAATAAGCAATCAGTTATGAAAATGAATCAATGAATAGATAATGGAATGTTGATACATGTCACACGGTGTTGCAAGTCTTATAAGGGTGTATGCTGATGAGGTCAATACTAATTCTGAAGCCAAATATTCCCTATATTTGGTGCTTCAAGGGAACCTGCCCGGTTTTAGGTAGTTCTTACGACGCTTCTTATTTCCATCTTTCTGGTACGTAATATAGTAGGTACTATATAAAGTTGCAGGAGCATTCTAGTTCCAAGGGTTCGTAAACACAGTTACAGATTACCTTTTCTACCTCTCCTCTGGAGTCACTGGAGTCACGTAATAACTCACGTGTTAACCTTATCGGAACACCAACTTTGGGTCAACATCAACCCAATTCTCTTTGTGATTCCGTGTCCTTGTTTTCGTGTTGTTGCTGTTCTCAGACCATCTTGGCCCCGCCCCCGCTTTGTTCTAGGCTTCAGCTCCAGCGATAAGCCCCTCTTCTCTTATCGCCTCGTCCCCTGCGGAGGTCACTGTTCACACGCCATTCCAGGGATCTGAGCCAGTGCAACAGTACAGGAAACACCCACATACCAGAGGGAGAAAATATAACAACTGCAAGGACAAATCCATCGCATGCCGAGATGGCCAACGCAGCCCAGTGCTACTATTGCTTCGAGAGCCTATCATCTTCCCTTGAGGACCACAACCTAATCAGCCTTGCAACCGTAGAAGCCCTCTGGGAACAGCACGAACAAACCAAGAAACTCTCAAGTCTCGGATCCCGAGCCCAAGCGGACTCGGAAACGGAAGAAGAGAACGAAGAATCAGGTCCGCCACTGTCTGTAAATGACGAGCCCCAGACAAGTAACCAGCCCAACGGTCTGAAACCGCCCGTCATCAGCCGCCTACAGAGTCAGGCATCTTCATCCACTACATCAAGCGCCTCTAATACCTCTTCCAACTCGGTTTTGTCTAGCTCTACTGCCGCTACGACCCCAAGCGCCCAGTCCGGGGTCCTGGGATCGCGCTCCAAGTCTGATCAGAAGTACCCGTTATTCGTAACGTGGAATACCCTGTCACGCAGTGGAAGCAAGTCTTTGCGTGGGTGCATAGGCACATTTGAAGCGCAGGATCTCGAGTCGGGGCTGAAGTCCTATGCTAGAACTTCGTACGTTGCCCCCAAGTTCGAACCAAGGCGAAAGGAAATACGAAGCTTACATGCTTAATTATATAGGGCTTTCGATGATACTCGATTCTCTCCAATACCTAAATCCCTTCTTCCTGCTTTATCATGCTCACTGACCCTTCTGGGCTCCTTTGAGCCCTGCACCAACCCCATGGACTGGACTCTAGGCACACACGGGCTCCGAATCTCGTTTATCCACCGCGGTAGACGCTACGGTGCCACCTATCTGCCCGACGTCGCCGTTGAACAAGGTTGGTCGAAAGAAGAAACTGTCGAGAGTCTGATGCGCAAAGCTGGCTGGGACAGCGGTGCCGGTAATGTGGCTCGGCGATTGCTGCGGGTTGGGAGTGGAGATTTCGGCTCTTCGAAACCTTGGGATCAGGTGTCTGATTTCAAAACTGTCAGGTATCAGGGACTCAAGGCGAGTGCATCATATGAGGAGTGGCAGGAGTGGAGAAAGTGGGTGCTTTCTTTAGATGATGGCCGTGATATTTTGGGCTTGGCTTGATCGTGCTTTGCCCTTGCTGCGTTGCTTGTTAGATACAACCCGTCTACATGGGTGTTGCTTATGAACTGTTACGACTTTTCACAATCTTGTGGAATCAGAATCTATGACATGAGATTTCATATGTTAGGCGTATAATAGCTTTGAATGGTTTATTTGAATACACATACAGATTCGAAGAAACTATGGGTTGGTGTATCATCTTTGTTCATCAATCATTGTATTTAGATCAGGTATGTACGGACGGGTCGCGCGGATATAGCCCCGAAAGCAAACAGATAGACATGTAACCGAGCATCCAAGCGGAAACAAATTGATCCACTTTGAGGGTTTCCATCCAACGTGCTGGTTGTTCATGAGTTACGAGGCTCCAGGCCGCTCACTTCCCATGCACGTTTCGATTCCATAATCCAGCCATGGTCTCCTTCAGCCTCCGTTCCTGCTCCCGAATCTGTATCTCCGATTGCCCACGCGCATTGCCCCGACTATCAATCTGCATAGGACTGCCTTCATCATTCTGCGAAGGAGCAGCATGACCTTCGTCAACAATCTCTGCTCCGTTCACATGCTCAGGCTTCGGATCAATACTCATCACCCCATCCATCATGAACCCACCACCCTCGCGCAGCTTGTTAATAGCGCGCACGGTATCGATAGCCCGATGCAACGTGCGGCGGGCATTGAAGTTCTTCTTGACAGTCGGCAACAAATCCTCGCCGGAGCCGGTTCGCGAGTCATCGTATGGCGGGTTGATCCAAACGTGTTGCAGGGCTTCGTGAGCTGTCATGCGCTTTTTGGGGTCGATGGTCAGACAGCGGTTGATGAAGTTGCGGGCTTCTTGAGAGACGCCGCGCCAGTATTCTAGTGGAGTGAAGGCATAGTCTGCTGCTAGGATGGCTTGCATTTCCTCTAGGTTGGAGTCTCGGTCGAAGGGCGTGTAACCACATAGAAGGAAGTAGGTAATTACACCGATGGCCCAGATATCGCTATAGAGCTTGGTTAGGGAAGGTAAGATACCAGATTGATGGGGTCATAACCTACACTGGCTTGCCATGTCCGCTCTTCTTGAAAATCTCTGGTGCCATGTATCCTGGTGTTCCACATGTGGTTGTCAACACATGGAACTGCTCCTCATCCATGATCCTGGACAAGCCGAAGTCGGCAAGAAGGAGATCCGCATTATCCTCTGGGGTACGAAACAGCAAGTTCTCAGGCTTGAGATCTCGGTGTACAATTCCATGTTCATGCAAATAAGCCACAGCCGACAGGACGGCGCGGATTAGGCTTGCGGCATCAGTCTCGTAGTAGCTGCCTTTCCGGCAGATGCGGTCAAAGAGCTCTCCACCCAAGGCAAGGTCAGTGACTAAGTACACTAGGTGGGACGAATAATTAGCGCATAGCTCTATGTCAAATCAGGCAGCCACAAGTATGCCAACGATAGTGTGGGAAGTCGTAACGCACAATTGTTCATGGTTTCAAAGTAGTCCACCAGTGTGAGGATGTTCCGGTGGCCCATGGATACTTTTTTCAGCACAGCGATTTCGTTTCGGACCTAATCCCAGAATTTTGTAAGCTCGAATGCCCAGTGCCCCAGCATGGCGACCCTAGCGCCGTAGGTATGGTCTATCCTACCATGTGCTCGCGCCCAGCCATCAGGCGCTTATTGATCACCTTCGCTGCATAATAGCGACCGGTGTCGATATGAACACACTCTTTGACAACAGAGTATGAGCCGGCGCCAAGTGTCTTACCGGTCTTATAGCGACATGGCTGAACCTGAGGCTTCGGAGGTTGTGCCATTGGAAAGGAGGGAAGGTCTTATGCAGTGGGCAATGCCAGTGGGTATATTCGATTCGGACCCTTGGCCAGGGACTAGAGATATATAAAGGGCGAAGAGAAAGGGACCTCTGATCATGCGAGTCAGCCTCATGCGCGATGTGCTACGACGGGAGTTGACCGCGGGCGCGCGGTTCAGCCCCGCCAACCAAGATACTTACTAGATTTCTCTATTATTTACCCCGCTGCGGTCGGAGGTGGAAGTTAGTACTAGAGTCAGGAGGAAATCAATATCGCGGTGGTTCAATAATAGTGTGGAAGATTTGGAAGATTTGGAAGGTTCAGAAGATTTAGCAGGGAGGTGGAAAGGAAGTTCGAATAAAAACGGGTGTGAATGGGCCGGAGAAAGATCGACGTGATCGCCAACGGCTTCCACTATTTACACTCCAACACCGATGCCATATGCAGAATAACACCCCAGACTCCAGAACATGGATCGCCGACAAAGGAAAATAAAATCATAGATCCAAAACCAAACCCCAAATATAAATATTAAACATCCCCGTCCCCTACACCCGGGACAGCACACCGTCGACCACATTCTCAAGCAGCTGAAGCTTATGGAACTTGGCTGCACTTTGCAACACTTCTAATTTCCTTTGGGTCTCTTTGAGATCAATCGTTGGGGCCCAAGTACCACTGCAGGAGCAGTGTTCCATGAAATCGCTGATCTTGAGTTTTTGGCATTTGGAACACTTGAGATCTTGTGTTTGCCATTCCACCACAAGACCCTGCACCTGGCCAATGAGAATTTCCTCCTGTGCAAGCCGGTCGTACTCCGTCTGACAGAAGGGGCAGCGCCATGGCTTGGGGGTTTTGTTATCGGTTCCTGGGTCGGGGAGCACGTCTTCGTCACGGCACAGGTCCAGGTCACGGATGAGACAGCAGGCGTTACAGGTTAATTCCTTCAGTTTCAGATTGGTGCTGGGGTTCTCAAATCGGCCTTCGTTGCTGAATTCGCGCACTTCAAAGAGTGCTAGCAGTTCGCGGCGCAAGAGCCGTGACTCGAGCGTGGTGATCTTTGACAGGCTCAGAACCTGCATGAGAAGCTTCACCAGCTCGAGTGATGGGTTGCGCTTATCATGGGCTGGGTCAACCAGAACACCCGGGAGAACCGGGAAGGCATAGTCTGATGCTAACTCGGGGTGTAGCATCTCGTCCCGCTGGCGGCGAATCAGACCTGAGATCTGCTTCTTCAGAGGCTTGGAGAATCGTTCCGCGAGGATAGCGGTGATCTCTTCACTCTCCTTGTCGCTGGGCTGACCAATGGGGATTTGCGTCATTCGAGGTGTAGAGGACATATTGCCATCTTGGAGCTCGGGACGCTTGAAAGAATGCATCAGCTCGATGTACTCAACTACCCAGTCGTGGAAGATAGTTTGCATGGGCGCCGGCAGGAATCGATTGAGTTGCCAATGCATGACAGTCTCGAGGTCTTGGTTTTCAGCCTCCACCACTTCACGACAACCCTTGCCGCCGTAGTTGTACTCATCGTACCACAGGAGATAGTCCCAGTATTCCCTGATCTCAAGATCAATAAAATGGAACGAAGGGTTCGCCCGGATCGATTTCAAGATATATTGGCTGTAGGCGTAGGCATTGCCCACCTCGGTCTTAGTGGTCTGAAGCAAAAGTCGTGTAGAGCTGGCAAAGACTACGTTGGAGCCAACTCGCCGAAACTCAGCCATCAGCCTCTGGAATGACTTGCGAGAGAGCATCCGAACATAGTTGTGCAAGGATCGATCATAGAGGCATGAGACTGGACTCTCAACCCATCGGATCAAGTGTTGAACCATGATGTCGGCCATGCTATTCCCGGCACAGGCCTCGGTCCACCAGTGTTTGACCATGTCTCGCAGAACATGCGCTCCAGCAGATGCAAAGGCTTTTTCGGAGTATAGCACGCCCGTATCCTCTCCATTGCCGGAAGCCAATAGGGTATCGTTCCCATCTATCTCGCTAACGATTGAGGATGTGAGAATTGTGTTGATGGCGAGGTTGCGGACGTCCAGTTCAATGCACACGGTGCCATAGGCATTCGGCACATTCACAGACGGCATGTTGACGACCTCCAGGGGACCTGTTACGTCGTCTTTTTCAAACCCGGCATGATCTGGTCGCGGGGCCATTGACCACCACAGAACAACGTTGTTCTGTTGAAGTCGTCTGGCGTACGAGATATCAATGAGATACCGAGGGTCGTCGGTCTCCAAATTGCAGAGAGGAACATCTCCGTATCGAGCCAGCAGAGTCAGGTGCTGAATCCAAGCAGAGAGGTACAAATAGTGGGTGACAAGGCGCCTAGCAATGAACGATTGCCAACCAAGGGGTGGCAGATCCATATCCGAAACTTCGGGCTTCACAGATAGAGTTGGGTATTCTTTCAATATAGGAATATCGTGGCACAACCGGTCCTTCTGCTGGGATTGGATGACCAGAATAGTCGGTTGACTCTCGTCACTTCGAAGCTTTCTTACCAAATCACCAACCTCCAGATGAGCCTTTCTCCGGGTCATCACCTGGGTGGTTTTGAAGTGGATCTTGCCCTGGTACTGGAAGGCGGTTTGCGACTCATCACTGGATCCATCTTGTAGCTTCCGAGAAAGCAGTTCGGAGTAAATCTTGTCGACGTTCGGCAGGCCTTGGACATCCCTTGTCCGGTTGAGAATGACAATATGTGCCTCATTCTTCGCTGTTGAGAACAGAGCAAAGACCTGTCTATCTCCGGAAGCAACGTGGTAAAGATAGTGGTACGTCAAAGGCGAATCCATGAGGTAAGGCTGATCCGAGGTAGTATGGAGCAATGTCGCAATGTCAAAGCCCTTCTCTAGACCGTCGCCCAAAACACCACGCTGCTCTTCATCGAAAGTACAGTGACTGCCGAGTTTCAGAACCGCTCGGATGCTCGGCGAAATATTTCGCTCGTATACACCTTCGATACTGGAATGTTGGAACAAGGCGTCCAGCTTATCTGCCTCCTCCAGGAATGTGTCTTCTGACAAGGACAGCTTGAAGAGGTGAACCGAAGGGTGGCCATTGGGCAATGTATGATTAACCTTCTCGACCTCACAGTCGGGTACTTCAATATCGGGCAAAGAATCTCGCTTTAGGTTCACAAAGAACTGGCGTGGAACCTTGACATTGAGTGCATGAACCTTTTGATCGATCAGCACAAAGGCCCGCACAATTCCTGGGCGGCCTGTTTCGCACAGCTGCAAGACCTGCCAGGTGCTGATGTAAAGCATTTGTGCTTGATTGCGGAAGAAGCCACCCAGGGAGTCCGAAGCGACATTCGATCGGTCACCAAACAATTGGCGCCGACGAATTCGGGCCTGCTTCTGAATCTTCCATTTCTGCTTTTGGTAGCGGATGAAGCCCTGGTAATCTTCTGTCATTGATGGCATGGTGGCAGGAAGGCTGGAGAAGGGATCTAATGATGTTTTGGCAAGCCCCTCTGGATGCTTTCTCTTCTGAGACACCTTGGCCTCAGGCGACTGGATCTTCTGGGTTGAGTTACCCAGTGCTTCGTCTAAGTCACCGACATGCTGAACACGATGTTCCAGGATATTGGCTGAAATCGATGAAAGAGGCGCTTTCTCTGATTTCGTGAACAAATCAGTCATCTTCTTCTGCTTGAACTTGTCATCTTTCTGATTGATACGTCGCTGTAACCAGTCGGGATGAGCAATCCGAGGCACAGGATTTCGAATCTTCTGCAGAGCAGCGGGAATCGTGATGAGCTTCTGCACGACTGATCCCAAACGCTCGAGATAGTAGTCCCAATCGATAACATTGCGAGGGTCCATGTCAGCAGGGTCTTCTTTGAGCCATTTTCGCAAGAAGTATCGCTTGACGTTCTCCTCGGCAGAGAAGATGGCCACAGGAATGGCTCTTTCGGTGACAGGTGTGTTTCTTGGTCTTGAGGAGATAATGTATTTACAATTCAAGCCTTTATCTTTGACCATTTGCTCACCCAGGAACTCTGCCAAGCGCTTTGCTGTGGTAATAGGTGAAGACTTTTGGTTTCCATATTCCTCTAGCGTCTTTGACATGCTCCGGTTCTCAGAGATAAGGTCGATGAGTTCCTCATCGGCTAATGTGGTTCCGTGCTCATAAAGAACATCCAACCACCGATCAGCAACTCGGGCGACAGCAGCATATGTCTCAGCAAGGTTTGTGCCTTCTAAGAAAAATTTGAAAATTTGCGTCTGGAAGATCTTGATCAACTTCAGCTCTCCTCTTCGCTTGACTTCGAAACCCTTAAGCTCAGCCAAGGAGCCATCGTGATTGAACACAGCATATCGTTTCTTCAAATTTTTGTCTTCCTCCTTGGATGTTGGCAAAATCATGGCTCGGTATGGGCCATCAACTTCGAAGAAAATGGAGTTCTCGCTGTAGGTTTCATATTTGAAGGTCGATGGGTCGGTAAGTGACTGGTATTGATGGTTGGTATACTTTCCGTGCACAAGATGATTGAGCATGACACAAGGGTACGAGATTCCTAGCTTCTTGCCGTTCTTGAGAGTGAAAGAGAAGTTTTCAGGGAATGTTCCCGGAAGCATACACCAGATACCATCGGTATCAAGTTCCAAGGGTCGCCCAATACGTTCAACAAGCTCTCGTGCCATTTGAATGATGTGGGCACCCGTGAGACAGGTCACACCGGCCATCTCCAAGGAATACCAGCGAGATCCCTTTCGCATGACATAACCGTAGAAACTGTTCAGAATGACCTTGTGCGCAAGTTGAAGCGAATCAAACAGGACAATCATCTTCTTAGCCTCATCAATCTCAGCAGCGGACGCACCCGATGACTGCAACGACTCCGTTTTGTTTTTCCAAACCTTCTGCTTTCCCTTGAAATCATATCGACGGTCACGGAAGCTTCGGACAGTATCGATATAAAAAGGATTTTCTCTTTGACAGATGATTGCCTCCCGGACAATGGTTTTACTATCGTGAATCTTGTGGTAGATCTTCTTGCTGTAGTCTTGTAATCGCTTTCTGATCACCTCAGCCTGTTCCTCGACGCTGAGTTCACCAAATGCCCTTGTGGGAGCATTTTTATACCGCCCAGGGAAACGCTCATTTGCAGTGGCCCGTCGAATCATGTTGTATTCATCACGCTTAGCAGGCAAGAATTCACCGCGCCAGGCCCACGGCATTCGCCTATCGCAAGTCTTGCCAGGCCGGTTGAAATCACACGCGGCACAGTTTGACTCTTCAATCATTGAATCAGGCTGCAATCGATTGGTGATCATGATGTTGGGATACATAGAAGCAACATCCAAGTGATAGATGAAAGGGACCTCATTGCGGCTTGGGTTGTTTTTCAGATCGACTAAGCGTTCCAAAATCTGCGCCTTGACTTCATCGTAGTTTGTAACATCATCCATGCACTTCTTTTCCTCGACCTCGATACTGAACTTGAGAGCGAGGTCAAGATCGCGGATGAGTTCGTCAATAGCAGTGGGGTCAACAGTGAACGTGACAGGAATGTCACTTCGGAAAACACCAGCTTCAATACTTTCGACGTGACCACCCACGTAGGTTTCGGAGTCCAGGAGGTGACCGTCGTAGAATGCCTCCGCGGCATTCTTGTGTTTATTAGGAAGAACAATATTATGCTGATACGCCTGAACCATGAGAAGCATCTCGCACAGGGTTCCGGTTCCTTTTCGCAAGGTGTCATCTGGGTTGAGCGGGATGACAGTACATAAGGAGAAGATGAAAGGATGCACATACTTCATGTACAGATAGTATGTCGCAACGGCGTCGGAAACAGAGTACTCGGCTAGTGTTTGAGGCCTTTCACTTGCGTAAGGAGTCATCAACTCAGGGTCAAGCTCATCGGGATCATATCCAAGCTTTGCGACTGTCACCGCTTTTAGACCACGACTTCCTTGGGGAAGGTAACTGTCACGGTTCACCCAGGCAAAGCAATCCATATGCACACAGTAGTCAGCTTGATAGACATCTTCGCTGTTCTTTCTGAAGCCAATTTCCGTGTACATGTCGATTCCCTGGACACTCGCTCTTGTCTCAACGAACGGCCAATCGAAAAAGTCACCGTTGTATGTGGCAATAACGGTTGGTTTGGCAAGCTTGATGTGTTCAAAGAATCGCTCTAGCACGGCTCGTTCATTCGGCTCGTTGAAAATCACAAAGGGTCCGCTGTACTCTGGTCTGGGTGTGTACTCGAAATCGTTGATGTCCGAGGAGACAATCTCTCGGTTCGTGATGAGAAATCCTTGGCCATCGATCATGTACGAGATCATCATGACCTGGTCAATCAGAGCATCGGGGAATTTGAGAGGCAGTTTTGTTGTCTCAATATCGAAGGCTAGAACGACGGGATCGGCACGCGTAAGCCGGTCTTCTAAGCATTTCAAAGATATCACGCCTTGTCTTGACTCCACGTTGTACCACTTTCCAATTCGAATATCTGTCAAGATTAGCATCAGTCTAGTCTTCTTCTGTCTCAGAGGGAAAGCACAAACCCTTGTCGATGCATACTCGGACATGGTATGGAACATCATACTCTCGAATATCAACAATAAAATCACTCGCTTGCATGTTGCCATTAGGTCGTTGCTCATTAATTATTTCGTCATCAAAAAGGTCGAAACCGGTGGTTCCACTTTGGAGTCCCCGTCAGCATGCAGCCTTGAAATATTTTCAAGAATTTCGGTCACCAACCTGGTCATTTCGGCGTATGCGTCCATATCAGTCGCATTTTTCTTGTTCTTCTCGGCCAGAGGCAAGAGCGTTCGGCGAACCTCAAGCAAATTGCCAACATTGGCAAAGTTCAACCTAATGAACGTCCTCCGGTGTCCGAGAAGGTGATTTGGGAGATTCAAGTCCTCCTTGTCTAATCTCTTAAAATTCTTGATCAACCCTTCAAAGTTGCGCCTGCACCATTCCTCTACTTCCATCTCATGGCCCTTCTTGACGGCAAGGAGAAAATATGGATCATATTCGACCGTTGCCTTGAAACTGCCTCCGTCATCTTGCAGGAAATAGTAATCGACACCGGCGCGGCCGCCTGGAACGTTTGCGTCTTCGATTGTGGTACTGCGCATGTTAATAAGCCAGCCGGCTCTGGCTTCGCCAGCCTCAAAACGCGCGAATCCGAGGGATTCATCGATGCTGTTGGCCAGTCGAATGGCCTCGAATTTCTCATCTTGAGACGTTGCCTCGGTGGAACGGAGGGAGGAGAACTCGACGGTCTTAGATCTACGTGGATTTGAAGATGCTGTGCCAGATCGGTATTTGTTGTTCCCATACTTGCTGGGTTTTCGCGAAGGCATGGCGAAATGGTGGGCCCGGCCCGGCTGCTCAGAATCCTTTTCTCAGGGCGGGTCGTGTTAGACGAACATTAAATGGGATTGACTGAATGGGTATGGAGAAGGTCACAAGTTCGGGTTTAACAGGCGCGGAGCGATGCAGAGAGTGAGGTGAGGGTTCCTGCAGCTAATTGCTGTGAAAGAGTCCAGGTCCGGGCTGCTCCAATCCAATTAATCGTAATGCGCTCCCTCGACGCGTCCGCGTTCCAACTGACGCGTGAAAAATAACTTAGTCAGCACTTACCGGAATAGCTATCCGAATACAGCCTATGACGGATAATCAATGTTCCGCGATATTGCTATGGATTGGCCTTTTTGCGGATGGCGATAACTGATGTCAACTATCTACAAGTTCCGCCATCACAATACCATGGCCGAGGATTCTCGAGATTCAGCCTCTAACCAGGAGGCTGGTAGCCATCTCCCCGCTAGCATCCCCAATACCGATCCCACGAAACCTAAACACGAATTCGCTCAGTCGCAAGTCGGAAAGCTATGGGATGCATTCGGCAATCCCGAAGAGCCGGTGAACATGCTCGCCAATGCCTCCTATAAGCCTCGCGGCAAGGATCCCAAAGATGTATCCTACTCTGAAGTGGTTGGAGATGTATCTATGAGTCAAATCTCATCATTCTACAAAGCACCATGTGCACGGGAGTCGTTATTAACTGGCATTGGCGCCGGCTTTGGAATTGGTGGTATTCGTGGTGTATTCGGAGGTCCGTTTCAATCCTCTGCTCTTGATTTATCTTTTATAACCGGGAACTGTGCCAAGAGCTAACCTCTCGTCTCCAGGGATGCGCTCATTATGGTCGGCCGGAAACTGGGCCGTTGGAGTATTTGCGGTCACTTCTTTGGCAGCTTATGAGCTCTGTCGCCGTCAACGAATCGAAGAAATGCACGGAATGAAGCAAGCAGTCGAGTTAATGAAGGAACTGAAAGAGAAAAAACAGCGGGATAAGGGAAAGGCCATCGAGGCGGCCGCACTGCGGGCAGAGGAGGAAAGACAAAAGAAGAGTTGGACAAACCCTTCCAACTACAAGTTCTGGTAGCGTTGCTCAGGTATGAGCTGGAGTCATGGTATTTGTGCGATTATATCCAAAACTGTATATTCCGATCCCATGAGAGGGGTGTGGGCATCATGTCATCAAATCATCTCTGTGTATCATAGCTTCCCAATTTCCATCCAAAAACCAAAGTTGCAGGTCAAATCAGTCAAAAAGAACACCAGCTGCTCTTGAATGCGCGGGCTTCTCGCCTGACGCTCTATGCCTAAAGTATACTATGATGGGGAAAGATTCCTGCTAAATATTTCGGCTTCGACATCAAATTTGACCCGTTTCGGGATGGATCTTTGTTGGATACCGTGGACTCTGTCCAGGCTCCCGCTCTCGTGTCGTCGTTGTCTTCGCTTCTCACGAGCCTCTTGTGCTTCACGGGTCTTCCATTCGGCGACTTGTTTCTGTCGTTTTTGAGACCGCGCCCACGCAATCGCCGCAGTAGGCCTGAAGCCTACACCATTGATCCCATAGCCGTCATCCGTGGGATCCGTTGGATCATGTCCCGTTATCTCATGATCATGCCAGGTGAACGGGTCTTCGTTCGAAACCTCGGAAGGAGGGGGTGAGAGTCGTTGTTTGCGGCTTTTTGACGGAGAGCTGGGTTGAAGCTGTTTGCGTGGTTGTAGTGATTTCCTTTTGGATGGAGACACAACTGGAGCAGTGGGGGTATCATTTAAATATGGAGTGGGTAGCTCAGGTGCCGTCTGGTAGTCATGCACCTTACTCGCCTCTTTGTCGGCTGGCCAGGCCCCGGGCATATTCTTGGGATTCTCCGAGGCGCCTATCCCTTGTTCTGGTGGTACACTTGACTCCGAGAAAGTATCTCCGTTTGGCCGTCTGAGGTTTGTGAGACGTTCACCCCGAATGGCTAGTTCCCCGAATCGACCCGCCACTGCGGCTCGAGGGCTGTGGCGTCCGACCTCCTCCTCACGAAACCCAGTTTCTTGCAAACTCACGATCGAGACCGTTGATGTCGGGGATGCTGATGGACTGTAGTAGTCGGATTCGGAAGGTTCTCGTTTGCGCTTGGGCGAGAAGACTCGCGGGAGGTCTGTCGTCATCGTGGGGCAGGGGACGAAACATGCAGGAAGATCCTGAAGGGACCCAGGTCGCGTTGATCATGGGATAAAGTGAGAGAAGTGGCCCCATTCAACAACCAGGGCTAGAAGGGTAAGCCCATCATGCAGCAATCCACATACTAGAGTGCGGAGATCAGTATTGAGTGAGGGGTCATTGGACGCTCGGGTGTGTAGAGGTGGTCTGCAGATGCGGGACCCAATCGCGGTTGTACAAAGTGGAATATTCTTCCAAGTTTCCAAGGGATTGTTCGATGCGCATGTTTCTCAAGAGTTAACCGATGCTGAACACCTCCCTTTTTTCAGGTCATTTACAACCATTACCTTACAATCAATCCATAGGAGCCCTTAAGTGTATATGAAGTCGAATACTTCTCGTAGTGTTTTATTCCATAATCAACTCCCGCCTAGGTCTTATAACACATTGCAGACAACCTTACTACCAATGCACTTTTACTTATGAACCAAGGGGATTGGTACTATCACGATACTAAAGGCATGCAAATGTAATAGTTCAGAAGCGCAGACACACAGGAAAGAGCAAATCTTATTGCCAATGATGGCCTAAATCGAATAATTTACAGATGCCCGAGCCCATCGAGTCGTGAACAAGATTGAACATATATGAAAAGTAAGAAAGCAATCCCAACGCCGTGACAAAGACTCCCAATTCCAAAGAAAAAGCACTTTTATGCCTTCTGCTTCTTCTTCGAAGGCTCAGCATCGGCGTCGTGCTTGCGCTTCTTCTTCTTCTCGGACTCGCCCTCACCACCCTCGGACTTGCGCTTCTTCTTCTTGTCGCTCTTGTCGCTCTTCTCCTTCTTTTCCTTCTTTTCCTTCTTCTCCTTCTTGTCCTTCTTCTCCTTCTTGGGGGAGACGTCCTCCATCTCCTCATCACTGCCATTCACATCATCCATACCAGCCAGAACGGCATCCATGGCGTTTTTCTGTGGCAGAAATATTAGCATAAAGCTTATTTAGAAATGTAAGACGTAGGTTTGAACATACCATGGCAACTTCGTTCTTAGTAGGGGCGGCGCCAGTGGCGTAGAACTCCAAGCGCTCCTCAACCTGCTGCTTCAAGGCCTCACCGAACTTGGTGTTGGGTGCATCCGAGAAGTTGTCGATACGGGAAGCGATGGAGCACTTGTTGGCAAGGAAACGCGAGATGCGGCCCTTGTTCTTGGGGCCAGCGCGGCCGATGAAGGAAGAGTGGTACAAGAGACCATATTTGGGGGTGTTACCCTTGGTCTTCAGGGCACGGAACAGGGCCTTCTCGGCACCCAGGATCTGGACAGTAGAAGCGGGGTACTTGGACAGGTTGGTCAAGCTACCGGCGTGAGAGATCAGGCGAGCACCAACAACTTCTCCGATCAAGGCAGCAAGGTTGGGGGCAACGACGCTCATCTTGGACACCAGGTACTGGTAGAGAGACTTGCGGTACTTAGCAAGGCTGACAACACGGCCGGCGAAGGCAGTGACATTCTCCATGTCGGACTCCGAGATATCCTGACCCATACTGTGCTTGGCGGCATCAATGATGTTCTGAGCAACATCCTTATCGTCATCCACGAGAGCAGCAATGTCGTGCAGGCGCTCATCGTTGAGGTTCTTCTTATCCTGGACGAAAAGCGCAATCTCGGCGTAGCGCTGGTTGTCAGAGACAATCTTAACCAGCTCGGGGAAGTGCCACGAGTACCACTCGCGAACACGCATGGCAAAAGTGTTGATGGCCTTGTCAAGCTGATCGAGGATAGCAATGGCCTGGATGATGTGGTTGTCATCACGCTGAACGGAGAACTTGACCTTAGCACGCGAGTAGGCGTGACCCAGACCGAGCTGGGCGGTGTCCATGTCACCCTCACGGAGCTGGTTCAGCAGCTTGCTAAAGTGCTGACGGATACCACGTAGAAGATCCTGCACAACTTCACTAGTGTCACCGGTTTCGCAGTCGACGAAATCGAAGGCAGATTTGATGCTTCCAGCAAGACCCTTGTCGCAAAGACCCAGCACAACCTTCTTCTTCTTGCTCGGCTTGGGGAGGTTCAATTCCAGGAAAGAAACAAGAGTCTCGGAGGCGACACCCTCAGAGACATCATTGATCTCACCAAGAGCCTGCTTGTTGTTTCTGCGGTGGGTTAGCGAGGAATTCTTCGACGAAATAAATTTTGCGGGCGAAGATCCCTGACTGCGAAAACGTACTCGAAGGGAAGGAAACTGGCGAGGTCAATCATCTTTCCGAACTTGGCAAGGTCATTGACACCCTCCTGAACTTCCTTCAGGCGGTTGCCCACAGCATCACCCTGGAGAGCGACCTTGAAGAGCGAGTAGCCGATAGGGCTCTCGAAGAGAAGGTAGTCGGCCATGTCGTTTGTTTTTGAAATTCTGGTCGTATCAGGCGCTAGTTGACCAAAATAATAATTGCAACAACCTAGGCCCACAAACGACTTGAGGGTTCGACACGATGGGGTTGTTGGTGCGGTCGTTCTCGAGAGCGGAAGAGAAGTCGAAAATCGAGAGCTTTTTTTCGCCGCTAACCCAATGTAGTGCGAGGAATCGGTGACTGTGGGCAAAAACCACCATCCTCACCGCCTTCCCGCTACGCCTGCCCACTCCTGTCCACGGGTTGAACGAGCTCCCCTCCTATTCTCCATATTATTGCTTTGTTGTTTGAGCTGAGCTCTTGTTCATTCATTTATTACAGCAGAGATGTCTGCAACTCAGCTACTTAACCCGAAGGCGGAGTCCCGGGTATGCAATTCTCACTTATTTGACCCCTCCGTGGCCCGCACTAACATTTCATCTAGCGGAGAGGAGAGGCCCTGAAGGTCAACATCGGTGCTGGAGAGGGTCTTCAAGATGTCCTCAAGTCCAATCTTGGTCCCTCGGGAACCCTGAAGATGTAAGTTACAATTTTCATGCGGGTAAAAGCCTCGATATAGCTGACACAACTTCTAGGCTGGTGGACGGTTCTGGCGGAGTATGCAACCTCTCCTATCCTCTGGAATGCTACAGATTAAGATATCTAATGCGGTGATACTATGACAGATCAAATTGACAAAGGATGGAAATGTTTTGCTTCGTGAAATGGTTGGTTGCACCCCTGATGGTCCTCGTGTTGCAGAACAGAGATGCTAATACTCGGCAGCAAATTCAAAACCCCACGGCTGTAAGGCAATACTCCCCCGAACGAACATTCGACCCTCGCTGATAAGGATGATAGGTTATGATTGCCCGCGCAGCAACTGCACAAGATGATATCACTGGTGATGGAACAACATCGGTCGTGCTCTCCGTAGGAGAGCTCCTGAAGCAGGCAGACCGCTTCATTTCAGAGGGCCTGCACCCCCGAGTGATCACCGACGGTTACGAGATTGCGAAGACAGAGGCGTTGAAGGTATTTTATCGACATATATGCATGATTCGCTATGATGATTGAGACTAACGCGATGGTTTCAGTACCTCGACCAATTCAAGCTCGAGCGCACCATTGACCGGGAGCTCCTCCTCTCCGTCGCTCGCACCTCTCTTTCCACCAAGCTGAACAACGCCCTTGCCGAGAAGTTGACCCCTGACATTGTCGATGCCGTGCTTGCCATCCACCGCGCCCCCGAGAAGCCTGATTTGCACATGGTTGAAATCATGACTATGCAACACCGCACATCCTCTGACACCCAGCTCATCCGTGGTCTGGCTTTGGATCATGGTGCCCGCCACCCCGACATGCCTAAGCGGGTGGAGAACGCCTTCATTCTGACCTTGAACGTCAGCCTGGAGTACGAGAAGTCTGAGATCAACTCTGGCTTCTACTACTCTACTGCCGAGCAGCGGGACAAGTTGGTGGAGAGCGAGCGCAAGTTCGTCGATGCGAAGCTGCAGAAGATTGTGGATCTCAAGAAGCAGGTCTGCGGCAATGACCCGAAGAAGGGATTCGTTGTGATCAACCAGAAGGGTATCGACCCTCTTAGCTTGGATATCCTGGTTAAGAACGGCATCATGGCTCTTCGCCGAGCCAAGCGGAGAAACATGGAGCGTTTGCAGCTGGTTTGCGGTGGCGTTGCCCAGAACAGTGTGGAGGACATGACTCCTGATGTTCTGGGCTGGGCCGGTCTGGTCTACGAGCACCAGCTCGGCGAGGAGAAGTACACTTTCGTTGAGGAGGTCAAGGACCCCAAGTCCGTGACCATTCTCATCAAAGGTCCCAACCCACACACTATCGCGCAGGTCAAGGATGCTGTTCGTGATGGCCTGCGCTCCGTCTACAACACCATTGTCGATGGTTGTGTTATCCCCGGTGCTGGTGCCTTCCAAGTTGCCTGTGCCACTCACCTCAAGTCCGATGCCTTCCGGAAGACCGTCAAGGGTAAGGCCAAGTATGGTGTCGATGCCTTCGCCGATGCTCTCCTGATCATTCCCAAGACTCTGGCTGCCAACTCTGGTCACGACATCCAGGATTCTCTGGCTGCTCTGCAGGGTGAGTGTGATGATGGCAACATTGTTGGTTTAGACTTGAACACTGGTGAGCCGATGGACCCTGTGCAGCAGGGTGTCTTTGACTCGTACCGTGTTCTGCGAAACTGCGTCGCCTCCAGCACTGGCATTGCTGCCAACCTCCTTCTCTGTGACGAGTTGTTGAAGGCCCGGCAAATGAGCAAGCCCGGTGGACCCGGCCCTCAGGAGGAGTAATGTGCCATTGATTGACGATGCCCGGCAATTCATGTAAAGAATTCGATGGAGCTAGGGCTGAACGATTGAAAGTACAGTCTATTAGCAAAAAAAAAGAAAAAAGAATGCATACAAGAATTGCAAGATACCAACCTTATCACGACAAATCGAGTAGGAGGTTCCCAAAAACTACAGATAAAGCACGAGCTCCGGCTATTACACGTATCATTTTAGTAGCATTGTTCCTCATTGAAGTAATTATCATTATCATCATAAAAAAGTAATAAATCAACTATTGTTTACAAGACTGCGTGCATGAGGTTAGCTCAGTCCTCCTCCAAACTGCTCTCGTCATTCCCTGATATACCCCTAGAATGCAATCTCCTAACGAAGCCTTCTTCCCTCACAGGATCATCCAGTGAGAGATGGTGGGTCTTGGCCCAATTCCAGACGTCCGACTTACGGATCATCATCTTCGGGCCCTGTTCAGCTTCATTCTCTCCCATAAGCCGGCTCATTTTGCGCTTCTTCTCGGGTTGAGCAACACCCATGCTCTTGACAGCAGTAATAACATCTTCTGTCAACATTCCAGTGGCAAGACCGATCTCTTCCACGGTCATAGTTTCACGCTGTGGTTTCTTGCGTTTCGAAGGGGAGCTTTGTTTGTGGGGGGTGATCTGGGCAGCGTCTTCTCCGTGCTCGCCGCGTAGTAAATATCTTGCGATTCGCTCCGCCCAGAACCGATTATAGCTCTTTTGGCCCAAATCACTCAGTGGTTTCTCCGGACCACCAATATATCCACCAGGTGAATCCCAACCACTCAGTTCATAACTCACTCCCATCAGGAGCTTCCCCAGCTGTCTGTGTTGGTAAGGTGGGAAGACACAGATGCAGGCGAGATTGTTTGCGTCCCACGAGAGCTTTTCTTGAGAGTAGAAGCCGAGCACATGGTAGATCTCTGCATTCTCGGGATCGGTAAATGTCAGGATATAGTAGAGAAACGTCGCCACATCAAAAAATACGGTCTTGTGGTCGAGGAATAGCTTTGCGAATAGTGACAGATTCTGCCCAAAGAGCTTATGTTCCTCCCCATCTACCTCCCAAACCGCATATCCACCGTATTCGTACACTTTCGTGCCGGGTGGTGTTGTCCGATGCTCACAAGCTTTGGTATGTGCTGCAAA
This sequence comes from Penicillium sp. IBT 16267x, assembly GCA_028828865.1. Lineage (NCBI taxonomy): Eukaryota > Fungi > Ascomycota > Eurotiomycetes > Eurotiales > Aspergillaceae > Penicillium > Penicillium sp. IBT 16267x. Next base: position 109,962 of record JAQJZQ010000008.1, on the reverse strand, counting down.
ATTCTCGCTGTCACATGAATATCGAAAGCACCAGCGACAAACATAGAGGCGATCGGCGTCTTTGGGGACCAAGTCTTCGGGGTAGATGGACTGGAACCATGGCTTGAAAAGGAGGTCTCCTAGCACGACATTCTTGAGGTTGCGATCGCCCGGACTTTGTAGTCGCGAAGCGGAGGTACTTGTCGCCATTGATGGGCTAGAGGTTTCGGGGGGGGATGTTCTAACGAATGGACGTCGCACGGTAGCTAGGGTTCAAGGAGCGTGTTCAGTGGACCGGCCATTGGCATTACCGTGTCGGCCAGGATTCTTTGGTACAGAGATGGTGGCAGCTAGGTCGAGCCAACATTGGATAGTCAAACCTAGAAGGAATACCTCATGCGCCAAAGAACAGATTCCTAATGTTGAATTCCAACGAAATCGAAAATCATGGGCACGCTGAGTCAGCGCTGGTCAGGTGGGGAAAGCTTTTATCTTATCCGCTGTTGCCTGCTGATGTACAAGCCTGAGAGAGATGTGAAATCATCCTGAATTCCATCCTTGCATCTTCTTTTGCCCCCCTGAAAGGAATAATCTGGCTGTCATAGGCAGCAACAATCAAATTATTTCGTGATATCCATCCTGGCCGCTCTCTAATATTGCGGATTTTCATGAACGAAGCATCTCGCCCCAAGTGATATCCCGTGGCTACCCTTCCCGTGTCACTTCCCCACTCTCTCGTGAGCTAGATCACACATATTTTCAAAATGTTGAAGCCCTTCCAGATCAAGGATAGGCAAGGGTCCCCATCGTCGAGCTCAGTAGAGCCCTCTGGTATTCGAGGAGTTCAGATCTCAGCTTTTGATTATGATAACCTCGCCTCAAATCATCCCCGGGCAAGGCTAACTTACCTGGATGACGATGATGGCGATCAGATTACGGTAGGCCCCACAACAAAGCTTCGTCTCTTGCACTAGGTCACTAACTTTGTTTCTATAGGTTGGGTCTTCTCTCGAGCTTGCCCAGCGTCTAGATGAGCCCCTGGAGATTATGTCTCGACATGAGCCTATCCAGCTCTCCCAAGATGAACCAGAGCCGCTGCACATATTTGATATCCGCCGGTCAAACTCGGTGACTGAGCTTTGGAAACGATTTGAGATTCAATCCTCTCGGGATCCTCAGATTCCCGAAACAAAGAACGATGCACCGGTGATAGCTGAGCCTACAGCAAATACTTCGGGTCGCGAGGAACCCACTTTGGATCACCCCAGTGCCACTGCTGCCCCCGGTGATGACTCTCGACCTTTACTCGCAGCATTCGAGGCTGAGTTGGCCAATATTCTTGGCTCAACAGAGGAGCCTGCGGAGAGAGCACCTCAAGCTGAGCCATCGCCTGCCCCTGAGTCTTGGCCTAATACCAACTCCCGAAGAATGCCTCAGGTTGCTGAAGCTCTTGCGGCTCAAATCCTGCACCACTTGGCTAACGGAGCCAATATGGTTCAGTCTGAGCTGAGGACAAGACTGCCAGATTTGCAACGTCAAGTTCGTGATGCCCAGAGGCATCTGCCTGAAAACATCGGCGCATCACTGCAAGCGCTGCTTACTACCCTTGAAGTTCACATGAGAACTGTTTTCAATAACATACCGGATAACGGAAGACAATGGGCGGATAATGGGAGACAATGGGCAGAAGAAGCCATTCATGCTGGGCGGCCTGTGGCTGAAAACGCCGCTGAGGGCTTTCGAATGATGGCATCTGAGTTCAACGAAGTTGGTCGAACCTTATTTGCAGCATTTGAGCATGAATTCGGACGAGCTGCGCCGCCGGGGATGAACGACCCATCTGATGGATCGAATACTCCTTCCGCTTCTGCCGCCAATGATGCGAGCAATACGCCTTCCGCATCGACTGATCCTCAGGCCACCGAGTCTCGCCCCGCGGATCCTAACTCCTCCGAGGAACCCACTATGAGATATGATCTGGCATCAATGGCAGAGCTTGCAACGAGCAGCCATGCAACGGCTTCGGATGCAAGAAATGCTGGTGCATCTCTGCCTTTCTACCCTCAACCTCCACATTCTTCTCATCGCTACGATCCTCCATCTGTGTCGAACCTTCCATACTCTCTACCACGAACTGGGGGATACACCCCGACCTATTATCCCCCACCCTATTATTCTACATTTGTGCCTTACCAATTGCAGCAACCTCGCTCTGGTGACCACCACGCTCATCCTTTCCCAAAAACACAGCACTCTGACCTAGGCGCAAATTTTCCTTGGTCGGCGGGCATTAACGGCATACCCCCAAATACATTTTCAACCCACCGATCTGGGCCTCTACCAGTACCCTCAGTAGATATTAATTCGAGCACTGAGGACACTCAAACAGGAGAGGCTGGGAATAAGACCTTGTTCATTGGCAATGTCGGGTTCAACGTAACTGAAAGAATCATCCAAGATGTTTTTGCCTCAAAGGGGTTCCTTGTCACAGTGGATCTTCCATTGGATGCTGTGTCAGGCAAACATGCAGGCTTCGGCTACCTGCATTTTCCTTCGATTCATCCTGCGATGGCTGCCATGGATGCCTTGCAGGGTACGCACATTGATGGCCATGCGATCAACCTGGAATTCAGTGACGCTATGCCCATTCAAGGTGTGAGTAATACTCCCAACCAGCACCCCTCTCAAAACAAATCAGGTTCAAAGACCCTAGGTTCCTCTGAGGCGGAGCAGAAGCAGAGTAAACCAATAAAGCGCCGAAAATCTGTCACTTTCCAGGTATCTAATCAGTCCACCAAGCAGGCTGTTGCACCTCGGTCTCACGGTGGAGAAATGACTGCCACCCCATCGGCGGAGACAGCAGTCTCATCTCCACTGATTGATTTCTCTATTGACGAACCCGCCTCTGCTCCGCGGGCTCAGCAACCTTCCATAATGAAGGAGCATTGGCAGGAAGCCAAGTCTAAGGATGAACACGACATCTCATTCAATTTGAATCCGGAATTAGAGATGAGTCGGTTCCCACCTGTTTCCCAACTGGAAGCTCAGCATTTAGCAACCCAGCGCCAGCGCCAGGCGGCTGGACCTGCTCCCAATACCCCAGCTACCAATGATAATGACAACATTCCTGCATTGACAGAAGATCTTCCCCACCGATCTCGCACCGTTCCCCATGGTCATGGTCGAGGTAATCGTGGCCATGTCGGTCCTGGTCTTCGTCGTGCAAGCACTACAACATTTACCCCTCTGAGGCAGGGCACTTCCAAACCACGTGCGCTTGATGAAGCTTCGGGAAACTCTAGTCTGCGACGTCGAGCCAGTGAGCATCAACCACTTCGCACAACTGCCCGTCCCGCCAGCGAGTTAGACACGTGGGCGCGACTAGACAGAAGAGAACGCGAGCGGTCCCGACCACCGTCCCAGCACAGTATTCCTGGGAGCTTCCCTGTTGAAGAGGTCCCCCAGTTCACATCATTTGAGACGAGTGTAAATGACACGCAAGACGCGTGGATTGAGGATTGTGTCTCTTCTCTCATCGACATGGGGTATGGGAGTGTTGAGGATGGTGGTCGGTCCCGGATGGCTATCTATGCTGCCGCATCCAATGGCAATCTCTTCGATGCCATTGAGATGATTGAAGAAGAGCGCAAAGCTTATGCGCACCAGGGTCGGGAGTAATATGCCTATTTGGGTTGCTTTTCGAAGGCTTAGCGATATGCTTGTTCATTCTTTCACTTTCTATTTTCCGGATTTTTTATGTTTCAGTAACAAATTCCCCTCTTTCAAGGTTTATGATAGTTTGTCAGTTTGAATTTGGTCAATTTCACTCAATTAAGGTTGCTTTCCTACATTCGAAGGTTCGGATACTTAATAGTTCTCTAGTGCTGTCCGTACGTAAAACACCTGTACTAGTATACTCAATCCGACCTCGGACTTGATATATACTGTAGTAGGAAACTCGCATTAAATGTTGATCTACACTTCAGCACATTGACTAGAAGTTCAACAGCACTTGAGTGCTATATGGTTGTCAACTTAGAACCGTGGTCTACAGTCAAAATGAGACTGAACATTTTTGCTTTGGACTCAATATCGTTATCAGAAAGCACTCCACATGTATGGGGGGCAGCCGATCGGAATGCGGCAGCTCCCCTGTTTTTCCATTCCGCGCGCAATCTCCGACCACCAACCGCAACGCGCCTCAATACAGCCATGCAATGGCGACGAGCCTTCACCACTTCTGTCGCCAGACTTGACCAGAGTGCGACAGCCAAATCTCGAGTACTGCGATGTGCTCAGATTCTCCGATCTGAGAAAGATGTGCCCGGCAGCTTGGAGGACCAGGAGATCAAGGTGAATGGATTTATTCGTTCTCTTCGCAAACAGAAGAAGATCGCTTTCGCCGGCATCTCGGATGGCTCTACCATTGAATTAGTACAGGCGCTCATGAAGCCAGAACTAGCAGCCGAGTAAGCTTTCCTGCCTTTGACCAAGGTTGTGTCCAGTCAAATCTAACTCGAGATGCTCCCTAGTCTATCCACAGGCTCTGCAATTACAATGACCGGAATATGGAAGGCTTCTCCACCAGGCAAAACGCAGACCCATGAGCTGGAAGTGACTGGCGTGGAAATTGCCGGCGCAATGGACCCAGAGGTTGGCAGTTTTCTTTCCCCCAAGGAAAAGAATCCACAGACTGATAGTCCAATCTCAATCACAGACATATCCCATCCAAACGAAATACCAAGGTCCCGAATTCTTGCGCCAGATCCCTCATCTGCGCTTGCGAACGCCCCTAAACTCGGTGCTTGCCCGGTTCCGTTCCGAATGTCTATTCCAGCTGGGCAACGTCTTCCATACCTACCCCAATGGAAGCTTTGCACAAGTGCAACCCCCGATAATTACATCCTCTGATTGTGAAGGAGCGGGCGAAACTTTCACCTTGCTCCCGCGTGGTGCCGCCGCCGATACCGAGACTGACCACTTCTTCCGTTCACCCAAGTACCTCACAGTGTCGTCTCAGCTACATCTCGAAGCTTATGCTGCAGAGCTTGGTAACGTCTGGACCCTGACCCCCGTATTCCGGGCGGAAAAGAGTGACACGCCGCGTCATTTGAGTGAATTTTATATGCTAGAGGCGGAAGCCAACTTCATGTCGGATCTGGATGCGCTCACCGGGCAGGTGGAATATCTGCTCCGTGATTTGACACGCAGGCTGTATGATACTACCGCAGGTCAAGATGTCCTATCTTTTAACCGGTCTCCCGATGGGAAAAAGCCCGATCCAGATGCAGAGGCAAGTCTACGTCAAAGGTGGTCGGCCTTGATGGACGGTCCTAAATGGCACCGTGTTACATATACCAAAGCGATGGAAATGCTTCAGCGGGCCGTCGCAGAAGACGGTGCCTCATTCGAATACCCTCCCACCTGGGATGGAGGCCTACAGCTCGAGCATGAAAAGTATATTGTGGAGGTTTTGTTCCAAGGCACCCCCGTCTTCGTTACAGACTATCCTAAGGCTGTCAAACCATTCTATATGGCTCCTTCGCATGTCGGTGATGGCAATGCGGAGCAGAGTAGCACCCCGGGAGAAACCGTTGCGTGTTTCGACCTGTTGTTCCCGGAGGTCAGCGAGGTCGCCGGTGGCTCTCTTCGTGAGCACCGTCTGCCCAACCTTATCGAGAACATGCGCGAACATGGTCTGATCAAGCCCCGAGCTTTTGACCCTGAGGATATGCCTACAGAGCCACTTTACCCTCACCTCTCTCCGACTGAGGACCTCGGTCATCTTCAGTGGTATGCTGATCTTCGACGATGGGGCTCAGTACCCCATGGGGGATTTGGCCTTGGCTTTGATCGGTTCTTAGGCTACTTATCCGGCGTTTCCAGCGTCCGAGATGTGGTGGCATTCCCAAGGTACTTTGGCCGGGCCGACTGCTAAACAGACCGTGCTGGATCATGTATAATATTTCTAAAACAATGTACTATAGAGAGGAAATCACAAAGTTTAATTTCTCCAACTTGCAACTGGCGTCCATCAAGCCCCACCACTTTCTGACCACAGGCCCTAAGGACCTTTTAGGCAACATCATATTTACACCCTTGGAATGTCATACCTAACAATAGATCATGTTTCAGCCTTTTCGATCAACTTATGCATCAACATTGGAATCGGAATTTCAGGTCCCTTGGCGCCCCAAGGAACAAATGAGCCCTGTACTCGATTTACCAAAGCTCCAAGGCTAAAATCACCCCCGGATGAACCCGTGGGTTGGGGCGAATACATCACCCGACAGCCCAAATCAGTTCAAGACTGAATCAATTGGGCGAGACAGGGATGTCAGCACTTTGGGGCCATAATCGGAAAGATCGTGAACGGGAACAGCGGGACTGCACTAGATACAAGGCTCTTGTTACAACTTAAATGATGTTAATGGTAAGATCGACGGATATATGCGAGTGAACCAACCAGCGATTCCCTTTCTAGGGGGCCGAGCAGGAATGTCGGGATAGAGATAAACAGGGCTAGACACGACTTTAGATCGCGGATATGTACGGAATACAAATTGCGCGCTTGCTTAGCTACATCACTAGATGAAATAGCGCACTGTGACTGGATATACTATGCACATTGAGTCTCGTCCTTTGACCACGTGCTAATCTTATTTCTCTCTCGTATACTTACTTTATGTAACTACTGTAATAGTTGCGCAAGACTTACCATAGCTAGTTAGGTCAAGTCTACTCCGCGATCGGGCACGTAAGTTTTGACCCCAAAATCCATCTGTATTAAGGATTCTGGCCACTGACACTCGGACCGGGTCCAAGCAAGGCCAAGCTATCTAGCGTAGGAGACGCCGGCAGCCAAACATAAAGAAATGGGGGCGCCAAAATAGTAGATTCCTATGCTTTTGGACTCCATATGCGAGCAAATGAAGGTCGCGGATGTACTCCGTCAGCATTGAACGTGGTCCGTGGGTCCCGTTACTTTCGGATTTAACCATTATTTCCTCCCCTCTTAAATCCATTGTGTACGTCTCAAGAATCCGAGATGATTCTTTGGTTCCTTGCGGAGCTCGCCTACAGGTGCCGAGGCTTTTGTGGCCGAGTTAACCGCTCGGAAAGTAGGCGACGATGGCCTTGGCGGGTTGGTCTCGGCATTAATTATCCATTTTATGGGTAATTGGTATTTTTTATTTATCATGGGCATCACGGATAATCTAATCCTAAAATGGAAACTGCATTAGAAGGGGGAACATGCTTTAACATTTATGCTTGCGTGGCTGTACATTACTGTAGGCTTACAGTACAGCCTCACAGGATCGGAATGCCAGGGTAGAGAGCCAAGAAGGTTAGGAATCAATCAAGAATAGAAAAAAGAAAAAGAAAAAAGAAAAAGAAAAAAGGAACAAAAGCAGGGTACGTCTTTCCTTAATCTAATAGACTTTCCTAGAGCATCAACCCCCATGCCAATCAGTCGGCCAGGATCGGCGGACCAAGGGGACCCAACCTTACCGGGGTTAAGCATAAGCAGAAGATGTTCGGGCTTTGTCCGCTTGGGAGAAAACGAGTCATGCACTGGCCGGGACTATCCCTGCCTGACGGATCAACTCCCAATTGTTTTCTACGTAACACTTCTCCCTGTATAGAATCCCCAGCCCCAGTCGTAATCTCTTCGTATCCGGCTGAATAAACTCCCCGACACATAAAGTCAAAAAGAGAAACCGTGCGCCACATGGTTTATGTTTGTGTAAGACACCGGTCGGCTCATAGCGCCCGTTTGGGCTTTTGTAACTGTATGGTTCAGAAAATTAAGTGTGAGACTAGAGACAAAAAGAGAAATTCCCTCCACTTTTTCTCTTCCATTCCCATGGTTCTGAAGAGGGAAATTGGCTTTTAGGCTTGCGGATGACAGTTGCCCCCCAAGCTTGGGGGGGGTCTCTGAGGGGGGCGTTGACCCTTTTTCTGAACTTGGCAGAGGGGGAAAACAACCTAATTGATAGAGGTATTCGTGATTCCTTGATTTCTGAAGGAGTAAGAAGGGGGTAATTTCTTGATTTATCATCACTACCTGGGAAGGCAACCAGATGCATCCAAGCCAATGAGTAGCGAGGCGACCAGCTTTGGACCTTATTGGAAATAAACATACAGAGCCTAGTGATCTTCCTAACTTAAACCACATAGGAGTTGACGTGGAAAGCTGAAACAAAGGCCTATTCTTTAGTCAGCTATTACAGAGTAGGCTCTCTTTAGAAGAATCAAAAAACGACTCTTGTAACATGATCTTGCACATTCCCCATTCATCCAAAAGGTTCCAAAATCATGGACCTTAATTATGTTAGTGGAGATAAGCTCGTGCGACGTTTCACGAAATCAAATCTTGGCAACCTTTATTTCCAGGGTTGCAACCATGCGTGACAATACAGTACGCGTCGCAACCATATCTTAAGTTAAGTTGATCGTGAGTAATGCTCTAGGGTGCGGGCCCATGCAAAGGCACGTCATCTAAGGCCCCCCTCCCCCCGAAGAAGGCAATAAAATACAGTAAGATCATCCATACATGTACCTAGCTTTTTAGGCAATTGCAATAGACCTTACCCACACGGCTAACCTAGTCAAGGCCAGCCAAGTTAGGTGATCCGCACGAGTCGGGGATTATTAAGCGGCAGGTAATCTCATGACAAGAACGAAACAATAAGTGCATCTTTAAGGAGAAAAAAAATTAGGTAACAACTTTGGAAATGGAACATAATATATTGCATCAATTTCTATGTTGCCTGGATGCATACCCTGCACATAAAACAAGAGAAAAGAAAAATTAAGACTTAACTTGATCCGTAATGCCGATGCCTCAACTATGTACGTACGCGCCCTACGATAAAAAAAAGCCATATGGAAACGATCATGATCCGTAATCAGAATCACCGAAAGCCTCATGAACCACGGCAAACTTATCGGGTTGACCCGCAAGGGCCTAATCAGCGATATGCTTAGCGAGCAATGGAGTCGACCCACTTTGGATGAAAAGGAGTGTTTTCTCTCGGATGATCGGATAGAGCTGGCAGTCCGACATCCCCGAATGAATTTTTTTGGTTTCTTTTTTCCACCTCTTTTTTTTAATGCTTGGAACTGGAGCCCCCTCCGATAACCTGATTTAGTGAAGCTTATTATTTAAACAGATTATTGGGCGTCTTTAGATTGTAAACTTCCAGCCTTGCGGTAGAACCTCGGGCCCCAAAAATATTCCTCTCAAATACATACGACACACTATCCTGATTCAGTAAAAGGCGCGGGAAGGACGGATGTATAGAGCGGAATACCAAGGTTCGGGCGATCAAAGGTGCGCACAGAGCTCGACAGATCTCGCACATGGTACATCAAGTAAGGGTGTAATATGTGGTTATTTCCAGGGGTGTGATGCTTATGGCATAAGGTGATTTAATTGTAATTAGCATTTATTCTTTCAGTTTAAAGAATGAATTAGTTTCGTTGTCCCGGAGAATGAACTCGATCGGATCGGCTTGGACCCTGAGCAGCCGATAAAAGGTTATGTTTAATTAACGGTTACATCACACGGAAGCAAGTATAATCCGACATGGATATCCCTAGGCAAATATATACCATTTGAACAAGATGTAGTCTCGTGTACAGCTGTATTATTACTTTTCTCTTGGCTTAAGCTTTTCAGACAGTAGTTAAATCCAAACCGGGGCCGCGTCACGTTGATACGAGTACGAGTCACGAGGTAGCTGTAGTGGCCACTGTGGCTTTTTCTTTTTCTTTTTATTACTACCATCTCCCCGAACCCCGATATGCTTTTTTAGGTAAAGTGTATTTATGGCCATTTAAGTTCACAGGAGGCTGATGCTGATGCCGATACACCCGCACAAGTAGCATTAGTTACATTAATCTGGAATCGGTGGGGGCAATTAAGGCGGTTTCCTTGGTCGCGTCCGTGCTAAATACCAATAGGCAAGTGGATTCGGTCTTTATTTGCCTCATTCTTGTCGCCCTGATTCGCGCATTGACGAATCTCTTGATACTCGCTCTTCTCCGAGCCATTGGAACCATGGTGACGAGGTCAGTGTTCCTTAATACAAAGCTCCGAGCTGCGTGTCATGCCAAGATCCGGACCCAACGAAAGCCGGAATCACAGGAAAATAAAGGGTGAAGGGTATTGCCCCACCAGTAGAAAATGCATAAATTTAAAGCAATATAGAAGAAATCAACTGTTGCCCAACCAGGGCTAGTCCAAATGCCAAGCATCAGCGAGGAATCAGAAACCAGCTGAAAATGGACCAGGGTGGATGCGGTCTCTAAGCGAGCATAAAGTTCAGCGGCCTCGTGTCGGATTAAGCTTAAGCTTCAATGAGCGCGCACTAACCACCTTTTTTTTTTCTTTTCCCCTTCCTCTCTTGCGATCAGAGCGCCACCCTAAGAATGCATCTGACACAGATCATTTCCCTGTCGTACGTACATGAAGGCCTGGCCAGTCACATTTTATCAAAGTATAATTTCTTCTTTTACTATTCGTTTTTATTTAATTTAATCTTTTCCATTTCCCTTTTCCATTTTCTTTTTATATTAGGATTAGCGTTTTAACTTTGGGTTAATTTTTTTTTATGACTTGTGCTCATCACACCTGGAATGGGGCTACCTTGCGAAGGGGTGAAGCCAAGGCTCAGAATTAACCTTACTGGTCTTTGCCCCCCACTAAACCCATCCTTGTCAAGCCACCGTAAGCTTAGCCAAGGCCTAAGCCAAGGCCTGTTCAAGAGCTTCCAAGAACAGTATTGGAATGACGAATCAGAACACTTGTTCTCTTTGGATACTAGAAAAAAAGGGCCTTTTTAACATTTGTCGGGGGGCCACGGCCCCCTGTCGCTTGATGATCAGACCTTTCGACATGATAACCAGCGCTAGATCAAACCAAATTTACATCTAAGGGAGGGAGCTCAGGTCTTACGTATATACTAGGCTGCATGATATTCCTTATTCTTTGAATTTCCTTATACTCCGTACTCCGTGATGTCACAAAGCCCGTATAATCGTCAACCAAGTGCCACACCAGCCACAACTTAATACAATCTTTGAGATCATTTGAAATTCCTTATTAACCAAGGTTTCCGTACATAAGAAATGTCGATAGAGCGTCGATTTCCAATCATAAACATATGATTCCTTTTTTCCTTGTTTCTTTTCCCCCCTCTGTGCCTATCACATCTTGGATCGTCATTTGCTCCATCTTTCAACCTTAGTTGCCTGTCTCCACCTAACTCTGTTTCTCAGGCTATTGTAATTTCACGGAAAGAGATTTTGTCCCGAATTTTCCGAATTTTTGATTTTTAACCTTTGTTTCTATTTTCTTTTTTCTTTTCTCTTTTTTTTCCTTTTGGGTTCCAAATCTACAATGATAGTAATAATTACCCGTAACCTGTATTCTGGAACTCTCGGCGTTTAGCAACTTTCCGATCCGAGTTTCCTAGGTCTCTGACCTGTCCGGTTCCCTTATTTTTAACCTTCTTTTAATGATTCCTCATTGTTCCCCTTTTAACAAGGACAATCCCCTGTTTCATATATCCCTTATATGAGTCTTTTTTTTTTTTTTTTTTTTTTTTTTTTTTCACTTCCCTGGATTCTCTCTTCTCATTTTCCTAAACTATTAACTCTGAGACAACTATAGAGGGGCGTAAACCCACTCCTTCCAAACCTTGTGGGGTCCACAGTGAGTCTACCCCCACTCCGTTTCTTTGAGCCTTTTTATTCTTCCCCCTTGTGTTCCTGTCGGCATTCTGTACTCTTCCCTATCCACTGCCCCACACCCAATCTCTGCAGGTTGGCGTGCAGTCTTCTTTCCCTTTTTGGGTTCCAATTCAAAGAATCTATTTATTTTTTTTAAAAAAAGGTTTAACCAAATTACAAGCCCACTAACCCTGTTAGCCGGTCTTAATCCACTACTCAGCCTACCCCATACCCGATCATCATTGACTCGGAACCTGGTTCCTCTTATATGTTGGACCGCTCCTCTCCACTGGAACTTTACTCTTACTCTTCCTCTTTTCCTCCCCCATTACCCACTTCACACCAGATCGGGGAAATTAAAGAAAGGACCCAGAGAAGTTAAAATCCTCACACCTGATCTGTTCGCTCCACATCGCCTTTCTGAGAAGATAAAGTGAGAGATCAAAACTTGATTGGTGTCGCGTCCTGCCGTCTACCTACTATCACCATTCCAACAAAAGAGTCAAATAACCCTGGCCGTGAAAGTTACTAACCCATCTGGGTCGTCGGTTGACTTAAGAGGCTGGATGGAGACTTACTACGGACACGTCCGCACACCGGCGGACGCCATTATTTTGTTTGAGGCCTGTCGCATTGGTCTTCTGCCACGAGTACAAAGGCGTCTTTCTGAGAAGGAACGACAGTCGATCAGATCAGGGTCAGTATTTGTGTGGGATGAGCGAGAAGCGGGCATGCGCCGATGGACGGATGGCAAATCATGGAGCGCCAGTCGAGTGTCCGGCAGCTTTCTGACATATCGAGAGATGGAAGGCAAGCGAGGTGGTGGCAGCGTCTCACAAGGCTCCATGCCTAGAACGGGGAAGACACCGGACAGCAGAGGGAGTGATGAGGAGCGAGGTGACGGCACAGATGAGGGCCCGGATGGATACCGGTATAAGCCCGATGGATTGATGAAACAATCATTCAGTATCACAACTTCCACTGGCCAGCACCTTCATCTGATTAGCTACTACGCTCGCGCTCACTCATCTGCCATGTCTCTTCAACAACCCACCACGGATCCTGCACTGCGTCATGTTCGACCCCAGAAGGGCCTGTATCCGGAGTCAACAGTCAACGATCAGCAGAATCTTCCTGTGGTAACTCGTGGACCCATGCCCGGAGCTGCTTACCCCATTACTCCTCACCCCATCGGCCCATATCCTCGTGCAACCCACGCGCCTTCATATCCACAACCCTCGTACGCATGGCCTCCAACACCTTTGGCCACACCACCGACATTGTCTGTTCATTACGGTCCGGGCTATCCCCAACTCGTCCCTGGCGCCAATGGTCCATATGGCCACCCACATCAGGCTGCCTCTCACGCACCTCACGGCCATGCACTCCCTCCGCCTCCTCATGGTGCACCGGTGTACGATCGTCCACCTCACCCTGAATCGACTCTTCCTCCGGGTCCCCTACCAGGCTACCCCGGTCGATCACCTCGCACAATGCACGAGCCGCTCCAACATGGAAGCCCCCGAGGCTACGGGCAGCCTATGCCCGATCCCCGTCTCGCCTCTCCCCGCGTCGCTCCTGCACCTGGCGCTCCACAGCCCAACGGCATCGCGCAAAGCCCGCACATGCTGAAGCAACAACTTGGTCCCATCGGCACTCCTCCCAAACCCACAGAAGCGGCCGGTCCCCCGGGTACCGTTCCTAGCATTGGAACCCTTATGGCTAGTGCATCTCTGGCCCCGATCTCCTCAACCGGCCCCCCCACAGGCCCGGGTAGTCCCAACCCCGCTCGCCCTGGTACGATAGGCGAAGGCCCCCGAGATATCCCCAATGAGAAGATTGGATTCGGAGGAGAAGACATGAGGGCTTTGCGCCAGCTGGACCGTGTGTTCACTGCGTAAAAGCCAACAATCCTCATGCAAACACCCCAGTCCTTTCGCAACCCAATTCTCTTTCAGACTGTTTTTCCCCAGTCGGTTTCTCGAATGTCGTTTTCTGGCTGCGATTCTAATCTGTTTTATTTATTTTTACGGAGCAACGGAGTTCTTACTCATGTGATATCCATTATGTTTTGCGCGTTGGTTTTTAGCATATCTTGCATGGGTCGGGGGCTATCTGCATTTTTTTTCCATTTAATGTATGATCAGGTCATGGGTCAATGGGTCACGGGCCTTTTATCACATCATTTATGCATTGGGATCGGTCTACACGGATGGGGATACGGTTCTGGAATTCGGTTATCATCAATGAACTAGCTTGTGTTCGTTATCATCTATGTCTTTGTCAAGTTGTAGTCTCGGACCTCGGGAATTATCTTGCTGAAGTAGTTCACTCCAAGGGCTGACAAGGGCTGATTGCTTGAGATTTACCAGCATTGTTGAACTATTAACGAATCCTTCTCTACATACAAGATGCAGTTGTATACATGTTTATGAAAGTCATGGGCATTGCTAGCTGCCCCGAAAACAGAGTATTCATCGTGTTCTGTCTTCATTATTTTCATTCCCTCATTGCTGTCATAAGTGTCCTGTGCCGAGATGGTTTCTTGTGCTGTGCTTGGAGCTTCCGCGGATGGACTGATACCTCTTACCTTCGAAGGGCATAGATGGTGGCTTTCGTTCATCATTCAGCGTGGTGCTTTAAACGGATGTGTGCATGGCTGGTGAGCCAACCAGGGTGTCCCAGAAATTGCTTCCTTGATGAAAGAAAGCTCTCGAAATTCGGTTCCTTTGACAAAGATGCTTGCTAGGCCACGAGTTATGTACGGGTTCCGCTTGGTCCTGCTTTCTTCTTGTTGTAAGGGTGTTACTTGCTCATCAGCCTGTATTCACATATAACAATGAATTACAATGCCCTGCCATCACTATTGCCGTCGTTAATTCTGAGCTGATTCAACATTTGAAAGATATATAGGTCGATAGCCTCTTGGATTCCACATAAGAAAGGTGGTGGTATAAACGAGGTTGATCGTGAAGGTTGTAAGGAAATATCTGCGTAAGAGCAATATGAGTGTAGTTCGGGGTGATTAAGAGGTGATGAATGATTTCGGACTATCGTAGGCCACACGATATGTGTCGCAGAGTCATCGGTACTCGAAGGGTGTTCCAGCTCGGGAAAGCCTGTGATATTAGATATTCCAAGGGAGTTGCTAGTCAGTTCTTCTGCAGACAGATATTGAGGATGGTTCGTTTGGATCTTTCTTCGGAAGAATATCTCTTTTTTTGAGAAGCATATGAATGATTCCCCTACCTATTTCCGCTTATTCAATTCCGATAGAGATACTCGATGGTGCTAAAAAGGATATCTATCATTTTGGGTCTGCCCTCTTATGAAGAGCTGGACGATGGTCTCATTTCCAGCCTTGACTGCCAGAGATGACCCTTTGCAAAGGAGTGCCTGGATCAAAAATAGCCAAGTTTGAGCAGCACAGTAACGGACGATGAGTTCCCACAAAGATGAAACCAAGGTCTATGTTGTACAGTCTCGAATGAGGTTCCTCTCGGCAATGTCGCTCGTTTCATGAGCAAACTGATTGTCAACACTTTCCTTTTCGGTTTAACGATGGCTCAGTCTAATCGGCAAATGCTCCCTTTCAAAGTAGCTTCGTAGTTGCCACATGCTCATCTGAAGTCGTCGGTAATACCGTAGGATCTGGTCATATAGGATCTGCTTTCTCTTCTGAGATGTGGCTGGACGGGGTCTTCGGTTGATGACACCCATGGAGCAACAACCTTCCAAGCTATATGGTGCTCTCTTTCTAACAGATCTTTGTTCACTGAATGCAGGCATCCGTTACTTTGATCCTTTATTCAGACCAACGGTCTCTGCTATTGGCAGATGCGAATGTTTGGGTCAGCTCCATGTTGAAGAAAAGAATCAAGGGTCTCAGGCCGCGTGCAGAAGCTAGACAGCAAAATCCAGCCAAGGCCACCTGTATCCTTTATCCAATTTGAGCGTAAAAGCCAAGCCGAGTCGCTTTCGCGGGTGTTTCTGAATTCTGGATACCGGCAATTCCCTTCCCGAGATGACTTTTGATCATGACGACGTCGGATATATCATTCGATTCTGATCCAGCTGTGACGGTGCTAAGCCTGTTCCTATTTGCGGACCCATGACCGATGAGCCGGAATTCCCGGGCTGAAGGTGGTCAGGCCATCTCCCATGGGATCTTGCACTTTCAGTCGGGCACACCAGATATCGACGATAGCTGCGCAGACTTTCCCAAGCCCTATGGTATTTTGATCTTTTCTTCCAGACAATAACAACTGGCTTAGCCGAATACCATTTTCAACTGGCCATCGAGCATGAGCCGCGGTCTCTTGCCTCTCCGGAGCTGCGATATGTTTCAGTGGTCATGACGAGAATCGGCTTGGTTAGAAGCGGATAAAGGGTGCTCTATTTGTCTCTCATTCGATAGGGGGGGCTCCCGCATATGCAGGCATATGTCATTTGAATGAGACTTTTGACCTAGAATTTCCAGCTCTGACCTTTGGCTTTGTTACCATTGGGTGTTCGGGGTCAGCCATGTTGAAATGTTGAGCCAAGAACGGATACTGTCATGCCATTCAAGCATTCAAGCGAAGTTGACTACTTAATTTTATAGCTCCCGCGATCAGTGTAGATCTTGGATATTTTATTTACATAAGAGATTAATTCGGAGGAACTAACCGGTGATGAACGGATGATGTTTACGTGGTGGAAGGTTGGTATAATGCGAACTATTATAGGTGGCTTACTTGAGATGTACTCGGGCGTCAAGCCCTCTTTTCCCGCGTTTGCGCCCAAGAGAAATAAAAAAAAGAACATGGGATCCTCGGGGGCCGTTCTGGCCCGTCAGGACCCACCTGTTGGGACGAGGAGCGAATCTCGCTTGAATGGGCGGCTTATTGGCTGATGGTAGAAGGTCAAAGATCTCAGCCTCTGCAACTTCGTCCAATCCAGTGGAGGATCATCGATTTCTCGGCAAACCTACTGGACTCGTACACGAGGTCATGTGGATCATCGGTTTCTGCTTGAATCCGCATGAAGCGCAGTACAGAGGACATTGCAAGAAATCCAATGGAGCGTGACATTTATGATTACCTAGGGGCTATTCTCCACATTACGGAGTAGAATCCTTATATGGTCAAAGACCTCGTAGGTAGTCGGACTCCACTCAACCAAAATGGGGTTTAGGCGGGAAGAACCTTCATTGGAGACCCGCCGGTCACCCGTGGTTGCGAATGCAACTACGGTACATCCCTGGCATAATGGGGGCATATTAAATCATGTACTTAGGATTATATTATGAGGACTTTTTTTTGGTTTTGTCTTTCTTTTGCTTTTTTTCTCGATGGGGAAAAAATCCTGGAGACTGGGGAATTGTAGAAAATTCAGCGACTGCCACATCTGAGCCACTGATTGGCTCTTCATCTCTTCCTAGCGTCAGATCACGGTTTTCTTTGCAGGTCGATCCTCGCGGAACAGAAAATGCCCTAATGTGGACCAGCTCCATCGGATTGCATAAGTCGTTTGACCAAGTGGAGAGAGTACGCCCGCGAATTCCGGTACCTGGACTTAACTGCGTAACAAGGCAACTAGCAAGGATCGGGCGGCCTGAAACGCGGATTTCCCCTCTGAGTCCTCAGCTGATGGATACTAAGTGTAAATGGTAAAAAGGCCCAATCAGTCCGAAGTTCTCCCGCCTTACGGTCATACGAGAGAAATCATAAGAAGAAAGAGGGGCCCATGACAGCCATTACCCTGTTCGTCCGCCGGCAGGTACTTAGACCTTGTGCTGCAAGTGCTATACACAAATTAGGCAAAGAGGATCCACTTGCCACATTCCCACCCCCTTGGGTTCAGTCACGAGCACTTAACTATTGTCCACTACTTCGTCTATCCCAAGGGCTCGGGAGTGGGCTTTTATAGGAGAGCTGTCAGAAAAGACCGTAAAACAAAAACAAAAAATAAAAAAAAAAGACCAAGAAAACACAATTTCAATCATTTTAATGAATGGGCACATGACTTAGTGAAATGCAAGTCACTACTCGAGCCTGGTCGATTTCCTGCAGCGGATGTCTGTGCTGGTCAATCCAGAAGATCTGGCCCACTTTGTACTTTACCCCAGATTGTTGGCGTCGTACAAAGGGGGAAAATTGCGTAACAGATTTCAATGTCGGCCGATCCTGTACCTTGAAAAAGCAAAAGGATAGAAGGAAACGCCAAAAAAACAGCCAAAAACAAAAACGAAAACGAAAAAGCAACGAAAGCCCTGCGCTTAGACCCGACAAACTCCGTGGAGATTGGGATTGTCCCCAAAGCCGCTATGGACCTAAGCGAACGGGGAGTTCGTGAAACCGGGCTTACCATGATTTTTCATGGGGCGTTCCATTTTCCATTTTCCATTCTTCATTTTTCAATTTACATTTTCATTCCTTTTTCTTCCCCCTTCTTTGGCCCCCAGTGCGGCTGTGTGGCTCGTCTAGCAGCCTCCATCGGTTTTGAATGTGGGGAATATCATTGCTTTTACTTTTTTGGTTTCTTCCCGATGCTTCGCTGCAAGTGCCATGAAAGTTGCTAATGCATTATTTTCTTAACATATAAATGGTTAGTTCGGGCCAAGTCCCGAACGAACCCGTCAGGATCAATGTCCACTATAATTCCACAATAATACCACTATTAGTCCACTGAGCTGAGTATACCTACCTTACTATTGCACGAGAGCCTCATTACTACCACAACAATGCTACTGTACTCCTGCCTAGAAGGGACTATCCTCCATGGTCATATATCGTCATGTGTGTTTTCGTTTTAGAGGCAAGCTCTCCAAGAAGGGAAGATCTTGACGCTAAAAGGAAACGGAATAGCATTTGAATCTACTCCGTACCCAGTCAAAAGATTTGCTTTTTCTCAACTCCTGTCTCGGAGTCCTCGCTTCTTCACTGCAAATCAGGGCACCAGAACATGCTTGGCAGCCTCCCCCGCAATGCAAAGTTTAACCTCCTATAGCCCAAATCCGTATGACCTCAGGGCTTGGTAGTTCCTATTACATATTCCATTTAGTTGTCATAAAACCGACGTAACTTAAATAAAATCCCCTTCCCCCCCCCATCCATTTAGTCTCTGCCCCTCTTTCCCCTCGGATCTTTCATCCTGATCTGCCACCATAACTTTGGTGTCCACTTAAACCTGCAGTCGCTCGTTTTCTTCTCCCCCTCTCGCCCCATTTGTATACCCGGCTCCGGTTTCCCTTTGCTTCCCCTCTCTACGTTTTAAAGATCATCCATCCCCCACCCCCCCGGGCAAGTCATAGCCCTTTCTTCCACCTGGGTTTCACCAGTGCCCAACTTCCCCTTTGGACAACCCATGTTCAATGTTGTCCACGCAGAACTCCCCATATAGCATCCACCCAGGTTGGAACGCATCGGGGCTACAGGACGAAGATTGCTCCGCCCGCTCGGATATCCCCACCCTATCTGGGATTGACACCCTCCGAGGCAGCATCTCCAGCGCCAGCACCGGTGCTAGTCCCGATGATACGTCAACCGACTCACCAGACTGGAACGGGTCCGGACAGTCGCCGCCCGACTTTGATGCGTCGAAGAACTTTTCATCGCCGTCCGATGGGGGCGTGGTCGGATCTAACGCGCACGAGATGAGTGATATGAGCGACATCCCACCCAAGATTGAAGAGGTGGACGACGAGGTTCAAAGTGTCAAGCAGTCTAAAGTGGGGAACGAGTTCGACCATGAGAACTCGGGTGCTCCCGCGACCGTTCCACGGAAACGTGGGCGTCCACGCAAGCATCCGCTTCCTACTCCCGGAGGGCAGGTCAAAGTGACCAAGGGCCGGTCCAAGACCGGTTGTATAACCTGTCGACGCCGGAAAAAGAAATGCGACGAGACAAAGCCTGCGTGAGTGATTTAAGATGAACCCTCGGCCGAGAGTGCCGGGTAAATCCATTCCCCCGTCTCCTGGGTCATACGAAACTAATGCGATGTGGTACTAGGTGTTTGAACTGCCAGAAGAATGCGGTCGTGTGTGAAGGATATCCTCCAAAGGAGATCTGGAAGAGTGGAAGGCAAAGGGTCGCTGATGGTACGTATTTGTACCTGGACCTGGTGCAGGCGCAAAACAAATCTTGGATTTTAGACTGACCCAGACCGCCACTGTAGCTGTCCGAACCCATTCCCTTGTCACCGTGCCTCGCAACCTTCCCCTCCTCATCGACGGTGTCGAAACCGAGATTGATCGTCGCTTCCTCGACCACTTTGTGTATGGGTTTAGTCGGGTCTTGACCCTCATCAACGATGACTCGAATCCGTTCAAGGAGATCTTGCTACCGATGGCAACTCAACACCGGGGATTGATGCATTCTCTCATGTGTCTGTCGGGATCGCACCTGTCGGGGTTGGACCCAGAGCCAAAGTTGAGGGAGCGCAAGTACTATCATTTCCATCGTGCGATCCAAGATTTGAAGGAGAACATCACCGCCTCGTCATCCTCTTCGTCGGCTAATCCTTCGGAGGAGGAACAACTGCTGGTGGAAGATCCCATTATTGCATCGACCATCGCCCTCAGTTTGAACACCATCTGCGAAGGCGAAACTAACGGTGAATACCGACCACACATGGATGCCGCCCGGTATCTCCTCGTGTCGCAGCAGCCGCGCAATGAAAAATTTCGACAATTTATCGTCGAATTTTTCCAGTACCACGACATTTCAAATGCCCTGACCTCCTTAGACCGCCGCCCCGCCCTTCTTCAGGGTACCATGCGTATTCCCGACTTTGTGCCGGGCGCTCAGGCTGGTATGTTCCTGGGTGTGTTCGATGGATTATTCAACTACATCTCTCAGGTGACTCAGCTCCGGGACCGGATCCGACAGCGATTCAACGAAGGGTACGAGCCCGCAGTGGACTACCAGACTCTCAGCGAGGCCGTTCAAATCGATACCGCCATCCGAACCTGGAAGACATCGCACGAGGAAGGTTCCTCGAACTGGTGCTTGGCCCAACTATACCGGCAGTCAACCTGGGTATACCTGTTCCGCACCATCCGGCCCTCACGCCCCAGCGATAAAATCGCTCAGGTGGTAGACGATGGTCTCGCCTATCTGGACCGTCTGCCACAAGATGCAGGTGCCTACAGTATCGTCCTAATGCCCCTGTTCCTATTGGGCTGCTCAGCCTTCTTGTCCCAGCAGCGTGAACGGATTCAACAGGGCTTCGAATCTCTCAAGGCCTATTCCAACCTCCGCAACATCGAGCCAGCCTTCAAGGTTGTCGCTCGTGTGTGGGAGATTATGGATACCAAGATCGAGGACAGTTGGGACTGGGAGAAGATCATCCAAGACATGAACATGGATTTCCTCATTACCTGAAGGTTTGTTTCTCTACTCCATTTTTGATACCCGCTTTTACCCCATTATTACTTCTTTCCCTTGTCCCAGGGACCCATTGTTTCCTTTCTCTGTTACCTGAATGACCAACAACGAGCATGATGATCCTTGCTTCTTGGCGACTGTCCCACGCGGCGTTTTGTTTTGGATATGCATCTGCATTCGGTGGGGAGGGCTCAATTCTGTTTTTATATTTTAGCTGGTGCAGACGGTGTGTGTCATGCAGTAAGGGGTGGTAACGAGGTCAATCATCCCCCTTCTGGGAAGGGGCATACTGTACATTCCACTTGGTAACCGCACAAAGGAGGATATGCACGATGTGCAAGCGGAGGGAAAAAGGTGTTTTGTCTGAAAGCATGTTTCGTGTTTCGTGGCGATCAGATCAGTTGGGCAATGATGACGACAGACCTTGAACAGATCGGCGTTGATATGCTTGGAATATTCTTGGACATTTTGAAGCTGTTGTATATATCCATTTGGATCTGTATGTATTGTCAATTCCATCCTCCAAGTACTACTCTGTACAGTATGATTTCCAATGTCAAGTTTCAAGCTTTGAACGCGTACACAAATGTTGATTCACTTCATATCCGCTGGTCACTGTCTCTTATGCGCTTACAGTATTGGTTGGAGAATGCCTCGGACAATACTTCATACAGTCCGCGATATGATAGCCTGAGAGCTTTCCATTCTGACAATTGCAGATGTCTGCGATTCCACTGGAATAAGCGTAATCGACATTGTGGAATTCCTGCGCAAAAAAGAAACCATGAACGAAATCTGACCACTGAGACGGATTGGGAACTATATTTGGGGCGTTGGAGATCCGGTTGTTCCAACCTCGAACATCGAGCTCAAGCTTCTTTTCTCAGTATAAGAAGTGGAGGGTTTCTTCACCGTCAAGGAGGCTTTTGTAGAATTTTATAGTAAGGTCCAGGTTGGCCGAAGAGATGAAGATACGGGTCTCGAGGATCATTTTGGACGATTCCTCAATCAAATTTGAATTTGAAAAAGATTCTGAAAGGGAGACTTCCAAGTTGGTGATATCTTCCAAATATAGAATAAAAAATATTTTAAATTTATTATATTCCCGCACATTATCCGTGAATACTGTGAATCCTACTTGTCGGCCATGTGTTACAAACCAAAGTGTTGCCCTCCCAAAAAACGGAAGTATGGATGGATTGAGTATGTTCATGAGTACGTTCATTTGATATATTTAACAGCTTCGAAGGTTGTCACATTAAACAATGTCAGAGGTCGGACTGCAGTCAGGTGACCTGGCGACCCCTAAAGATCAGGGCTTCTCCCTCTTCTTCCTTCTTCTCTTCTCTCTATATCTCCATAATATCATATTGTTCTGTCTGTTCGTTCTTTTCCCTCGTATCACCGACAAGCTGTTGCAGCTTGTGCTTCTCCTCTGATCCCTCAGCGCATGCGCTGATAAACAATATTATCTATTTAGTAACCCTCCCGAGCATCAACCGTGACATTCTCGCCATTAGCGGTCTTCAGTTCATTCAGCATTCCAGTGCGAAACACGCCAACATCAGTGATAACAGAGATCATATCAAAGCCCTGCTGCGCACGAGCCCGCGCATCATTGCCATCAGTACCTATATCGACATGTTAGAATTGATCGGCACTAATGAAACTACTCCAGGAGGGGAATCGGGGCAAAACATACAGAAGATAGCAGCTTTCTTCCCAGACGCATGAGCAGCAGCCAAAATCCGCTGAATAGCACTCTCATGTTCCTCACCACCACGGGTAACACCCATCTGCTTAGAGAGATCAAAAGGTCCAATGAAAAGGACGTCGATGCCCGGGACAGCGGCGATCTTCTCCACATTCTCAACACCAGACCGGGACTCGATCTGGACAGCCACGGTAATGCTGTCGTTGGCACCATCATCGTAGTCGGGTCCGGGGTTCAAGCCGGGAACCGAGTGTGGGGCGAACATGGGTCCGTAGCCTCGTGTGCCGAGAGGAGGGTACTTGGCGTATTTGACGATGTTGGCGGCGTCAACCTAAGCGGTGTCGCGGATTAGTTCTGAACTGGTGCGATTTGGAGTCTGTTGCTATTTTGTATGTCAGACTAACCTCCGAGTGGCACATAGGTGTCATGATGCCGTGTGCGCCAGCGTCGAGGGCCCGCTTGATCATCCATTCCTCTGCGTAGGGAACGCGGATAATGGGGCTAGCACCTTCGGAGCCAATGGCATTGTTAAGCTTGATTTGATCAGTATTCGAGTAACAACCAAGGAGAGAAGCAAAGTGCAAAGCTGTAAACTAAAGTTTCGCGGAATGAGGACATACCTCGTAGTAGTGGTGGTCAGAAATCAATCCATGCTCAGCATCCACCAAAACCCAGCTAAACTTCGTGGAACATCCTGAAGCTCCATGTAGAATAGTCTTTGCAACACCTGCACTGGGAAGTCTACACTCAAAAAAGTTCATCCCGTTAGTTACGTTTCTGAAGTATGCAAAGGGAGCTGAACCCACGTGAGCCAGAAGCCAAACGCCACAGAGGGGCCTTCGAGGCTAGACTTGATGGCTGTTGTGAACGACATTTTCAATTATAAGCAATCTTGAGAGAATCAAGAAGGAAGTCAAGTGTTGAAAATGTTCAGAAGAGGGGTGGTTACGCGGGGGTCCTTCGGGAGTAATTATGCCGACCTCGGGGTCCCATCGGCTTGCAGTGCGGGATGTCGGAGTAACTCCGCACCTAGGGCGGAGCCGTGAGACAGTTCTGCCAGTGGACAACCTTGTTAGGCCGACATGATAGCTTATTATGGAATTAATAGACATCATTCGTTATGGTACAGCATTGTGTTTGATTACGCTTAGTCTACCTGAGTTTAGTGTTCCCACTAAGAGGGCCCAATTAAATGTTTGCGGGTCGAGAAAACCGACTTTGGAGAAAGTCCGAGTATTTCAGTGACCAGAGGACTATTGAAACACTATATATATTACTTCCTCATCTTATAGGCTTGTCAGTTGGAATGCAAAGCACCTCTGGACCTATGAATATACGAATTATATGCGCGCAAGATTAACACTACATCATTCATGTTCGTAGCATATCTTGATTCTGCGGAGCATCACGTAGAGTCCAGACCGCTTCATTTCAGCCTTGCCGATGATTATACAAGCATATCCACCATTAGGTAGAGGCCTGGCCGGCATTCCGATCCACCGAAGTTATAAGCTATGACTCTATCTGGCAGGGAATCGATCCATCCCTTTCCTGGTGGTGGCCCTTGGTCATAGACATCACGGGTTGCGTTAATATCTTAGTGTACCTGAGCGACATTCAAGTTATGGCAGCACGAATACAGAGTATAACGGGCTTCTTCCAAGCTTGTACGCCTGAGTCCTAAGCTGTACACCAAGAGGTACGGACTTCGGACAGTTATGAATGAGCAAGTCTCGGAAATCTACCAATGTGAAACATTTCTAACCAGGGATGTAACCTGAATGTGAAATATACACCATTGTAATCCAGAAAGATGAATCATTCAATCTTGAAGGTTGCCTAATCAGGGAATTGTACTGAGTCCCTCGCTTAAGGCAAGGCGCCACGTGTGCTGACATTGATCGGAAGAAAAAGGGTCCGAACCAATCAAAACACAACAATCGAACGGATCCAGTGTATAGTCCGGTCTGCGGGGCCTAAGGAACTAAGGAGCTTGCGCGGTTCTGCTATCACCAATTGAAGATAAGAATGCAGGACATCGAACAGACACCTTTTCTCATGGGAGGCGCGGCTGTTTAAGCCTATGCTTGTGTCACTCCATTCTGCCATCGCACTCACATCCACAAATTCACCGAGTGCGACCCGATTCTTCAGAGTGGGATTGGATGCTCCATGAATGCCATTTTCACACTGCCGGTGACCACCAAAAGAAACAGGAAATACACAATGGAAAAAGATGAGATTACCACCGACATCAACGTCCATAAGGAAGACTCGGTCCGAGAAGAGATTCTTCAAGATCCGGATTATAACCTGTGCCTCCGTGCAGTGAACCCGGTACATGTCAGTGTGAGAAGCCTTTCACTTGACCTTGACACGACACCCCCACTATGGGAGACCTCACCTGAAAGACTGTGGCGTCGCATCCGAGGTCAGAAAACTGAAGGCGCGTTGAAGAGGGTGTTGGATGGAGTCAGTGCAGAGATGTCAGGCGGTAGCTTGACAGCTATCATCGGCAGCAGTGGCTCGGGGAAAACCTCTCTCCTTAATCTCATGGCTAGTCGCATGTCTACTTCAAAGATGAAGGTGTCGGGATCGATCACCTTCAATGGAAACGCCGATATTGACAGCATTCGCATTGCCTACGTCATGCAGGAGGATGTCCTTATCCCGACATTGACCGTTCGCGAAACGTTACGGTACTCGGCTGATCTCCGCTTACCGCCGCCGACAACCCAGGAAGAGCGACACGCTATTGTGGAGCAGGTCATTTTGGAATTGGGACTCAAGGAGTGTGCTGAGACAAGAATTGGAACGACTGCGCACAAGGGCTGCAGCGGTGGCGAAAAGCGACGAACAAGTATCGGGGTGCAGCTGTTGGCCAACCCATCCGTGTTGTTCTGTGATGAGCCGACCACCGGCTTGGATGCGACCAGTGCCTTTCAGATCATCCGTACATTGAAGCGACTCGCGCAGGATGGGCGAACCATTCTGATCTCCATTCATTCGCCCCGATCTGAGATCTGGAGCCTTTTCGACCATGTGATCCTGTTGGCTCGGGGATCCGCTCTATACAGTGGTCCCGCGAGCGAATCTTTAGCTCATTTTGAGCAATGTGGCCATATTATTCCACCCTTCGTGAACCCTGCAGAATTTTTAATCGACTTGGCTGCAATTGATAACCGAACAGAAGCCTCAGAAGCCGCATCATACGATCGTGTTGACCACCTTCGAGAAGTGTGGCGGGCACAGCCAGGAAAAGGCGTGCTCAAGGAGGGAGAAAAGCAGGGAGCTATGTCAGGTCTCGATTCCGTGGACATTGGAGCAATGAGGAAGGTGCCATTCAACCAACAACTGCGGGCGTTGACCTCCCGCACCTTCATCACAACCCTTAGAGACCCACTTGGTGTTGTCGGTAGTTTACTTGAAGCCATTGGCATGGGTGTCGTCAACGGTTGGATCTTCTTGCAGCTTGATGGGAGCCTGGCCGGAATTCGCTCACGGGAAGGTAGCCTGTATACGGCTAGTAGTCTGAATGGTTATCTCATACTCCTGTATGAGACCTATCGGCTGACGATTGATATTCGACTATTTGATCGCGAGCGTAATGAAGGCGTGGTAAGTGTTCCAGCGTTCTTGCTCAGTCGTCGAATTGCCCGGTTTCCGCTTGAGGATCTACCTGTGCCGCTTCTCTTCTCCATTATCTTTTATTTTATGGTAGGCTATCGTCTTGACGCGGCACAATTCTTCATTTTCTTCCTCCTTACCCTGCTCACGCATTACATTGCCGTCACCTTTGCAGCAGTGGCAGTGGGCCTGGTAAGAGATTTTTCTGGTGCCACGCTGGTTGCCAATTTATCTTTCACCGTGCAATCGTTTGCCTGCGGGTATTTTGTTCAATCGAATCAGATACCAGTGTATGTGAGGTGGCTCAAATGGTGTGCATACACATTTTACGTATTTGGAGCACAGTGTGCAAATGAGTTCATCGGACTCGATGATTCTGGTCTGGGCCGTTTCTATGACTGTCCATATTCCGAGGACCCGCTTGATCCAGCTTGCAAAGAGTACACCGGACGATACATCATGAACAGTCTGGGAATGCCCTCCAACTGGATATGGCGGCCCATCGTGGTGCTTATTGCATTCGTGGTGGCCCACTACCTTCTGGCTGGTTTGTTATTGCAGTTCAATCGCTTCGCGATTGATATTGCTCAAGCCCGAAAGACAGAGGGAGACCCCGTGAAAGCTAAGCTAGCGATTCGACCAGCTGAGGAAACACGGAGACTGGCTATCTCACTGGATCGGTATGCTTTGCAAATTCGAAAGCGTAGTCATCCCTGGAAAGAAACTCAAGTCTTGCCCATCTTGAAGCCCATCACTGCCGAGTTCCATCCAGGAGAGTTGAATATCATTATGGGACCATCGGGGAGTGGCAAAACATCGTTACTAAATTCAATCGCATGTAGATTGCAAGGGTCTATCGACACCCAATACCGCATCCATGGTCGAATGCTCTATAACGGGGCCGTACCATCGGACACCGTGATTCGTTCCGTGACCTCGTTCGTCACACAGGACGACGATGCACTAATGCCATCCCTGACTGTCCGAGAGAGTTTGAGATTTGCAGCAGGGTTGCGGTTGCCAATCTGGATGTCTCGAGAGGAAAAGAACCGGCGAGCGGAGGAAGTCTTATTTAAGACGGGACTCAAAGAATGCGCGGACAACTTAATCGGCGGTGAACTCGTCAAAGGCATCAGTGGAGGGGAGAAGCGTCGAGTTACGATCGCCATCCAGATCTTAACGGATCCGAAGGTGCTGCTTCTGGATGAACCAACTTCAGGTCTGGATGCTTTCACAGCCATGTCCATCATCGAGGTCTTGCACGGCCTCGCAGCCGAGGGTCGAACGTTGATCATGACAATCCACCAGTCGCGCTCTGATCTGGTCAGTCATTTCTCTCAGGTCTTGCTTCTAGCGCGGGGCGGGTACCCTGTGTACGCTGGACCGGGGCAACAAATGCTTCCACACTTTGCAGGGCTGGGCTACGACTGTCCGCAGACGACCAACCCAGCGGATTTTGTCTTGGATCTCATCACGGTTGATCTTCAGCAGGCAGACCGGGAGGCTGTCACTCGCGAGCGCGTTCAGAATCTGATCTCTTGCTGGTCCGATGCAGCCCTGGCGCTTGACTCTGCATCCCAGATTGCAACACCAGCCGAGCTTGGTAGCTTCCGTCGACAGATGCTTCCCTTTCGCATCACATTCCCACTAGTGCTGCATCGGTCATTTATCAATTTCCGGCGCCAACCCCGGCTGGTAATGGCCCGATCGATGCAGATTTTGGGGATTGCCATTGTGATAGCCTTGTTCTTTGCGCCGCTCAAGAACGACTATGCCGCTGTACAGTCACGCATGGGATTTGTTCAAGAATTTTCAGCGCTGTATTTTGTTGGTACGTAAGAACCGTGTGTGTTCTCATCTCTTGGCTGACAACAATAGGAATGCTCCAAAACATCGCCATCTACCCGAACGAACGTGATGTTTTTTACCGCGAGGAATCAGATAACTGCTACTCAGCAGAGACATTCATTCTCTCCTACACGATCATCGAGGTCCCCTTCGAGATCGTCTCCGCACTCGTTTTCGGCGTGCTAGCTGCCTACGCAGATAACATGAAGCACACGGTAACGATGTTTCTCGTTGGTGCCTTCAACTGCTTCTGTGTGATCAGCTGCGGTGAATCCCTCGGAATTATGTTTTGCACCCTATTCTCCCATGTCGGGTTCGCTGTCAATGTAACATCCACCCTGTTATCCCTCTCGTGCACCCTCGGCGGCGTTATGAGCCTGAATGTCAACCAGGTGTTGGCAGGTGTCAACTACCTCTCGCCGATCAAATATTGCATCGCCAACTTGGCACCTTATTCCCTTCAAGGGCAACATTTTGACTGCTCGGCTACGGAGAGACTTGCGGACGGGAACTGTCCCATCACTACCGGGGAGCAGGTCCTGAAGCTCTATAATTTAGACAAGAATGGGCCGATGAATATTATGGCGCTGGGAGTGTGCACCATCATCTACCGATTTGTCGCGTATGTGTTCTTGAAGGCAATGTCTCACCGTATGATGGAGCTGTGGCGCGAGTGGCGCCTTTCTCGAAAAAGTCATTCCCAGCAGTGCTAGCAGATGATGATTTTGTTTCCCCGCCCCCCCCCCCCCCCTATTAACAGATACCCCTTATTTCTTGATCGAAACCGATATCCTATTGATGATTTGAATGTATGCTGTATATACATCCAAACCAGATTCATACCCAATCTAGGCTTCTGCGCCAATCGGAAGGCGCCGGAGCGGCGCCTTTGCA
This sequence comes from Penicillium sp. IBT 16267x, assembly GCA_028828865.1. NCBI lineage: Eukaryota > Fungi > Ascomycota > Eurotiomycetes > Eurotiales > Aspergillaceae > Penicillium > Penicillium sp. IBT 16267x. The sequence goes on along the minus strand of JAQJZQ010000008.1, from coordinate 80,793 downwards.
CGGAACTCACGGGATTAACAATTCTGACACCTGTATATCACTGGGCAATTGGAATTCCAAGACGCACTTTCACAGATTTCTATCCCGGACCCAATCACCCCTTACCAATAATCCAGGAGCCTCGAGTCCCTGGGTCTCACGCCTCAAAAAGTCGCGTGAATCGAATAAACTTTGAACATGTCCTTACTCCCGTTGTCGCTTGGCGCATTGTAGAGACGGCAGAATGTCTAATTCTTAAAATCAATGAGTTTACCATGGTTCGAACGATGTACCCGAATACAATGTAATGACATTGTAGTGTGATTGGATGGACCGACATCCTTTGTGTGGTTCATCCATACTTACTCCGACCACAGTTCACATCATAGGAACAGTGTTCGAATTGGCCACTTCCTAATGGATCATTCGGCATCTTGAGTTTTGTACCTTTTTTCTTCCTGAACTTTGCCTGTACATTTCCCCTTTTTTTGGTCTTGTGGATTTGGGTCAAAGTCAATCATCCAGCGCATGAATCAGTACAACAGAATTCCCCCGCTCTATCACATATGTCATAGGACGCCTTGACAAGGCATTTTTAGGAACAGGAACAGCAACAGGAACAATAGACCCTAGATCCTGATCTTTCGCCCCTCAGACCCTCAGTGGAGACTGCGATGCATAATTGGAGCCCCATTACAGCACGGAATCAGGGTCTAGGGTCTGGATCTGACTGGCGGAGGATCGACAAAGAGATCCACTGAAAGTTTCCTTTTCCATGAAATCAAAGCTTTTTAAACCGATGCTAATCTTGGCGAATGAGAAAATTTGTTCTAGATCTCTGGCAGATGGGGGTTTTGCAAGTGGTTTCCATTACTAATTGGGAAACGGTTTCAGGGTCTGGGAACTTCTGCTGTTTTTTGTATCGATCAGAATGTGGAATGGATATTGCTCCAGAGTGGAATTTTGTGGAATTTTCGATAATTCGACCTCATCTATACCAAATCTACATAAATCTCCCCGTGAACTTCTTGAGTTCCCATCATCCATATTCATGATCTGGGGGGTATTCAACAAAAACATCAAGAAATCAAGAAATCATAGCTCGTGACGACATTCTACCCGGACGGAATCAACCGCATGGGGCAAAGGACATGTCGATTCAACCGACCATGTACAAAAGAGAAAAAGAGTCCAATCAAAATCATAATATCAACGTCAAAGACATAAAAGATCGCAAAAGACCCTTGAAAAGAGTGCTCGGGTCAACCGGCAAGGCAAGAGAAGATTGACAGTCAAATCAAAGAGCGCATTTACTGGCCAATATTCAAAGCCAGGCCGGTATCAATGGGGCAGCCATGGGTGGCGTGGTCATCAGTGGGCTGGAGGTAGGCAGCGGCACAGGCGCTGTCATTGGCCTGGCAGACGGCAGAGGGGCAAGAATTCGAGTTTCCGCTGTCAGAAGGCAGGACGGAGAACCCGTAGTGGGTGAACTCGGAGTTGGCCCCCATGTTGATGCAGGACAGATCCCAGAAGATGGTGTCGGTGCTCTGGGTGTACTCGAATTGGAGCACGTCGGATTGGTTGGGATCCGTGGCAAGCTTGATGGAGATACCACCGCCGTTGGGGTTGGTTCTCCAGGACTCCGAGTAGGTACCACCGTGGGCGGTGAGGGTCTGCATGGGACCGACAGTATCAGCAACGGACCAGGCGTAGACGTCCTGATCAAGGTTGTTGGTGATCAGGACAGATCCACTGGCGGGCTGGGTGCCATTGCGCTTGACCATCTCGCCGGAAGGAAGGGCAGAGGCCAGAGTAGCGAAGACAGCAGCCAGGCCGAAAGTCTTGGTGAACATCATCTTGATGAAGTGGAGTTTTGATAAAAGACTGGAAGTGGGTTGGATATAGTTGGATAGTATGGTCTGATCGACAGACTTAAAGAAAGTGACGAGAATCGATCTCGGGAAAAAAAGAAAGTGGGGTTGAAAGAGAATGAATGTCTTCAAAGAGAGAGAGACTGGTTTGGATGAGAAGGAATTGACATGGTGCAACAAGGACCCTTTTATAAGTTTGAGGGAGGGCGTGCCTGAGCCCAACTGAGCCCCCCGGATAGGTACCGACCAGAAAAAACGAAAAAACGTGGGTCTGGCAGGCCATGCAGATTGTGAACCATGGATTGCTCCGAGGAAAACAGTGGAGCCCTACTCCCAAAGGCAAAGGGAGTGGATCTGAGAGAAGGCGAATCATGGGGGAGGATGAGGGGATTTTTGCCTCGAGAGCGCTATCCAGAGTACAGAGTACAGAGTACAGAGCAGATTGAACATTGTAATACTCTGAGATAGGTTGAGTCTCATGTAGACTCATCTCATCTCATATCTGCAAGAGAATGCGGTGTGAAACCGAATAGAGGACAATCCTTAGTTTGACATGCTCGATATCATTTCGTAGGTAGAAATGGCAACAAAGGCGAAGATGAGTGGAAAGAAGGTTGGGTTTGGGGTAGTTTGAGTGGTTTGGGTGGTTTGGGTGGTTTGGGTGATTTGCCTTGGCCTCGAATCCAGTAAGTGCGCCGTGGCAATACCATGTAATAGCCGCCCCCAAACGTCATTTTAACCGTGAGCATCCGTGGTTCTACGTCGTTTCCATGAATTCCTTGGGAAATCTTTTTTTTAAACGGAATATCGCTGTTCCCCTTTACCACATGGACCATGGAATGTTAAAAACGGAGTATGAAAAAAAAAAGTATAGGCAGCAGCAACGACAAGCTCAGTTTTTAAAATTCGAAAACTCTGCATCTGTAGCTAACAACAGTAATCGATTACGGCAACAGGTCCAAAACCAGTCCATTCCAAATGACTCCAATTACAATTACAATCACACAGAGTCGTTGGTAACTGGTTCTTCACCGGTTTCCTTAAAGATGTCCCACCTATGTCAGACTCAGGTCAACTGCGTTCCTGATCCTGTCCACGGATTGTGGCCAACCCCACCCAAAAAAATGGGAATAAAAATAAAAATTCTCTTTCCTTTCTATAATCTTCTTCTCCACCGCCTCTGACGTTCTTTGGGTACCTGTCGATCGAGTCTGGATTTCTTGGTACATAGATTTCGAAAAAAGTGGCAATGTTCAGTGGGAGGGGTCCAAGCCCCCAGAAAACCCTGATCCTTGATCCTTGATTCTTAACACAGATTGCCTGAACTGCAGCATACCGTACACACAGATCTTCTTTGTGCCGCGAATTCTATATTCTCTATGTCTAATCTCCCTCGCTCCGTCTTAGTCCTGGGCTAAGCCCGCGTTCGGCCAAATCATACCTTAATATGAAAGTGGGCCGAACTAGGTCAAGTAGAGTAAAGTTTAGGGCCTACAGAGGGGCTCCAGAGGGGCCATAGAGGGGCTCTAGCGGGGCTCTTGCCTTCCAGAATCACTCATTCTTCTAGACCCGCCACTTCATGATCTGGTACCTGCGCCTTTCCCCTTCGATCCACTTTCCTGTTTGCCTTGGCCACACTGCATACTCTTTTCAGGGTCTAGGTCGTTAAAAAGTGGAAACATGCTAAGATGCCCTTGGGAAAAGAAGATAATAATAATCCAAATGTCAATGATGACAAACTAGTCTGGTATACTACAGAAAAAAGGTATTCTCCGATGTCTCACGTCCCCTGGTGGGTTCCCCTCCGGTTTGCTCATGGGCTCCACTGATCAGCCACTTTGAGTCACCTTCCTCGTCTGGCGGGACCCTCCCCGTTGCCTTCTTCGTGAGAGGGGGGTGTGGGGCGGGGGTACCTGCAGCCCAACGTATGACTGGAAGTGGGTGGGATTGGATTGGCCTGGCCAAGAGGGCCTGGTGCGCCGTCCACGGCTTACCAATATGGTGCTCGCATCGCGGACAGACTAGCCAACGCACCCTCACTCGTCGACTCCTCTTTTTTACGGTGACCGGCCAGCTCCAGATTGATCTGCCGGTGGGTGTGCACCAGCCAATCCACGTAGCTCTGCGCTTCATTATTCCGGTCCTCCAGCAGCAGTCGGGCGAATTCGTACTCGGCCCCGTCCAGCCCCTGCCGCGCCATTTGGATCGCCATGCTCTTGGACCCGCGCACCGTCGAGAAGTAATGGAGGAGATTGCGGACCTGAGCGTTCAGATGCGTGTCCAACACGGGGAGGGAGGAGATGTTGGGGCTGAGTTCCTGGAGGGACTGTTGTCCGGGCCCGAAAAGGTCCTCTAAGAGATTGGGCGAGACCTGTGCATGGAACCACAGCAACACGGTCTGGCCATTGTCCACCAAGTAGGCACCACCTTCCTCGATTTTCGAGAAGCTGGCACGCAGCGACGGTGGGATTTGAAGTTGACCATGCTCGTTCGCGAACCCGTCCAGCGGTTGCAAGTTATGGATGGCAATGATGCGAGGGTAAAGGTAAAGGGAGAGTTCTGTGCAGCCGAATGAACGGAGCATGCGTTGATCATGAACCCGGCGGTCTGATGATTCGTTGCCACCTGCAAAGATTCACGTAGTTAGCCACAGGAATTCAATTGGTAGGCCGAAGGATGGCAGTCTTTTACCTTTGAAGGCTCTCGATTTAACCAAACTCAGCATGAACATCGAGAACTCCTTCAGATTTTCGGGCAAAATCATTTGACCCGGAGGATTAGATCCTGAGAAGATCTTCCGGTAGCCGCTGAAGATATCAACTGTCTTCTCCAGGATACTGGCACGGATATCCTTCAGGGATTTGTCGAGGGTCTTGGATGCAGCTGGAAAGCAGAATTAGGATGTGGGATGAGTAGACTGGGGGTCGACGGTCAACTTACCCTCCTTGGCGATAATCGCAACCACGGCGTCCTGGTCAATAAACCTCATAGTCTCCATACCGCCGTCGTTGACTGCCGCTACAACGTTGATACACCGGACTCGCCGTTGCCCGTCGGCCGAGGTATATAGCAGTGCAGCCTGGAAGTGGGCGTCCAGCTTGGGATCGAGCTTGCCATCGTAGCTGAAAACCACGCCAATGGCTTTATCGGCATCGATGCCACCAATTTCGAGGTCGGCACCAAGGGCATGCTGCACAAAGTTCCCGTGGTATGAAGACACCTGGAGACCATTGGAACAGCGCACCTTCATCAACGCTTGGTAGCCAGTCTCTCGCTTGACAGTATGAGTAATCTCTTGCCGCACCTTCAAGAGATCCCGAGGTGCATGGAAGTTGGGGTAGAAGAAGGTCTCACCACCTGTAGTGGCCGAGACGTGTCCTATGAGGGGTCAATCTTGAAAATTCTTTTTGGAAGTGTATTGTTTGGATGGGTAGATCAACATACCGATAGTCGCCACGTCGATATACACGCCGCCAGGGGACGCAAGGAAGAAATCAACACCAACGCCGGCCTCAGCCAGCTTGGATGCTGTCTTTTTCCAAGCAGGGTTTTCTGTGCTGAACAACTTGCGTTCTGCATCGGTCCCATGCAGTTTAGGATCCTCTCGCATCTCCAGCTGCCCAGGGCCGGCCGTGGGCAAGCTAGCCAACGAGCAGACAATCTTTCCACCCGTAGATTGCAATGCCGAGTATGCGGCATTCAGTGCGGGGAGCAATGCCGGCTCAGGATTCTTGATGTGCGCGAAAAGACTGGGTATCCGGCTCAAAAGCGATGTGATCACCGACCTGGTTCAGTGATTAGTCTATCCGATACCCAAGACTCGGGATTGGTTAGGACATACTTCGATTCGTACGGATCAACGAAAAGACCCTCCCTCAGTGGCAGGAACGGCTCCTCCAAGTCAGTCATCACCATCATCTGCGCCTGATCGAACGTCGCCTAGATACCTGTCAGGGGCAAGTTGCTTGTGGCAAATAGAATTCACATACGGTAAGGTTGTAGAAGTGCACCTCGCAGTCGAAAGTGACAATGCCAACCTTCGGTCCAGCCGGAAGCTTGTGTGCGGAGTCTTCGGCGTTATCTGTCGTATCGGCGTTGCCATACAAGGCTTCCGCAATTCCTTCACAGACGGCCTTCAAGTAACCACGCTGAACCGACTCGCGGCTCACGTCGATCAAGAAGAGAGTCTGCAGTCCCACGGGTTCCTTATTCCAGTATTCTTTCGGTACCAGGAATTCAACGGTGCCCATCATCAATTCGGGTCGTTGCATGCGGTCCACACGCGCTCCAGATGGATCCAGAGGCGCAAAGAATTCGGTCGGAGTGTCATTGGGGAAGGTGCACATGTTGCAGATGAACTTGCTGCCGCCAGATCGGAAGGACATGAAGGGATTGATGTAGGTACGGCATCGGCGGCATCGTGGAGGACCAATATCTCCGAAATCCAGGACAGGGATCGGCTGCTCACCAGGGTCTAGAGGGGCGAGCGGTTGCAGAACCATACCCAGCGGCAAGCCGGTCTGGGAGAGGAAATCGGCGGTTGCGGGGATGTTGTTGAGGGTGAGGCGGGCATGCTTAGGCGACGAATTGCCTTGATCGTGCGCAACGAACGGGATCGCCGCGGGGGGAGGAAGATGTCGGTCCATGGTGGGATAGACATTGTTGAAGTAGTACTGGGCGGGTATGTCGCGGGATCGAGGGATGCTGGGAATCTGTTCAGGGTCAACGCGGCCCTGCGTGGCCACAGAGCCCGCACCACCCTCGAGACCTGGTTGTGAAGTGAACCCCGGGGCTGGCTGTCCTGATTGAGGACCCACGGCTGGCGACAGAGGTCGAGTAGCTTGATTTAAGCCGGTGTTCAGGAATTGAGAGGTGGGTTGCACACCTTCCGCGCCCATTGCCCGGTCGAATGGTTGAGCGGGGGCTGCGGAGGCTGCCGGGCCCGCTCCAATGTCATGATGGGCATGACGATGCTTCTTTCGATGCGACCTTGCTCCTGCGGCTTCTCCTGTCACCCCGAGTCCCGTCATCTGAGAGACCAAACCCCCTATATTCGGGTCCGCGGCCATGGGCTGCTGTGCGGTATTGTACGCGACGTCCGGGGTTCGTCCTGGGTATGGTTGTTGAGGTGGCTGTGGGGAGCCATATGCGGGCCACTGATTTGGTGAGGCATTGGGATAGACAGCTCCAGGTTGTGGAGGGGCGAGAGGGAATTGGGATGAGTATCGTTGAGGATTAGAGGGGTCCTCGTCCGCCGGGCCCATTGCGTGATAGGGGGAAGGATTGGCCATGGCGAATCATGCAGATCAGCAAAACAAAACGAGCATATCGAGGAGTCCGTGGAGGAAGTAATAGACCCCGCGATGTTGACGATATCCCCGATTGACCACCTTTACACCGACGGATTTACGTGTTTCCGAGCTTTCACGTGTCCGTCAACATTCAAACAAATAAGCATAAACAACTTGTATCAATTCTTGTTTCTCACTCAATTCTTTCACTTTTCTTTTCATTTCCCGCAATCCCATAGACAGTTTTTTTTATTTGTTACTTCCATGATCAATTCTATGTCATAAAATCCGCGTATACTAAGTCAGTCCACTCGGATCATGTCCACTGCCCGATTCAACTAGTTTCCTGCAAGCCAAACCATCGGTTTTCTCGGTTAGATCCCGAACTCCCTAATCCATGTCCATTTCCATTTCTGACTTGGCGCCGACGTGCATCACGAATCAATTGATTCGCGCTTATCGGTTCCTAGACATGAATTCCGATATTCCATGGTTTTAGCTTGTATTCTCACCGTTTCTTTTCCTGCATCGGACCTTAACCCCTCCATCTGGCGTCACCAAGGACGAGTAGATATAACCCGTAGTGTAAGTGCCATATATATGTTTTTTTTTTCTTTTCTTCTTTTTTTTTATCAAGCTTGCCCCTCCTCCCCCCTTTTTTTGCTTTTTATTCCCCTCTCTCCCTTATGATGATCTGCACTTGATTTCTCTCCTTGAGATGGATCTGATCGTAAAATGCCCAGGCGTGAATTGCAAATCTAAGGGAGATCAGGACCAAGATCCTTCTATTCCATCGGATCATCCATCAATGGCGACAATTCAAGATGATGATGAGCTTCTGCTGGCTCGCATTGGTTATAAACAGGTATTTGCGCCCGTAATTTTCCAGATCTAACTATAAAGGTTGACCTCGATGGTGGCTAACTCCAATCCAAAGGAATTGCGACGAGAATTCTCCAAATGGTCGACTATTTCCTATGCTATCTCCATCCTCGGGGTCCTCGGCTCGGTTCCTGCAACCTTCGGTGCTCCCTTATCGGTTGGTGGTCCTGCAACGGCAGTTTGGTGCTGGTTGATTGGCTCCTGCATGGCGATGTGCATCGGTAGTTCCGTAGCAGAGCTAGTGTCTGCATACCCAACCGCCGGTGGCATGTACTTTGTTACCAAACATGTCGTGCCCAAAGACCAAGTTGCCATTTTCTCATGGGTCCAGGGATGGTGCAACTTACTGGGTCAGACAGCGGGCGTATCCAGTGTGGCATATACCGTGAGCCAGATGTTGCTGGCTTGTGTCAGTATGAACTCAGATCTTGTGGATGGGCAGTATTCGTATTCTCCGTATGATCAAGATCTTACGTCCTCTCCACACGAAGAATACACTAATCTTTCCCATCTAGCACTGCACTGCAAAAGGTGCTGGTTTCGATTGGAATATTATGCGTCCTCGGCGTCATTTGCTCATTGACGACAAAATCCCTCCATCGGATCATTCTGTGGTTTGCTCCAATCAATAGTAAGATCCAACTTTTCTCCTCCTTGGCATGCCCTAATCCCGAATATGTGAATAGTCGCGGCCACCATCGGCATATGTATTGCACTGATATATCTTACCCCGGATAAGATGCCGGCCTCGTGGGTCTTTACCCACTTCACTGACGGGTCTGGGTGGGGCTCCAAGGTCTTCTCCTTCTTTCTGGGCTTCTTATCTGTTGCATGGACAATGACCGATTATGATGGGACCACGCAGTAAGTTCTTGCGAGAGGCAAGGTGTGACATGTTTTCTCACTTTATGCTAGTATGTCGGAAGAGACCCACGATGCCGCTGTTCGAGGCCCCATCGCCATCAAGACCGCCGTCTTGGTTGGTGGAGTCTTCGGATGGCTGTTGACCGTCTGCATGTGCTTCTGCCTGACGGACTTTGAAAGCATCTTGAATACGCCTAGCGGTCTGCCTGCTGCGCAGATCTTCCTCAACGCCGGAGGGAAAGTAGGCGGCACGGCAATGTGGTCATTTGCTATCCTGGTGCAGTTCTTCACCGGCTGCACGGCCATGCTGGCCGATACCAGGATGGCATATGCCTTCGCCAGAGATAATGCCCTGCCTTTTTCCAACTTCCTCTCCAAGGTCAATCCTCATACGCATACTCCCGTCAATGCAGTATGGTTCGTGGTCATCTTCAGCATTGGTCTGAACTGCATTGCTATCGGCTCCACTGAAACTGCGACGGCGATCTTCAGTGTCACAGCGCCAGCGCTCGATTTGTCTTACGTTTCGGTGATTTTGGCTCACCAAATCTACAAGTCTCGGGTCAAGTTTGTGGAGGGTCCCTTTACACTGGGCAGGTGGGGAGCCCCTATCAACTATGTTGCCATTATCTGGGTCTTGTTCATCAGCACAATTCTCTTCTTCCCGAGTCAGATTCCTGTGACTAGGGCCAATATGTGAGACTATCTCTGGAAAGTGAACTCGGCATTTACTAATAACACTCCCAGGAACTATGCCGTCTGTGTCGCTGCCTTTATTGCCATGTTTGCTTTAGTATGGTGGTGGGTTGAAGCTAGAGGGTAAGCTGTCGTTTGGTATTGAAAGACCTGAGAATTATGTAATACTAACCTACCACTATAGTAAATACACTGGGCCTCAGACTAATGACACTATCCACGAAATCCCAATTGAGGACGACGACTGTGACGACTACGAGAGAGATGAAATCAGCGTGTAGGGTATTCCGGAGATTGACACTTGAAGTATCTCTATTGCATTTTAATTTTCGACGACCAATTTAGAATATAGATCAAGTGATAATGCAATTGCGGATTTTATGCACGCAGTGAACTTTTCGCACTGCCCGGTTATGGTTCAGTTATGAGTTATAAGATGATGCCAAGGTTGGATGTTCATGAATGCTTTCCCTGATCCAGTAATACATAAAGTAAAATGTAAAAGTACATATCATTCGTTTAGTTGCCTGCCACAACCGCTAAGCCTTCATAGATTTTCCTCTTGACCGCGAGGAAACTACTCGCCCCGCGACCCATAGAGGCCTGGTTGGCAGCGGATTGAGCTGAAGCCTCAATCTCAATCCTGCCAGTTCCCGATTTGCGGACGGCCACGGATTTGTCAATAAGAAGAGTTCCTTCACCCCGGAACTCGGCAGTGTGGCCAGCGGCCTGCATGAGCTTGCGAAGATCAGCGAGACGCAAATCGCCGACATGAAGTGGTCGAGCCACAGATCTGGTGCCTGCAGCCTGGCTGGCTGGCAAGGTGTCAAGGAGCGGGAACGCGTCCGACTTGTCACCAATCCTTGCGACAATATCTGTGGTCGGAATGACCGCTGAAGCAACTGCTCCATCTTCAATCACCTTCATTTTCTTACTGACTGCATCAGCATCGGTATTGGCTTCCTCGGTAAGAACTTCAGGTCCCCGCAGCTGGGCAGTCAAAGCAACGACACCAAGGCTGCGGACGTGCTGCCAGTTCAAGCGGCGGACGAGGTTATTGCTCAGTTTGACCATCCAGGCATTTGTGTCAACGCTTGCATCAATGAGTTCGCCATTGCTGGGTGTGAAAATGATAGCAGCTGCGTCTGCTGCGGAAGCAGAGACGTCAACGCCAGCCTTCGCAGCCAAAAGTTTCTTGCATTCGGCCGCCAATGCCGCGGTCTCTTCTTTGATTCCACCCACAAGAATCAGTTTTTGTGGCTGGATAAGAGGAATCAGCATCTCCAAGCTACGTTTGTCATGCAGACCCATGCAATCAACAAAGGCGATTCTGGCGTTAATTGTGATCGTCTCTTTGCTATAAACAGCCTTGGAAGGACCTTCAAACGGCTGGGCGTCTGCTTCATCTTCGGAAGACGCCACATCATCACCAACGTCGCCGTCGGATACTAGACTGAAACCATCGCCTGCACCCGAGTCCACTCTTTGAGCATCATTGGACAAGTGTTGGCGCTTGCGACCTGTAGCACCGCCAGATAGCTTTCGCCCGGCAGTCCCCGTGGTCTCGTCCCATCGTCGCTTCTGGCCAAGCTTTGTTTGAGCGTCCGATCGTCGTTGCTGCATGTCTATCTCCTCGCGTTCCTCCGCACGTAGGTACTCCTCGGGACGAATGAACTCTCCATACTCGTCGCCCTTCTTCCTTGGCGCCACATAGGGGAACATCCGCTCCCGTCCCTTTTTACCACGCACGTCATAGTCGTAGACATGTTTCCGTCGTAAAAGAATGTTGATACCCAGGTCTTCGTCGCTGACGGCCAACTTATTTCGGTTTGAGTGGGCGAGTGAGGTTGAGAAATTGAGGACACGACCTTGTTGTTCGGAATCCGAGTCTTCTGAAGAGGTAGAGCTAGACCCATCATCCAAAGCATCTGCTGCATTTTCGAGAGTTTCCTGACCGCCTCGAACTTGAGCAGTGTCCTGCAGCTGGCGTTTAGTGGCAAGATACTGCTGGTAGAGCAATTGGTCGCTAGCATCTAGAGGTACTCGCTGCACCTCTGTCCAGGCCAGCTCCCGCCCACCACTGTGAACTTGTTCGAGCAACTCGCCATCGGCAGTCTTTTCAAGAGCCACACCGTCGCGCCTTTCTTCATACCACTGCCATAAAATACTTCCGAGGGAGATACTATATGATGACCCCAGTGTTTCTTCGTGCGCCAATTTGCGGTATGACTCCGTCAACAGTAGCAGATTGTTGGGGTCCTCGGCGACTCGACGGAGGGACTCCTTTGAGAACCCCCAGGCTAAAGAGGTATCAGAAGCAAGGATGACTTTGGGACCCTTTTCCGACAGGAGTTTCTCGAGACTTTTCTTGCGTTCAACAGTCTTAAGGTGCTTGAAATTGAACGGCCCGACACCTTTGCTGGTTTTCTCATGGCCCAGTCCACCAGTCCGTTGACCAGTAGCTGCATCTGCACCTTCGGCGGCTTCGAATTCCCGGATAATACTCTCATCCATCCACTCGAGCATGCTTCGAGCTAAGCGCATTGTGGTGTTGACCTTCCGACCAGCCAAATACAGCCCCGCGCCTTTCAATACATCCTCCTTCTCGCCCACCGCTGCATCACGCCAAGAATGTTCCAGCGCATATGCAAGCTCGAGCACTCGGGCACTGGTGTCTGTCGGAATGAGGACAGTGCCACCCTTTGCAAGACTGCTCCGAATCATGTCAAGAAGGAGATCATCCCTCTTCTTCCGGCCACCGGAAAGAGCGAACTTATCACCACCCTTGGTACTGCAAATCAAGGCTGTCGGCTTGCGTAATTGCTCAATGACCTCCGTTCCACTGGCTCCAGAACCACCGAACCACGCCGCACCCGCCACGACGCCTTCACGCGCCTGGTTCCAATCCATTGCATACACGATGGACTCCATGCCATGCTGAATGTGCCATATTGTTCCACCAACGGTATGTCCAGCATTGTAGGCAGTAAGCGTAAGCCCATCCAGGGGCGGGGAGAACGGAGATGGCAGAGGTTGGTGTGGTTGCGAATACTTGAGAGGGGTAATGAGGGAAAAGTAGCGAGCGATCTCTTCGGCGGTTGGCGGCTGGAGAAGGATTCGTCCTGTGCTGCCTGCAGCTTCAGTGTTCCCCCCACCCTCCCCGGAGACCACCGCCGATGCTGCCGAGGATGCACCGGGTTCGGAGATCGACGCCGTTGGAAGGAAAGTGGCAGCGAGTGGTGCGGATGCGTAGAGATCTTGTAGACTGGTACGACCGAGAGCGACTACCGGGCTTGTCGCATAAATGGGGATTTTGGTGAAAAGAGGGAATGTTTGGCAGCAGTGTACGAAAGCGCCGATGTGGGCCGGGGTCGCATGGGTCAGGAGAATGAGCGAGAGTGTGGGGATATGCCTGTTAGAAATCAATGTTAGCTTAGCGAAAGGATAATTGAGGCAATTTTCGACGTAGAAACCGACTTTTCGAGCTCCGCCAAATCGCGGGTGTCAAAGGTATCATCCCAGCCAACATCCACCAAGATCTTGATGCCCCCATCGAGTTCCAGAATCGACTGTGAAGCTCTCGAAGATGATGACTGCGCACCCAGTAGCGGAGTGAAAGTAAACATGGTGATCGCGTGCTGTCAGCAGCAAGTCAACTGCGACTGCGACTGCGTCTGATCAGGCGTGTCGCGACGCTGTTGCACACGTCCAATCGAGCCGATGGTCTGTGGTCTAGGGTTGGTTGTGAGTTAAGGATGGATCATTGTGTAGGGACTCAAGTGAGTGCCGAATGAAGGCAATGAGGAAAAGACCGTTGAGTTCGTGAAAGAGCTTCTCGATGTCGCTGTCCGTGCCTTTGTCGGGGAAGATGTTTGTGCGGTTTGCAATAGCTAGGTCGGGATCACGTGGTACCACTGAGGGCTTAGATCGAGATATTTTTACAGTTCTTGTAACCCTCCATCTCCCTTTCACAGGAACTAGCACTACGCTTATCGTGACATGCGTACCTGGGGTGGTAGCATGAAATGTGATAGATTTACGACAGCCCTGGAGCTTCCTAGTTCTGAGCCCGCAGTTCAAGGTGTGGGATCGTCGGAGGATTTGGGACTTTGATAGCAGTTTTATTTTTTTTACTGCACCACGTAGAATCAAGAGCTTCAGACATTATATCAGACCCCCACAAAGACACTCATTGATAGTAATGTATGATTTTGGAAGTTGCTTTTAACAAATGAAAGAATCTGACTGAGTGGGCGGCTATTTTCTCCGTCCAATGAGACCGAGACCCGCACCTGTTAGTGGCTTAGGCAATTCCGTACACAGTATAAAATGTCATAAGTACTAGATACGATGATATAGAGAGCTGGAAACTATATCTAATTTCCTTCTATTCTGATGATTCCCCGTAGTACCTGGTTTTCATAGAAATTCACGGTCATGTGATGGAACAGGATTGAAGGTTTGATTGGCTCAAAAACCGGATTTGGGAGTCCAACGGTTCCTAGCTTCAGACTAACTGCGGCTGGCCACCACGCCTGGAAGTTTTGTGGGAATATTTACCCAGGCGAGGCAGATTTTGACCTTGTGAACCTGATCTAGGTATCGGTCTTTTGAGGCCATGGCGAATATTGTGAATCATCAAGTCGGGGGATGCAGTTTCGACACCACCAGCAGGTCCGTGCCATCAAGCGGTCGGGATTTTAAATGCTAACGATCATAGGTATTCGGTACTCCGGCTCGTTGGAGTTGGAGCGTATGGGCAAGTGTGGTATGTATGCCCTTGAAAGGGCCTCATGATCATTGCGGACTGACAGGTTGCGTTTCAGTTCTGCTACCGATAATCTGACCACTCAAGCCGTGGCTATCAAAAAGATAACGGAACCTTTTCAATCATTAGAGGCAGCGAAGCGAAGTTTCCGAGAAGTCAAATTGCTTCGACACCTCCGACATGGCAATGTAAGCCGATCCACTTTTCAAACTTTGATCATCGTTAACCACGGTGACAGGTAATTTCCGTACAGGATATATTCGTCTCTCCTGTGGATGATTTGTAAGTCTGATACTTAGGACCCGGGATTCCCATCGACTAACTAGTCCATAGGTACTTGGTAACAGATCTTCTGAGTACGGATCTTGCCCGTGTGATTCGGTCCAGACCCCTAGAAGATAAACATATCCAATATTTCTTTTATCAAATAATGGTAAGGATCAATTACAACGCTGCATTATATCTTAAATTGACTTTCAGCAGCGAGGCTTGAAATATATCCATTCGGCCGGAGTCGTTCATCGGGATTTAAAGCCCAGCAATATCTTGATCGATGAAAACTGTGACCTAAAGATTTGTGACTTCGGCCTGGCCCGAACGCTCAAGCTTTCCATGACCGGCTACGTGACGACAAGATACTACCGGGCACCAGAGATCATGCTTACTTGGCAAAATTATGGCGTCGAGGTGGACATGTGGAGTTCAGGCTGTATCCTGGCTGAAATGATCGAGGGAACGCCTCTTTTCCCCGGCAAAGACCATGCGCATCAATTTTCAATTATCTCTGATCTTCTTGGTTCAATACCCTCAGAGATTCTCCCAAATATTTGTGCCGAGGGTGTAAGTTCTAGCCGTGTCCAAATCCCTGTTCCATACTAACCTGTTCTTGCCTGCAGACGATGGAGCGCATTGCAGATCTTCCGCAGCGCAAGAAGCAGCCATTTCGAAACAAATTCAAAGCTGCCTCATTTGAGGGTATGTCTCACTCAGACCGAATCCTATTGCTTGCCCGGTGCTAACTTGACTCAGCTCTCGATTTTCTGGAACGGGTGCTCGTGTGGGACCCAAGCCAGCGTATCAGTGCCGCTGAAGCTCTGTCACATCCATACACAAGGCTCTACCATGACCCAGAGGATGAGCCGGTAGCGGGCGCGCCCTTCGATTGGGCCTTGGTAACTGCTGAGTATTCAGTGGACATGTGGAAATATATGATGTTTGTGTGCTCTGATATGCTCCGCTTTTGGAAAGACGGCTAACCACAGCAGATACTCGGAAATCATGAACCATCTTTCAACTTTATGATGGCGGGGTTCTTTTTGTTCCTCATCTCTTGACTCGGCTGCTGGCAGCGTGTGTGGTTTGAGGACACAGGGATTATCCCAATTCCCACGGATTAAAAGCAACAAGTTGTGAAAAGCGATGGGGGAACAGAACATTGGGCAGATTAAGCGAAAAGCGACCTTTCATTTGTAACCTCTGCATCATGAAACCAGCGGCCAATCTGTTTTTCAAATTCATATCTAATAACATTGAAGATTCTAAAGAAATAAATGCATCCTATCACTCCAAAAATTTCCCTGACTTCCAAGTTCCAAGGTTCTTTCCAAAAATAGTTCCTTCACCAGAGACGAGACATCTCTAACCCCGTTCACCTTAAGTTTTCTCTTTTCTTCGCTGCTTTGAAGGGACCTGGGAATTCCCGTCTGCTAAACCCCCAATGAGGTAACCCCAACGTACATTAATTCTTTCTGAAGGGGGAGAAAGGCCTGTCTGAAGCACGATTCGCAGGGAGATTCCATTTCCGATCTGCCGCTTGGGAGGCTGGAATAGAAGAACCTGCCCAGGTCCACACTCTGCGAACTGATTTGGGAGCAGGGAAATATCTTTGACGCTCCCTAGAACCCTCACAGATTATTTTGCATTTGCTGTAATAAGTTTCGCTTGGATCATGGCTGCTTAATACTATTCTGTCCCGATGGGAAGGGATAGTTGAGGAACCCTTTCCTGTTACAAGTCCGGCAAAATTTACATCGCCCTGTTTATCTTCACCTTTCCCCTTTGGATACCGACCTCCACCGAGTCCTCTGATCACACCCGGATTTTGGTTTATTATCGGCCCCTGAAGTCTGGTCGCTGGTGGAAGCCATCGTGGTCCTTGAAGCGTTGTGGTGTAGGTTCTGGCCGTAGACGGAGCTGCGGACCAGCCTGGCACGGTCTCCGGTGATCTGGCTACGGTCAAAAACGTAGACTCGGGATATAAAACCGGAGTAAGGATAAAGGAAGGCGACTTTGTGACTTGAGAGAGGGGTCGGACTAGAGCTGGAGAAGGCAGTCGAAGATGGGACGGAACAGAAGTTTTGTATCGAGTCCGAGTTGAAGCTGTATGTCTTTTCCCGGGACCCTCTCCTTGGCCAGTCTTTTTGTTCTGAGACGCTTTTGGCAAAGGGGGTGGACCCATGGATGGCTTTGCTGGACGCTCCAAAGTTTCATAGTCTCGAGGGCCAGAAGTGGAGTCCCCTGGGGCTACTTTGAGGCGTTTGATCGGCAAGTCTTCTGTAGGGGGTTTCTGTTTTCCCTCAGACTCAGTGTATCTGCGCTTGGATGAACTGGCTACCATTGTGGAGGGTTGAATCGGGTGTTCCTTCGATTGTGTTCAGTTAGGTCCCTGATCCCATCAAGCAAATGCAACACTGTGATGGGGAGGACTGTGACTCACCGTATCTGAAGGGATAGACTTCACAGTGATGGGGGTTGAAGAGGCAATCGGATACATATAGAAGATGGGTATGTTTTATAACTGGGAAAATGCGGGCTTCCAAGATTCTTTGTGATTGTCCCAAAAGATTGGTTTCCTATCTGAGAAGGCCGTGGCTGACCCCAACAAAGAAGACTGGCCAGGTATCGAACTCTGTTTTTCTTTGTGCCCTATCTATATCGAGGTCATTATGACAATTCTCTCATCTGTAGGATGAAATAAATGGTTCCAGGGTGACCGACCCTAAGAGTATGTGGAGTCAACGTCATTCACATGGGCAAGGCCAGCTATAACACCGAGTTCAGAGAAACGATACGAGGGGGCGAAACGGACTTCAAAGAACCAAGATTGGTTAAGATGAAAATTTCCAAGTGAACGGGCAGTAACGACTGGTCTTTATAGGTTACGGCGATCACAATGAAACAACAGAATTCTGGGAGATGCGATCCTACTATCCACAAGGGCGGATCTGCATGAAAATGAAGCAATATTTAGCACTCGCAACCAAATATTACGCATGTCATTATATTCCACGAATGGGTGAACATAGAAAAAAAGTTCCCAGGCAATAGCCTTAACCTACCTAGATAGACACTTTTGTTACCATGCCTGAAGACTTGGTTCAAAGCTTCCATAGTTAGAGTCCTAAATATATACCTTTAGTTGACGTGACTTCTATGCCTTTTATTCCCAAACCCTGGAAATTTGAAACAAATAGCCCCCTACCCACAAGCTTGGAGATTTCGCAGAGTCAACCTCTGAACATTTCCATTCCTGATGTCAAGGGATTCCCGGGTATTATAAGTTGGCTCTCCAATCACCTCCCAGAAGGATCGCCATGTTTCCTTGGATGCCAAGTGTAAGGCACAATCCAGCATAGGGTTGCTTTGGGCCGAGTAACAGAACAATACCAGCCCGAAGGCGTATGTATGTTTTTCTAATGAGACCAAAGGATTTATTTTTGAGGGATTTGATATCGGAAACTCAGAATTTAGAGTTCATGGCTCTTGAGCTGTCAAAGGAAAAAGGAAGAAAATTGCCCGACGAATGCTTCGTGAACTATTAAATCCGGAGGTGGTGCGGCATTTAGGCAATGAGTTCGCTCTGGAATGTCAGCGTGCTACTTGGCTATTTCGCTATTGAATTTGCCTAAGAAATTTCAGGGCCCAAACTAATGTTCATCTCCGAAAAGAACACAAAAGGACTGTGTGGTGGAACCTCGAGAATGTGAGATTCTACCTCTGACCCCCTATTGTCATTTATAGCTAGGATCGAGTGAGATCCATGGATATGAAGACAAACAATGGACAAAAGGAGAAAAGCATCGAGTCGCAGTATTCGAACAAACAAAAAGATTTGACTTCCCAATCCCAACATCGGCAGTGACGATGATAAAAGAAACTACTTCGAATCAGCGATTGGGGCACAGACCTCCGCCAAGCTGGGCTGCCCCGGTCAGAATTCCCCATTCCAATGGGATTTCACATGCTTTCTCAACACCCATGCTGATCGGGAAACATGAGTCTATACAATACTCATGGGTACCATGTCGAATAAGGCTGGGGAATTCCAGTGATAAATTAGAATTCACATGTGGAAGCGTAATTTTAGGATTTAAGCTTAAAATAACCTAGCGTTCACTTGAAACAACATCTGGAACTCAAATAAAAGCTCCTCAGTGGACACTGGTGTACAAGATATCTCTCTCCACAAACATACATGGTCATATCCAGAAAATGGAAAGAAGAAGAAACAAAGGGAAAACAAGAGAAAACACGAGAATGCCCCCTTTGCCACTCCACGAAACGCCATGCCATGTCTTCAGAAACACATAACTGTAGGGGGTACTCGCAAGAAGGGAAAAAAAGGAACAAATGAAAATAATCCCTCTGCCCAGGTCAATCAAATCATATCTTGCAGAGGAAAAGAGACCCAAGACGGGGCAAGGATAACACAATGCAAAGAGTTCCTGCGGCTTGCCCACACCGAGATAGACGACAAGGAGAAGAAAAAGAAGAGAAAAAAAAAGCGCCACGCTGGAAAGGGTATATCGGTCACCTCTCGTAGGCCCTGCTACAAGGAATTGTAAATTATACAATACAAGACGCCTCCGGGGCAGCTGAGATTGAGATCGGGATTATTTGTATGAGAACAAGAGTCATGTGAACAAAGGAGATGGGGAAATTTTGGCAGGCATTCTGATCTTCAGAATAACTCCAGATAACGTATTAGCCGTTGACCATATCATCTAAAGCCATTTTGCGGCGTTTGACTGGTCGCGGTTCAGGCTCAGGGTCGGATTCGGTCGTGGATGGAGCGGTACGGGCCGCAAGGGGTGGGGAATGGCCTAGTTGCATAGGACTCGAGAGATCGATCGGACCGAGATGTCGTGGGATAGGGTCGCGGAGCCCCGTCGTGGATGAGGACGAGCGTTGGTGACTGGGTGAGTGAGCGAACATGGAGTTTATGGGCCTCTGTGATGAGACTGGGGCACGTGGGTCTCTGCGGTTCTCTTCTCGTCCAATAGTCCAGATTCCAGGGTAGGGATCGCTGAGTCTGTGTGCATGGTGAGGAACTCCTGGTGGTGGACCCGGAGGACTGGCAGTGGCCTGATGAATGGGAGGCAGTCGGACGGGGGATTCTAGGTATGGCTCGCGAGGTCCAGGTGGTAATCGGTGATCCGCTATCGTAGGGTGAAGAGAGCCACTGGGAGACTCGGCGTATGGGAGGAAGGGAACTCCTGCAGGGTGCTGGTGCTGTGGAGGAGATGTTGGTGGAGGTAACGCTTGACCCCCATAAGGAGGAAATCGTCTGTCCAACCCAGAAGGCATGGTTCCTGCTTGAATCGCCGGATTGAACCCGCTGGTCATCGGAATGAGTGCAGGGGGCGGGTGTGCCAATATTGCATCCGACGGCGCACCAGATGAAGAGAATGGCCGCCGAACTCCAGGAGTCTGGATTGCAGAACCCGGGTCCATCGGTCGAGTCAGTGGGAATACCGATGCCGACCAGCGCTGCTGCTGACCGCGTGGGGCTCTCATCCCGGCGGTGGAGCCAGGAGAGCTCATGGCGTGTAGATCGGTCATCGGTCGAAGTTCACGGGACGACGTTGGCCGATGCAAGGTAGTTCGATGAGTTGTCATGGATGATTGCGACTCGGCTGGCACCGTTGGATGATCCGCATGTGTTGTATATGGCCGAATGGATGAGTCTTCTGCTTTCAGTGGGGGTCGTCCTCGTTTCTTATGAGTGACATCCACACAAGACGCCTTGGATTGAGATAGTCAGCCCCATTTTCATATCGACGGACTTATATATCATAACAGCAATTGAGAAATCAAAACAACAGATACTCACAGCCTTGCCCGCAAGAACACATCTTCGACATGGACGTGCTGGGTCACATCCCAGGTGCTTCTTCTTACAGTTCACACATGCTGAGGCTACATGAGCCTTTGTCCGTCGTGTGGACTTTGGTGCTAGAGTACGACTTGGTTGTCCAGAGAGGGACGGCTCCAAGCCTGATAACGGATATTGAGGTGCCAGTACTCCTGGTGGAAGTCGTGGAGAGTCTGCAAAGACAGGCGGTGGATCTCCATACCGTGACCGGATCGGTGCTGGTAACGGATCATGAATCGCTGGAGGTAGGTGGGATGGACCAGGGTCAGTATTTAGAAGGGCTTCCCCAGCCGATGTCACTACAGGTAGAGAATTCGGTGGGTATTGAGGCCGAGACTCCTCGGATGTCACCGCGGGCTCTTCGAGAGGCGAGCCAGACATAGATTGACGAGGGAGCGGAGCCCGTGGGCTGCACCCTCGAGCATTGGTCGACCAAGGTCGATTCAACGGAAACCCCTCTGGGCCCGAGTTGAACCGGGGCTGTCCAAACTGGGCGGTAGTGAGGCTCGGTAGAGGAAGCACGAGTGGTTGCATCGGGCGTCAAGCAAGATCGAGGATAGGCCCACGGGGCAGCAAGTCCTTCTCAATTCTCTTACTCCTTCACTTCTTCGTCTTCGTGTTCGACTTCGTTTTCGTTTTCTTCTTCTCCTTTTCCTGTTCCTGTTCCTGTTCCTGTTCCTGTTCCTGTTCCGCTTTCGCTTCTCTCGGTCTCGGTTTCTATTGGTGTGATCTTGTTCACAAAAAGGGACCACTGGCTCTCGGCTCTGCACTTTGAGGCAGCATATCTGACGAACGAATCCCTGGCAGCCTAGACTAGGAAGGGGGAAATCAAGGTCAGCGGTGTAGGGGTTGGGCAAGAAGGTTCAATATGGGTCATCCAGCTCCTCAGAGGACCACCCGAGCTTATAATCGATTACTAGAGAGATCCGCTATTGGAGGAGTCAGAAAATAGACTGCATCGATCAGCGGGAGATTTCCAGATCATGACAGCAGGGTTACTCATAGCCGCGTCTGTCTTTCCCCCTCCCAGGGCGATTTATTGCAGGATGGCGGTCGATCATCGAGCTAGGATCAAGGTGCAGGAGTAACGCCCATTGTCAAAGCCCCTCTCTTCCCCCCGGTCTCCTCTTTTTTTTTTTTTTCATATGGGTTTTTTTTCCGTTCTCCCTTTCTTTCCACTGGAGCCATTGATTTGCTTGTATTTTTTTGAAGTTTTGTTGTGTTTTTGTTTATTTTTTATTTTTTTTATTTTTTGTTTTTTTGCCCCAACCACACCTTACCTCCTGTCTCGATTCACGGGTCCACGTTCAATGCAGCATTGCAGTATGAAGCCCAAAAGAGGAATAAAGGGAGAGGAAATGGGGGTTGTTTTTTTCTTGTTCCAAACTCACCTTTAGATTTCAAAAGACCCCCTAATTCTAGTGAATAGGAAGGACGTTGATCTTCCCCCTCCTGATACAAGACCGAGAACAGAGAATGCAAGGCCCAAGAAATGGAGAAATCGAACTCTCTTTTCCATGAGAGTAGCACACCCGATCTGCGGGCCTTCAGGGCTTATACCAAGTCAAGTGAGCGGGTCCTGAGTACAAGGAAGGAAAGTAGTGGTCTGTGCAGAGCGACACTAGTGATAGACTTGATCTCCGTTCATGGCAGATCTTTTCAAATGGAGCGCCCAACGGTACGGTACTGGTGGAGTAGATAAAAGGGCGGAGTATTTCTGGGTTTTTATTCTATAGATGGAGATTTGACTTTCTTTCTTTCCTATGCCCGGAAAAAGAGAACGAATGGCGAGGGTGGGGACAGAAAGTAGAAAAGAGAAAAGAGAAAAGATCAAAACAGAAAACACGAAAAAAGAAAGAAAAACCAACCGGTAGATACCAGAACTGCACAGAGTTGGTAGTTCTCCTGACAGATCGTGGTGTGTAGGGTTAGGGGGGGGTTCGCTGGCTGAAGTGGCTTGCATTAGATGGGGGAAAGTGACAGTGACACCTCTCAGTAAAGGGATCAGATTCCCGCTAGAATGGAAAGGGTAAGCCTAGAGACATTAGTATGGCACGGAGGAATAATTAGTTTCCTTTTTCTCCTCAAGAGGGGGGCACTGGTTGGCGCGATACCAATCAGACCGAGGACGGAAAGCGAGGGATTGACGGATCGACGTCGGTGCCCGCAGCCATTGCCAATAGTCAGGCTCGGCAATGAAATGCGCATTCCGTTTGACATGCACAAAGTACTTCTTGGCAGAGCACATGAGAGAATCCATTCGGATCACAAATTGAAGGTGTCGATCCCACATCGTATTACCTTTCGGGGAGGACGAGGCAGGATTTCCAGAATTTCCAGAATTTCCAGCTTTTGGATCCAAGATCATACAGTATGGATTTCCGAACAAATCAGGGGAAAGGGTTCAAACCGGAGAAAAATCAAGAAAAATCCAACCACAAAGAATAAAATGAAAATAAATGAAAATAAAAATAAAAAAGCAATAAACCAAAAAATAAGAAATGAGAAAAACAAAATAAGAAAGGAAAAAGGGAAAAAAACCAAAAACCAAAAATCCCCGAGCTACAGTAACTGACTTTCCGGAGTAGAAAATTTAGACGAGAATCCAATGATCAGGTGGTTCCCCGTATTGATCTAATCCTAAATGCCGTGTTCCATTATATTATTCTCCGTACATTGATCGAGTATTGCATCCCTTTTCTATTTCTTATGTTTTATGTTTTATATTTTATTTTCCATATTTTTCATTTTTCATTCCTTTATGCTCCGTTGTACAAGGGGTTACTGTTACAGTCGAGCCCAACACTGCAGATCAGGGTCGTGGGAAGTCTCACGGTTATGAACTATGAGTCGGACAGCTGCAGGGGGGGGGGGGGGGACCCTTGTCTGTGGTTAGATCGACAATGGTTCGTGAGAGTGATACCGATGACGAAAGCTTGGTTAATCAATAAATCGAAGGGCTTTCCCTGTCGTGGTACCCCCCCTAAGTATTTTGTTACCCCTCCAGTTTCTATGTTACATAGGATAGTTCAAGAATCATTGTACACCTGTTCCCAAGGCTTTATTGTCCTAAGCACAGAGGAATCACGCGTGCACCTTCATCCCTTGGAAACTGCAGGGAAAATCCCAACGTCATTGACAGGTCACGGAAGAACCAATCATAATGAATGGGAGCTGCCGAGGGAACAGCGGCTCTCCTGAAAGGGGCAAGGGGCTTAAGTATGTGGAACCTGCGGCACGCGGAGCAGTAAGGGGTCTGTCACCCCGTTCATGCACGAGGGATTCAATAGTGCCTCGTCATCTTTCCCCTGAAGTGGGATGACACCCAAAATCCGGGAATTCGTCATGAAATTCGCCGGTAAACTGGTCAATTTTTAAGGAGAATATTCGGACGCGGGGATCAAATCATTTCTACACGAGCTCTACGGTAGCAGGAGCTGAGATGTAGATCTTTCACTTGAAGTGCCCAGAAATGACTTGAAGCTTAAAACGTAGCATGTGGTATCTCCGTACATATAGGTAGACATAGATCAGGTTATACAAAAAGACTTCCATTTTTTTCCATCACCGCTTCTTCTTGGATGGCCGTCCATTCTTGTCACGACGTTTCTGTTGCAGATTGCGCGCCTTGCGGATATCATCGGTCGAGCGAATCTCACTCTTGCCACCCGCACCCGCACCTAGTCGTTCGCGGGCGGCCTCGTTCTTCTTCTTCATCTTGTCGAAATCGCCACGGAGGGGATCGGCGCGCTTAGGCGCCCGTTGCTGCGTGTGCCGGAATCGGCCACCACCACGAGGACCACCCCCACCACCGCCACGACCACCAGGTCCATTGAAGACATCTCCAAGTCCAGGGGTCTCGGCCTCGCCCACACGAGGCATATTGCCCATGCGCTTGCCCTTCTTCCAGCTCTGGAAGCGACCACTACGGAAACTGGCGGCGATTTTGGCACCACTTTCACCGCGCACCAACCTCGTGCCCTTGGATCCATCCTCGTCGTTCTGCCGAGCTACGTACTTCTTGTGTCGTTTGTCCCAGCGCATGGTGGACCGGGGCTCTCCAAAGCCGCGTTGACCTTCGTCGCCGTTGAGATCCATCGTCGCAGTGCGGGAGGCCTGGGTGAAGTTCTGGTTCGTACCGGAGTGCACACCGTACGCCCGATCCTCTGCGAGGTCGGTGTTGTTGGGCGTGTAACCCATGAAGTAGTCGGAATTCTGGAACGAGGTCGACATTGATTCTTGGGATTTATCGTGCTTCTTCTTGGGTTGGGAGTAAGCGGAGAAAGTGACCTCCAAATCAGACTCGTCGGCCTCGGACATGTTGTCGCCAGCGGCCTCGGGGACATCCTCGTCGGCGGCATCGATCTCGTGGTCTGCGCCAATGCCAAGTTCGTTCAACTCCGATTGCTCCTTGGCATGGGCGCGCTGCTTCTTCTTGTCCACCGTTGTGCGGAGCCGTTTGATCGTTTCCATTGCGGGGTTCTCCTCGGTCTTGCCAGTACGTCGGTTGTGCACTTCGAAGATGGTCTCATTGGGCCGAAAGCAACCGATTTTGGCCAAGAGCTTCTCCCGTTGGGCTTCCAGGTCACTGGTCTGGTCGTTGAAGAGGGGATGGATGGTAGACCATTCCTCTGTAGCTGTGACCTGCTTGGCTCGCTTGGCACTTTCGAGGGATGCAGCATTGCGGGTACGCATGTAGAGTTTCTCACCTCGCGTCGCCACCTGGCGCTGCAAAGTAATATCATGCATCTCCGCCAGGACTTTGTTGACCCACTCGCAGCTGCGAGAAAGGGCATCTCTGGGGAGCGATCCAACCACGACATCCTCGGCGAAATTGACTGGGCCGGAATTGCGGCCTAGCTTGAGTGGTCGGCCAAGGAAAAGTTGAAGATCCAGCATATAGGGGGCATCTGAATCCCGGACCAGGCTGTAACTCCATCCCTTCTGGCCGGCACGGGCCGTGCGACCAACGCGGTGGACGAAAATCTTGGGTTGCGAGGGGAAATCGTAGTTGATGACATTGGCGAGGACCGGGATATCGATACCACGGGCGGCCACATCGGTGACAACCAGGATGTTGGAAATGCCTCGTCGGAAATTCAGAACCTGGATCTTTCGTGCAAGTTGATCCAAGGAACCATAGGCGTATGAGGTGGCAAACCCTGCTTCCTTCAGGAGAGAGTAGAGATAGTCGACGTGGTGCTTCGTAGCAGCGAAAATGATGGTCGAGTGTTCGGTCGGCGATTCCTTGTGCGGTTTGGACTTCCCATCATCTCTCTTTCGCTTGTTGGAAAATTTTGACGAAGGACCCTCCTCTTTAAACCTTTTGGTGACTTCTGTATCGCCAGTAGGCATCTTAATGATATCGTGGAGAATATGCAACAAAGCTCCTTCCTTATCCGAAGACTTGACGGAAAAGAATGCATTCTGCAGATCCGGAGAGATTTTACCTTCAGTGTCCAAGCGAATCAGGGTTGGCTCCTGGAGGCCAGCGCGTGCGAATTCGACGAGGGATTTGGGTAGTGTTGCGGAGAACAGGAGAGTTTGTCGGGTTGGGGGCAGGCCGTGCAAAATCTCAGTCAATTGCGCGGCGAAACCCATCTCGAAAAGTCGATCAGCCTCATCAAATACCACGTAGCGGATACTTGAGAGATCCAAATCCATCTCCACCTGAAGGTGCAAAAATCGACCGGGCGTTGCGATCACAATATCCGGGTTGCCGGCCATCAGTCCGAATTGTTCCTCCAAACTGTCACCACCAACTAGGAGAACTGATCTCAGGTCTGTTCCACGTCCCATTTCTTTCACTACCTTCAATGTCTGCAGAGCCAGCTCGCGAGATGGTGACAGAATCAGTCCGCGGGCTCCAAACTTCGTGCTGTGGCTCTTCAGTTTCTCGATCATGGGAATGACGAAGGCAGCCGTCTTTCCGGAACCAGTGCGAGCCATGCCCACCACATCCTGGTCCTCCATAATCACTGGGATAGTCTTGCGCTGAATCGGGGTGGGGACGGAGAATCCTTTGCGGGTGATGGCCTTGAGCAGCTTGCCATTCAGGCCCATTGCTTGAAAGCCACCACCTTTCTTCACAGTCCGGCCCTTAAGATTGGATCCTTTCCGGTTGGCGGAGGCCTGCTGTGTGGCAATGAACGCTTCGTCACCATCGTCATCGGCGCCAAGAAAATCGAGGTCCTGTGTCGGGATGGGCTTCTGTTGGGGCTTTGCGACACCCAAATCAGAGTCGGAATCGTTCTCATCCTGGAAAAGCGCACTTGTAATATCGAACTCGTTCTCCGACAACGCGGGAGAAGCTTCGCGGCGAGGCATTATTGCGGATTTGGGGGTATCGAGACCCTGACAATTGATGCCGATCCGGCGGAAAAAGAAGTGGATGAACGACGATACAGATCAATCGGTATGGTTGGAAGAATAAAAAGAGAATGCAAAGAAGAACACAGTGAGAAAACTGTGTCAATAAAAGAAAGTCAACCAGGCTGTATCCAAACCTGGGAATATTGACAATGTTTTCCAGACAGTGGCCTCGATGAAGTTTATCGTTTCTCACCGCAAAAAAAAAAATCTCAAAATCTCCAGATTGGAAAGGCGGTGAGGCCATGTTTCTTTAGGCAGCAAACAGTGCAAACAGGTCCCCGCGACGCGTGCTTAACACGCTCCCGATTGAGTAAAATGATTTTAAAGTGACTCTCAACACACACAGACAACACACGCAGGCACATCATGGGTTGGTCACTCTCGAATTTTGCTACCTTTAAATAACAACGCTGAACAAGATGACAGACAGTGGATCCAAAAATTACAACCCTTATGGTGGTGCAGGTGGGGGCGGCGGCTTCATGTCCGGCGAGACTAACAGTCCCTCGGGAGGCAAGGTAACGAATGAAGTACGATCCGATGTGTATGAGTACTCTGCTGACACCGAGTCCGACCCAGAATGCTGGTGGGGACAACAAGACTCTCCGTCCGGTAACAATCAAGCAGATCAACGATGCAACCTGCCCATACCCCGAGGCGCCCTTCCAGGTCGACAATGCAGATGTCGCCAATGTGCTCTTCATAGGTCGGGTGCGCAATATCAGCAAGCAGAGTACCAACATTACATACATTGTGGATGACTACTCAGGCAGAGTGGAGGTCAAGAAGTGGGTTGACGCGGCGTACATGGACATCGATGAGACGAAGGGCGATATCCAGCTCGGCGTGTATGTCCGTGTGCTTGGTGCAATCAAGTCATTCGGGAATAAACGATACATTGCTGCTCACAGTCTCCAGCCGGTGACAGATGTCAATCAGTTCTTCTGCTCCATGCTCGACGCTACAGCCGCCCACTTGTTCTTCACCCGGGGGCCCCCTGGTGGTCTTAGTGGTGGTGGTGGCAGCGCCGCCGCCGGTGGCGCGGGAATGGATGGAGGGGATAACTACAATGGCCACGACAGGGTCCTTTCGAGCCTGACTCCCTTCGCGAAGGATATGTACAGTCTCCTGAAGACGGAATCTCATGATGCCACCGGTCTTCATTTGCAGACAATTGCGTCGAGACTGGGGCTTCCTGCCATGGATGTTGGCAAGGCCGGCAATGAGCTTCTCAACGCGGGCTTGATATTTTCTACGCTGGATGAGGAAACATGGGCTATCCTCGACTATTAGTTCCACTCCCGCCAGCGGTTCTCCATCATCTCATTGTGTAGATTTTAAAATGATATCATGATTCATCTCCTCGAAGCTAACAGTGGCTCGCTCTCACTTCTAATTTCATCTAGAGTAAACAAAACAGCCATTCGTCTCTTTAGTCGCCATCGCCGGCTCTGGAAGTAGCAGGGAAAAAAATAGGTATATAACAACACAAAACAGGGTCATCACCAGAAACTTCCGTCATGATATGAACAGGTAGGTCTAGGTCAGCTCATTCCGCTGCAGAGCCTCTTCAACCGAATGCTCCCAGCTTATCCGAGTAATGAATATCGCTTCAATTGCAGAGACAAGTAGGAGAGCCAACGCTACACCAGTCCAGAGACCCATGACCCCCCAGTCCAGCCAGAAAGTTGTCCCCATACTAATTGGCATAGCGATGACATAGTAACAGAAAAGCTGGATATAACCGCCGATCTCCTGGCGGCCCAGACCGCGAAGAATGCCATTACAGTTCGCAGCTAGTGCATCGAAGAGCTGAAACGCCGCACACAGAGGAAGGACCTGCGCCACCAAGTCGATGACCTCCGGGTCGGAACTAAAGAGCCTAGGAATATAGGAGCGTAAACTAGAAAGCAGAACCATGTTGAACAGCCCGACAATAGTGGCTCCGCAGAAGCTCACCTTGGCCGATGTCTTCGCGGCACCAACCAACGAGGCACCGATCAGGTTGGCAATTCGCGTGCTACCCGCGATAGAGAGGGGGAAGGGGATCTGCCATGTGATACTCGAGAGAGTTGAGAGAATAGATTGTGCGGCCAGTTCGGTGGTGCCAAGGTAGCTTGATGCCAACGTCAGGACTTCAAAGGCCAGACATTCAGCTTCCACCATGATCAAGCCTGGCAGTGCGAGACGGATCATCGGACCCCAATTTTGGAAAGCTCGTCTGGAGAAGCCGCACCAACACTCTCTGCCAACAAAGAAATAAGTGTATATGAATAGGCCTATGGGGAGGATAGTCTCCGTAATAACAACTGCAATGGGCGCACCGATAAACCCCCATTGTAATTTCTGTGCGTATCCCTGTTAGCCCTTATTTGCTGAAATACAAGGAGAGTCATCAACTTACCCAGACAAAAAACCAGTTCATGAACGCATTTAAAGGCGCACAAACAATCAGCACGTACAGAGAAGCCGAGAAGACTCCCTGAGCCTGCAGGTATCGCTTTCCGCTCTCGAAACAAGCATATCCGGGTGCCCCTAGAAGGGCCACCTTCAAGTAAAGACCAGCCATCTTTGCCACTTCTGGCTCGGGGACGATCTTGGCGAGGATATGTTCGGAAAAGTACCAAAGCACGGCAATGGGAATTGTCACAATCCACAAGAAATACACCATCCGCAACATCTGTAGACCTACCAGCTTCCGCTTGCCTGACCCATACGCCTGGGCACAGAGAGTATCCAAGCTTGTTGCGAGACCTGAAAAGACCGCATTTCCAGTGATATTGACCGTCATGCTCGCCAGGCTGACAGCCCCCAGCTCTTCCTTGCCTAAATGACCAATTGTGAAAATGCTGGCTACCGTCAGGGAATACTGCAACAAGAAGGTGACCATCAACGGCAAGGAATATCGGGCGATGACCTCCGTTTCCCGTTTCCACGTAGTGTTGATTAACCCTGCAATCACTGCTTCTTCCCACTTCCGATCGATCTCCTCCGGGCCCATCTCATTGTCACTGGGGGAGGCCAGTAAGGCCGTAGCCTCGGTGGGATCCTGTCCCGCTCCCCTATCTCCATTTGATGATGTAGGCTGGACGGAGCCGTACGGCTTTGACGAGCTTGCGTGCACTTGTCCCGGAGAGGTGGAGAAAAGACTGCTCAGTTTATGCGACAGTCGACGAGGTCTCTGCGCGATCGGAATGACATTATTGTCGCCTAACAGAGCGTGTTCTTCCTGGATCGCTTGCTCACGTTCGCTGTGGGTCAAGGGTTGGTAGTCGCCGTGGGCGGGGATGGTTGTGGCGTGATTGACGGTGGTGAAATAGCCTGGCCGGCGATAAGACCCAGCCAGCGAGTGCGGATTTGTCCCGGCATAGCTGCTTGACGGACGCACCGTCGATGATCCGGAGGTGTCCGTGGCAAAGGAATCATCGTCGGTGTAGTTGGCCAAGTCGCGGGAAATGGCAGCTTCCGCAATAGGCGAACTGGAGGTGAAAGACCGGCCATACCGGCTTTGAGGCTCGGCAGAATCCGCGGAGTACACATTGCGCGGCGGCATGATGGGAGAGGGGGAATAGGGCAAGAAAATCCTTGATTTTTTTTTCTCTCACAGCACCTTCAACATGATCTATAGAGAAGCTTTCCAGGCCCAAAAACAAAGAGAAGAAAGAAATGGAAGGCTCGAAAAGCTTATAAATGAAACCTTGGAAGGGCAAAGTGGGGGAAGAACCACTTTGACCGTTTTAGTGCCGGTCTTAGCGTTGTTCGATAGGATAAGTCGATAGGACGATAGGATTATTTGGTTATAACTCTGACCAATTGCTATGCCAAGCTCAAATAAGAAGGTCTAAGCAGAAAGGTTAGACTCTCATGAAATCCAAATGACACAACGGGTTCACTGGTTGAAAAGACGGGGGCTCCACGCGGCAATTAGGATGACCCACCTCTGTAGTGCACTGTTCACCGTGTTTTCCCCTCAGCGATGTGTTTCTTGTGGTGATACAATATGTACCTGTCCATGCATGTAATTCGAGGAAATAAAAAGAAAGATCTAAAGAAAGATCTAAAGAAAGATCTCAGATCGCTGTGATGTCATCGGAGTTGGAAAGCGGTCTACATAGCTGTCACCTGATTCAGGTCCCCTGATCTTCCACTTTTCCCATTTTCTCACTCAATCAAGAGACTTTCTCAGCAGAAATGGTGCAACCTGTTGATGGCAGTGCGGCTTTAACCTTGCGAGGACGATATAACCCACTCATTAATCCAACACATAGTCGACCCGCGTTGGTGGAAGAGTAAGTCAAATCACCCAGCTCTGTGACCGAGCTCCATAACCATTCCACTGTTTCTTTTATTTTGATCCGTCTCTCTCTCTCTCTCTCTCTCTCTCTCTCTTCCTTTTTCAAGTCTCCGGCGCATTCCCTCGGCTTGGCTCGCCTTTTTCCAATTGCTATCCAGCACGTGCTTCGCGTTACCCCATCATTAACTGAATGCAGTCATGTCGAAGACCAACATCATATCCTCTGTTCCACGCCCATTTTCGGCGCCCTCCTCTTCGAAAATTCCAGTTCAGATGCCCGTGATCACTGTGCCAACGAGCGCACCTTTCTGTCATGGCTGCGTCTGTCCATGTATCTGGCAGTGGTCTCGCTAGCCATCATTATTTCCTTCCACTTCCGAGATCAACCCTCCGTCCTGGAACGGCGAATGGCCTTGCCCCTCGGCATCGTCTTTTGGGTCTTGAGCATAACCTGTCTGGCCAACGGATTCGCCAATTACGCGCGCACAGTTATGAAGTATAGTCGCAAGGCTGCGTTGGTTCAAAGTGGCTGGAAGACTCAGGTGGTTGTTACGGTAGTTGGGACGGTGATTCTGGGGAGTTGCATCTTGTTTCTGTCCACGGATCATACAGGTTAGGATTTACTTGTGAGGCTTGCTTTGGAAGTTACTTGCGGTTTGTTGCATGGCGTGTATCTATTCTGACTGTCTTTTAGCGGTGCATTCGCGTATATCCAGATTCGTTACTGACAATTTTACTGGCACAAGCATTCGAACTGATGACATGAGAGCACAACGAAGTATTCTAGGAAGGACTGATACCCGGGGGTATTTCCCGATATGGAGGACTTGAATTAAGATGCTGTGTCCGAAATATTGCAATATGCAGGTGAGTAGAAAACAAAAAGGTATCAGGCCAATGCATCAAAATGAAAGCTTATGGAGAGACGAGTGCCAGCACAAGGTGTAATAATCGGCCAAGCTCACATCCGGCGGATCTCCTTCTCACCCTTGTACTTGTCTAGGGCCGGGGTGCCTAAGTGACTCCACCATTCAAACAACATGGAGTTGCAAATCAATTTGAACCACGGAGTGAACTTCAGGTCGGCCTGCTTAAACATCTCCTGCAACTCATCGGCGGAGACGTAGCAAGTGTCCCGCACCTCATTCGGACTTGGCTCCAGGTCAACGTCCGCCTGGATAAAAAGAATATAGTCGACTAGAATTCGTATTAGACCATACGCTTCCACATCTCCCGAAGTAATGACATACCTTCATGCTCTCCCCACTTGCCATCACTAGGGGCCTTGTAGTGAATCCGAGTGAAAAACTCAAACTTTTCCAATGGTACCTGCTCGGCCTTAATACCCAACTCGTGGCCGAGCTTCCGCTGAGCAGCGCGCTTCACACCCAGTACAGCAGCGTCGAGCTCAGCACCAGTCTCACCAGGAATTCCAAGAGGGTGGGAGCAGCAGGTATTGGTCCACATGTCTGGGAAGGTGATCTTCTCGGTGGCGCGTTGTTGGAGCAGAAGGCGATTGTTTGAGTCAAACAGGAAAACGGAGAAAGCGCGGTGGAGGAGACCCTTATCGATGTTGGTCATTAAATGGCCTATAGAGGGGGAGGAGCAAGGTCAGTATAACTTGGTGGTCATCCAGTGTAGTTCATTACGCCTCGTGGGTTGTTCTTGTTCGAAGGTGGGGTTGTGGTAACGGACAAATCTTCTTGCTGGCACTGCCGATGGGTCGGTCATTGTTGTCCAAGACAATGCACACCTCGTCCATGAGGCGAATCTGCTCCTCGTCATATCCCTCAAGTTCAGTGCCTTCGCGCGCGGAATTATTGTTTGCGGTGGGTAGAACATCCCGAGCCAGCGAGGTGTCAACTTCGGGGAATAGGGTAGCCACGTTTTCGGCTGTGATCTCTGGTGGCGCAGTGATCGTCATAGTCGCACTCATCTTGGTAGCAATTGAACAGTTCCGACAGGTTAGGGGGAGAAGAAGATTCAAGATAAAAAAAAGAAATGCGGGCGATAGCAAGGGGCCATGTTCTCAGGGCGGTAATGATCTGCCACTCGTTCTCCATTCTGTACGAACATCACAACACGGGTGGAGTCCGCGACATCAAATGCATATTTTCACCAGTCTCATCTATGTGGTTCTTCGTCCTATAAATGGCGGCAATTAATTCCACCATAGACCTGAGGAGCTAAATGCCTGATTGCGTAACCAAGTTTCCCAATGTAATGATGTTGACTACATAGTAAAGAAGAACTGGCGGGAATTATATAAAGCCCGATGCCTTTCAAAACGGGTTATTGTAATGATTTTTAAGAGGTCACTGTCCCTTCAGTCTTTAGCATAACGACTTATGGACGCTCGTTAAACTTTGGAATATATCTTATATATCTACTTCCAGTCCATACTTTACCTAGGTATAATTTCCGGTGTTATTCGCTATGATATATGGCGCCTATCAAATTCAAAGTTTCAGCTACACTATGCTTGCTACCTGGGCTCCTCTGCCGGTGCTGGCTTTCTTTTAGTAACCCAGAGTGGGGAATGAGACTTCGAAAATACCTAGATACTCAAGTACCTACCTATGTAAGTGAAAGGACCCATGAAAAAAAATATTTTGCATTCCGCCTTTAGAGGGAGTCTCTGTTGTCTTCCATTCATGAGGCGAGAGACAGGCTCCGTGATAATCCAGACCCAGGTAAAAATTGGCTCCATGATTTTCTAAGGTCTGCCACCGGTGTGGCCTTAGTTGAAAGATAAAGACAAAGACGAATCCGAATCCGAATCCGAACAATGGCCCACCACCGAGGCTGGTGGAAATAGAAAATCAAAGAAAGGAGAAGAGGAGGATTGTATACTGTCTCAAGTGCGATGCCTTCCGACCCTCCAGCTTGTAAGATATAATTGATTCTTTTATTTCTGCTTTCTTTCTTCAATGATACCCCGAGTGTGCGGGCAAGTACCATATGGTATATCCAGCATGCGTGTCCTTTACCATAATTCTACATCACCATTTTCCCTTGAACTCGCAACCCTTGGACCTGTCAAATTATAAGGTTTGTCCAAGGTTTGACATTTTCTAATCATAGGCTCTCATTCTATTTCGAGGCCAAGAACTCGAAATCCAGATGGGTCGACACGTCTATTCTCCAATTGCTACTATTATATTGCACGCATAGCTGGCAGCCCTCATATTATACATGGCATTGAAGTTGTCATGATTCTTTACTCTTGAATGCATGATCTAAATGATAAGCATTATTTGCATACTTTGGCTGCCAGGACGAGTAGAGAGAAACATTGAAGTTCAGTCTACAGAGCAGTGCCCTTCGTACATATTCCTATAAAGGATGAGATGATTCCAGCCAAGAAAAATCGAATGGTCTTTGCATCGTGCACAACTACCATGGTCGTTGGTAGCCTCTTGCCGTCTCGGTCCTCCACAATCTTGAGAGCTGGGAACTCATTTTCACCTTGCCTCTTTGCTTGCAAGCCCTCCGGGTAGACAGACCTTGAAGGCTGTAGCTGGCGAGGAGATTGTGCGGGGGTTTCGCGTCGCCTTCCACAAGTAGCGGGCATTGGGAAACGCGGCGACAAAGATATTGCCCTCCGTATCAAGCAACAAGTTATCGAGCGGAACTTGTAGATCCAGTACACCAACTTGGATCATCTTCTTGCCCTGCAATTGATAGGCAACCATGACACCTTGTTCACGTCCTGATTGGGACTAGTGCCCTCCATCCCGTACTTAGGCTTCATGTTTCGTAGATCCTCACTTCCTTCCTTGTCGCATATCCAATATTACACTTCGTACCATATTGAGTGCTTCCATCCAGTCCGCATACACCTGTTCCGAATTGTGAAACAAGGAAGTGTCCATTGCCAATATTGAGGATTCCATTAGCCATGTTCAGCTCTCTCGAGTGACGATCTGGCATTCTCCCGAGTCCGAATTACAGTAGCTGACACTTCCGCCCCCCACTAACAATTCTAAGACCCGATAGAGCCCGGCTTTGGTGGTATGGTCATTAATGACTGCAAACCCGACTCCATCCGCATCGACGGCCAGTCCATTTGGGGTCACAATTGCGACACTGACAATGGTTTTCAAATGGTCCAATGTTTCCGTTGCTTGGTCCAGATCGAAGGTTTCAATTGTCGAATTGGCACCAACTTTCAAATCTGATCCAGGTTCATCAATATCCATCAGAGATATGATCTAGTTGGTCCCTTGCCGAGACATTAAACATTTTCCACCGGGGCTCCACCCTGTTCGGGTTGCGATAGTCGAGCATGCTGCATATAGCTTTCGACCCTGATGGTCTACCCAGATATCTTCACATCCTTCCAAAAGAGGATGCTCGAGGCGCTCGCAGATATATGGGAAATCCTCAATCGGTTGAATGACTCGTGCAATGGGAAATATCGATGTGTTACCCCAACCGGCTGTCTTTCATGAACCAAGTCGCTGTGCCATCGAAATGCGCCACTTGGTCGACCGAAATTGGCTGGTATCTCGGTGGCTTGTAGTCCGGGCCACATCACGGATACGCAGGGGACGCGGGGACTTGAGGCACTTGTGGCTGTAAGAATAGAGTGAGCTTCCTCCATCTTCCCAAGGCGGTTATGGAACTACATACATGGATTTCAACTTCTTCACAATATTCACCCAAGTCTTTTTGCTGCTGGGGAGAGATGTCTTGGTCTCGGGGGAAAAAAAACGCTTTGTTCGGCGATCAGCAAGCCCAGCCCGTCCTTCTGCTGGTCGGTAAGATCATTTAGTTGTAGCCCGACAATCTCGTACCAGTATGTCTCGTGAGAGGAATCAGTTCCTTAGCCGTGGACAAGAGTGCCTTCTTTTCGGGATCGGCACGGCTTCCAGGATCTAGATGCTCGCGGTAATAGTTTCGCACATAGTAAACATCATTCAAATAGAGAGGAGGTGATGGGCGATAGGGGTATCCAGTCCTGAGATCAATACCTGACTTCTCCAACCGCTCCCTCGCGGGCGCTGGTAGACCGAGGGTGTCTTTTCTTGGCGACGCAACGTCTACAATGCAGGGGTCAATGGGGGCAGGTGCCATGATGATAGTCCAGCAAGCTCTTCGAAACTGATCTTGGAAACTATCATCTTACTAGGGGAGATTTGCTATATTTAAGTATCCTTATCCGTTAACTTGAAGCTGGACAATATGTCATACCAGCGACGACTGTATTGTCGACACTACGGGCTTCGAGCACATCATTGTCGCAATCCATTGCGCCTTCTTTCAACCTCGGTTTCCAAGTCCTGTCGTTGGCTGCGACATCGCTCCATCCAACCAGGAATACCCTTTACCCCTCATTTATTTTCCGATGAGAAATGAAACTTTGTGGTACCACGACCTAGAGCCAAGCCATCCCTGGCCATGATGCTCACGGGGGAGAATGCCCAATTGTCATAATTCCGAAGACAAATGGTGTGAATCATTGATCAAATGATTTCCAATCTAGCCATCGCGGTTCCTTCCGGGATGCTTCCTCTGTCGGTGGATCTTGAATTTGGGTAATCAAGCATTTCATAGGAGGGTAGGTAGAATGGTTCATGTTTAGCTTGGATCGCGAGATATTGAGTCACAATAGTCTCATAATGGCCAATAGTGGAGATAGGATAGATGAAGTAGTTCAAATAGTAACAAGCTCACCAAATCTTAATATTTACCTTCCTCACGCCAAAACATCATGGCTGACAGTGATATACAACGTGTAGCCATTATCGGAGCCGGTATTTCCGGGGTTGTTAGTGCTGCCCATCTCTTGGTAGCCGGGAAAGAGGTGACAGTCTTTGAAAGAAACCAAGCAGCAGGCGGAGTCTGGTAGGTACTCATTTCGATCGGAAAGCAAAACATCAAAGCCAACTATGACTCAGGCTCTATGATAAACGAGTGCCGATTGAAGCCCAGTATCCATCAATCAAACCACTTGATGTGGCGCAGTACGTCAAGGATGGCCGTGAGGGGGAAGAAAGACAGAATTTACTGCATGCACCACCAGGGTAGAGCAGCTCCAACTTGGCCATTGTGCGATTGATACTGATCATTCCTAGTCCATGTTATGAAAGTTTGACAAACAACGTATCAACGCCATTGCTACGCATCAAGTTAAATGCCTGGCCGCAGGGAACTCCGCATTATGTTAAGCACAGTGTCCTGAAAGACTACATTCAAGATACTTCCAACAAATCAGGCGTTAGTGACGTGACCATTTATGGCGCTTTGGTCACCAAGGTAAACAAGCAGGAGAAAAAGTGGCATGTTCATTGGGCTTCATTGAATGAGGATCTCCAAACAGGGAAGTTGGTTGAGAGTCACAGATCGCTGGCAAGTACCTTCCCCACGAGCTAGAGAACTACTTATTAAGAGAAAGTAGACATTTGACGCCGTTGTCGTTGCATCCGGCCATTACCACACCCCTCTTGTCCCAGATATTCCGGGCCTTTCCCATGCAAAAGAAAGATGGCCAATGGAGATTACTCATTCGAAGTCATTTCGAAACGCCGATGGCTTTGAAGGAAAGGTCAGCTGAATGATACCACTTATAGAACTCTTGTACTGACACTATCGCAGAATGTACTCCTGATAGGAGGTGGGGTTTCTTCAATTGATATTGCTCGAGAAATCAGTCCTGTCTCGAAAACCATCTATCAAAGCACCCGAGGTGGCACCTTTGACATTCCCGCAGTTGCACTCCCAGAAAATGCCTCAAGAATCGAGGAGGTCGCAAATTTTCAAATCACCGAGTCCCCAGATCATTCCAATCAGCATTTACCGATGACTGTCCGCTTGACGTGTGGTCAAATCTTGCAAAACATTGATAGAATCGTTCTCTGCACGGGCTACCAGATGACTTTACCGTTCTTTCCCCAGTATAACAACAACTCTGTGCCTATGACTGAGGCGGATGACTCTACACTTGTCACAGATGGCACACAGATCCACAATTTGCATCGCGACATCTTTTACATTGCCGATCCTACCTTGGCGTTTGTGGGCATTCCTTTCTATACCGCGACATTTACGTTGTTCGAATTCCAGGCCATCGCCATCACAGAGGTTTTTTCAAGAAATGTACAGCTGCCGCCGGCCAAGGAGATGAGGAAAGAATACCTGGACAGAATTCGCGTAAAGGGTTATAGGCGAAACTTCCATTCGCTGAAGGGTGAAGAAGACACTTATGTGAAACAACTTCTTGATTGGGTGAATGGCGATAGAGCCCAACAGGGCTTGTTACCCATTGAAGGACATACTAGCTCTTGGATTGAGGCAAAAGAGCAGCAAGTCGAGAGACTGAATCAACTCTTTCAAGGATCCTTGAAGATTTATAATCCCGGCTTCGGCGCTCAGGGGGTGGAGGTGTCAGCATAGATTTAGTACTTGTCAATTCTGCTGTCTAAAAGTCTCATTGGTTTAAGTGCAAGATAATGGGTCGATGAATATTAGATAACACACCTCACGCCAGTTCATCACGTTCTTAGGTACCGACTCATCTTCCCAAACTCGTCGTCCCTCAACAAGGAAGACCGGGTCGGCCTAACGCTCTTGGCTTCTGATTGGCCAGACCAATCAGAAGCTTCGCTTGGATTTGTTTTGTATGATAGTCTTTGAATTTTTTGCAATTGAGTCCACTAAAAGCCTAAATGCACAATTCAATTCTGAACAGTGGGTACATCAGCGGGTCGCGACTATTGCTGACATAACATAAATATTCTAGTGGTGGCGAGGAGACGCTTGGAGGAAATTAACGTAAAAGTCAA
This sequence comes from Penicillium sp. IBT 16267x, assembly GCA_028828865.1. Taxonomy (NCBI): domain Eukaryota; kingdom Fungi; phylum Ascomycota; class Eurotiomycetes; order Eurotiales; family Aspergillaceae; genus Penicillium; species Penicillium sp. IBT 16267x. The sequence continues at coordinate 41,835 of JAQJZQ010000008.1, read as the reverse complement.
AAAATAAGGATCGGATTCTGTATTGCATTAACCAATTAATGAAGTTGGGGGGAGCAACCAGAAAATGTAACAGGGAGGCGAGGGGGATTGGGGGATGTAGCCAATGGGTTGGATGGGGACAAAAGTTACATAATTTCATGCATAAGTGCAAATGTGTGAGGTGAAAAGGTGTGACTCAAGGCCTCCTTGTTTCATCTTTAGGACAAAAGATTCATCTAATCCACCTGGGTCACCGCGGGACCACGTTTCTCTCCTGCCGATTCTGTCTGTAGATTCGCCTGCTTCTCCGACTGAATTGCACCCTGCTCCAACTGACGAACGTGCTGGAACTGCACACTTGTCTTCCAAGGCCGCATTCCCGGAGTTGTGAACATACTCTCCACTTCTTCCAAGGTTTTACCGGCAGTCTCGGGGAAACAGAAATACACGTGAATCGTCATCGCGAAGCAGAACACTCCAAACACCAGGTATGTCTTCCACTTGATGTTCTCAAATGCTGGGGGCACGAAGTATGACAGTGCAAAGTTAAAGATCCAGTTGGAGGCCGTTGAGAGGGCAACTGCCTTGCCACGTAGTCGCAATGGGAAGAGCTCGGGTGGGTAGATCCAGCTGACAGGACCCCAAGTAGGCGCATAACTGGCGACAAACAAGTAGGTGCAGGCGATGACACCCTTGGCCGCCCCGGGGGCGCCAGATAGATCCCAGGACTCCTCGGCGACATTGCCCAATCCACCCGGAGGCGCAGGCTTTCCGTACGACTTCATGATACCACCATTGGCAAACATAAATATCATCATCAGCGTGGAGCCCACCAGCAGGGGAGTGCGACGGCCCCAACGGTCGATGAAGAGCAGAGCGAACACGGTCATAACGACATTGATCACGTACTGGATGGAGGAGGCAACCAGGTTGGCATTTCCTGAGAGTCCAGCCATTCCAAAGACGTAGGTAATGTATAGCATCATCACGTTCATACCCGTCAGCTGCGACCAGATCTGAGTGAACATGCCGATATGGGTACGGTAGATCATATGGCCCTTGAAGAGCTCCAGATATGACGCGTCAACGTTCTGACGCTCAAACTCAACCATATCACGGATCTCCTGCAGCTCGGTCAAGACGAAGGGGGCACTCGTGTCACCTTTGGCATGAACTAATGCCAGCACCTCGTGAGCTTCCTCCCAACGATCATGCTTGGCTAGCCAACGCGGGCTCTCGGGCAGCAAGAAAAACATGAAGAAGAGGAAGACGGCAGGAATCATCTGGAGGCCCCAGGGGAGACGCCAGGCAGCGGGGCCGGTTAAGAAGCTGCTGCCATAGGAAATGTAGAACATGATCAGAATACCCCAGGTGATGGCCCACTGCTGAGCCCCCACGACCTGGCCACGCTTGCTGGGCTGCGCTAGTTCGGCGACATAGACAGGAACCTGAGCGCTGAGAATGCCGACCGACAGACCGTTGATGAAACGACCGGCGACGAGTTGACCGATACTGAAAGATGCGCAGACGATGGCACTTCCGATACACCAAATGATCGAACCGGTCTGGATAGCCCGCTTCCGACCCAAATAATCCGTGACGAATCCCGAGATCAAAGCCCCAACAAATGAACCACCTGGCATGGCCGCCGAGATACCACCCTGAGTAGACGATGTTGGACCACCACAGTCCCCCTTACTATCGCGACCGGTCTGGTTGAAGAAGCATTTGTACTGCTGGGTGCCAAGACTGTGGATTTGAGGGTTTGACGAGGTTAGGGGAGATGATCTTCGACTGTGGAGTATGGGAATTTTCTGGGGACGTCCCAAGACTTACATGGCCGACATAGAAGCAATATCAAAACCAAACAGTGCACCGCCAATGACGGCCACCGCGGTGATAACGTAGATATTTCCGACCGTGTACCCCATTATGGGCGATGGGGATGTCAATTAGAACGAAGCTATAGGAAAATGGAATGACGAGAAGAGAAAGGGGGAAAAGAAAAAAGAGGAAGGAACGTGAAGATATACAAACGACAAATGACAAATGACAAACACGGGGTAGAGACAATGCGGGGGGAAGAACTAGTACAAACTACTGACTATACATAGGGTCCAACTCTAACCAATGGAAATCAATTCTACTTTTTCTTAGTGAGCTATCAATTTCCTACTTCAATCTAGCGCATGCAACTTCACCTCGTTCAATCCTACCTTATCAAGCCATCCTCCTGACTTTGTCCTTGGTTCCACGGAATGATCTTACTCTTTGTTCGAATTCGAATTCGAAGGTATAGTCGCCGTTGCTGCCGGCGGAGGCTTGCTGCTGCATGGAAAGATTACCTGCCGCATCCTGGCAATTTACCTGGCTGGCGTTCGCGGCGAATTGGCTGATGCAGTTCTGCACGGTGTCGTAGCATCCCTGCGTGAAGTTGACCGAGCCAGGGGTGTACCTGGATCCACCGCAATTCCACTGGGCAACAACCGGGGCAGTGATCACAATCAGGGCGGTTACGAACATGGTGGGGTTCTGATTCCTCCAAATTGGCTGATTGTGGTCATTATGTTAATATGTTAATCTGGGGAACCACTCCGTCATTGGTTCTTTATACACGTTTTCTGTCGCATGAGTCTTCATTCGGCGGAATTCCCGGTCCAACTGCTCTTGCTATCTTCGGCGGAATACCCGGTCCAACTGCCACCCAAACTACTGATAATAAGTAATCTAATTGTCTAGAATCCACATTCGCCTGCAAAATAGTCCAAACGAAACTCTGTATGTTCTGCTTACAGTACTGGTTTTTTTGATTGACTCTACACTATACCGCTGCATCATCTTCGAAGCTCCAAATACGACCCGCCCCCGCATTTTCATGATTGGTGCCGGAGTTGACATCTTGGCATCCGGGTAGCCTTCTCTTTTCTCTCTCCCACATCCTGCCAACTTCCCACACAGGGCTTGGACCATCTGACACCCCAGGTTGCCAAGCCGATGGAATCTGAATTTGCTTGAATGTGCGCTCGGCTCGCTGGCTTCTCGCTTTTGGTTGGAGAACATGCTGACTCGTCGACTCGGCCCCCGAATCTGTACACGATCGACAAGAAAGAGAGTTTCACCACAACCTGCCCAGCCTCCCGTCCCACTAGTCACCGCGTGGCGTTCGTGTGGTACGACCCAAGCTGTAATTCACCACGAGACGGGTGTTAACTCCGTACAGATCGCAGGATCCTATGAAAGGTAGGCGCCGGACGCCACCACTTCCTTCCCTTGCTTCTATGGCACTGACCTGCACCTCATCAATCTAGTTCTCCAAAGGTTCCCCCCTTAGCCCAGGGTGGAAATAATGTACCCCATCCCCACAGATGCGAATGGGCCGAGGGATCAAAGCATTGTGGTCAGGCGGTCCGGGTCTGACCCAGAGGATCAAAGTGCATAGCGTGAAACAACCAGCAAATTCGTACCGCAAGCCGCTGACGGGAGTGGTAACCAGTACTACCACTATGTCACCCCCATTCATTCTGAGTACCGCCAATCAGAGCCAAGAGTTTCGTGTGGTCCAGAAACGGATTCGGGTCAGATCGTCCTTCTCGGGTCTGAGAGTCCCATGCTGAGGTGCCGACACATTGGGTTTTCTTGTCCCCTTCTTTGCGATTTCCCATTTAGTCGATTTCGACGAAGATCCAGCCTGCAAGGCAGGTATCTCCCCAGTATACTCATCTGCCCCGCTTCACGTTGCTCGCGAGATTTTTGCCGGGTGGATATTCCCCGGGCATCCCTGTGTCACCGTGCCCTGCCGTAACCGAGTGATAAGCAGATGCCTAAGCTCCGGTTGAGGCATCATAACTGGATCGGAAATTTATCGGTTGGTCCGATGCATCACATCCCTGTTGCTCTCTGTAGAGGTAGACACCGGGATAGGAAAATATGCACTATAAATGTGTTCAGGCAAACACCTCGGTTATCAGTCATCGTGTTGAGTTAAGATTTCTTATTTATTCCAGAAAGCCAGCCGTCTCGGTAAGCGTGCTCTGATATCCATCATTCAGTTTCGATCTGAGACCGTAACGCAGGTGGATCTGATTGGTGTCTGGAATTTGGCACTTTCCAATTCCACTCATATCTTAAGAAGATCCTTCGGTGGCCGCGTCCGTGAGTGTTTCTTCATGCGTCGCCGATTCTACCAGTGTCAACAATCGAAGCTTGCGCTATACGCGTTTTGTAGCATATTTTGTCAACAATTGTTAGAATACAAGTCATATTTGATCTCGGTATGTAATATATCCCGAAAGGTAATTGAGTTGACGGAGCTAATACATTCTGGAAATTGAAGTGACCTTTCTCTTTCTGTCTTACACGCAGGCAGCTGGCTTAAATCTATTGAGTCACCGGAATTAATCGGACACCAAGTATTTCTTCTTCAGGACCGTAGATAATGGAGAGCAGAGGCATAGAGCCGGGGCAGTTTATTCAAATCGGTAAATTTTCCGCGTGTAGGACTTTCCGACTTAGGCCAATAGTTACCGTAGATGGTATGGCTTCAAAGCTTCCTGTTTGCTTTATTGCTTTACCTTGTGAGTTAACCACGAACGTAAAATTTTTTAAAACTTTTTGCAGATATTATTACTACCGCCGTTGCCCAGTTAGGTAGAGTTAATCTTAGAAGGAAGCAGAAGTGCTGGCCTAACTTAGTTATTTGGCCATAGCTGACGTAATTGGGTGACATGGCCAACTAATTCAGGAGCTGAAATCTTGACTCGAATGTTTTGCTTCATAGTACATTAATTGAACGTGATTCACATGACCCAGCATCATTGGTCTAGTGGTAGAATTCGTCGTTGCCATCGACGAGGCCCGTGTTCGATTCACGGATGATGCATTTGGTTTTCTTTTTTTATCAAGTACAATAACCATCCCGAGATAGAAAGAACCCCACAAGCTTCAACTTCGAATGTTGCACACTCAATTTTTCCAAATGAGCTCAACGTTGCCATTTTGCATATGTTTTCCAAGGGTAAATCCAGTCAGATGGAACAAACCTTGGAACCCTTGTTCTCGACACACTACTGATGTTGTCAGGAAGATATTATATATTTATCAGACCCACCTGCGCAGATTGTATTAGCTTGCCAATTTAATTTTAAGGAACTCTCAACTTTGGAATATTTAGTCACTAAAAATTGACAGGTGGTCGTTCATGCGACTTATCCGGTATTGGGCCGACCGAGGATCAGGTGAATTGACAGCTTAAACCATCATTCCAGTAATGTTGAGCCATCTGAGAGGGAGAGACACCCACCAACCCAAAGGCACCTTAACCCGAAGGTTGACATGTTTTAGGCACCCCAACAACTAACTATCTTCCTAAGATTCACCCGGGCATAAGAGTTGAGGTCATGTAGACTGATAGGTATTGTTCGTATTAGACAACATTCCTATATTTTGTGGTAAATGAAGGCAGATGATCTCCTTATACTAAAGCAGTGCATGGTCAACGCTTTATCTCTGTAAGCACAAAGTGTTCCCTGCGCAGGAAATTGAAATCGGCATATGTTTAACTACTTTCTTGATTCTTCCACGCGGCATGCTTTCGGTAGATGTCACGGCGGAAGGTTTGTTTCAACGAAGCCACCAATTCAACATCAACCGGCAGCGCCGCCTGGATAGCACAAAGGCCGCAAAGATTGTTTTGACGGTCAAGAAACCAAGCGAGTGTCAGACCACCGCCCCAGGTAAGTGTGTGCTCACCGTACCAGCCATCGACATTCTCAAGCGTCAGCAAGCCGCCTAGGCCATGGCCCACCTTCATCCCAGGGTCAGTTCCCACACGAAGAAAGGGCCCCACCGGGCTCGCTAGTGCAGTCTGATGACTAGCCATTGCTTGAGGATTGAGATGGGTTTGAAACATATTTTCCACAGTGGCGGTCTTGAGGAGCTTTCCAGCATTGGCCAGCAAAGACTGCAGAACTTTCACGAAGTCGGCACCCGGCAAGAAATAGCCATGTCCACCAAAGTCACCTTTGGTGCGCTTGTTCATATCACCACCACCACCGAGCACAGCACGACCAAGGGCATCAGGATCATCGAGGTTTAAATCAACCAGACGGGCTCGTAGGTCCTCGCGTGTGACCGGATAGAACTGGCCACTGGTGATTCCTAGTGGACTAAATATTCTCTGCTGCATGCGTTCTCCCAGTGTAAAACCCGTAACCCGCTCTACCACGCGACCGGCCCAATCAAGTCCAGGGCCATACATCCAGCCATCACCGGGCTGAAAAGCGAGTGGATAACTGAATAACTCTTCAACCGTTCGACGTCGGTTTCGAGAGCAGCGAATTTTTCACGCCACCTGGCGATGGATGGATTTAAAAAGTGATAAGAAAGGCCTGAGCTATGTGCGAGCAGCATTTTGAGGGTAATCGGTTGAGTGGCAGGTTCGAGCAGAGGTGTTTTACCGTCTTTGGTGAAGCCAGTAAGGACCTGCTTGGCGGCGAGCTCGGGTGCGATAGAAGATAGGTCATTGTCGAGAGCCAAGAGCCCATCGTCGACGCATTGAAGTGCAGCGATAGTGGCAAGCAATTTGGTCGCGGACGCTAAAAAAAGCACATCGTCAAGTTGTTGCGGTCGCGTCTCGCCCGATAATAGAGTACGCTTGCCGAGCGCCTTGTTGAAGACAAAGGAACTCTCGGAGTTGGTTGCACAGAGAACAGCACCGTGAATCTTGCCGGCATTGATAGCGGCGTGGAAGCTAGTCTCAATTTGGTCACCCATGATGAAGATAAAGTGGTCGGATGACTCAAATCGGTGCTCTTTCCCGATGCTGGGTATATAGGCTGGAGAAATTAGTGACTTATGGCTATTTGAACTCCACGCTGTTAAAAGACTAAGGACTGCTATCGGGTTCATCACGTGGCTAGCGTGGATTTCGTCGAGTGAGTTGCCACTGAACACCACCTCCAAATTCGAAAATTGTTATTTACTAAGATAATTCAAACTTGATAAGTGTAGCGACGATATCTTCAGCGGTAGGGTGTTTGGGTGTGGTTGGGAGATATATCCCTGTGGCACCACCGTGCAACCCGCGGGCTGCCTGGCGTGGGCTATCCCCCCGGGCGATTCTCTATTTTCCTTAATAAGTTATTTGACAGCTGTTATCCAATGCTAGATACTAAGATTTCTCTCTTCTTTTCAGAAATTGGTCGTAATGCACCACGGCTTCAAGGAGGGCTTGGGTACCTAGGGCGCTAATTTCATGCGTTAGTAACAATAAAAAGAATATCAGGCATCATAGTCTTACCAATCATGCGGACTGCAATATTCAGTCGGGTGATGACTGACGCCCTCTCGGCATGGCACGAAGATCATAGCCGACGGGCAATGCTTGCTAGTATACACGGTGTCATGACCGGCGCCACTAGTCATGAGCATAGATTGTCCTGGACCAACGAGATGGTCCGCTGCCGCCTGGATAGATGCAATACAGTTCTGGTCGAACTTGACGGCCGGAGAGTCGGTATCCAACGTCCAGTCGAAAGACACGCCCTTGCCGTCTTGGGAAGCGATAGTCGTAAATGTCTTGAAAATTTCCTCTTGCACCGCATACACAGTGCTGTCATTTGGGTGTCGGATGTCAAGAGTAAAAGTGACATTTGTGGCGAGAGTGTTGGTCGATGCATTCGATGGCACTCTAAAAATCCCTGTCGAAACCAGCGCCTTGTGTCTAGAGGCAATCTCGTTCGACGCAGCAATCATCTTAGAAGCCGCGAGAACAGGATCCTTGCGGGCCCCGAGCGGTGTCGTTCCGGTGTGAGCGTCCTTTCCATGAACAGTGATGGTAAACCATCTATATCCCTGAGCCCCCTGGACAACACCGATTGATCGACTAGCCTCCTCGAGAATAGGACCCTGCTCAATGTGAAGTTCAAAATGAGCTCCAAGAGAATATCCATTGCGTGCATCACTCGAGCACGTAATATCGCCCAAATATCCATGCCTCGTAAGCTCTGAGCGGAGGGTTACCTCTGGGTTGTGAATATCGCGCAAATTCCAGGCCTTTTCGATTGGAACGGCGCCAGCCCAGACACCGGAAGAACACATAGACTTAGGGAACCGGGCTCCCTCCTCACTATTTTTAAACCAAATTAGGCCTAAGCGAGGGTAAGTAATAACAATTTAACGAAAACTTACTTAGTCCAGTTCACGATACCAACATCATAATTGGTCTTGAACCCACTCTCTTTCATAGTTCGCAACACCTCCAACGCAGCTATAACTCCCAGAATACCATCATACCGACCACCCCGAGGCTGCGTATCAAACCACCCCGAGGCTGCGTATCAAGATGACTACCCATCGCAATCATCGGCGCATATGATTTCAGCGAACCTCGCTGCCGTGCGAACATGTTACCCATCTGATCAACAGAAAGTGTGCATGTGCATCCCAACTTTTCGACTTCGGTAGCAAACCACCGGCGTACGCGGGCGTCATCATCTGTGAGCGTCAGACGAGCCATACCTGTCTCTGTAGGCTCTCTAAACTCATGTTAGAGATGGCTCTTCTGCATGCTGAGATTGAACCAAGTGATAGATGATACATACTCGCCATAGCGATGGGCTGCTCCCCATTCACAAGTCTCGTGCAAAGTACCCCATAATCTATCCGAATTTATTCTGAGTCCCGAGGGCGCTTGGCAGCGGGTGACAGTAGAAAATCGCCTGGTCGTGTTAAAGCGGAGAGTGCGGGATGCGCTGCTTGTTGCGTGCATACTGGAAGCTACCCTGGACATCGAGCTTGACAAAATTTTAGAGGACTAAATCACTGCTGCCTACTCAACTTATATGAGTCTTGATATCGGCTTTTATAAGAAGCAAAAGTTGACTCTGATGGCTTTAGCATCTCGTACCGTGAGGCTTGCTCTGGCGGCGCCTTCTATGAACACAGTGGGGGCAAAGATGGATAAGATTTGTGGTTGGCTCAGCAAAGATTCCGAAACTTCAAATGCATAAGTTTTCATTGGAGCGTGGTAGAAAAGAAACCTTGGAAGGTTGGCGAGCTGCCGTGACAAGCAGCGCCTTCCGGTGACATTGCCAAGCCGCCAATCCGGATCCTGGGACGGACCCACATGGCGTATCTGGGTCCAGGAGTAATCAGCTCATTCCGAGCATTGATTCTTCAAAGCTAGGGCATTCGAATAGACCCCTCTTTCTTTTTGGTTGGATAATGGATACAAAAATTCCTGATGGATAACCATTTATCAAAGCCTAAGATTCTCTAGAACTATATAACTGATATCACTATATACAGGCCCCCTTTTCCCTAAACTGCCTATCCACATACTATAGCCGACTAACACAGTATTGTAAAGCTAACTTAAACATCGTTGAAATTCAAGCCGGCAGGAGTGGATTAGGAAGACACCGGGCAGAGTCGTCCGTTGTTGTTCCACGAGTAGGGCAGCGGGTCAGTGGTCTGAACCTCCCAGTCCTCGGCGCCCACAGCGGTAAGAGCGAAGAAAAGACCAGTTGGATCATAATTCTGCTTCAGTGCGTAGAGACGAAGATAGTTCGTGCCGTAGAAGGCTTCCTGGAGGTTTGGCTCTAGATGATCGGCCTCGCTCATGTAGGCGCCGGAGTCGGGGGCGATCTCACGGAGCACATCCATCCACTCGGTCACAAAGAGCGAGAAATCCTTGATCACATCCCGGGAGGAGGTGAAGTTCCACTCAGAACCGACGATGACATGAGTAAAGGTGTCACGCCACGCGGGGAGCACGGAGTTGTCCTTTGGTGGGTCAACGGGAACCGGTACCGCTAATGTGGAAACCGGCGAGGAACAGACCCTATTATTGTGAGAATCCTGTGTAAGTGAGATTAGAGGAAATTCTTAGATATATATAACTTACCTGCTCCACAGCGTCCTTGTAGGCAGCCAAGGTCTTGTTGCGGAGGGTATCACTCTGGAAAACACCACGAGGCAGCAGACGGGAAGCGGCCGTGACTACATCGGTTCCGACGTATTCCTGGGGGAAGGCATAAACCCAAACATCGTGGCTAAAAATGGGAGTTAGTAGGGAATTAAAGAAAAGATTTGAGCTTAGTAGAGTAACCAAACGCACAAGTTGTCCGCGTGGTTGTACCATGGAGTGTAGGCGATGTTCAGGCTATCGAGGGTGATGAACCATGGAGCCAGCAGAGCCTTGGTCTCGGTAACGCTCATATTTGGCGCGATAAAAGATTCCATGCGAAAATAATAGTCGGTATCACCGGCATAAGCAGTGCCAATCTCAGCCAAGGAAGCACTGATATAGTAATAACCATAGGTACCAGCATCAACAAAATCCTCAAAATTGTCGACATATGACGAAACCGCAGCCCAGAAAGCATCCGGACCCCGTTAGGCTATAGAGTAATTCAACGTCTCTCGCGCTATCCTTTAACGCCACCTTACTAGGTATATATATTGAGTTAAAACGCGCGCTAATGGCTATATATTAACCCGATTAGGAATCTAAATAGCTTCATATTGTTTAGGGCCGTAACATCTAGTAAGACTATTACTATGTGTTTAGTCTCACCTAGACATTAACATGGGCCGTCCATGGACAAAAGGTTTTGTCCACGACCCGTCCACGGGTTGTCCACGTGTGGACAGCCCATGCCTGACCCGCCCACGGGTCGGGTCGGGTCGCCCACGGGTCGCCCTCTGACACCTAATTTTGCCTGTTTTGGCCTGATTTGGCCTGATTTGGCCTAAATTCACCTGAACTTTTCGCATAATTTTTAGCTTATTTACCGTTTTTTACCTCCGTTTTGGTTCCAATAGCTATAAATTTACCCTTTTCTTCCTCTTCCCCTATGTATTTATAAGAAATATATTTGTTTCTAGATTAATTTATATCTCCTTTCCTTATTATTTAGCTTTAGAAGGCCAATTATCTTAAGATAGTGGATGATTCTTAAGAATGTTTAGTGAAGATTGAAAATATATATTTCAGCCAGTGTGTACCACCACATTTTCCACTGCAGAATCTTCTTTATTTTTTATTTAACCAAACCTAAATATTAGTCTTAGATATTTAAACTACATACTCTCCTACGCCTATTCTACCTTAATTCTAAGTTTGAGAGCCTATATATTAAAATTGCGTACGTAGTGAAGAAAAAGGCCAAATGGAAGACGGACTTAGAGAAATTTAAGAGAAAAAGAATTCTACCTCGCGACCCTATCCTTAGGCAGAAGGCCCACCCCCCTATTCCGCGGACCATAATTCAGATCTGTTTTCTCCTCACTTCTCCCTCACTTTCGTGTCAGTTTCGCGTCATTATGCCTCTTACCTTAGCCCAGGCCTTCGAAGCTGCCACTAGTGATAGTATCGACCCTATACTCTCTGATTGCTTTACTGCCCCACCCTCTTCAGCCCCTGAAAGCCAGTCTACCACGCCTATTATTCCCGAACCACCCCCGCCGACCCTCGAACGTTACGGACCGAATCAGGCCTATATCCTTTGGTCTGATATGAATAAGGCTATATTCATCTAATGGTGGCTTATAACAATATGGGGGCAAAAGCCACACACAGAGCATCCTCGCTGGGGTAGAAGGGGCTTAATAGCTGAAGTTTGGCAGTATTTCGAACAAGCAGCAGAGATCCAAACTGGCCATCCTTATGTTCTCTATAAGGATTGCGGCCAGATATATATCTTTAAGCCTAAGTATGGGACGAACTCTATGAGAAGACATCGGGCTAAGTGTTAATCCAAGATCTAGAGGAAGCAGACCTAAGGAAATATTCAGGTTTTATTTAATAACCAGGTAAGAGAAAAGTGAGAGAAAAGTGAGAGATAAGTAAAGCAGAACTAATAGTCTTTTATCTACTCCCTAGGCTGCACAAGCCCCCCCGCCCCCTCTATCATGGAACGAAGACGACTGGAGAAGGCAGCTTTTGGTCATAATTACTAGCCTTCGTCTACCGTTTCAGATCATTGAAAACGAGCACTTTCGAGATCTCCTCCGTTTGACGCACGAAGTCCCCTCTCTGCCAGAGTTTCAAATAGGCATAACCCTTACCCGGTAACTCCGAAACACCGTCGAAATTCAGCAGAAAGGCATACTTAGGATGCTTCCATCTGATGCAAAACTGTCAATAGCCCTTGATTGCTGGACCTCACCTTTCCACCAGGCCTTTATGGCAGTAACTGGATACTTTCTCGATAAGAATTGGGAATATAGACAGATACTACTTAGGTTTGAGCCTCTAGATGGCTCACATACTGGGCAAAACCTTGCTTTAGCCCTATGTGCAGTTGTTAAGAGACATGGGATCGAGGATAAGATCATGGGCATCACGACAGATAATGCTTCAAACAACAAGACTATGTTTGATGAGGTACAAAAGACCTATCCAGACATTGCTATTATCCATATTCCATGTATGGCGCATGTGATTTAGTTAAGCCTTAATAAGCTCTTAGGTCGGATCAAAGCCAAGCCTAAGAATGACACTGTAGACCTGGTTTGGACTGATGATCTCCAAAAGGCGTCGACCCAACAGAACCAGAAGCGAGATATTGCAACTACCCTTAATAAGGTACGACAGCTAGCAATATATATTAATATAAGCCCACAGAGACGTACAGAATTTCTAGGGCTTCAGGACAAGCAACCGCTTCAAGATAAGTAACCAAGATCCCCATTAGTCCCAATCCAGGATATGCGGACTCGGTGGAATTCTACTTATCTGATGATGCAGAGGGCTAAACGCCTTAGGCTCTACTTTGATAAGTATTGCCGCATTGAGAATCTAGAGAATTTGAAGCTAGATTCGGATGAATGGCGACAGATTGACTACCTTCTTTGTCTTATAAGACCATTCTTCCTATACACTATAACATTCTCAAAGACAAAGGATGTCACTATTCATCTAGTCTTTAAGCTTTACAATAAGCTTTTTAGGCATCTTGAGACTTCAATTGCTCAGCTAAAAAGGAAAAAGGTATTTTCTCACTTTTACCTCACTTTTATCTTACCGCGGATATAGATAGGATGGAAGCAACAGATGCTTATAGCTCTCGAAGCAGGCTTACAGAAGCTTCGGGACTACTATGCGTTAACAGATCAGCCTAAGGCTGGCAATATCTACGCATATGTAGGCCTCGAGATGGAACCGCAAGACCCGCGTACCACCCCGCCCCGCCCCTCCGCGGTTTCTTGGTTACAAAGTTTAGACCCGCGGGGCGGTTTTAGGATGAGTAGAACCGACCCTCAAAGTTGCGGTTCGACCCGGCGGGTCTACAAACACAACAAACATCTAAAACCCTGTGACATGCATAAATATGCAGAATCAGCCTGTATTTTTGAGTATTTTGCTTTTAGCCTAGTCACATTTATGTATATATTACGGAAGGTTCAGTATGACTATATCTTTGTTGAGCGTTGACGAATTTCTGCCGAAATGGCTAATCTGATTCTTTGGTTCTGCTAATTATATACAAAATCATCATCTTGTCTTAAGCGCTTTTGGACGCGCCCAGATGAACGCCGCTGATTGCTACTTTCCTCCTGTAAGTGGCTATTATCAGGTAGAGGAACCTCATCAGCATCATCTAGTCGGATAAGATTATCTGACGTAGCCTCAGCTCTTCTCTTCCCAAGTGTATGCTCACTAGAAGGTTGGGTAGCTTCAGTAGCAGATAGATCTTCCTCATCATCACTGATTGAAACAAATCCCTCCTCTTCCTTTTCCTTTGCATCCTTTCGCTCACTCTCTGCTTGCTTCTCTTGGGTAGAAAGGTACTCATCGATCAATGCAAGCTGTTCCGACTCCACATCAAATTTTGTTGTACACATAAACATCATCAAATCCTGGATAGTCTGTGGTTTCAGCGAGCCTCGTCGGTAGTGACAGATGTCGCGAGCGGAGTTGAACAACCGCTCAACACCGGAGCCACTAGCTGGGGTAGTGAGGACGTCTCGGGCAAGGCTTGCCAGAATAGGATATTCCTTTTCGTGTTCCTTCCAGTACACCCGAGGGGTTGCCTGTACAGTACCTAGTACAGTTAGTATAAGGGAAACCGAAAGAGCATAGAAGAAGTCAGATATAACGGGATTGGCTTACTGCTTCCAAGATACCGCGTGAGCTCATCTATGGCAGTCGTTCCGGACTGGAGGGATTCGGCAGGGGTCACAAGCAGATCAATATCCGATACATCGTTTCTCGCGGACTGGATGGTTGACGGAGACTGTTTGTAGCGCTCCTGATAAGGTTGCATGTAAGTCTCTAGGGACTTCCTATAGCGTGGCGCCCAGTGAGGCTCCCATTCCTTGCCTGAAAAGAATGCCAGCTTGTTCCGCGGCCCCAAGATAGTCGCAATTGCATAGAGATCGCCAGGAACCTCATCAGTTTTCCCATAATACTCAGCAAGCTTATCCCGTGCATGATCTAGCGCGGACTTCATCACCTTTTTCCAACCAACCCTCTTCCGCGCCAGCTGGGCTTTTGCCTTATCAATATGAGTGAACAAGGTATTGTAAATGCCGAAGACGTTGTGAACGGTAACATCTGTGGTTGCTGAGAGAGATGAGGTGAATTTAAAGAAGGGATAGGTAATTAAGAGAAGATAATCAACCTGTCGCCATTCATCTTTATCCATCTTCATATCAGCTAGGTTGAATTCAGCACAGAAGCTGTCAAAGGCAGACTGCAGCCGCCGGGCACGCCGGAGCATCAGGAACGTTGAATTCCAGCGGGTCCGAACATCTTGGATCGGCATCAGCTTCGGGTCTTTCGTCTGAAGTTTCATAAAACTCTCGCGGCGTTGGGGACTTTTATTGATATAAACTGCAAGCTTACGGACCTAGAAGATAATAGAATAGTTAGTATATGAAATGTGAGAGAAGCAAGAGAAGACTAGACCTTGTTAAGAGTAACCACGATCTTCCTGTTCTCTTGCCGGGCCTGAGTCGCTCCCTCTACCCATTCCATCTCTTCCCGATCGTTCCGCGGGTTCGCATCCATCTGACCAAGAAGCTCTTTCAGACTTAGCTGTATCACATGCGCGATACAGGGTAGCCGAATAACCGGAATATGACTCGGTAGCTCGAGAGACTCGACAGCCTCTTGAAGACTACCTAGCAACGTACCGTTATTAGACGCGTTATCAGTTGTAATCGTTAACACCCGGTTAGTAACCTCATGTTTCTCAAGAAGGTTTAGGAGAATGGTGCTAAGATAGGCCCCCGTATGCGAGCCGTGCAGTGGCTCAAAGCCAAGTAAGATCTCACGGTAGTTCCACTCTTGGTCAAGAAAGTAGCCCGTTACAGCCATAAAAGACTGGCGAAAGGGTAAGCTCCAGCAATCTAATGCAATAGAGAGCTTTGCACCCTGAGGAAGCTTGCGAAGAAGAGTACACTGGTGTTGTTCCACTATCTCCCTAAGATGCCGGCGGACGGTGAATGCGGAAGGGATTTCGGGCATAGAGGGAGTAAGTCGGGCCATTTCGATCAGGGCGCGGAATTCAGGATGCTCAACGAGGAGGAATGGTAACCGCGAGGCAGTAATAAAGGTAACTAGCCTCTCCATCCAGGCTTGCTGGGTAAAATGGAGTCTCTGGGGTATATGGTGTGCCTAGTAAGAGATTTTTATAATATTAGTAAAGAAAAAAAAAGTGAAAGGCAAGAGTTCTCAATACCCCGTTTGATATCATCCGTCTAATATCTTACGACCGAGGCGCTAGCTTCCGACAATTGACCCCTTATGTGTAGTGCTTATTCATATAGGTTGTTCCCCGGTGGCGATCGGCAGGATAAGCCAGTATATGGTTGCAAGTCTTACACATGACCTTAGGAGTTCCATCTTAGGGAGCTGCAACCTGTTCAAAGTGATCCCAGCACTCTGACTGGTGCTGAACGTCAAAGATATTCCGTTTCACCTGACTTCCAAACTCAGTCTGTAGCCACCATGCAACGAAATCATCATTCGTCATCTCTGTCCAGAGGATATAGATCTTCTTTCTTGGAGGGCCAACGCGTTGGAGTGTTTCGGGAATCGGAGGCGGAACTGCCGGTCGGGTAAAGTTCACGTCGGTGGTTGAATTTCGCGTGTCGTGCCCGTCGACGTTGAGTGGCCCATTAGAAGGAAGGAAGGAGAGGGTATCTACTGGATTATCGCCGAAAATCGATGAGGGATAGTGATCCGAGAACTGAGAGGTCTGGCTCTGTGACATTTCGACGAATTGAGTATCAAATGAAAAGGGGCAAGGTAGAGAAGGGAGACATACTAGAAATTTAAGGGAATTGGCTACTAGCAGGGACAACAGGAGATATAGAGAGATCAACTCTAATTCTTTCTAGTGATTAGGTAGAAAGGCCCACTATATGGAGGTTCCTTGCGGTTCGAACCGCAAAGAACTGCGAAGAACCTCATATTCCCGCAAGAAGAACCGCACGGCCCACAAGAAGAACCGCATAGCCCGCAAGAAGAACCGCATAGCCCATAGGAAGAACTGCGAGTACTGTAGAATGACCCTCCATATAGCCCACATTGCTAAAGACCCTTAACTTTTGCTAAGTCCGTTCCCCAGAGAGAAGGGTACAATCTTTCGATGTGGATAGCTAGCTCATATTAGTTATAAGAGATAATATTTTTAGGAAAACCTATTAGTAGAGAATACAAGCGTTTCAATAATATATAATTCGGTCAGTTTAGTCCCTAAAAGGGTTATGGAAATGGAACGAATGAATCTTGCTGAAGATGATGGAAGGGTACTCAGGTTACAATATATATTCCTAACTACATACACCGAACAAACTACACCTTCTACTAGAACTCGCAACAATGTCGCTAATATACCCCATTAAAAGGGCAAGTAGGTAATTTCAACGCTAAGTAATCCATATATAATTACGTTTCATCTAATTTCAAAACGGTGGGTGGTTATTTAGGATAGATAGAAGGGTTGAGACCAAAACAGTGTTTAATAACCGTAAATAATAAAGATGATTCATCAAATTATACGTCCAAAAGAGGAAACTATCAGCAGAATTATGCATTCGCGGGTCTATGAGGGTCGACCCGCTTCCGAACCGCATAGACCCGCGGGGCGGTGCGGTTCTGAGATAGGATGGTTGCGGGTCTACGAGGGGCGGTTCGTGGTTCAAAAAATTAGAACCGCCCCGCCCCATCTCGAGGCCTACGCATATGGCACTATCCTTGCCCCAAAAGATAAGCTACAGTACTTTAAAACCAAGGACTGGCTTAGAGGTCCAGAGGGTTCGGATGAAACATGGGCTGAATACTATCAGAATACCCTTCAAGATCGGATCAAAGAATATCAACCTAAAGAGGATAATACGTTTGTATCTGAGTCATTCCCACGGGGGTCAGAACTTGAAGCTATGCTTGACGACGAGAGGGAAACAGACCTTAATCAGGATGAGCTTATAAGATATCTTCAAGCCGGTAAGCCTCTTCTATTAAGTCTATTAATCTAGTTTCTAATTTTCTCTCACTCCAGGCCCTATTCAGAGCACCCCGCAGACGTTCTGGAGGGACCATCAGTCTGAATACCCTACCCTTGCACGGGTAGCCCGTGATGTCTTTTCTATCCCAGCAACAGGTGCAGGGGTAGAACGTCTATTTAATACAGCCCGGGATGTGTGTCACTATCGCAGAGGTCGTCTAAATTCAACGACTATCCAGGATCTGATGATGTTTTCATGCCTTACCCAGTTTGAGATGGAAGCACAACAGCTTGAGCTAGCACGGGCTATGGAGGTGCCTGAAGAGGGTGAAGATGAGAAAATATCATCTAAATTAGATGATGTTGATCTGATTAGTGACAATGAGGAAGGTGAGGAAGAAGTGAGGGTAGATAAGAGGCAAAGAGATGATTCATCTGATCATGAGAGTGACGAAGGTGATCATGATGATAATGCTTTACCCTCTATGGGCGACAAACGTCACTCTGGAAGGGCAAGGAAGATACCGAAGCATCTCGCAGGATATGAATTAAGTAAATAATTAGATTGCATTCACTTTTGCTTCATTTTACCCTTACTTTTGGCTGAAATAAACCATTTTCCATCTAAAATATTACCATATGAATACTAAATATACTGTATTAATTGCATTAATTATGTCTCACGGTATCACGGGTCGCCAAGAAGCCCACGGGTCAACCCGTCCATGGACGGGTTGGGTCGACCCACGGTGGGCCGCCCACGGGTCATGTTAATGTCTAGTCTCACCGCCTTTGCCTTCTGGCCTTCTTCTAGATAGATTATAGCGTGTTCTACTCTTCCTTCTTTATAGCCTCAATCTATCGCTTTTCTTCTCTTTTCCCTTCGTCTCTTCACTATGAGCAAGGTCAAAAGACACAGTGTATGTCACTCAAAATTGCTCTAAGGGAGGTCGGCGTAGTAGGAGTACGGCTGGTTCAGCTCGTAGAACTCAACTGGCTGCGGACCAGTGCTACCACCGTACCAGACAGGACGGGTGAGGTTCTTTGGGGTGTCCGTACGGGGCTTCTCTGTGAAGATCTGTTCGAAGGTCTTGGCCCACTGGACACGGTTGTTCAGACCATCAAGTCCCCAGAGGTTCTGGAGGAAATGAAGCATAGAGGTGTGGGTGTACTCGGAGGTGTCTGCATACATGGTACCCTCCTCATGGATCAAAGTGTTGGCGGGGACCCAAGGAGAGATCAAGAAAGCAGGAACGCTATGGATAGGATTAGTCTCTCCTTTAGATAACGCTGTAGACATGTCTCTTACCGGATACCGAGGCGGTCAAAGTTGTAGGTAAGGTTGAAGCCCTCCGATGTACCATTGAAGATGATATCGTCTTCCGGGATAGGGACGTTCATGGGAGGGGCGACGTGGTCCGCAAATCCACCGTGCTCGTCGAAGTTCAGGATAATCAGGCTGTATGTGAAGTTTATTAGCCTTCGATCGTTCACGCAGATATCTATCCACGGTCCTTCCCGATCACTTACACGTTGTCCCAATACTGGGAGTTACGCACAGCATCGTACAAGTGCTTGATCATGGCGGAACCAGCGGCCAAGTTGGAAGTCGGGTGCATAGAGTCGACGGTGCAGCATTCAGGGTTGATGTACGAGAACTGTGGCAAGGTTCCCTCCTGGAGATCGGTGTAGAAGTTGTTGGCGGTCTCGAGGTTGTCCATGGCATTCTTCTGAACCCACTCGTAATTCCAGGCGTCGATGATGTCGGACTCATAGTACTGCAGCACATCGTCAATTCATGGTTCCCGTGGCGAAGCCAATTACACTCACGTTCTTCCAGGAGATTCCGGCATTCGAGAGGGATTCGAAGATAGACATGGCACAGGTGGTTCCAGTCACATTGTTGAAGAAACCAGCAGCCTGGGTGGTGTCATCGACAAAACCACAACTGGAACCCGAGGTAGCAAACTGGCGGTTAGGGTTGGTAGGGCCAGGGTGCTCAGCGAACTAATTCCCCAAAGTGTCAATTAATTGCTATCTTGAATAGTGAGGGAAAGAGTACGCACGTAGCGATCAAAGAAAACAAAGTTCTCGGCGATTTCAGCCAGAGTGGAGGTCTTCTTCTCGTCGTAGGCTTTGATGACGAAAGCGGACTGACCAGGAGTGAGGTCGTACCTGACAGACTCGCGTTCAACGAAACCCTGCATGGTAGGAACAGAGTCCTTGGTAGGGTAGTAGGTCTGGAAAATCTCATAGTTGGTACCGGCGAAGTCGTGGTCAGGGTCGTCGTAGGGAACCTCGCCCTCGTTACTTGCAGCACAGATCGAGTAAGGCTCGCCATAGACAGTCCAGTTAGGGTTAGTGTACGGGTTGCAGAAGGGCTCTTTGAGATGGATCAGGTTATCGATATCAGGATGGAAATCCCAGTATCCAGCGATGTTGTCGAAGGAGTGGTTCTCCATCATGAGGTAGATAACATGCTTGACCTGCAGCAGGAGGTTAATATCATCGGCCCTTGGTCAGCACAGGTTGGTTTCTCACATTGCCTCTCAGAGTATCCCACACATCGCTGCTCAGACCGGACTTGAAGTTAGGAGATGTTGACAATGGCAAGAGATGGGCACTGTACCTGGAAGCTTTGCTGCTTGGGGCAGCGAGAGCCGAACCCATGTTGGCCACGGCGCAAACGGCCGTCAATCCGAAGACAGACTTCATCTTGTTGGATGTACGAGGTAAAGCTGTTTGTTGTCGATGAACCCGAAGTCCGCCATATGCAGGGCTTCTTATGTGGACTCTCCATCAATGAGCTGATGCCGAGTCCGGACTTTTGCACCATCTCGAAAATATACACGTTCTCTTGGCAAGAATTCCGGTTGGTTGAAATAAAGATGACATTGAGAAGTTGTGCAGCCCTTGCCGCTATTGAGAAGATGAACTTTCTTTCGTCTAGGTGGGGCTGCATAGGAGCACTCGGCCGAAACTGGAAGGTCTGTAGATGCGATCTTGCATTGTTGTCAGAATATGGTGGTGCACGGAACTGTCCGGAGATTGACCCATTGCTGCATCTAGTTTAGTCCGCACCCCAACTTACCCCCTCGCCATGTCTCCAACGAACATTCATTAGACTCCGGATCTCGGCGCATGCTTGGTAGCGGGCCTTACCGAAAAATCTACCGCCGTTTGACAACTTCGGAGAGTATGTCGTAGATGCATGGGCCAGGGGTTGAATATGATTGGTGTCCGGGTAAATTAAATGCCCCAATTACGTAGCTACCCTCGATAAGGAGTCCACAAGATTGCCGACCCACCGTGTCAAGCTTTACCAAGCATTTTACCAAGCATTTTACCAAAACTGTTTCGGAGTTCGGTAATCGTTGAGGGCGAATCTCCGCCCACGTGGAAGCACCGGACCCGCACATGAAGCCGGAAATATGCCCCAAAACAGCAAAACAGGAAATGTAGGCCATAGCCGAATGGAGTCGTCGATGCTGCTAGAATACGCGGAAGGCAAAAGAAGCAGAACTGTGGATCATGTGGTCCAAAACGAGCGAGCAAACAAACAGTGTGAATGAGGCCTAAATGGCATTCTGTGAAAGGCTACAATCAACTTACCTGCCTAGGGAATTTTATTCATCTAATTGATTCCTTCCTTCAGCCTTCCCTGTTTTTGAGCTCGTGGCCTTCTTCCGCTGCGCACCTTTCCCTTCGTCATCAGGGCTACACTGGTTCGAGGGAGTAAAGTGGTGGTGGTACGTCGGCGTGTACGTCTCATTCCCATACACATCTCCGCCGTAAAAGAGATATCCCTGGCTTTCTTCAAGCGGGATAGTGCGAATTTGGTCTGCAGTCCCAATAGCCCAGGGCATTTGCATGCCTTCAAAAGACATAATTAGCAAGACTGCGGCAGCTCTATATAAAGATAACTTACCCATCATCATATGTTGTGCTCTATGGCAATGAATCATCCAGACTCCCGGTTCTGTGATACGAAATCGCCACGCGCGCCATCCATAAGGAACCCCAGCGCCAGCAACGGATTGGTACTCATAACTAAGAGTAGTGTCTCTTAAAGCAGGGTGCCATCCCAGGCTTTTTATCTTAGCCTCATTGGCCGAGGCGTTGTAAATTCCGGGGCCGCTCCCAATATCGTAATAATGAATCCCATGCGCATGGAAAGGATGAACATCCTCGCCGCCACCGTTGTTCACTATCGAGCCATGTATTTGAAACACGATCTCCAACACTTCCCCCGGCAGCGCTGCAAAGGCACGGACATTCGAATCCCAGCCGCCATTTGCGACGGCGGCATCGTAGTTTGGCACAGCGGCTTCACAGTACTTGTAAATATCCACAAGAAGGGGGCTGTAGTAGTCTTTTTCAATCCACGTGAAATTGTTGAAAGTCCAGATTTCCTGACCCGTCACGGGGCTGATCTCTTGCATAATATTGAGGATCACACGGCGAGTGACCTCCTCGAGCGAGAGGTAGCTATCCTGTTCTGGATATAATGGCTCGAGGGTGTATTCAAGCCAGTTGTAGGGAGGAGTGTTCGTAAAGTTAAATGGTGGCGTCGCTGGAGCTACTGGAGGCGATGGTGTCTTCAAGTATCGAATAACACCGTATCCTATGTAGGTGGACGGTCGGTCAAGGGTCTGGAACTGAATGACGTAGTCTTTTTTTCCATCGGCCAGAAGCTCTTCGGTCGTTTTTGCCTGGAAGAGGACGTCGAATGTCTGGCCAGAGGCGATCTGCATGCGGTCGACCGGGGCGGGCTTGGTGTACCGCGAATCGGCTGCGATTACCGCCATGTCGTCGTGACCTTCAAAGCCGATCATGAGGAACGAAAGTGCATTCGAACTGATGAAGCGAAAACGGTACTTCTTGCCCGGATCTACCTCAATGATGGGCAGTGCGCAGACACCGGTGTTGTTGGGTTCGTGACCGATCGCAACGCCAACGCCGTTGAGCAAGAACGAGTTCACCTCGCCGGTCCAGCTGAACGGTACCCCCTGCAGACCAACCGTCATATTGTGGTCCGTCTTGTTGAAATAATCACTCCAAAGAAGAAAACGGTCCTCGTCATAATCATACGGAGGCTTGCCACAATCATCCACAATGAGTGCTCCAAAGGCCGTCACTTCTTCCATTCCAACATGTGCGTGGTAGAAGTATGTGCCAGCATCGTCGGGAGTAGTCTGGATTTCGTAGTCGAAGAAGTGACCCGGAGAAATTGGCCATTGCGATGCTTGTGGTGTTCCATCCGAGAAGGGCGCCACTCGCTGGGCGATGCCATGCCAATGCTATATTCGAATGTTAGGATAGGCGCTCGATTTCTTCGGACTGCCATAAACATACTATAGTCACGTTGAAAACTTCTAGATCATTGTATACCCTGATCCAGGTGATCTCCCCGGGGGACAGGTGGATTACAGGCCCTGGTGAAGTGCCATTGACAAGCACGCTCAGTCGAGTCTCGCAAGCGACAGAGGCGTTCTCTGCCGTGACACGTAGGACATGATCTGGGTGAAAGCTCTTGTCGTGGGCCACCAGCTTGCCGAAAGACGAAATGGCTTGGCATAAGAGTGCAGCTGTCCAAAACAGTATGGGCCGCATCCTGCGTCCCGTCTTCGAAGCTCTCGTTGACGTGAGATGACTTTCGACGCTGTTCTAGTTTATCATTTTCATATTCTACAGATATCTCCAGCACGTGTTTGGGTTCAGAATTCTCGGCCGATATTATGGGACCCATACAAAATGGCAATATCGCCAGTTGGGTAGGTGGGGTGGCCGCGCGGGCCTAGTACACAATTAAAACGTATCTTGAGCTACGAACTTTCGCCGATATTCTTGGGCCGCGGAACAGTTTCTATGCAGGCTAGCCGGCCTATCTAAGCCACAATGTCGCTTAAGAGGGTCGTCGACCCACTTTTCAATAATTTCAGAGAGAATTATGTTTAGCCAGGGGCAAAAGTCGGCAGGTAAGCTTTCCTTCCCCACCCGTGGGCTTTCGGCGAGCGCCCGATTGGCCACATTTCGTCGGATGTGAAGTCAGTTAACGCACTAACAAATTGGAGAAGACATACGATACATGTGCTTCCATAAGCGTGGATTGGTATGTCTTACGTTGGTGGAAATAAGCTTTCGGAAAAATGCTTGCCATTACAACACGTGCCAGCAGGAATAACAACCGTCTTAGGCCTCAAAAAGTACTTAAGGTAGGCGTAGTCCTGGCAAACTCGTAATTTCCCTGTCATTCATCTGCCAAATTTCATATCGCATACCTAACAAACCTCGCGGTTTGTCGTCGTACTAGTGAAGATGAAGCTTTCCATTGGCCTAGTTCTGACTGGCCTGTCCTTGACGGCAGCCCTGAGTGTTCGGGACGACCCGCATGCTAAGAAGGTCACTCCTGCTAAGGTCACTCCTCCTAAGGTCACTCCTCCTAAGGTCACTCCTCCTAAGGGAAAGTGGTTTGACCGTAAGTTGAACGATTCAGCCTACGAGAAAAAATGATCCTGAAATGTTGATAAATGTGCTAGGGATCGTGATTTATGTCTTGGAGAACACCAACAAGGATGTCACTTTCGGCAACCCCTACTACCTCAACCTCACCAACATGGGCATGACGCTTGGCAACTACCACGGTACGTTGTATTCCCTTGGGATCACCAACAATGAACTAGATCTCGCTAACGTCTTGCTTAATTTTCAGGCACTACTCATCCCTCCCAGGTAAATATTATATATCCTGTGCCGTTTATATCTTAATTCCATCTAATACCGAACTCTGCAGCCTAATTACATTACCATGATTTCCAACACTATTGCTGCTGGTGTCTACGATGATGCCAACCACAACAGCACCGAGATGAGTCTGATTGACTTGTTCGAGCCCGCCGGTACGATACGCTCGACACCACTTCCAATCAATCCCCACCGCTGGGAATTAGAGGCTAATTGAAAACAGGTATTACCTGGAAGGCCTACATGGAGGGCTACACGCCCCTCGCGAATGGTGAATGTAACCCGATTGCCGAGGACGATTCCACTCTCTACGTCCGGTAAGCGTCCTATTCGTGACAAGAATCAACATTATGAGACCGCTCATTGTGAGATAGCAAGCACAACCCCTTCATGTCCTTCGACAATATCCGCAACAACACTTCTCGCTGCCAGAACATTGTTAACGCTGAGGAGAACTTTGCTAAGGACGTTGCTCTGGGTGCCGATGCTCCTATGTACATGTTCTACACCCCGAACCTTGACAACGACGCCCACAACACCAACGTCTCTTATGCCTCGGCCAACACCCAGTATGTGGTGGACACTATGCTAAACAACGAGGAGTTTATGAAGAATACTTTGATTGTCATTACTTTCGACGAGAACAGTAAGTAATTAAACCCTTGGTTAGCCTCGTTCGGTTGAGGATATACTCACAAACCCAAAGATATCTACATTAACGACAACTTCGGCCTGCCTAACTCAATCTATACTGTCCTCCTGGGTAACGACACTATTAAGTGCTATGATTGCGTTGACCAGCAGTTCCACAACCGTGAGTATCCCCCGAGTCATTACTCTTTCTTATACAGCAATTCTGATTCCTTCCTAGATTTCTCTCAGGTCGTGACTGTCGAGAGGAACTGGAACCTGAGCACTATCCCTCAGCCTGATGGCAGTGGAGAGGGCTGGGATATGTGGTGGCGCCCCTTTGGTATGCTTCGTAGCGCCAAGGACAAGATTTGCGCGTACGCTCCTTGCTCCGAAACCTATGATGATGAAAGCACGGCCATGGCCGATAGTAACTGGGGCGACCAAGACTATTAGTGTCGGGTCAGCTTAAGAGGAAGGGTGGACTAGGTTCGGATTTCTCCCAACTCGCTAGCCTTGTGTTATATGGATAGCTCCCTTTGTCAATCTACTATGGTCTCTCGTATCATACGATGAAGCAATCGCGTGATGCCGGGAGGTAGGTGAAGCTTTTACTCGAAATGGATATCATAGATTATTGCTTTCTTTCCTAAATATCTAGATGTATTTAGAACATACCGAAGAAAGAAACAACCTTTCTTTAGTAAGTAGAATTCTTGGGGTCCATCTATGGTGACGTTTTTGAAGATTAGTTTTTCTAAGTACTTATCTTTCTGGCGCTATAGAACCTCCCCTTTCAATAGATCAAACTTTATAAGA
Source organism: Penicillium sp. IBT 16267x (assembly GCA_028828865.1). Taxonomy (NCBI): domain Eukaryota; kingdom Fungi; phylum Ascomycota; class Eurotiomycetes; order Eurotiales; family Aspergillaceae; genus Penicillium; species Penicillium sp. IBT 16267x. The sequence continues at coordinate 16,204 of JAQJZQ010000008.1, read as the reverse complement.
TCCTCTACTATATTTACCCTGAAAAGAACGCTATATATAGGAGTAATGGTGAGTAGAAGGTAGACTGCGGCAACATCCTCAATATCCATGGATATCCACATATCCTCTCCGCAAATTGCGGACATGGTATGTCACCCAATATCCGCAATCCTCAATTTTGTGGATATGGTATACCACCTAATATTCTCTGGATATTTAAGGATATCCAGTGGATATCAAATAGGCCAAACATGCCTAGCCTCGTGACTTTTTTAAGTATATATAATTTATGCGGTTTCCTACGTATTTTTCATATAATCATAGTGTAATCATTAATTTTTAAGATTTCAATTTAGTAAATATAATTCTATTATCTCTATATAATATTAACTACCTTAAATTAATCTAAAATCCATTAGGTAACCTAGGTTACTTCCGAATTCGCCCTAACCGTCCCTATATACCCTTATCTATTGGCATTTCTAGAAGGTCATCGTCATCGTCATTAAGAGATTTAGATAATCGTTTCTTTGATCGTTTACGCTATAGTTACTTACTTTAATCATTATTCTTCCTATTATCTAAATCATTATCGTAGTTCCCTATCTATTATATATCCTCTATGCTAGGCTCTTAATCCTCCTCTTCGTTATCACTAATTAGCTTAAGAGTTTTAAGATAGGGCATTAGTTTCCGAGCTTAATCTAATAACGTAGCTTCCCTAATAGAGAGATACTCCTTAATAACCTCTATCTCCTTCTACTTAACGTTAAAGTTAGTGGTGAATTAATGAAGCATTAGTCCTTAGATAGTACTAGACATCTGCATTCCCATGGGAATTTCCCAAATGGGAATTCCCATTCCCTCCCATGGGTGGGAATGGGAGCGACCCCTATTCCCATGGGAGGGAACGAAATTCCCATTCCCTCCCATGGGACTCCCGTCTACCGCCAAGATTCCCATAATACTAAGAGCATAATTAATGCTTTTTTATGTAGTAATTCTCGTATTCATCTAGTAATGTTTTAAAGCAAAAGTGAGCATTCATTCAATTACTTTCTAACTAATCCTAATCTCGTAGTCCTCCAACGCCTTTAGACGCTTTCTTACCCGTCTAGATTCACGTATCTGGCTCTGCATTACAGGCAATCCATCATCATCTTCATCGTTATCCTCCTCAATATCAGACAAAACACTCTTTCGTCTCTTCCCAGCCCTTACTGATTGCCTCAGTTCCTCCTCACCTTCCTCATTATCACTAATAGGCTCAATCTCTTCTATCTCTTGCATCTCACTCAAGATCGAAGCTGTTTCACCCTCCTCAGGGATCTCCATTGCCCGCGCGAGCTCCAATTGCTCTTCTTCCATCTCAAACCGGGTCGCACACATAAATAACATCTGATCCTGAATAGTAGTAGTCTTCATACGCCCTCTACGGTAGTGGCAAACATCTCGTGCTGAATTAAACAGTCGTTCTACCCCTGCACCAGTGGCAGGGACAGAAAAAACGTCCCGAGCTACCCGTGCGAGGGTAGGGAACTCATGTTGGTGGTCCTTCCAGAACGCTCGTGGGGTGACATTCACTAGGCCTAGATCGGATGAAAGGATTAGTTGAGGTAAAAGAAGATCAGATGAAAAGGTAGCTTACTTCCTTGAAGATATCGGGTTAATTCGTCTTGCTCTTGATAGCATTCGGCCTCGAATTCGAACATTATATCAAGTTCGGATAGCTCGCCTAACGCCTGGGGACGTTTAGTGGAAGTATCATCGGATTGATACCCTTTAATCCGATCCTGAAGAGATATAAGATATTGCTTATCATAGCCACCCGTCCATTCCTTCTTCTGAAAGAATTGCAGTTTTGACCGAGGGTCAAGGATAGTGCTATGCGCATAGATATCACCAACGTCTGGATCATCTGTCTTGCCATAGTACTCGCGAAGCTTCTCAAGACCTACTTCGAGAGCTTCCATTATCTCCCTCTTCCATCCGACCTACGATAGAGGTAAGTAGAAGTTCAGACGAAAGTGAGAGTAAAGTAAGGGTGAAATAGACCTTTTTTCGTCTTAACTGTGTAATTGAGGCTTCGAGGTGTCGAAATAGCTCATTATAGAGCTTAAATACCCAGTGAATAGTGACGTCCTTAGTCTTCGAAAGCGAGGTGGTGTATTTGAAGAAAGGCTTTGTAAGACAAAGTAGGTAATCAATCTGTCGCCATTCCTCTGAATTAAGCTTCATCTTATCGACCTTGTGGGCTAGGCAGTATAAATCAAGAGTAGGTCGAAGCCTCTTAGCCCGTTGAAGCATTAGATATGTCGAGTTCCATCTTGTCTTCACATCCTGGATCAGGACTAATGGAGTCGCTCTGTTCTGAAGCTTTCTAAATGCCTCGTTTCTCTGGGAGCTTGCATTGATATAGATAGCAAGAGTGCGAGCCTTAGTTAAGGTATTCGCAATATTCGCTGGGCCAGCTTTGATAGCCCCGAGACGGTCATTAGACCAAACGATATCCACTTACTCATTCGTAGGGTTTCCTTTGATTGTTGCGAGAAGGGACTTCAGACTAAGCTGAATGACATGCGCCATGCACGGAATTCGGATGAAAGGAACACCTGGATGGTCTGTTTCTACCTTACGAATTAATGTCGTATTATTCGATGCATTATCAGTGGTGATAGCCATGACTCTGTCTGCGATCGAATAGTCCGTAAGGATAGAAGATAGGACTGAACCAAGGTTATCCCCACTATGTGCGCCCTCTAATGGTTCGAATCCAAGTAAGACCTCTCTATATTCCCAATTTGCATCAAGAAAATAGCCAGTAATTGCCATAAATGACTGCCGAAATGATGATGACCAACAGTCTAGACTAACAGACATCTTGGCACCATCTGGAAGCATCTGAAGCATTCCTTGCTGCCGATCTTTCGCTGTCGCTTTGAGTTGACGTGATATTGTCGTCGCAGAAGGGGTGTTTATGAAGATAGGCTTTTTAGGATCGTATGGGAACGTTCGCGCGAGGTTTAGGAGGTCTCGAAAGTGTCGGTTTTCGATGATTTGAAACGGTAGCCGTAGGCTAGTAATAGTTGTTAAAAGCTGCTGCATCCATTTCTCTTCATCCCAAGGTGCGGGTTCTGATGGTTGGGGTTTTTTTAGAACCTAGAGTTAAGACGAAAGGTTATTAATCTTGAAGTAAGGGTAAATCTAGGGTAAAGTGAGAGTAGACTAAGGGTGCTTTGATCTCACTTTACCCTCTCTTTCGTCTCAAGTTTCACTTACCATACTATCTATTGATAGCTGGGTTTGCTTTCGTTTGATCTTCCTCTTACACCCCTTTTCTAGGTGATGTTTCATCCCAGATGTCCCATTTATCCATGAATGGCTAAGCAAAGTGTCGCAGAGCTTGCATATAACCATTGGCTTCCCATCGTCGACCATGGCGGCCTGTTCAAATGATGACCAGACCTCGGATGACCGGTTCTTTTGATCCCATTTTAGCCTCTTTGCAGTCGGGTCTGTAGTCGCAAATGTTGTAGTAAGCCACCATTCAATAAATTCGGCCCTAGTCATATTAGACCAAAGCACACACTGGTTCCGGCCAAAACCAACGCGGTTAAGGGAGGGTGGAATAGGTAACGGTTCAGTTAGGACGGTAATCTGGCTTTCGGGGGCCTCAGAGGGTGGGATAGAAAAGCAATCGGATAGAAGAGGGTCGATATTGTCACTATTACTAGATGCGGCAAAAGAGGACGAGGGGAATGCCATAGTGACGCAAAACTAACACGAATATGAGGGCGAAGTCAGGAGAAAAATATTTACAAAGAATAAGCGAAACGCCTTCTGCCTAAGGCGAAGCCTAATATGATAGATCAATTGAAGACAAAGTATCTAAAAGTGGATTAATTAGTCTAATCCTATTGGTCCAAACCCACCCCCTCTATTCCGCGGAATTCATCTTCTCTGTCTATCGACAATTCGGCCTTTTTACCTTAACCACGTACGCAATATTAATGCATAAGCGCTCAAAATATGAATATAGGTAGAACAGGGTATAAAAAACATATGGTAATGAAAGAAAAGCTTCAATACGTGGTTTGGATGAATAAAAAATAAATGAAGAATATCTAGTGGAAAGTGGTGGTCAGTACATGTAGTGAAATATATATTTTCTAGTTCTAACACCTACTTTCTAACGACCACCCCCTACACTACTATTAATTACACTTCTTACTAATGCGACTAATAGAATAGCTATGAAGAAATATATAAACAGAGATATTTCATAAAAATACATAGTGGAAGGGGGAGAAAGTGGTGGTTGTAAGCGTTCAGACCAGAACAGCTGTAAATAACAGTAAATAACCAAAAAGTTATGCAAGAAAATCGGGCAAAATCAGGCAAAATCAGGCAAAATCAGGCCAAATAAGGCATCCATGGGAATGATGGGAATGGGAATTGGGAGTGGCCCCACTCCCATAGGAGGGAACGGAATTCCCATTCCCTCCCATGGGAACGTGGGAATGGGAATTGGGAGCGACCCCGCCCCCATGGGAGTCCCATGCAGATGTCTAGATAGTACTTAGTTTTAATTAACCGCGACGATAGTAGTATGTGACGCGGCAAGTCTGTAATGGGAAATCATTCAGGATCCTGTCAACAAGAGAAAACTAGACGAGGGGGAAAAGAAGGAAAGAGAAAGAGAAACCACCGCAATCCTCCAAATACTCCCCAGAGAGATCACATAACCTTTCCATCAGGGGATCTCCGGTAAACGAGCGATAGTAGCAAACGAGCAACACAAACCACATAACGTTTCCTCTAAGCTAACTAGTAACTAGGTAAATCTCATCATATTACCCCCCCTTAAGATACGCTTAGTCCCTTTGAGTGTATGGTAGGTTATCATCGGCATGATCATCTAGATCCTCTTTATGAAGCATTATATGGATCCATTCTCGTAGTCGTAGTGGCGGGCCTAGCCTATTTAGGTAACGGTCGTGGTATTCCTAGATTTTGTGTGCGGCATTCTTAAAATTAGTCGCAGGATACTAAGTCTTATCTTCGTTATGACCCTACTAATCAACCTTATACTATAGCTTTCGGTATCTGACTCGAGAGTCTAAGATGTCTTTCACGGTCTATTCCTCATAGTTGTTAATCTTTACTAGAGGCTCCTTATCTTGTATTTGTCCTTAGAGCGGTTCTGAGCCTTTCTTATAAGCTAAACGTAGCTTCTCTAGTGCGAAAACTAGGTGAATCATCATATCGTTAGGGAGCTATAACTTAAAAGAGTGTCCGACTTTCTGTACTATCTGATATGGCTCTGCGGACTTATCCGATAGCTTTAAACTAGGTCGTTCTTACTTTAGACCCGTTAGCGTTAGGAAGACTTCGTCTCCTATATCGAAATTAACTTCTCGTCGGTGTTTATTAGCTTATGTCTTCTATCTTTCTTAAGCCACTAAAAGTTATGCTCTGGCTTACTTCTAAATCGCCTATAATCCTTAGGTGTAAACTCGAGCCCTATCTTTATTTAATTTGCCTGGTTCGAAAAGAGTCTCGTCCGCCTAATCGAAGGATATGTTAGGTTCGTATCCTCTCTTAACGTAGAATAGTGAGAATCCCGTCGAGGCTAAAGGTACTAACGCCACTACTAAGTTAATTATAGGTAACTAATCTAACTAGTCGTCTTAGTGATAATTCACGTATAGTCTTAACCTTTATATAATATACTAATTTGCCACTTTAGTCTATCCGTCTATCTACGGGTATCGCGCTGTCGATATCTTTCTCGTGATTCTTAGGATCTTATAAAATTCTTTCTAGTACGAGGAATCGAACTGCGGTCCTCGATCTGACATAATCGAATTTAGAATTCCGGTCTATCGGAGCATATGCTATACGAGTAATTTAGCTATTTCCGCCGCATCTACGTCTTTATAATAAGGAATTAAGACCTATCGTTTCGTCAATCGGTCCATAACGACCATCACGTTATCGAATCCTTTTCTGTCCTTCGGAAACGAGCAGAAATCCATCGTTAAATGTTGCTAAGGTTTATCTAGCGTAGGTAACGACTATAATAGTCTAGGTGGTCGGTCCCTCTATACTTTGGTTCGCTTATAGACTAAATAGTGATCGATATATCTTCATACGTCTGCCACCTATCCTAGCTAATAGTATCTTACCGAGAGTAGGCGGCTAGTCTTATCCATCCCTAGGTAGGCTATAGAGGGTTATTGGTGAATCTTATCAAGAAGTCTCGCTCGGAGATCTCCGTCCTCGGGCACCATCATTTTTCCTTTATAAAGTAGTAGACCCTCTTTAAGTGTCCACTTACTATCCTATTCTTCTAGAGCCTCTTATCGGAATTCCTCTAGGCTCTCGTGTATACGATTCGCTTACTTGATTCGGTTAATCAGGTTTAGTTCTTTATTCACGGTGACTGGTATAATTAGGTACTTCGGTTCCTAGTATTACTTTGGTAATAATACGAATTCCTCTCGTTATCCTTTCTATAAGATATCCTTATAGGAAAGTATATCTACTAATATATTCTTCTTACCTAATCGGTACTAGATCTTAAACCGGTAATCCTATAGTATTAGACTCCATCGGATCTATCGGGAGTTTAACCTCCTCTTCTCTTAGAACCACTAAAGAGCTTCATAATCGGTAAGCACCTTAATAGCTTCAGTTCGCCTTAGTCTAATAAGTTCTGCTTCCTATTCCTAGAAGGCACGAATTATCGCTAGAAGTTCTTTATCGTAGATCTTATAAGCCTTTTCTACCTTATCTATAGTCTTCGAGAAGTACGCGACTAGATGCTAAGGTTCATCTTCGTTCATTCGTTAAGAGAGCACACCTCCTAGCGCTTCGTCTAACGCATCTGTTTCAACACGAGTCTAAGCATAAGGATCGTAGTGGGCCAACACGGGCGCCTCGGTCAGTTTCTTCTTTAGTTCTTCAAAAGCTCCTTAACACTTTTCTGTCTAAGACTACGATACTCCCTTCTTTATAAGTACGAATAATGGTTTAGCAATCTTGCTATACTCTTTAATGAATCTTCTATAGAAATTATAAAAGCCGAGGAATAACTATATACCCCTTACTATGTCTAGGGGTTCTGTAACGGGCCAAGGCCACATTGAAGCCCGGGCTCTGCCCGTGCAGGCATCGCACCCGATACTGCCGCGAAAGCAAGGTAGCCTTACCGCCCTGGGGGACACTATATACTATAGTTGACCGCCCCTTTGTTTACAGTTCTCTAAGATTTAGATAAACAGCATGCAGGCACCGTTCAATTGAATCAATTCAGCCGTAGCCCTTCACATATCTAAATCTTCCTCTTCCCCACAGAGTACCAGCGAAACAACAGCGATTCGACACCGAAACGATGTCGAACGAGCGAGCGAGAACCCCCACGAGCGGAGCCTATGAGGCTCACTCAGCGAACGAAGCCATGGCCCGAATGGAAGCTATGATGACAGCGATGATGGTAAACGTTGAACAACGTTTCCATCAGATGGAAGAGGCGATACAGTCCCAGAACCGTACGCCTAGCGAATCGATGCCGGATCACATACGATCCGAACCTGAGACGACCAACAGCGCCGGTCCTCACGTCGACCAAGCGAGCGAAAATCGCGATAATAGCGAGCGAAGCGCAGCCTCTCGCCCGAGAGCGATGCTGCCGAACCCAGCGATGTTCTCGGGAACAGTTAGTGATTGGCCTTCCTGGCGAATCCTAATCGAGAATAAACTGAGAGTGGATGGAATGTGCCTCGGTTCCCCCGCGGACAAATGTGCATATATCTACTCTCGCCTAGAGAAGATGGCGTTGAAGAACACTTCTACGTTTATGAGAGAGAGACGCGAGGACGGAACACCAGACGACTTGTTACATTATCTAGAACGGATCTACGGAGACCCGAATGTTAAAGCGAGAGCCGTGCAGCGCTTGTATGCACTAAAGCAAAAGCCGACCCAGCCGTTTGAGAAATTCTTACCCAGCTTCGAGAGAGAGCTAGCTGATGCCGGTGCGCTTCAATGGCCCGATGATTCCAAAATGCACACGCTAGTCATGGCGTTAAATAAAGAGACGCATTCAGCCTTAGTGAACCGAGGTGTGCCAAGCACCTTCACCGATATGGTCCAGACTCTACACCGTATCAGCGCCGATTTGTCAGGGTTCCAGGCAATGTGGAACCAGCCGAAGCGTACCCCAAGAGTTGCTGCCACCGTCGAAGAAATCTACGATCCTATGGATTGGACGCCGACTATTAGTGCGGTGAAAGCAAACCGAGTCGCCCACGATTCGCCCCCGAATCGGGGCAGAGACCAATACTTGGTCGGTAAACGCGCAAAATGGGTCGAACAAAAGGAGATTGATAGACGAATTAAAGAGGGACTCTGTTTCCGTTGCGGGCGGTCCAACTGCCGTATCGCAACCTGCCCCCTAAAACCAGCGAGACATCCAGAGGCAGAGAGACACCTCAATGCCAATAAGTTAGAGAAGACGCACCGAAACGGTCCCGTTTCGACCAAGAAAAGCAGAAAGCGCGAGGAAGTTACTGCGGTCGCAGAATCGTCTAGTGAAGCCGAATTCACTACGGCGTCTGAATCATCTGGATCGGAAAAAGAGTAGCTCTTGTTCTCAGTCGCGAACAAGAGCTCGAAGGAGTTAAGAGATTAGAGAAGAGCACTGAGCCGCTATTCTATATCGACGCGTGCCTGAATAACGAGCGATTCGTTAAGGGCCTCGTCGATAGCGGGTGCGATAGCTACGCTACAATTAATGAAAAACTCTCTCTCTCTCTTGAACTCCCGCGCATCAGACTTCCAAAGCCCCTAAGACTAGACGGCGTAGTAGGAAAACAGGGCCGAATCACACACGTTACATGCTTTGACCTCGACATACATGGTCATGAACAGAAAGACGTATTCGCGTACGTGATTCCAGGGCAAGTCGACGACCTAATCTTAGGAAAACCCTGGGAAACGGATGTGAAACGGAAGAGTTCCGCGAACAGAGGATATATCGACATCTTCTCAAAAGAAGGAACTAAAACGCGGTGCTGGAATCGTCGAGACCTATCGATTGGTCCCCAGAATGTAAAGCGCCTGCGAGTGCAGAGGGCGAGTGCCCAAGAGTGCGTGCAAATCTACGAATGCGTATCGAACGATCACCGGTTACGAATCGGTAGGGTTTCGATGGCGGATATTGAGAAAGCACTACGTCCAAAGGAACCGGTAGACCCCAAAACGAAGCTACCTAAGCAGTACTGGCCCTGGCTAGATGTGTTTAGCCAACGATTAGCGGACGAACTGTGCCCGAATCGCCCTGGAACCGACCATCGAATTGAGCTAAAAACCGACGACAACGGAAACGAAGTTCCACCCCCGTTCGGACCATTATACGGGATGAACCGAGAAGAACTACTAGTGCTGCGTAAAACGCTCACTGATCTATTGGATAAAAACTTCATTCGCGTTAGCCGATCACCAGCCGCTTCGCCAGTGCTCCTAGTACGAAAGCCAGGAGGTGGCATCAGGTTTTGCATCGACTACCGAGGTCTAAACGAATTGACGGTTAAAGACCGATACCCATTACCCTTGATCCGTGAAACGCTACGGAATATGTCGAAGGCACGGTGGTTCACAAAGCTTGACGTTATAGCTGCGTTCCACAAGATCCGGGTACAGCCAGGCGATGAGTATAAGACCGCGTTTCGCACACGATACGGGCTCTACGAATGGAACGTGATGCCATTCGGCCTAACAGGCGCCCCAGCTACCTTCCAACGGTATATCAATCATGTGCTACGAGAGTATCTAGACGACTTCGTCTCAGCATACGTGGATGATATTATTATCTACTCTAACGATTCGATAGCGGATCACCGTCGAAAAGTGTGCGAAGTCCTATCGAAACTACAAGCAGCCGGACTTCAATGTGACATTAAGAAGTCAGAGTTCGAACAGCACGCTGTGAAGTATCTAGGCTATATTATGAAAGCAGGCGAGGGTCTCTGTGTCGACCCCGAGAAAGTCGAAGCGATTAAGTCATGGAAGGCACCTAAGACCGTGAAGGATATTCGAAGCTTTCTCGGGTTCGCCAACTTCTATCGGCCGTTTATACCCCAGTTCGCTGAACTTGCGACACCCCTAACGAGGTTGACTAAGAAAGGCGAAGTCTTCAAATGGGATGATAACTGCCAACGGAATTTCGAGGAATTGAAAAACCTCTTCGTTTCGGCACCGATTCTAGCGCATTTCGAGGAAGAACGGGAGACGATAGTAGAAACGGACGCATCAGGTTGGGCTACAGGCGCAGTATTATCCCAGGTACAAGACGACGGAGTTCTAGCACCATGTGCGTACCTCTCTCAGAAGCTATCACCGGCGGAGGTAAACTACGAGATCCACGACAAGGAACTCCTAGCTATTATACGAGCCCTTAAGGAATGGCGACCAGAGCTAAAGATGGTCCCCCGATTCACTATCGTAACGGACCATAAGAACCTCCGATACTTCCACAAGTTGAGACAGTTGTCCGAACGGCAGATGCGATGGGCAGACGTGCTAGCCGAGTTCGATTTCGAACTACAATATCGGCCTGGGAAGCAAGCAGTGAGACCAGACGCGCTGTCGCGAAGGGAACAGGATGTCCCGCAAGACGCCAACGACGAGCGTGTTTCACATAGGTTTCGGGCCCTATTCGCCGACGTTACGGTCCGGACCGGCAGAGCACAACGAGAGCCTAAAGAAGAAGAACTGGACCTAGAAACACCAGTACGAATGTTCGACGATCCTGAGATGCAGCAGTTATGGGAAGATGCCCGAAGGACCGATGCAACTTATCGAGCCTTCTCTACCGCGATATTCAAGGAACATCGCCGAATACCTGCTGGTATAGACACGAAAGTGAGCTTAGCAGAATGCGAGCTAGACGAGCGTCGACTACTACGGTTTCGTGGTCGTTTATGGGTTCCTAGCTCCGAGCATCTAAGAACGAGGATCCTCCAACAAGTGCACGATTCTTACACGACCGGTCACCCAGGACGAGACGCCACCTATACGATACTGTCTCGGCAGTGGTTCTGGCCCGGAGCGGCAAAGGATGTACGACAGTTCCTACGGAACTGCGGCGTATGTGGGAGAAGCACGATCTGGAGAGAAACGAAGCACGGTTTATTGAAACCCCTTCCAGTTCCCCAGCGTATTTGGGCAGAAATATCAATGGACTTTATTACTGGTTTCCCAGCTGCAGAAGGGAGCAATGTGAGAAACTGCCTAGTCGTTACCGATAGGTTGACGAAGAGCGTGATCCTAGTCGGCATGGACTCAATTACCTCTGACGCGTTAGCCGAGGTCTTTTTAGTGCATTTCTATATGCACCATGGCCTACCAACAGCTATTACAAGCGACCGAGGGACCCAATTCGTGAGCGAATTCTGGAAGAGAGTATGCGAAAGGCTACAGATTCGGCGCCGATTATCTACCGCTTTCCACCCGCAGTCAGATGGTTCAACCGAGCGAGCGAACCAAGAGGTCGAGAGGATCTTAAGAGCATTCACTTGCTATACACAAGAGGACTGGATGAAGCTTCTTCCAATAGCAGCAGTAGCGATCAATAACCGAGACGCAGCGTCAACTGGAGTGTCTCCATTCTTCTTCACGCACGGATACCATGTCGACCCGATACAGGCTGAGAGCGGAAGAACCCAAGAAGAGCTGTTAGGACCGGGAGAGGCAGGCGAAGCGCTAGTGGATCGACTCCGATCCGCTACTGAATGGGCGCAAGCGTCTATCGCGTTCGCACAGGATCAGCAGCAGCTTCAAGCGAACAGAACGCGCCAAGCCGCACCAGTATACAAAGCGGGCGATAAGGTATGGCTGAACCTACGAAACGTGAGATCTATGCGGCCGTACAAGAAGCTAGATTGGCTTCATGCACGCTACACAGTACTAGAAGCACCGTCTTCCCATACAGTACGGCTAGATGTTCCTACCAGAATTCATCCAGTATTCCATGTCGAACTAGTTCGGCCCGCAGCTGAAGACCCGCTTCCCTCGCAAATCGTGGACGATTCGCAGCCACCACCCTTAGATGTCGACGGAGAATTAGAATACGAGGTAGAAGAGATCCTGGCAGCCCGTACAAAGAGAGTAGGTCGAGGCTCAAGGAGAGAAGTGTTAGTTCGCTGGACAGGCTATTCACAGTGCACATGGGAACCATTAGCATCTGTTGGAGATTGCAGCGCACTAGACAGGTTCGAGGAACGTTTCGGGGCCGCTTCAACCACGGATGGGCCCCTGCCAACAGCCGAAATAGCGCGGGTTGGTCGTCTACAAGTTCGAACCCAAGGAGGGGGGGTATTGTAACGGGCCAAGGCCACATTGAAGCCCGGGCTCTGCCCGTGCAGGCATCGCACCCGATACTGCCGCGAAAGCAAGGTAGCCTTACCGCCCTGGGGGACACTATATACTATAGTTGACCGCCCCTTTGTTTACAGTTCTCTAAGATTTAGATAAACAGCATGCAGGCACCGTTCAATTGAATCAATTCAGCCGTAGCCCTTCACAGGTTCCTATTCCTAAATTACTTAAATCTTTCTAGGATCTACGCGGATCCCGTCCACCCCGATAATAAAACTGAGGAACCTCGTTTCCTTCTTATGGAACTCATACTTCGATAAGCTTACTTATAAACCGGCTTCACGTAGCCGCTTTAAGACTTCTTTTATATACTTCTTATATTCTTCTAGCGTCTCGCTATAGATCAAAATATCATTAACGAAGGTAGTTACGAATAGACCTGGGCATACCCGGACCATGGGTATTAACTTGATACCCATGGCCCATACCCAAGTACCCATGGGTATTAGACCAAATACCCATACCCTACCCATTGTAACGGGCCAAGGCCACATTGAAGCCCGGGCTCTGCCCGTGCAGGCATCGCACCCGATACTGCCGCGAAAGCAAGGTAGCCTTACCGCCCTGGGGGACACTATATACTATAGTTGACCGCCCCTTTGTTTACAGTTCTCTAAGATTTAGATAAACAGCATGCAGGCACCGTTCAATTGAATCAATTCAGCCGTAGCCCTTCACATATCTAAATCTTCCTCTTCCCCACAGAGTACCAGCGAAACAACAGCGATTCGACACCGAAACGATGTCGAACGAGCGAGCGAGAACCCCCACGAGCGGAGCCTATGAGGCTCACTCAGCGAACGAAGCCATGGCCCGAATGGAAGCTATGATGACAGCGATGATGGTAAACGTTGAACAACGTTTCCATCAGATGGAAGAGGCGATACAGTCCCAGAACCGTACGCCTAGCGAATCGATGCCGGATCACATACGATCCGAACCTGAGACGACCAACAGCGCCGGTCCTCACGTCGACCAAGCGAGCGAAAATCGCGATAATAGCGAGCGAAGCGCAGCCTCTCGCCCGAGAGCGATGCTGCCGAACCCAGCGATGTTCTCGGGAACAGTTAGTGATTGGCCTTCCTGGCGAATCCTAATCGAGAATAAACTGAGAGTGGATGGAATGTGCCTCGGTTCCCCCGCGGACAAATGTGCATATATCTACTCTCGCCTAGAGAAGATGGCGTTGAAGAACACTTCTACGTTTATGAGAGAGAGACGCGAGGACGGAACACCAGACGACTTGTTACATTATCTAGAACGGATCTACGGAGACCCGAATGTTAAAGCGAGAGCCGTGCAGCGCTTGTATGCACTAAAGCAAAAGCCGACCCAGCCGTTTGAGAAATTCTTACCCAGCTTCGAGAGAGAGCTAGCTGATGCCGGTGCGCTTCAATGGCCCGATGATTCCAAAATGCACACGCTAGTCATGGCGTTAAATAAAGAGACGCATTCAGCCTTAGTGAACCGAGGTGTGCCAAGCACCTTCACCGATATGGTCCAGACTCTACACCGTATCAGCGCCGATTTGTCAGGGTTCCAGGCAATGTGGAACCAGCCGAAGCGTACCCCAAGAGTTGCTGCCACCGTCGAAGAAATCTACGATCCTATGGATTGGACGCCGACTATTAGTGCGGTGAAAGCAAACCGAGTCGCCCACGATTCGCCCCCGAATCGGGGCAGAGACCAATACTTGGTCGGTAAACGCGCAAAATGGGTCGAACAAAAGGAGATTGATAGACGAATTAAAGAGGGACTCTGTTTCCGTTGCGGGCGGTCCAACTGCCGTATCGCAACCTGCCCCCTAAAACCAGCGAGACATCCAGAGGCAGAGAGACACCTCAATGCCAATAAGTTAGAGAAGACGCACCGAAACGGTCCCGTTTCGACCAAGAAAAGCAGAAAGCGCGAGGAAGTTACTGCGGTCGCAGAATCGTCTAGTGAAGCCGAATTCACTACGGCGTCTGAATCATCTGGATCGGAAAAAGAGTAGCTCTTGTTCTCAGTCGCGAACAAGAGCTCGAAGGAGTTAAGAGATTAGAGAAGAGCACTGAGCCGCTATTCTATATCGACGCGTGCCTGAATAACGAGCGATTCGTTAAGGGCCTCGTCGATAGCGGGTGCGATAGCTACGCTACAATTAATGAAAAACTCTCTCTCTCTCTTGAACTCCCGCGCATCAGACTTCCAAAGCCCCTAAGACTAGACGGCGTAGTAGGAAAACAGGGCCGAATCACACACGTTACATGCTTTGACCTCGACATACATGGTCATGAACAGAAAGACGTATTCGCGTACGTGATTCCAGGGCAAGTCGACGACCTAATCTTAGGAAAACCCTGGGAAACGGATGTGAAACGGAAGAGTTCCGCGAACAGAGGATATATCGACATCTTCTCAAAAGAAGGAACTAAAACGCGGTGCTGGAATCGTCGAGACCTATCGATTGGTCCCCAGAATGTAAAGCGCCTGCGAGTGCAGAGGGCGAGTGCCCAAGAGTGCGTGCAAATCTACGAATGCGTATCGAACGATCACCGGTTACGAATCGGTAGGGTTTCGATGGCGGATATTGAGAAAGCACTACGTCCAAAGGAACCGGTAGACCCCAAAACGAAGCTACCTAAGCAGTACTGGCCCTGGCTAGATGTGTTTAGCCAACGATTAGCGGACGAACTGTGCCCGAATCGCCCTGGAACCGACCATCGAATTGAGCTAAAAACCGACGACAACGGAAACGAAGTTCCACCCCCGTTCGGACCATTATACGGGATGAACCGAGAAGAACTACTAGTGCTGCGTAAAACGCTCACTGATCTATTGGATAAAAACTTCATTCGCGTTAGCCGATCACCAGCCGCTTCGCCAGTGCTCCTAGTACGAAAGCCAGGAGGTGGCATCAGGTTTTGCATCGACTACCGAGGTCTAAACGAATTGACGGTTAAAGACCGATACCCATTACCCTTGATCCGTGAAACGCTACGGAATATGTCGAAGGCACGGTGGTTCACAAAGCTTGACGTTATAGCTGCGTTCCACAAGATCCGGGTACAGCCAGGCGATGAGTATAAGACCGCGTTTCGCACACGATACGGGCTCTACGAATGGAACGTGATGCCATTCGGCCTAACAGGCGCCCCAGCTACCTTCCAACGGTATATCAATCATGTGCTACGAGAGTATCTAGACGACTTCGTCTCAGCATACGTGGATGATATTATTATCTACTCTAACGATTCGATAGCGGATCACCGTCGAAAAGTGTGCGAAGTCCTATCGAAACTACAAGCAGCCGGACTTCAATGTGACATTAAGAAGTCAGAGTTCGAACAGCACGCTGTGAAGTATCTAGGCTATATTATGAAAGCAGGCGAGGGTCTCTGTGTCGACCCCGAGAAAGTCGAAGCGATTAAGTCATGGAAGGCACCTAAGACCGTGAAGGATATTCGAAGCTTTCTCGGGTTCGCCAACTTCTATCGGCCGTTTATACCCCAGTTCGCTGAACTTGCGACACCCCTAACGAGGTTGACTAAGAAAGGCGAAGTCTTCAAATGGGATGATAACTGCCAACGGAATTTCGAGGAATTGAAAAACCTCTTCGTTTCGGCACCGATTCTAGCGCATTTCGAGGAAGAACGGGAGACGATAGTAGAAACGGACGCATCAGGTTGGGCTACAGGCGCAGTATTATCCCAGGTACAAGACGACGGAGTTCTAGCACCATGTGCGTACCTCTCTCAGAAGCTATCACCGGCGGAGGTAAACTACGAGATCCACGACAAGGAAC